>CM031372.1:19279136-19879136 GCA_018208015.1 Medicago ruthenica
AAATGTTTATTTTAGGTTTCATGTTGGTACCTTTTGTTTTAAATGTTTTCAAGTTGGTCCCTTTTGTTTGCAACGTTAACATAAGTTGGTCCCTTTCAAGTTGACTTTTTACACCTCAACGTATGAGTTTCTATTAAAATTTGAGCTCCAATTATGTTCACATTCAGATTCAAATTGGAATTGCATGGAAAACAAAGAGAATACCTCCTAGACACACTGCTTGGACCAACTTGAAATGTTTAAAATAAAAGGGACCAACTTGAAACCTAAAATAAACTTAAGGGACCAAACATGCAATTAAGCCTATCTTATCTTATATATATATATATATATATATATATATATATAAGTTCTTAAGTCTTTTGAACAACTTTTTGGAGCCAAACAAGTTGTTGCAAATTTTATTCCTAATTTTTTGCTTTTTGTTTTTTAAAAAATTGATCTCATATCTTTTTTATAGAAGTTCTTAAGCCTCTTAGACAACTTTTTGGAGGCAAAAAAGTTGCGAATTTCATTCCAAATTTTTGCTTTCTTTTTTAAATGATCTCATATATTATCTTATATATATAAAAGTTCTTACGTTTCTTAAACAACTTTTCATATATAAGGTCCATGGTGGACCACCTTAGACATTTTGGTAGGCATGACAACGGGGCGGGCGGGGGTGGGTTTAAGCATTACCGGCCTCGCCCCCGCTTCCATGTACCCTCCTCCAAATCCTTTTGGGGTAACAATTGAACATCCACCTGCACCCCGAATGGATTATCCATTTTCATTGGAGATTGTTTTTGACTCCAGATATTTAGAAATGAAAAGTGAGTTATGATGGAAATTTTTGTTTGAATAGTCAGTTATTATAGGAAAATTTATTTTGATTTGGAGGAATTTTGTTTTAATTTGATGAATTTTTTTAGTTTGTTTTTGGAAGTTTGTTTAACTTTAATTCACTGAATTTGTTTTAGTTTGTTTTAATTTACAGTTTTTAAAGAGATACATAATCGAGAAAGGTTGAAACAAAAGACATAAAATGAGTTAAGATTATATTTTTTGTAGTCATTAAATTTCATAATTAGAGAAAGACTATAAGCAGCGTATGTCTACTTGCATGGCTCATGCATAGATCCTATTATTGATAAGTGGTGTGTTTAGTTTTTTATTTTTTATTTTATAATTGTTAAATTGTATTTTTAAATTAATCTATTAATTGTTAACTAAGCCAGTTCATGAACATAAGGAGTCAAACTATTTATAGTTCAAGTTCAGCTCAAGTTCAGCTCATTTAGTTGTCGGACTTAATTTTTAGCTCACGTTCATTTCATTTGGTTCATGAACCAAACTTAACGAATCAATTTTCGAAACGAATCTCACACTTTGTTCGAGTTGGTTCGGTTCATTGTCTAAGTCCTCAGATAAACAAGTTACTTATCCTATGATAAAGCTTTCCCTCAAAAACAGTCTAGTTTAAATAAAGAGACATGTCAAAAGGTATATGAGGTACGAGGTAACATGCTATACAAGTTATGATTCAGAATGTTATAATTCATAACAAATGAAGAGGAAATTCTTTCCAATTTTATTGAGGTCATTCAACTGGTTCAACTTGGGAAAGGCGAAGACCATTGGATATGTGCATCCAATTTGAAAGGTATTTTTTCGGTTAATTCGGTGTATCAATTCCTCTCCAATAAATATTCTTTGACTTCATTAGTGGGGGATGAAAGATGAAAGTTCCTAGGAAGACTTTGGGAGATTTACACGCCCTCAAAGGTTATAGTTTTTCTTGGCAGTTGCTACGTCGAAGTCTCCCAACGAGAGTAAACTTAGCTAAACGGGGTACACTTGTTGGGGGTGGTGAGTTCAGTGGCCAAAGGTGCTTGGATGCAGCGGAGTCGAAAGACCATTTGTTTGGCACTTGTGAGTTCGCAAGTAGAGTTTGGCATGAAATCTTCCGGTGGCTTGGTGTTTCAATGGTGCAACCGGGAAATGTTTTTACTCTCTTGAAAAGTTATTGCTTTTTTGCTTTTTTGCCCTTCACAAAATCTCAAAAGGATTGTTATGGATTTGGCATACAACTATCTGATCAATTTGAAAAGAGTTGGAGTATCCTTATACTTCTTTTCTATTTTTGCATATAAAATCAATAACATTTTTTATGAAAGGACAAACAAAACAACTGCAAATTAATTAATTTTAGAGTATGCTTATACTTCTTATATTCTTGCCTGCGGCCCAACTACTATGCCGAAAAAAAACTTGGTTTGTTTTTTTTTCTTCTTCTTCTTCTTCTTCTTCTTCTTCTTCTTCACAAGTGAATCAATTATCTTTTGTATTATGATTGTGTTTCTTCAAGTTTGTCACATATAAGAAGTGTAGAATGTTCCTCCTCAAGGTCTCTGGTTCGATTCTCCCCAATGTCAATTTAGGTGTTCTAATTTAGTTTTTTCAAAAAAAATAAAAAGAACTGTAGCCTAGTCACCATAAACATTGCCCTAATTTGCTCAAAGTCAAAAACTTATAATTTAATTTGGCGACATTTTGACAAAGGATAATGTAAAGGTTAATGATTAAGATGTCCATGTTATTGCTCCAAGGCTTTTCAACTGAGAGAATTCATTTCCCTTCCTAGGAGTTGCTAACACCTAATGATTTTGTTGATTCATTCCATCGGATCTACTTCCACAATATTGAGGGCTGCAATTACCTTTTTGAAACTACCTGGAATATCCTTAGCTTCTTTTTAATTTTTGCTTATAAAAACAAGAACAAGTTTTTTTTGTTTTTGAAAGGACAAACAATACAACATCAAATTGGTTAAGTTTGGAGTATCCTTATACTATTTCTATACTTGCATGTGGCTTAACTAGTATGCAAAAAACTAAAAAAAATATTGGTAATTTGTTTTTTTCTTCTTCTTTACAAGTGAAATAATTATCTTATGTATTGCCTTTGAGTCCTTTCAAGTTAAACGCATACAAGACTTCCAGCCTGCAGACACAGCTCCAATTTGCTCAAAAAAGTCAAAACCTCAGAATTTAATTAGGCCAAATGAAATGATAGATAGATATAAATAGTTAGTTATGAATTAATTAATTGCCTAATTAGTTCATCAATTCACGAGATCCATTTAGAAAGGAAAAAAAATGACCAAGTAAAATAAAAAGGAACCTTAAAAAAAAAAATCCCACCTATAAATATTGCACCTTACCTCTAATTATTCACTCATCAACCACAAACAATTAATTGTTGAAATCAAGAATTTCAACATTATTTGCAAAATGGGTTTAAAGGGTGTTGAATCCATTTTCATTCTCTTCCTTAATCTCATTTTTGTCTCTACTCTTGTCTTTGCCAAACCAGCTCCTAAGAGACCACCACCACCACCACCACAAGTGACATGTCCTTCCATACCACCACCTGTTCATGCTCCTTCAACACCACCAACTGTGGTACCTCCTTCAACACCTCCTTCCACACCACCAATTATGGTAGCTCCTTCGACACCACCACCCGTGGTTGATCCTTCGACACCACCAACTTCAACACCTCCTTCTACACCACCAACCGTGGTAGTAGCTCCTTTGACACCACCACCTTCAACACCTCCTTCCACACCACCAACTGTGGTAGCTCCTTCGACACCACCACCTGTGGTTGATCCTTCAACACCACCACCTTCAACGCCTCCTTCCACACCACCGCCTGTGATAGCTCCTTCTAGACCACCACATTCGACATCCCCACCTACGACGCCTCCTACTACACCACCATCAATTCCTTTGACACCTCCTTCCACATCACCTTCGACACCTCCTTCCCCATCAACACCTATGATAGCTCCTTCGACACCCCCACTTACCACACCTACTACCCCACCATCAACTACTACACCACCTCCTTCTACACCACCATCAATTCCTATGACACCACCTTCCACACCACCACCTTCGACACCTCCTTCCCCATCACCACCTGTGATAGCTCCTTCCAGACCACCACCTTCAACACCCCCACCTAAGACCCCTTCTACCCCACCATCAACTCCAACGACACCTCCTTCTACACCACCACCAATTCCTAGGACACCTCCTATTACACCACCATCAATTCCAACAACGCCACCGCGTAATTGTCCACTTTTAAGCTTGAACGTTTGTGCCAACGTATTGAATATATCAGTGATTAACCCACGAACCAATCCTTGTTGCAGCCTCATCAGCGGCCTTGTTGATCTAGATGCCTCTGTGTGTCTTTGCACTGCACTAAGAGCTAATATTTTGGGAATAATAAGTCTTAATATCAATGTTGACTTGGGAGTAATCTTGAACCGTTGTGGGCGTAACAGGCCCCCTAATTTCATATGTACACGTTAAGAATATAACATGTATGAGCAATGCGCCTATGCATGCCATTGCCAATGGACGATTCCTATTATACTATATTAACTAATTATGTACCAATAAATTAATTACGTCCATTATAATAATACTACACAATATATTTCTGGTGATCTTGTTCTTAATTGTGATATCCATGGAAGTCTTTGCATTTGTTGAATATTGGGAGCCAAAGTTGCTTAACAAATATGTCATTTCTTTATACATAGTTTATGAAATTGCATGCGTTAATTTTATATTACTTATAAATTAATTTGTATTAACATAAACACCACTATTGCTTAAAAAATACGTCTTTTCTTAATTTAAGAAATATGTCTCATCAGTTGAACTAGATCTTTGTAGAATGAAATCTAAGGTATTATCAGGTAGACAAAGATATACCTTATTTATATTAATCAGTCTGGGTTGTAATGGATTATGTCATCAACAATATACTGAAGCAAAATCTCTTTGTAAGGAGAGGACTGGACGTGGCTTTGAAGTTTGGAGCAAACGTAGTATAAAAACACGTGCATAATTATATGATTATCCTTGTTGTCAAGTTTTTTTTTTACTAAGCCTGTTTCATAGAAGAAAATAGATTTATCTAAATACATATGTTGAAAAGATGATAATACATATGTTGAAAAGATGATAATATGGATGGATTGGATGAGATTGAGTTTTTACAAGAACTTTTAGTGGATTGTAAATAAACTTATTGATTGTTCTGATTCATCCATTATAATCTAGACTAAATCCATTTTTCAACCTTAGTTTGGACTTGGGATGTATGCCAATCACTACAAGAAACAAGCTCGTTTGCCAGGGGCAGAATCCCTGGGAAAAAAACCAAAAGCCCTGGCAAATGGACATTTGCCAGGGATTTTGCCAGGGGCGGAATCCCTGGGTAATACGCCCATCGCAAATGATTTTGCCAGGGGTTTCACCCCTGGCAAAAAAACGAGGGGCAAGCCCTGGCAAAATCCCTGGCAAAATCCCTGTCAAAATCCCTGTCTAAGCCCCTGTTTCTACTGACGCATCTGCACTGCTTTTTCTGACGCACTGTTGTACTGACACAAGTCAAATCGTACAGTAACAGGGGTTTTGCCAGGGGTAAACCCCTGTGAAACGGTATATATTTTTTTAAAAAAAAATTTTTTAATAAATATTTTATTGTAATAAAAATCGTTTTAATTAAAAAAAATATTTAAAATAATAAAAAAAATCATTTTTTTTTCAAAATTGTTTTTAAAATATAATTAATTGTTTTAAAAATCATTTTAATTAAAAAAAATTATATAAAATAATAAAAAAAATCGTTTTATTTTTTCAAAATTGTTTTTGAAATATAACTAATTGTTTTAAAAATTATTTTAATTAATAAAAATTATTTAAAATAATTAAAAAAATCATTTTTTTTTTCAAAATGCTTTTTTAAATATAATTAATTGTTTCAAAAATTATTTTAATTAATAAAAATTATTTAAAATAATTAAAAAAATCTTTTTTTTTTCAAAATGCTTTTTTAAATATAATTAATTGTTTCAAAAATCATTTTAATTAATAAAAGCGTGACACTAAAATATTAAATGTAATAGGCGTGAAATTAAAATTGTACTTAATAATATTACAAACCAAAGTATCATAAAAGAAGCAAATAAAAATTGTGCCGGGAAGCGTAGAAAGCCTCCCAAATAGTACAACCATATCGAAAAAAACATAATTAAAACACTGACATCACCATTATCAATCCTCCTCCTCGGTCTCGACATCCTCCTCTTCACCAAACACCTCATACGGGTCATCATTATCATCGATGATCGGCGCTCTCAAATTTTGGGCATTACGCTGGGAGGTCCCTGTACCCTGCTGCTCTCCTGTAGGCCAGCCTTGAGCTTGCCTAAATTGTGACAACTGCTCCTGAAAGTAATCTTGTTGTTTTTGAAGCAGTTGCTGCACAAGCTGCTCTTGGCTTGCCATTTGAACCGCAAGCTGCTCCTGAGTCAACTTCTGTATCATTTCCCTCATTTCAAGAGTGAGCTCGGGTTGCCTCGAAGACCCTTCTCCAGCATTCAGGGTAAACTTAAGAGTTGCAGCAATGCCCTTGCGGTAGTTGCCTGCTAAGTTGCCGGCACCATATAATCTGCCCTTTGACTTGTCACCGGCAACTTTAGTCCAAGTGCGAAGTGACAACGCCTCATCAACAGAGCAACCACGGGAGAGCGCCTCTGCAAGCTGTCTATCATACTCCTCCTAAAATAAATAATAACAAAATAGTTAAAGACAAATAAAAATTAACCTAAAATTATAAAACAATTTAAATTAATTAAAATATATTTATGTAACAATTACCTGGCATATCCTGGAGCGATCGTCGACAAACTGGCCAGAACTATATGTATGTGTTTGCTTATGGAGCTCATTTATATATGGCTCCCTTCCAAGCTTCTTGGCCTAAGAAACACAAAATTATTAATTAATTAGTAAAACATTAAATTATATAGCCACATACAAAAATTAAAAGAATTATTATTTTTACCAATCTGCGGGCATGCTCTGCATTGCTTATACAGCCTCCAGTATGAATGCAGCCTCCCTTCTCCGATGCCCAATTCTTCTTTGCCTTCTCAGACTTCTCCTTAACAGATAAGGTTGACGGATCCCTTTCACCTTCAACATCAACTTCATTTCTTGCGGTTGATGGAGTAAGTAGACGATCAACGAAATAATGACTGATAAAGTGTGTGGTTTCCTTTGAAAGGTAAACAGCAACAATTGACCCTTCTACTCTGGCCCGATTTTTAACTGCTCGTTTTGAGTCACCCATGAATCTTTCAAAAGGGTACATCCACCTATATTGAACAAGTCCGCCAAGTATAGCTTCATATGCCAGATGCACAGGAAGATGTTCCATAGAGTCAAAGAAACCTGGGGGGAAAATTTGCTCCAACTGACAGATTATGATTGGAATAATCTTCTCCATTCTCTCAAGTTCATCTACTCTCAAGGTTGAAGCACACAAATTTTTAAAAAATTGACTGATCTCAATAAGTGGATTTAACACATGTTTGGGCAGTGAGCTAAATGCGGTTGGGATTAAGTTCTCCATGAAAATGTGACAGTCGTGACTTTTCATTCCATGCAACCTTCCCGTGTTGACATCAGCACACCTAGCTAAGTTGGAAGAATATCCGTCGGGCATTCTCAAATCTTTTAACCATTGACACACTAATTTGGCTTCTTGGGCAGTTAGGCTATAGATGGCCTTCGGTTTCAACAGCTTCCCGTTCGGTTGAGGTTTCAACTCCAAGTCCCTTCTTTTACAATACAATTCTAAGTCTTTTCTTGCCTTCTCATTGTCTTTTGTTTTGCCTTTGACATCCATCACTGTGTTAAATATATTGTCAAAAACATTCTTCTCAATGTGCATTACATCAAGATTATGTCTGAGCAAGTTATCTTTCCAATAGGGGAGGTCCCAAAATACACTCTTTTTAGTCCAGTTGTGGTTAACTCCGTATCCGGGTATTGGGACAGTTTGGCCAAAATCGGTGACTTTTGGATAATCACAAACTCTTAACCACACTTCTTCTGATGTAATCTTAGGGGGCGGCCCATCTAATACTCTCTCATCCTTCTTGAAGCCATTCCTACTTCTTCTAAACGGGTGATTATGAGGCAAAAACCTACGATGAGAGTCAAACCACGAACTCTTCCCTCCATTATTCAAAGTAAATGCCTTTGTATGTTCCATACAATGTGGACATGCAAATCTACCATGAGTACTCCAACCAGACAACATGCCATATGCAAGAAAGTCGTTAATGATCCACATCAAAGCTGCTCTCATTCGAAAATTTTGTTTTCTTGAAATATCATATGTCCATTCTCCAACCCACAACCTCTTCAAATCATCAATTAAAGGTTGTAGAAACACGTTTATGCCTGCTTTGGGGTTATCTGGTCCTGGTACAATGCAACTCAAAAACATGTAGGGTTTTGTCATGCACATCTCAGGAGGGAGATTGTACGGGGTTACAACGACTGGCCAACAAGAATAAGGTTTTGCTGAAGCTTGTATATATGGAGTGAAACCGTCAAAGCATAATCCAAGTCTTACATTCCGTGGATCTGCTGCAAAATCAGGATGTACTCGATCAAAGTGTTTCCACGCTTCACCATCAGAAGGGTGTCGCATCACTCCGAGAATTCCATTCGAATGATGCCATGTCATTTGACTAGCAGTTTTCATCGAGGCAAACATTCTTTGCAATCTTGGTATTATTGGCAAGTAAAACATGGACTTAACCGCTACTCGTTTCTGCTTGCGAACATTATACCTCGGACTTTGACAAAATTTACATTCCTCCAGTGCTCCATCATTTATCCCAAACTCATTGTCATAAAATAGCATGCATCCATTTCTGCAACAATCAATCTTTTTAACTGCTAATCCCAACTTCATCACCAACCTCTGGGCATCATAATAACTAGCTGGCAGATTATCTTTAAACGGAGTCGCGGCCTTCAACATCTTCGTAACATCATCCACACCAGCATCAGGACTACCATAATTCGACTTATGAGCTAAAAGCCACACACACATAGATAGCTTAGAGTGCGAAGACCCTTCATACAATGGTGTATTACTTTCACTCAACAATTGGTAAAATCTCTGCGCCTTCTCATTCGGGAGTTGTTCCTCTTGATCATCTTCAACATCATCACCGTAAGACAATTCAACCCCTAAAGCATCTGCAACCATATCATCCATCATGTTGAATTGTTCTCTGTTGCCTTCTTCATTATATTCCACATTTGTTCCACCATGGCTAGTAGAAGCTTGTGCATTGACCTCTACCCCAAAATTTTGAAACTTTTCGCCGTTATAAATCCAAATCCAATAATCAGGCATAAAACCAACTCTCTTTAAGTGTTGGTTCACATGTCCAGGGTCGGTAATTATATATCTGCACTTACATTTCAGACACGGACATCTAATTCCTCCCTCTGTTGTACAAATTTCTTGTGCCCATGCCCATGAAATAAATCCTTCAACTCCTTGCACAAAATGCGGTTTTAGTCCTGTTCTTCCCGGAAACGTTCTATCATACATCCAACTACGAAAATATTGATAGTACTCCATCTTCTACACCTTCACCAACTTCATTGACATATTCCACGTCAAAAAATGGGTTACTCAATCGAGAAGAGTAATTTTACGCGCAAACATAATTTTACGCGCAAATAATGATTTTATGTGCAAACAAAAAATTTTAAGCGCAAACAACAAATAACAATTTTACGCGCATATAACAATTTTACGCGCAAACATATAATTATACGCGCAAAAAAACAAATAACATTTTTACACGCAAAAATATAATTTTACGCGTAAATAACAATTTTACGCACAAATTTAAAAACAGTTTTTTATTTTTACGCGCAAAAATAATTTTACGCGCAAATATAATTTATTTTTTTTATAATTAGATGTAATGTAACATACAGTTTCCACATAAAAACAGTTTTCAATTTAATTTAACAAACAATTTTCCCTAAAAACAGATTTAATGTTGGGGGATAAGAACAGATTTTACGCGCAAAAAAACAAATATCATTTTTACACGCAAAAATATAATTTTACGCGTAAATAACAATTTTACGCACAAATTTAAAAACAGTTTTTTATTTTTACGCGCAAAAATAATTTTACGCGCAAATATAATTTATTTTTTTTATAATTAGATTTAATGTAACATACAGTTTCCACATAAAAACAGTTTTCAATTTAATTTAACAAACAATTTTCCCTAAAAACAGATTTAATGTTGGGGGATAAGAACAGATTTTACGCGCAAAAAAACAAATCACATTTTTACACGCAAAAATATAATTTTACGCGTAAATAACAATTTTACGCACAAATTTAAAAACAGTTTTTTATTTTTACGCGCAAAAATAATTTTACGCGCAAATTTAATTTATTTTTTTTATAATTAGATTTAATGTAACATACAGTTTCCACATAAAAACAGTTTTCAATTTAATTTAACAAACAATTTTCCCTAAAAACATATTTAATTTTCCCTAAAAACAGATTTAATTTTCCCTAAAAACAGATTTAATTTTCCCTAAAATATCAAATTATTTACTACACAAATTTAAAAAACAGTTTTCCCTAAATTAAAAAAAAAAACAGTTTTTAAAAAAAAAGTTTTAGTACATAAACAGTTTTCCATAATAATTAAAAATATGCTATATTATTTTGGCATTCTAGTATAACTATAAATATATACATAATCAACAAATCTACCTAAAAAACATATATTCAACAACATGCATATATTCTATTTTGTAAAAAAAAATGCATATTTATTACATAAATAATTTGAATATTCAACAACATTCATATAATCCATAAATAATTTTAAATAGCATGTAAATAACATCCAACATCATCATCAACATATATACCATTCTATATCACATTTATTTATTTAAATTTCGAATTAAAAATAGAAAAAAAATGTTTTTCAAACATTAAACAGTTTAAAAATAACAGTTTTATTATACAATATTTTTTCTCTAGTTTTAACATTTTTTCAAATTAATTATTTTCTTAAACAGTATTTTCTTAAACAGTATTATAACATCATATATATCCAAAAAAAACAAACATCATATATTTCAAACTAATAATAAATTCGAAAATTATAACTTGTATTTAGAAGTAGAAAAAAAATACTAACTTGTTGAAGTTTATGAGAAGAAGAAATCCAGAGAGCAAGGCACCACAGGAGGAGGCAATTAATCTTGAACACTGATGCATGAAAAATATATATGTTAATAAATAGTAAAAAAATTAAAACACAAAAATATAATACGTGAAAAAAATTTACCAACTATGGAAGTTTATAAATGTTGAAGAAGTGTAGATTGTATTGAGGAATGGAAGAAGCCGTGAATGGAAGCAATGGAAGAAGCAGTAAGACAATGGAGGCAAAAAATTTGTAAGTTAAACACTGAAGAATAGTGAGGGCCGAAGCTGTTATATAGGGGAAAGCTTCACAGGGAAAAAACGAGGGCCAATCCCTCGCAAATGAAAAGTGGATACTAGCCCAGCTAGGTGGCAGGATAGGACCAGAATTGGTCTGAAAAGCGCTTAAAAAAACAGGGAATATATGCCATTTCCGAGGGGTGTAACCCCTGGCATGGCAGCGCGCAGGCTTTTTGCAGGCCCAAGTCATTTCAGCGCCAGGCTTAGTCAAATTGAATGGCTTTTGTTCACGTGAAAGGCAGCTATTTGAATTCAACTTTCCCAAAGCCAGGGTCTTATGTACATTTGCGAGGGGCTCGCCCCTGTCAAATGGTAAGTGGGCCTGTTCTTCAGCGATGTCATTTTGCCAGGGGTTTTCCTTGGCTTTTCCCTTGTGAAATTTGCCAGGGGTTTATGTCCCTGTCAAAAATCCTTGGGAAATAGACACATTTCTTGTAGTGAATATGTCTTGTTTTAAGGTTATGGAGAAGCATTTAATTTAGAGACAACTTACATTCTATAGTTCTTTAAGTTATTTAATTATGGTTCTTTCATGTTCGGATATATCAGTTTAGTCACACTATTTGTACCATGTTAACACATTTTGTTAAAACTAGTAAAAGACTCGTGCATTCGCACGACTCACGTAACATTGCGACCATTATTTTTGAAAACAACATATAAGAGAACAATTTGAACGGTCCCAAAATAATACAAATACATAGATTAAAGATAATTGAGACACAAAATACTTGTAATCAACAAACTATACATAGTCAAATGCAAATAATTAAAACAATGGTTAAGATACTTAGTTAAAAAAAAACTAAAAAGAAAGTGGGGATTATTGAACAACTTGGACAAAAGTGCACACATCAAATTGACATAAACATCATAGACACAACCTTAACTATTGTAATTGAATTTGAATCCGCACGGGTTTGCTCATTTGTCATAGACATAACCTTAACTATCATAATCAGATCGAAAATCCCGTGAGTATTTAAAAAAAATACTAATATTCATATAATCTTTATATAAAATTTTGTTTATTTATATGTGAATATCCGTTAAAGTATTTGCATCGTCTCATTGTAGATTTTACATGTTTATATATACATATATTGTTATTTTATTAAAGAATGACAACTACATTACTTCATACTTATTACTTATTGCAAGAGGTGAATTTGAAACATGTAGAAAATTAAATAACTACATACATATTACTTCCTCAACCTTAGATAAAAATCTAAATAGAAAACTACATAATGTATACAAACTATCATAGTGTAGTCAGCAATGGACAATATGTTATGATAAATTACCCTTTGAATGATAATTCACAAACTATGAATGTCAATGAAACTACATTGCCAATTATCATTGGTTAAGAGTCTAAACATTTGCTATAGCAGGACTGCAAGGGCTTTAATTATCATCGCTAAAGAGTTTGAAACCATTGAAAGTAACACGTGGTATTAGGAATGAAATCTTATGAGAATGAGAAAACCTTTTTCAACATCCTCTTTGACATACAGACCCTTTTACAAATGAAAATTTCATCAGAGCTCCTTTCCCTCCCTCATGCACTCTTTAACTCTTCCTCCCGTAACAACAAAGAATTTTTGCATAACTCGTTCATTTTTGAACTACTACCATAAACAACAATAAATAGAGACAAATAATTATTCAAAATACATGTCTCTACCATTCTAAAGTTTGGCATGTGCTAACACCTAGAAGCAAATCACTAATTAAACAACTTGTCAATCTCAGTCTCTCTACTTGCTCTTTCCTTTCTCTTATAGTCCATCTCTTGTAAAAAAAAAGAATTAAAAAATTAAGCAAGAAAAAATGATGAACTTATTATATGGAGACATTTTTTATGTGATCTTTATCTGTGAACTTATCTTCTAATTTTATGATGCAGTCTTCTCCTTTCAACATCCCTTCCCATGACCATTTGTTGACAACCTATTCATCATCCATGAAGTGAACTTCACATATATAAATGATGAACTATTACTAACTTAACGAAAATAGCCAGAAAAAAAAATCAAGTCCATAAACTGGAAAAAGCTGAAAATCAATCTCATCACAAAGAACACAGTTCCACAAAGGTTATGAAAAATGTCAAATAATCAATAGTATACCAAACACATTAAAGAGAACACACTTCCATCATGAACATTAATAAATTCAATATGATTCTTAAGATTAACTAAAAAAATCTCAAACACAACAAATCACGAAATGTAATTTGCAATTGATCATCAACCTGTAAGAATTTGCAATCGATGATAACCTTTATCTACAAAAAATTACCAAAAAGTGCTAATAATAAATTAATACTCTACTGTAATCAAATCTCAATCCTTTCACCTAAAATTACTAACAAATAATATTACATTATTAATCTAGTGTACAGAAAAATTAACTATCTCATCTTAATTTTGTGATTTAGAAATTCAAAGGATGAAAACGAAAATACCTTTAAATTCCTCTACAATCAAAACAATTGAACCTTTCATTTTCTTTTTTAAAGTATTAGTAGCAAAAAGAGTAATGTGCATTGGGAAAGGAATAGATGTTAGTGGTATTAATTGTTCTGAATTGGGTGATGGATAAACTTATTAGTGGTATACAATGACGTTTTAAACAATTAATTAAGCAATTTAGTGAGAATTAGAAGGGGTAATTATGGAATTATGGTAGTAATTAGTTTTCTTATTATGATAGTAGATAGCACATCACTATCTTTTACGTTATTGACATGGCAGCATAATAAGCTTAAACACTAGTCAGTATCACAATATAATTTGGGACATTTATAACAGAATGAGCCATTTGTAAAATAATTTCCACAAAATGACAACCATGTTCGAAGTTAATTAAAATTACATCCATTGTTCTTGTGTAAGTCACAATCCAACAACTAAAACTCAGTAAAGAAATCAGGTACAATAAGTGACCGGCCTCATTCCTATTACATCAATAAGATATCAAAAATCTATATTTTGTAATGAAATGTGTAATAATGATAGGAGAGTAAAAATATATAGCTTTAAGGATCTATCTTAAACCCAAGAAGAAAAAAAAACTTTAAGGAAATCTAATACAATTAACTTAAAGGACTATGAGATGAATTTTTCCTTTAATATTATTATAGGCAAGTGCTACGCAACCATTACTCTATCTAAAGAGCTAGTTTTTACTTGAATAAACTTTTGTACAATTTGTATTCTAGGGATCAATACTATTCTGTCCATTGAAAAAAAACCTTGAAAAAAATAACGTGGAGATCTGTACAATTGATAACAACATTTTCAATGGTCAAGATTAATAGTAGTTTTTCACTATTGATAATGTAGAGAATAATGGTCAACATGCGCACATTATTACCTTAAGGTTTTTCATTTGAGATAATTCATTTCCCTTTTGGGGAGTTGCTAACACCATGGTTGTGTTGATTCGTTCCACTACAGTGTGTTCTACTACTTCCACAACATTGAGGGTGGCTGATGACATGTCATCTTACGTTATTTTCAACATATTTTTTAGTCATTTTAGTTATGATTTGACCTAAATTAGAGGAGTTTTAGAACAATTGCGTATGGTTTAAGGGACATTTTGTAATGTTTTCATATTGAGTATTGTAATTCTAGTTTTCCCTCAACCAAGCAATTCTTAGGTGTTTTTTGATGTATTTCATTGCAAAATCATGTAACCTGGCAAAGCAAAGCACCTCATGAAGAATTGGGAAGAAAATGAATGTAGATTCAAGAGGTCTCTGAAGGCATTACAAGTTGAAGAAATTCTATTCCAAGTCTCAATACAAGTTTTAAGGAAGAAGGCACTCAAAAAGACGAAGAAAAAGCTTAAAAACGCGTTGGAAAAGGGTGTTGTGCGCCCAAGACATGTTGCGCGTCCTGGGTGTTCAAAACAGTGCTGAAAATGCATTGATTAAAGCACCACATGTGAGGCGCATGAGGTACACACACGACATGTGTTTTTGGAAAAACAACATTTTGTTGTTTTTGGTTGCGGGTTTGGGGAAAAAAGGCCATTTTCAGCCCAAACCCACTTGGAAATCAGCCTATAAATACAACTCAACTCATCTCATTCAAGAGGAAGACAAGCTCTAGGAGCAGAAAGAGAGGAATCTCTCCTCAAACTTTTTCTCTATAATATGTTTTATTTCTTTTGTAATTTGTGTTTAGTTACCATGAGTAACTAAAACTTAATTGAGTAGGATTCTAAGATGAACATCTATATGTTTGTTGGATCAATTTAATTCAAGTCTTTTATTCAGTTATTTTATGAGATCTATTCAATTTTTATATGCAAAGGCCTTAATGCCTGAATGAAACCCTAGGAAGTGTGACATACCTAGGGAATCTGATTGAACATAGAACATGTAGCGCAAACGATAATATGCCTGAGTCGCTGTCTCTAGTCATCGCTTCCTAACCTTGCATTATAAACTTTATTATTACCCCTTGGTAAGGTAGACGATATAGGGCAACCCGTTTATTATCCCAATTCTTTCATGTTTTAATTACCTCAGAGAGAGTAAAGCACCACTTTAATAATCTTACGTAGGTGGTGTCTCCCATAATACTCTAAGGATTTATAGGGTTTTGACTGTGTGCAAGTATACATTATCCAAGTTATAGTATAAAATTATATCAATCCCACATGGACATGGGAGCTATAGCTTCCTATAACTTTCCAGCAGTAAACTTGTTTGTAAGAAAATAAAATAAAAATGATCAAGTTTTACTTTCAAACATTTTAAGTTAAAAAGGTTTGTTTGAAAGAAACACGAATCTATAGCTCTTTAAATCATAAGCGAAGAATATCATAACCTCATCATGTCTAAACCAAAAGAAGAGGTTTAACTCATGATGAGCTTAATCACAAACATGAAGATGAAATGAAACATAAATTAAAACATGAAAAGCTAAATTTATAGATAAAGATGAGTTAATAACATATTACACCCCAACAAGGAAAGAGGTGAGCAACAAGTATCACCAAAGTAATCCTAAGTCTAAATCACTATCAACTAGCACTCATGCTCATCTATGGAGAATATGAGATGAAGTGAGAACTCTAGTGGCTGCTAACCCTAGCCGGAACTTGGCCTCTAATTTCACTATGCAAAATTCTGGACCCTTGGCCCCAACTTGTGGTTGTCCTTTTATAGTAAAAGGTCAACCACTACAAGTTGTACCCTTTGGACATTTACCACATGAGATGTCTCTATCTTATCCTTGCAATATAAATCATATTCTTTTATTCTTCGTACTACCAATCATTGGCGCCAACTCATAGAACTTAGCCCTTAAGCAATGATAGGCAAGGGTCCCATGAGTCCGTACTATTGTATGACCATGCCTGGCAATCTGGTGCGATACATCTTCCTATAGCTCCAATGCTACATACTCATACGTTGCTATTCTCCTCTTCCACACTGTATCTTCCTAGATCACAGGAGCAAATCCATCACTTGAACCATCAAATATCCAAAACAAGCATTATTAGTTCAAAATGATCAATTACACTAAACTACTTAAAACCATAAATTCCTATTATATATTCTTATAGTCGTCCATCTCAAGCAACCGTTTGGTGAAGGGATGTATGTTCCGTGGAAGCTATAGGAGAACCTGCATTTGATTGGGTTCATTTTTTGTTGTGGAAAAGGGTTTGTAATGGGGAAAATTCTTGCTTTTGGAATGGCACATGGGGGGTTGATACGCCACTTAGAGTTAATATTTCTAGGCTATTCTTGATTTCGCTGTCCAAGAATGTAAAGGTAAGCGAAATGGGTGGATGGGTAAATGGTACTTGGATTTGGAAGCTTCGGTGGCGAAGAACATTGTTTTCATGGGAATAGGATATTCTTTCAAATTTGATGGAGGTCATTCAATCGGCTCAACTTGGGCAAGGAGAAGATAGTCGGATATGTGCATCCAATTCAGAAGTTATTTTTTGGTTGATTCAGTTTATGAATATTCGTCCCCAATAAATATTCTTTTACTTCATTAGTGGGGGACGAAAGAGGAAAGCTCCTAGTTAGGAAGACTTTTGGAGAGTTACGCGCCCTCAAAGGTTAAAGTTTTTCCTTGACAGTTGCTACGTTGAAGGCTCCCCACGAGAGCAGACTTAGCCAAACGGGGTATGCTTGATGGAGGTGGTGAGTCCGGTTGCCAATGGTGCTCGGATGCGGCAGAGTCGGAAGACCATTTTTTCAAATTTGGAAGAGTTACAACTATGTGGTCAATTTGGAAGGCGCGAAATGATCTCATTTTTTCGTAAAAGATATTGTAAATTAAGAGGTTGTAGATTTCATCAAAAATATTTCTTGGCAATGATTTTTGGGATAGCACTCGGGTGCCCTATGTCTCTTTTATGAATGATTTGTAAACCCAATGGATTGTTTGATTAGATAAGTGGTAAATTTGAATTCTAATTTTTTCTTTTGGTGGATGGGGTTTGTACCACTTGTACTAGTTCCCAAAACGTGGGAGTAATACTTCTTGTATTGTTTTCCATTATTAGGAATAAAAAATTGTCAATAACATTTTTTTAATATACTTCCACTACTAGAAACTCTCGGTTTTTTTGCGGATTTACCTGTGGATTTCGTTGAAAATTCCGCAGGAAACTGGTTTCCTCCGGATTTTGCAAAGGATTGAGGTTCTCAGGTAATACCATCGTGGGTAATTGTTTCCTTAAGATTTTAGGATCCGCAGGAAAACGTACTGCGGATTTACTCGCAGTAAAATCTGCAGGAAATTTTCTGGTCAATTTTTGAGGGATTTCCTGTCCGTGAACACGATACCTGGAACATATCCACATGTACTTCCCCAGCAAACTACATAGGAAAATCCACAGAAAAATCTACAGGAAATGTCTTCAAATGAACATAATAAAATACAGGTAAACCCTCACCAAACATTCTAGTGTTTTATAGTCAATTGGCATATAAAAAATTTATTTTGAAATTAAATTGAAAATTGGAATCAAAAACATCTAAATGCCCACTATATAATAATAAAACTAATCCAAAATATTTATTATTTTGAGTACAACTACTCAAAGTTCATATCATATTCACAAACATATAGAAAATACAAACAAAAACTATAAACTACTTACACCACCAAGTTACATATAAGAAATGATTCTTTCAAAAATAGATGTCTATTTTTCTTTCTTAACTACACAGGTTGTCTCTTATTCACCGATTCCATGATGTCTCGAGTTGCCAATCCCAAAATGTTCGCCTGGCTAACATTATCCACAACAAAACCCTCAGGAGTTCCTGCGCATTTCATGCTGCAGAAAAATCCGCAGGAAAAACGAGAGATTCTAGTAGTGTTCTTTAATACATTTTGCATATAAAATCAATAACTTTTTTTTTGGCATATTTCCTTCCTTAAAAGAAAAATATTTTTTTTTGTATATAAAATCAATAACATTTTTTTTAAAGGAAAACAAAACAACTGCAAATTAGTTAATTTTAGAGTATCCTTATTCTTTTTCTATTCATGCATGCATGCGGCCTAACTACTATCCCGCATTAAGAAGAAAAAAAAACTTGGTTTGTTTTTTTCTTCTTCTTCACAAGTGAATTAATTATCTTTTGTATAGAGATAGCTCTAATTTGCTCAAAGTCAAAAACTTATATTTTAATTAGGCAACCCAAGATAATGTAAAAATTAATGATCAAGATGTCCAGCTTATTGCCCAAGGCTTTTCAAAGGAGAGAATTCATTTCCCCTCCTAGGAGTTGCTAACACCTAATGATTTTGTTGATTCATTCCATGGATCTACTTCCATAACATTGAGGGCTGCAATCACCTTTTCTAAACCACTTGCAATCACCCTTTTGCTTATAAAAACAAAAACATGGTTTTTTTTTAAAGGACAAACAATACAACATCAAATTAGTTAATTTTGGAGTATCCTTATACAATTTATATACTTGCATGCAGCTTAATTAGTATGCAATATATATATATATATATATATATATATATATTGATTTTTTTTCTTCTTCACAAGTGAAATATTAATCTTTTGTATTCTCTTTAAGTCCCTTTAAGTTAATCATATACAAGACCTGCAGCCGTCGCAGACACAGCTCCAATTTGCTTAAAAAGTCAAAAAATAATAACTTAATTAGGCAAAATGAATTGATGGATAGATATAGATAGTTAGTTAGGAATTAATTTATTGCCTAATTACTTCAATTCAAGAGATCCATTCAAAAAAAAAAAAAAATAGTAAAAAAATGGTACCCTACTCAAAAAGAATAAAAATCCCACTATAAAAGAAAGTCATTTTGCCTATAAATATTGCACCTTACCTCTTCAAATTCACTCATCAACCACAAGCAATTAATTGTCGGAAAAAAAATTCAGCATTATTTGCAAAATGGGTTCAAAGGGTGTTGGATCCATTTTCATTCTCTTCGTTAATCTCCTTTTGGTCTCTACTCTTGTCGTTGCAAGTCATGCTCCTATGAGACGACGACCACCACCACCACATGTGACATGTCTTTCCCCACCACCACCAGTTGATACTCCTTCAACACCACCACCTGTGGTAACTCCTTCGACACCACCTCCTTCCACACCACCACCCGAGGTTGATCCTTCGACACCACCACCAGTTGATACACCTTCAACACCACCACCTGTGGTAACTCCTTCGACACCACCTCCTTCCACACCACCACCCGAGGTTGATCCTTCGACACCACCACCAGTTGATACACCTTCAACACCACCTGTGGTAACTCCTTCGACACCACCTCCTTCCACACCACCACCCGAGGTTGATCCTTCGACACCACCACCAGTTGATACACCTTCAACACCACCACCTGTGATAACTCCTTCGACACCACCTCCTTCCACACCACCACCCGAGGTTGATCCTTCGACACCTCCACCAGTTGATACACCTTCAACACCACCACCTTTGGTAACTCCTTCGACACCACCTCCTTCCACACCACCACCCGAGGTTGATCCTTCGACACCACCATTTTCACCACCTATGATAGCTCCTTCCACACCTCCACCTTCGACACCCCCACCTACGACACCTCCTTCCACACCACCATCAGTTCCTACGACACCTCCTTCTACACCACCATCGATTCCAGCGACACCCCCGCAAAATTGTAACCTTTTAAACCTGAACATTTGCGCCAACGTATTGAATATACTTGTGATCAACCCACGGACAAATCCTTGCTGTAGCCTCATTAGCGGCCTTGTTGATCTTGATGCCTCAGTGTGTCTTTGCGCTGCACTCAGAGATAGTATCATGGGGATACGTCTTAACATCAATGCTGACTTGGGATTAATCTTGAACCGTTGTGGGCGTAACAGGCCGACTAATTTCATATGTAGACGTTAAGAACGTATCATGTATGAGCAATGGCCAATGCATGCCATTGCCAATGGACGATTCCTATTACACTATATTAATTAATTATGTAGCAATAAATTAATAACGTCCATTATAATAATACTAAACTATATATTTTGTGGTGATCTTGTTCTTAATTGTGATATCAATGGAAGCCTCTGCATTTGTTGAATATTGGGAGCAAAAGTTGCTTAATAAATATGCCTTTTCTATTGTGCTAATACGATAAATTGCGAACAATAATTTTTATGAAATTTTGATTCAAATTATTTTGATTTTGATTAAAATTTTTGTTATAGGTATAGATAATATTTATTTTGCACTTTCATAGATCTAGGTGTATATCTAGGATTTTCCAAGATCTTATTTAAGTTTAAGGTAATCTCTCTTGTTCCGATCTCCTTTCAGTACTTAGGGCTGTAACTCATATCAAACAAACATTTTTCATTCCCCTTACCTTACGGTCTTAGGGAACTATATCATCAAAATAAAAATGATCAAGTTTTACTTTCAATCAGTTTGAGTTAAAAAAGTTTGTTTGAAAGAAACACGAAGTTATACTCTTTAAATCTTAAGCGAAGAATATGACAACCTCATCATGTCTAAACCAAAAGAAGGAGTTTAACTCATGACGAGTTTAACCACACACATGAAGATGAAATGAAACATAAATGAAAACCTGAAAAGCTAAATTTATAGATAAAGATGAGTTAAGAACATATTACACTCCAACAAGGCAATGGTCCCATGAGTTCGTACTATTGAAGGACCATGCCTGGCGATCTGGTGCAATACATCTTCCTATAGCTCCAACATTGCATACTCATACATTGCTATTCTCCTCTTCCACGTTGTATCTTCCTAGATCATCAGAGCAAATCCATCACTTGAACCATCAAATATCCAAAACAAGCAATACTAGTTCAAAATGATAAATTACACTAAACTACTTAAAACCATAAACTTCTAAATAGGCAGTTATTAGAAACTTTAGGCCATGCAACAACTCAATTATTCATAGATTACGGGGGATACGTGCAATGTAAATACCTACTAAATTGCCGGTTATTAGTAGGCATATAAGACACTTTAGGATTGACAACCTACACCCTCAGAGCATGTATAATCTTATTGGGATCAGCAAGTGCAACTTAAAAACTAGAGGGACATAACAATTACACGAACTCATCACTTAAATAGAAACCTTATCTCATAACTGAATGATTACTTGTCTTTAATCCTTCAAGGAAATAGAGGGAATTCGAAGAATCTGAAAATCTACTAAAATTCTGCAATCAAAACAAGTTACTAAATCTCAACTGCTTTGCGCAAATAAATCAAACTTGCAAACTTGCCCCAATTTACTCTCTTCTATTTTTTATTTTTTATTTTTTGTTTTTATAAGTGTTGAGTCTTTTGATGTTGGCTGCATATTTTGGCAAAACCAAAGTATTAAATAGTAGCATCTCCATGATTAGAACATTTCTTCAGTTACAAGTTTTCTCATTTGAAGCTGTTCAGAAGCTGAAATTTACATCAGAAGCTGAATGCCTCATCAGAAGCACTGTAGCTCTTTAGAAGCTGTTTTCAGGTTCTGATGCCCGCGTTGACTTCTGTTGACCACATCAGAAGCTAGGTTTTTAGAATTGTTTTTGCGCGTATCTTGGGAGATTTAACAAGGAATTATCTTTATATAATTGCTTCTAGAATGCTGTCAAATTTGGAGAAGATTTTATTGAAGATTTGGCTCAAAGTTATGAAACACGTATTTTCCTGATATTATCTTTAAAAGATACAAGGTGGTTTTATTTGTTTCCTTATTGGACCAATCTTATTTCAGTATCAAATCAATTCTGAAGATTAGTTTGTTATTTTATGCTGCAAGACTGGAGATTATAAAAGGAGGGTTGCTGCTATGTTTTGAAGAGACATAGAACATAATATAATTCAGAAATAGAGTCTTTGTTTTTAAACTTAGAGTTTTTATTGTGCACCACTCAGTTTGAGTTGGTTTAGGTTTGTTATTGAGTTGTAACTTCATTCTAAGCCTGTAGGTACGAATGAAGGTTTGTTATTGAAGTTTGTTCAAAAACAGGGTATTGTTAAGGGTTGTTCAAGTGACTGGGTGTAGTTACTTGAATAGGAAGTTAGAGGTTTTCTAATACTCAAGAGTTGGGTAGAAATCAGACTAGGAGGAGTTTAATTGCTTAGGCTGGGAACTGGGAGTCAGTGTCTTGAGTCTTAAGGGTTAAATCCTATAATGGATTTCCTTCTTGGATTGGTATCCCCCAGAGTAGGAGGTGTTTACTCCGAACTGGTTTAACAAACCTCTGTGCCTTTTACTTTCCTGCACTTTATTTTGCTGCTTGTGTTGTGTTTGTGTGTGTGCTCTGTTTTAAGCAAATTATTGTGCCCTGCGTATTGTTCAGAACCTGCTGGTTCAGAACCTGTTAATCTGTCTCTTTGCCTGGCCAGAATTTCAATTGGCATCAGAGCTGGCACCCTGCCTGTGTTTTGGGTGAGATCCAGAGGACTTAATATCTGGCAAGCATGGATAGAGAAGGAGGCTATGTCAATAGACCACCCCTACTAGATGGCACAAACTATGAATATTGGAAGTCTAGGATGTGTGCTTTTCTAAAGTCTATTGACAACAGGACTTGGAAAGCTGTGATTAAAGGCTGGGATCATCCAGTAGTTTTGGACAAAGATGGGAACAAGACTGAGGTTCTGAAACCTGAAGAAGAATGGACCAAAGCTGAAGATGATCTGTCACTGGGAAATTCAAAAGCTTTGAATGCAATCTTTAATGGTGTGGATCAGAACATGTTCAGACTCATCAAACAATGTACTGTGGCCAAGGATGCTTGGGAAATTCTGAAAACCACTCATGAAGGAACCTCTAAAGTCAAGATGTCCAGACTCCAGTTGCTGACTACTAAGTTTGAGAACCTGAAGATGAAGGAGGATGAGAATATCCAGGATTTCTATATGAATGTGCTTGATATGGCAAATTCTTTTGATTCTCTTGGTGAAAAGATGTCTGATAAGAAGTTAGTCAGAAAAATCCTCAGGTCCCTGCCCAGAAGATTTGATATGAAGGTGTCAGCAATTGAAGAGGCTCATGATATTACCACTTTGAAGCTTGAGGAGCTGATTGGATCATTGCTCAATTTTGAAACTACTTTTTGTAAACAGACTGAGAAGAAAGGAAAAGGTGTAGCTTTTACTGTGAATTCTGAAGCTGATGATCAACAAGAGTCTGAGGAGGATGACTTATCAGAAGCTCTAGTGTTGCTGGGAAAATAATTCAACAAGATTCTGAAGAATGTTAACAGAAAAGCCAAAGCCAAAGGTCAGAATTTCAGATTCAATAACAAAAAGCAACAAACTGATGAGAAGAAGACCAAGTCTGAGGAGAAAAGTAATCAAGTTAAAGGTGTGCAGTACTATGAGTGTGAGGGCTATGGGCATATCAAATCTGAATGTCCTACTTTCCTTAAGAAACAGAAGAAGAGCCTAGCTGTTGCATGGTCTGATGATGATTCTGAAGAAGATGCTGGAAGTGAATCTGGTATGTGTGATACTGGTCTGGTAGTGAGGTCGGGAGCCATCTTGAAGAAGGAAGCTGTTTTAGAGTTTGAGACTTTTTCAGAGTCTGACTCAGAGTCTGAAGCCTCATCTGTGTCTGAAGCTGCTAAAACCTCATATGATGAACTAGCTGACAACTATAGGAAACTATATACCAGAAGTGCTGAGGTTTGCAAACAAGTTTTGGATCAGAAGGAGACTATTTTTCAACTGGAGGCTGAAAAAGGAGAACTTCTTGTGCAGAATTCAGAGTTAAAAGAAGAAGTGAACAAGCTAAATTCCCAACTTGAGCATATGAAAAAGCAGGTTAGAATGATGAATACTGCTACTAATGTGTTGGATGAAATTTTGGGTGCTCAGCAACAAGGAAAATCTGGTTTAGGCTTTGTTGATCAGACTCAGGTTCCTAAACAGATGAATTTTGTTAAACAGTTTGTTCCTGGTACTCAAAATGTTAATCCTATGATTGGAACATCTAAGATGAGACCTCAGAAACAAGCCCAGATGCAAGGTCAGAAGCAAACTCAAATAAGACCTCAGAAGCAAGTCCAGATGCAAGGCCAGAAGCATGTTCAGATGCAACCCCAAAAGTTCAACAGAAGAAGGAGGAATCATACCTGGACCTGTCATCATTGTGGTAAGAAGGGTCACATTAAACCTTTTTGCTTTAAACTGTATGGTTATCCTGAACACTTTCAATATAGAAGAGTGCAACTAGCTGCACCCAGACACAATGTTCAGAAGGTGTGGAAACCTAAGGTTCAGAATGTAGGCCTTATTGCTCATACCTCATTAAGAGCCACTTCTAGAGAGGACTGGTACTTTGATAGTGGTTGTTCAAGGCACATGACTGGTGTGAAGAAGCTACTGAGCAATATCAGACCATACTCCAGAAGCTATGTGACATTTGGTGATGGAGCAAAAGGTGAGATTCTAGGTATTGGTGATTTAATCAGTGAAGGGTTGCCTAGATTGAATGATGTGCTGTTGGTGAAAGGTTTAACTTCTAATCTGATCAGTATTAGCCAACTTTGTGATCAAGACTTAAAGGTTAATTTCAACAAGCAAGAGTGTTTTGTGACTGATCAAGAAGGTAAAGTTCAGATGAGGGGCTGCAGATCCAAAGATAACTGTTATTTTTGGGTGTCTGAAGAAGAAAGAAGCCTGACTTCTTGTCTTATGAGCTCAGAAGAGGAAGTCAAACTCTGGCACCAGAAACTTGGACATCTGCATTTGAAAGGCATGAAGAAAATCCTAAGTACTGAAGCTATCAGAGGTGTACCTAATCTGAAGATCAATGAGGACCATGTTTGTGGTGATTGTGAAATTGGGAAACAAACAAGAAAGTCTCATCCCAGATTAGTTCACCAGGTAACTACTAAAGTACTAGAACTTGTTCATATGGATTTAATGGGGCCTATGCAAGTAGAGAGTATAGGAGGTAAAAGGTATGCATTTGTTATGGTTGATGACTACTCAAGATACACATGGGTCAGTTTTGTTAGAGAGAAGTATGATACTTTTGAAGTATTTAAAGAGCTGTGCATTCAATTACAAAGAGAGAAGGACTGTGGTATTGTCAGAATCAGAAGTGATCATGGGAAAGAATTTGAAAACAAGAGTTTCTCAGAATTCTGTGCTTCTGAAGGTATAAAACATGAGTTTTCTGCACCTATCACACCTCAGCAAAATGGTGTAGTTGAGAGGAAGACTAGGACATTAGCAGAATGTGCAAGAGTTATGCTGCATGCAAAGAAGCTGCCATATATGTTTTGGGCTGAAGCCATGAATAATGCCTGCTATATCCATAACAGAGTTACTTTGAAGAAGGGAACAACTTGTACCTTATATGAATTATGGAAAGGAAGAAAGCCAACTGTGAAATACTTCCATGTGTTTGGGAGCAGATGCTACATCTTGGCTGATAGAGAAAATAGGAGAAAGCTGGATCCTAAGTCTGATGAAGGCATATTCTTAGGTTATTCTGTGAACAGCAGAGCTTACAGGGTGTTTAATTCCAGAACCAAGGTTGTAATGGAGTCCATTAATGTGGTAATTGATGATCTGTCTGCTGAGAAAGATAGAGGTGAGTCTGAAGTTGTTCCAGAGTCTGAAGCATCAGAAGAACCAACTTCAGAAGCGGAAAAGCATTCAGAGTCTAAAGAAGCAGAATTGCATCCAGATCATGATCCTACCAATAAAGGGCCATCAATTAGAGTTTAGAAGGATCATCCTAAGGAGCTTATCATTGGGAGTTTGGATCAAGGAGTCAGAACCAGGAGATCAGACCCAGCTGCTACTGATTCATGCTTTGTGTCAAAGGTTGAACCTAAAAATGTTAAAGAAGCCCTAACTGATGAGTTTTGGATTGAAGCAATGCAAGATGAGTTGAATCAATTCAAAAGGAGTGAAGTGTGGGATCTTGTTCCAAGACCAGAAGGGCTGAATATGATTAGTACTAAGTGGATATACAAGAATAAAACAGATGAGAATGGTACTGTGGTCAGAAACAAGGCAAGGTTGGTTGCTCAGGGTTATACTCAAGTTGAGGGACTTGATTTTGATGAGACCTTTTCACCTGTGGCCAGACTAGAGTCCATAAGACTACTGTTGGGTGTATCTTGCATTCTCAAGTTCAAATTGTTCCAGATGGATGTGAAGAGTGCATTTCTGAATGGATATTTGCAAGAAGAGGTATATGTTGAACAGCCTAAGGGTTTTGTGGATCCTAAGTTTCCAGAACATGTGTACAAGTTAAAGAAAGCTTTATATGGACTCAAGCAAGCACCAAGAGCGTGGTATGACAGGCTGACTCAGTTTCTTGTGACTCAAGGTTACAGAAAAGGAGGTTCTGATAAGACTTTGTTTGTGAAAGATGAAAATGGGAGTCTGATGATTGCTCAGATTTATGTGGATGATATAGTGTTTGGTGGAATGTCTCAGAAGATGGTCAAACTATTTGTTCAGCAAATGCAATCAGAGTTTGAAAAGAGTTTGGTTGGAGAGCTGACTTACTTTCTTGGTTTACAAGTTAAGCAAATGGAAGATACCATCTTTATTTCTCAAAGTAAATATGCCAAGAACATAGTGAAGAAGTTTGGTATGGAATCTGCTGCTCATAAGAAGACACCAGCTGCTACTCATCTGAAGCTAACCAAAGATGAACAAGGAGTATCAGTTGATCAAAGTCAGTACAGAAGCATGATAGGAAGCTTATTGTATTTAACTGCAAGCAGACCTGATATCACTTATGATGTTGGAGTATGTGCAAGATATCAAGCTAATCCTAAGATGAGTCATCTGACACAAGTTAAAAGGATCCTGAAGTATGTGAATAGCACAAGTGACTATGGAATCATGTATTCTCATAGTTCAAGTTCTGCACTGATGGGATTTTGTGATGCTGACTGGGCTGAAAGTGCTGATGACAGGAAGAGCACCTCAGGAGGTTGTTTCTTCTTGGGAAATAATCTAATTTCTTGGTTCAGCAAGAAGTAAAACTGTGTTTCATTGTCAACTGCTGAAGCTGAGTATATTGCTGCTGAGAGTAGTTGCTCACAACTGGTGTGGATGAAGCAGATGTTGGAGGAGTATAACATGAAACAAGGAACTATGACATTATTTTGTGATAATTTGAGTGCTATCAACATCTCTAAGAACCCAATACAGCACAACAGAACTAAACACATTGATATCAGACACCATTTTATCAGAAATCTTGTGGAGGGCAAGATTATTCAGCTGGAACATGTGGACACTGAAGATCAAATTACTGACATATTCACAAAGGCCTTAGATGCTAAACAGTTTGAGAATTTGAGGAGCAAGTTAGGTGTGTGTTTACATGAAGAATTATAGCAATTACTGCAAACTGGATGTGAGGAAGATAGAGTACCTGCCAGTTGTGCCTGTGCTAAGTGTGATCCTAAACCAGAGTCTGAGTCTGATATGTTCTCAAAGATCTGTGTTACTTGTTCTGATTTTAATATGAAGACTATTGTTTGTCATAATTTTGTGGCTAAAAAGGGGGAGAAAATGTTATGTTTGAGTTCAGACAAGAGCTGGTCAGAATGTGTGTC
The DNA here is from genome assembly GCA_018208015.1 of Medicago ruthenica. Lineage (NCBI taxonomy): Eukaryota > Viridiplantae > Streptophyta > Magnoliopsida > Fabales > Fabaceae > Medicago > Medicago ruthenica. Next base: position 19,307,681 of record CM031372.1, read on the forward strand.
ATTGATTTAGAAGGTGACTAGTTTTGTTCTGATACCAAGCATTATGTTCAGATTTCAGAACCTTTGCAGCAACAAGATATGTCCAGATATGATCAAGGGGCTGTCCTTGGTCCTGAAGTGTGGTTCAGAAGAACAATTGTGCTCAGCTCCTGAAGTGTGCTTCTGATATAGTTCAGTAGTAAGGGGGAGTTTATATGAGAAGCTGAGTTGCAGGGGGAGTGTTGTGAAGCTTCAGGGGGAGAGTTTTATGTGGTTTCAGTTGTCCTGAAGTGATGCTGAATGTGCTCAGAAGCTGTTAAGTGTGTATCAGTGTTCAGAAGCTGAAACTGATTGGTTTTTGTTGGTTTAACTGATTGGTTTTTGTTGGTTTAAGCATAGTTCAGATTAGTTTGTCCGCTGCTTTGTTCTATGCTATGTTATTTTAATTGTGGAGTTCTTCATTGCTAAGTTGTTGATTGAAGAACTTGGATGGTTTTAGCCAAAAATTTGCCAAAGGGGGAGATTGTTGAGTCTTTTGATGTTGGCTGCATACTTTGGCAAAACCAAAGTATTAAATAGTAGCATCTCCATGATTAGAACATTTCTTCAGTTACAAGTTTTCTCATTTGAAGCTGTTCAGAAGCTGAAATTTACATCAGAAGCTGAATGCCTCATCAGAAGCACTGTAGCTCTTCAGAAGCTGTTTTCAGGTTCTGATGCCCGCGTTGACTTCTGTTGACCACATCAGAAGCTGGGTTTTTAGAATTGTTTTTGCGCGTATCTTGGGAGATTTAACAAGGAATTATCTTTATATAATTGCTTCTAGAATGCTGTCTAATTTGGAGAAGATTTTATTGAAGATTTGGCTCAAAGTTATGAAACACGTATTTTCCTAATATTATCTTTAAAAGATACAAGATGGTTTTATTTGTTTCCTTATTGGACCAATCTTATTTCAGTATCAAATCAATTCTGAAGATTAGTTTGTTATTTTATGCTGCAAGACTGAAGATTATAAAATGAGGGTTGCTGCTATGTTTTGAAGAGACGTAGAACAGAATATAATTCAGAAATAGAGTCTTTGTTTTTAAACTTAGAGTTTTTATTGTGCACCACTCAGTTTGAGTTGGTTTAGGTTTGTTATTGAGTTGTAACTTCATTCTAAGCCTGTAGGTACGAATGAAGGTTTGTTATTGAAGTTTGTTCAAAAACAGGGTATTTTTAAGGGTTGTTCAAGTGACTGGGTGTAGTTACTTGAATAGGAAGTTAGAGGTTTTCTAATACTCAAGAGTTGGGTAGAAATCAGACTAGGAGGAGTTTAATTGCTTAGGCTGGGAACTTGGAGTCAGTGTCTTGAGTCTTAAGGGTTAAATCCTATAGTGGATTTCCTTCCTGGATTGGTATCCCCCAGAGTAGGAGGTGTTTACTCCGAACTGGGTTAACAAACCTCTGTGCCTTTTACTTTCCTGCACTTTATTTTGCTGCTTGTGTTGTGTTTGTGTGTGTGCTCTGTTTTAAGCAAATTATTGTGCCCTGCGTATTGTTCAGAACCTACTGGTTCAGAACCTGTTAATCTGTCTCTTTGCCTGGCCAGAATTTCAATAAGTATTGCTAGTTGAAGGTGAGAAAAACACAAGAAGGGGGGGGGGGTTCAATTGTGTTGGCTTTTTCTTCTCAAAAACTAAGTACTAGTTCAGCTTCTGATGTATAATCAGAGTCTGAAGCTAAGTTCGGAGTTCAGATGCAGCGGTTAAAAGTAAATGAGAGAGAGAGAGAAGAAGGACACAAGCAAGTTATTCTGGTTCCTTCCACAACCCGGAAGTAGTCCAGTCCCCTTGTCACTTACAAGAAATTTTTCACTATAATCAAAAGATTACAATTGCTCAAGCACAAAAGCAAGAGACTTCCAGATGCTCAAACACACAAGTAAGAGACTTCTAATGCTCAAACACAAAGTAAGATACTTCTAATGCTCAAACACAAAGTAAGAGACTTCTAGTGTAATCTTAACAAATAAGTTTAAGTTGAACACTTGATATATTATCAGTGGTGTTCTCAAAATACAACACGGATTACTGACTGAAAGCCTTAAGAGTTTCTAAGATATGAAAGTTGTTGAGAAATTCTAAGTAGTTAACGAGCTTTGAATTTGACAGAGTATTGGCACTTTTCAAATTGATAGAGTCTTATCTTTTTCTTCAAGTTTTCAGTTCATTATATAGAGGTAAGGAATAGAGACGTTGAATTTATGCCAACTCAACAAAAGAGTCGTTTGATATGAAGCTTGATCCAACGTTGACTACGTACCATGAAGAATACCGTTTGAATCCTTTCCTTAAAATGGATTGGATGTCTTTTCCAATGAGACAAAGTTGCAGAGTACATTTCTGATTCTGAGAAGTTGCAGTGGTCGTGGTTGTACTTTGTCCTTGTTGAAAGTGACACCAGTTGACTTCTGATCCTTCAGACTTCAGAGTCCGAGTCTTCAGCTTCTGATCCATCAGACTTCAGAGTCTTAATCTTCAGCTTCTGATCCTTCAGACTTCAGAGTCCAAGTCTTCAGCTTCTGATACTCCAGACTTTAGAGTCTGAGTCTTCAGCTTCTGATCCTCCAGACTTCAGAGTCTGAGTCTTCAACTTCTGATCCTCCAGACTTCAGAGTCCGAACTTGTTTCTTCTGGACCAAACTTTGATTGATACTTGAATAATTTTTAGTCTATGGTCTTGTACACTTAGAACAAGCATTAGAATATCCAATTGTCTTTTTAATACCTTGTTATCATCAAAACTCAAAGAGGCATTGTTTACACATTTTGTTCCAACAATCTCCCCCTTTTTGATGATGACAAACATACGTATTAATAGACAATTGTTGACAATCTAATTAACAAGTTGACAACAGGGTCTGAGGTTTGTAAGCTCCCCCTAAGTCTGATAGTCCAGAAGGTGAGTTTTGTAAGCTCCCCCTAATTTCTATCCAAGTTAATTAAATTCATTTTTCAAAATTCAAAGAAACGTCACTCAGAAGTACATCACAATAAATTAACTCAGAGGCTAAAAGATGAGAAATTTTTCTCCTAAGTCTGTTGTACCCTAATTTTGTCCCAGACCTTTTCCAAAAAAAAAAGAGAAAGTCAACAAAAGAGAGAAGAGAAAGTCAAAGTCAACAAAAGTCAACAAAATAGAAAAAAAGAAAAAGGGGAGTTCGCAGAGCAAAGTCCCCATCGCTCTGCGAACTCTGCGATTTTTGCAGATTTTAATTCCTTTGATTTGTTTTCATTATAGTTATTATTATTATCACCTATCATTATTATTATTGCTATTGTTATCAATTGTGGCTGTTTGGATTCAGCAAAGCAAGAAATTGAACATGTGCCATTAAAGCCAAGGTGAGAAGGTTTTTCTTCCAACCAAGCATGTGCCAAGCAAGTTGGCTTGCCCTTGGGCAGCTCTCATCCCTCCCAATTGACCTGCTACTGACCCTGAGCTTGCCAGCCACCAGCTTGTTTGTTTTCCTTCCTTCTTTCTCCCCCAAAACCAGTCAAACACAGCTGGTTTTGCTTGCCCAAACACCATGAGTGCTGCCCTGTTTTCAGCAGCTTTTCTCCCCTTCTCACACCAGCCCACATGTTCCTTTTGCTTCCCCCAACCTCTGCACATCAGAGTGCACGTTTTCCTTGCTTGACCCCTCAAGATTGCAAGGATTGATCCCAAGAACAGCTCAATTGCAAGCTGCCCTGTTTTTCTCACTTTTTCATCATCATTGCTATCACAAATCAACTTCATTAATGGCTGGTTTTGGCCAAAGTCTTGACCAAGGTTGCAAGGCAATGTCACCTCTACACTTTTGCATTAAATGCAAAGCAAAATAGCCTGGTCTTAGCCCACACAAACAGCCTGCTCTAGGAGATTTTCATCATGGCATTTGATTTGATTTTGCCTATAAAAGGAGTGCCTTGCATAAGGATTACACACCATTGAATACACAGCAATTACAGAATTTTCTAGAGCAAAAACATAGTCCTTCCAGCAAGAAAACACTAGTGTTATTATCATCCATTCATCAACATTTCAAACCTTGCAAAATTTCATCATTTCTAAGCATTTCCTATCTCTTGCAACAAAAGCTTTGGGCTAGGAGTTGGTAAGTCATTCTAACCTGTTTATATTTCATTTGCATACTGTTTGCATTTGCTTTTGATTCCAACTTGTTTCAATCTCAGTTTTGCATTTTTAAGTTTTACTCATTTTTGATTTAAAACATTTTTGAAACTCAAAAGAAATCCCAAAGTTTGCAAAACATTTAAACTGAGTTGTTGCACTCATTTTATTGCTAATTTCAAAAGCCTTTCACTCCTCCTAAAGTTCTAAGGCTTGTTCAGAAGTTGTTTCTGAACAGCAGTTCAGAAGCAGCTTCTGAACTCAAAGTTTCGCAGAGTTCGCAGAGCCAAGCTCTGGTCGCTCTGCGACCATGACAGAACTCAGATTCTGAGTTCAGACTTCTTAAAGCCAATTTTTGAGGTTCTAACTTGAATATTAAGAACTTTAGGGGATTAAAACTCATTTTGGTTCAAAACATAACAAGGGTTTTTGCATACACTTGGAAATTCACAAGTTTAAATAGCTTACTTGAATAACAAGAAACTTGTTCGCTTTTTTTCAAACTTGGGCCGAACCTGTTTTTTTTTTAACAAGAAACTTGTTCACTTGTTAATATTTTTAAACTTGAACCAAATTTGTTCTTAGACCAAACTTGTTTCAACCAATTCGAACAATATTTGGTTCATGAATTTCATTTTTTCAAACTCGAGCCAAACTTGTGCATTATTCACAAACTTGTGCTTTTCCATAAACTTGTGCATTTTTCACACACATAAACAAAGCAAACTTGTTCATAGGTTGCAACAACTAATTTGAACATTAAAACTTTTATCGAGTTTCAACAATCAAGTGTTTTGATAACTTTGGGATTTCTTAAATTTTCAAACAAAACTTGAATGAAAAAGGAATGGTTTGACTTATGTCTCTCCATTTCCCCGGTTGAACGAATGCTTGACGTATGTCTCGTTGTTCGGGCAATCGTCATTTCATTTTCAACGCATTCAACACACCAAAACCAATTCTTGGCCCTTTGTGGTCAATTTGAACCCTTTGGTTGTTGGAACAAAATGTGTTTAACAAGTCTCTTACAAATAAGGGGGAGATTGTTGAAACATTTATGTGTAAACATATCTCTCTTTATGGTTTTGATGATAACAAAGTATTAAAGAGAAAATTGGTTATTTGCTAATGCTTTGTTCAAAGTGTTTCAGAACCACATGCTTAATAAGTATTGATTGATAATGGTTATGAAGAACAAGCTAAAGAGCAAGAAGGAAAGCCATGAAGCAAGGTTGCAAGGCTAGAAGAAAACTGGTCCTGAAGAAATGCTTCTGAAGAAGTGCTCCTGAAGTAAGAGCTTCTGAAGAGGTCCTGAAGAAGTGCTCCTGAAATGAAGCCTCTGAAGTACTCCTGAGGTGGTGCTCCTGAAGTGCAGCTTCTGAAGTCTGGGTGCCTCTGATGAAGTCAACGCAACAGTCAACTCCTGAAGCCAGCTTCTGATCCGTACAACTGAAGCAGCTTCTGATCACTGTTCACTAAGAAGCTTCTGAAGCTGATGTGGCATGGATTTTGACCAGTACTGTGCGCATTTAATGCCTGGATGTGTCAGAACAACTCAATGGAACAGTTGTCTCCCTGACTCAAACATTCTCCAGTTTTTAAGGTGGGCCAATTCAAAAATGGCACCTGCCCTGTTCTGACAGATAAAGTGCAGCACACAATTGCAGCAACCTAGTCCAATTGCAACGGCTAATTTCCTGAATTCCAGCAAATCTTCAACAGCTCTATTTTTGTCTATAAAAGGAGGAAGATTTGAAGAAGAAAATGTCTAAGACTCTTGAAACAAAGAACTGAACTCTTGCTCTGTTTTGCTGTCAAAAATACGCAAGTTACCCAACCTCTTAGAAATTCTTTCATCTTTGTAAATTAGAATTTCTTAAGGTTAAGAGTCTTAACCTGAGTTGTATTAAGAGAACACCTCTGATATTTGATCAAGTGTTCATCCCAAACTATTTCATTTTGTAAACCAGTTTGGTTCCTTAAGTCTTAGTCTGTATACTAAGCAATTGTAATCTCATTCCTTTGTGGTCTGAGTCAGAAGTCTCTTGTCTTAGTGACTTGAGCATTGGGAAGTCTCTTGTCTTAGTGACTTGAGCATTGGAAGCCTCTTCCTTGGTGGTTGAGCATAGAAGTCTCTTTCTTTGTGATTGAGCAGCTGGAAGTCTCTTTCTTAGTGATTGAGCAAATGTAATCAGAACTGATTATAGTGAAACTCTCTTGTTGGATACAAGGGGACAGGACTACTTCTCACATTGAGAAGGAACCTGTATAATTTCTGTGTGCCTCTCTTCCCTTATCTCTTTTACTTGTTTAATCCGCTGCATACATTCTGATAACAGTTCAGAACCTGGTTCTGAACTTGTTTTAAGTCTTTGAAAAAGAAAAGAAAAAGTTTTTAGAGTCACACAATTCAACCCCCCCTTCTTGTGTGTGTGTTTTTCTCACCTTCAGTTGGTATCAGAGCTCCGATTCTGATATTAACACTTAACAGTGTGTCAGTAGGATCCTGAGAAAAACATGGCCTCAACTAGTGATTCACCTCCACCCTCTCCCAGAAATCCACCATCTCCCAGAAATCAAAGAAATGTCCAATATGACTACAGTACTGAAGAAAAGAAGTCTAGGTCACACAATAAACCTCCTATGTTTACTGGTGACCCAGAAAAATTCTCTTGGTGGAAGAGCAAAATGTACAGTCATATTATTGGAGTTGATGATTCACTATGGGACATCATAGAAGATGGTATCACCATTCCAGTTGATGAAGAAGGTGTTGCTGTCAACAGAAGATCTCTGAGTGATGCAGAAAGAAAGATCTATAGGAAGCATCATCATGTCAGAGGTATCATTGTGGACTCATTGCCTCACACAGAGTATCAGAAGCTGAGTGACAAGTCCACTGCAAAGGCCATATTCACATCCCTCTGCTCTAACTATGAAGGTAATCAGAAAGTTAGAGAAGCTAAGGCAAACATACTTGTTCAGCAATATGAACTGTTCAGAATGAAAGAGGATGAAAATATTGAGACTATGTTCTCAAGGTTTCAGACTCTGGTTTCTGGACTTCAGATTCTGAAGAAGAGTTATACCACAGCTGATCATGTGAATAAAATTCTTAGAAGTCTGCCATCCAAATGGAGACCAAAAGTGACTGCCATTGAGGAAGCTAAGGATCTGAATACTTTAAGTATTGAGGATCTTATAAGCTCCCTCAAGGTGCATGAACTGGGACTCAATGAGGATGAGCCTGTTAGAGAACCAAAAACATTGGCTCTGAAGTCTAAAAGAAAACCTGCTAAAGCTTTGAAAGCAATTGAATCTGAAGAAGAGTTTCCTGAGGGAAATTCTGATGAAGATTCAGATGCTGATGAGCTTGCAATGATTTCTAAAAGACTTCAGTATCTGATGAACAGAAAGAAAAAGTTCTCTAACAGAAGCAGTAACTTTAGAGGATCTAGTTCAAAGAAGGATATCCAGAAGGAAAGCTGCTACAACTGTAAAAAGCCTGGCCACTTCATTGCTGATTGTCCTGATCTTCAGAAGGAAAAATCAAAGGAAAAAGCAAAGAAGTCCAGCTCAAAGTCCAGCAATTTCAGAAATAAGCTTAAGAAGAGTCTCATGGCTACATGGGATGATCTGGACAATGAGTCAGAATCTGATGAGGAAGAAGAAAACCTGGCCCTGATGGCAGTTGCATCTTCTGATGCAGAATCATGTTCAGATTCTGATGAAGAAGATGAGGTATATTCTGAACTCTCTAGATCTGATTTAATTGAAACAGTTAATGATCTTATGAGTCATCTCAAAAGCAAGTTAAACGAAATTAAGTCCTTGAAAAATCAAACAAACTTGCTGTCTGAGGAAAACCTTAAACTTCAGAATCAAATTTTTGAATATGATGAGGAAGTTGAGGAACTCAGAAAAGAGGCTCATAAGAAATCTGAAGAGGTTCCTAATGAACAGGAAATAGCTCTTCAGGATTTCATGTTAACTGGATTCAATAGAACTAAAATTGCCTCCATGATGTATAATATAATCAGAAACAAAGGTGAATGCATTGGCTATGATTTATTCAAACCTTCAAATGATTTAAACTCACCTTCATGTTCTGAAGATATATTAAAAGGCAATAGTGTATGCTTTGTGTCTGCTTCTGATAATTCTGAGAAGTTGAAAGTATCAGAATCTGAGACTAAGTCAGAAGTTCTGAACAACTCAGACTCTGAAGCTCCTGAGCCTAAGGGTAAGATAAAGGCAACTGTTAAAACCTTGCCTAAATCTAAGCCAAAAGGTCCTAAGCCTAAGAGTAAGAGGAAATCAGACTCTGAATCTGAAAAGGTTCAGAATCTGAAATGTTCAGAACCTGAAACTAGTAAGTCTCAGAATCTGAATAAATCTGATTCAAATTTTTCTAAGACTGGGTTTATTAAAACTTCAAAATCTGTTAAACCAGTCAATGTAAAACATTTTCAATCTCAGAATGTTAGGCAAAGAAAGCCAAAGCAAACCAATCAGCTTTATGCTTCTGATTGTTTTAAGAAAGGCAAAACTGAAGCTTGCCTTGTGCCTGAAGTAAACAGAGTTAGAATTCTGAGAAGATCAGAACCAAAGTACTCAAAAAGTCAGACTCTGAACAAATCAGAACCAAAGACTTTCAAGTCTCAGGTTCTGAAGAACTCTGAGTCCAAACCCTTGAGAACACAGGTTCTGAAGCACTCAGGTTCTGAAAGTCAGACTTATTCAAGGTATAAGGATTCATATCCTAAATATCAGAACAAGTCTGAACATCATAACTTCAGACACAAGTTCAAAAAGCCAAAACCTTTCAGGACTAACCCCAAAGGACCCATGAAAATCTGGGTACCTAAGTCTGAGATTATTTCAATTGCAGATATGCTTGTCATCCAAAGAAAAGGAAAGGTCCTGGTACCTGGACAGTGGATGCTCGCATCATATGACAGGGGACAAGTCTATGTTCCAAACCCTGACTCTGAAAGAGGGAGGAACTGTGGGATTTGGAGGAAGTCAGAAAGGAAAGATCATTGGTACTGGTAAGATAGGTAATTCTTCCCTGTACATTGATAATGTTTGGCTGGTAGATGGACTCAGGCATAATTTACTTAGCATAAGTCAATTATGTGATAGTAATTATGAAGTCCTGTTTAATAAGAACACTTGCACTGTAATCAGTAGCAAAGACAAGTCTGTAGTGTTCAGAGGCAGCAGAAAAAACAATGTTTATAAAATTAATTTTTCTGAATTGGTTCAGCAGAAGGTAGTTTGCCTTCTGTCTGTGAGTGATGAAAAATGGGTGTGGCACAAAAGGCTGGGACATGCTAACTGGAGACTCATCTCCAAGCTTAGCAAGTTACAGCTGGTCAGAGGCTTACCCCAGATTGATTATCACTCAGATGCACTGTGCAGTGCATGCCAAATTGGAAAGTTTTCTAAAACTTCTTTTAAACCAAAGAACATTGTTTCCACCTCTAAACCTCTAGAACTACTTCACATTGATTTGTTTGGTCCTGTTGGAACATCTTCAATCAATGGGAAGAAATATGGACTTGTTATTGTTGATGATTATAGTAGGTGGACTTGGGTTAAATTCCTCAGAACCAAAAATGAAACATATGATGTGTTTTTCAAATTCTGCAAACAAGTACAAACAGAAACTGATTTGAAAATTTTTAAAATCAGAAGTGATCATGGTGGTGAATTTGAAAATGAACCTTTTGAAAACTTTTGTGAAGACCATGGAATTTTCCATGAGTTCTCATCTCCTAGAACTCCACAACAAAATGGAGTTGTAGAGAGAAAGAACAGGTCTTTACAAGAAATGGCTAGAACCATGATCCATGAGTCAAAAATTGCTAAGTACTTTTGGGCAGAAGCTGTAAACACAACATGTTATATTCAGAACAGGATTTACATCAGACCCATTCTGAATAAAACATCATATGAATTATTTAAAGGAAGAAAACCAAGTATTTCTTATTTTCATCAGTTTGGTTGTACATGTTACATACTAAACAATAAGGTCTACCTAAAGAAATTTGATGCCAAGGCTCAAAAGGGTACCTTTTTAGGTTACTCAGAGAGATCTAAGGCATACAGAGTGTATAATTCTGAAACACATGTTGTTGAAGAAGCTATACACATTAGGTTTGATGATAAGAAGTCTGGTAGTGAAATACCAGAGCTGGTTGAGAGTTTTGCAGATGTCAGAATCTCAGAAGAACCTTCAGAAGCTGAACCCAGTTCAGGTTCTGATGAAGGTTCAGAAGCTGAAAACAATGAAGACTCTGAAAAGCTCTCTGATAAAGATACTACTCCTGATGCTAATCAAGACCAGCATGGTTCTGAACAAATCCCTGATGGCCCTTCAGAAGCTAATCCACCCAGAACCTCATTCAAGTACAAGTCTTCACATCCTGAGGAGTTGATCATTGGAAACAAGAACAGTCCAAGGAAGACAAGATCAGCATTCACTCAGAATGAGTCCATGCTTGGCCTGTTATCAATGATTGAACCCACAACTGCTGATGAAGCACTTGATGATGATGATTGGATTGTAGCAATGCAAGAAGAGCTGAACCAGTTCCAAAGAAATGATGTATGGGATCTTGTGGCAAGACCTGATCAGAAGAACATCATTGGAACAAAATGGGTGTTCAGGAACAAGCTCAATGAACAAGGAGAAGTGATCAGAAACAAGGCTAGATTAGTAGCTCAAGGGTACAGCCAGCAAGAAGGAATTGACTACACTGAGACATTTGCTCCAGTTGCAAGACTGGAAGCAATCAGGTTACTTCTTTCTTATGCTTTTAATCATGATATCATCTCGTATCAAATGGATGTTAAGAGTGCTTTCTTAAATGGTGTGATTTCTGAAGAAGTATATGTCAAACAACCTCCTGGTTTTGAAGATGTTAAATATCCAAATCATGTTTTTAAACTGAAGAAGTCTTTGTATGGTCTGAAACAAGCTCCCAGAGCTTGGTATGAAAGGCTAAGCAACTTCTTAATTAAAAATGGTTTTGTAAGAGGTCAAGTTGACAATACACTCTTTAGAAAAACTGTTAAGAAAGAAATCTTAATTGTACAAATCTATGTTGATGATATCATATTTGGTTCTACTAATGCCTCCCTTTGCAAGGAATTTTCTAAGTTAATGCAGGATGAATTTGAAATGAGCATGATGGGTGAGTTGAAATTCTTCTTGGGAATTCAAATCAACCAATGCAAAGAGGGTGTTTATGTTCATCAGTCAAAATACACCAAGGAGCTTCTGAAGAAGTTCCAGTTGGATGATTGCAAGCTAATGACAACACCAATGCATCCCACCTGCACCCTAAGCAAAGAGGACAATGGCACTAAGGTAGATCAGAAGCTGTACAGAGGTATGATAGGTTATCTCCTATACTTAACTGCTTCTAGGCCAGATATTTTATTTAGTGTATGTCTGTGTGCTAGATTCCAATCAGATCCTAGAGAATCTCATATGACTGCTGTCAAGAGAATCTTCAGGTATCTGAAAGGAACAACTAATTTGGGACTTCTGTATAAGAAATCTCTAAATTATAAGCTAGTTGGATTCTGTGATGCTGACTATGCTGGGGACAGGATTCAAATAAAATCCACCAGTGGAAACTGTCAGTTTCTTGGTGAGAATCTGATATCCTGGGCCAGCAAGAGACAAGCAACCATTGCTTTGTCAACAGCAGAAGCAGAATACATCTCAGCTGCAAGTTGTAGCACACAACTGCTCTGGATGAAACATCAATTAGAGGATTATCAGATTCATGCAGACAATATCCCAATTTATTGTGATAATACTGCTGCTATATGTCTGTCTAAAAATCCAATTCTGCATTCTAGAGCCAAGCACATAGAAATAAAACATCATTTTATAAGAGATTATGTTCAGAAAGGTGTTTTGGATATTCAATTCATTGATACTGATCATCAATGGGCTGACATATTCACAAAACCCCTAACAGAAGAAAGATTCAATTTTATTAAAAAGAATCTGAACATGCATTTTGTCTCATGAAAAATGTGCTTGAATCTGAATGTATTCCTTGATTCTGAGTTTATCATAAGCTAAGACTTATCAAACACTCATATTCTGAGAGTTTGACTAAAGTTAAGCCTGAAAAACTTCAGAGTCTGAAGGATCAGAACCTGGATTCTATGACCTCTGAATCTGATAAAAATCTAATGTTGGTCAGAATCTGATAAGTAGTTATGGGCAATGATGATTAAAGCTTTGAAAGTTTATACTCTAATCCTCCCAAAGTCATCAAGTATAAATTGTGATTTTCTACTCTGATATTCATTGGTAAAATTGCTTGACAAACAATTTTCATGTGAAATCAGTCTATTTTTTAAACTGTTTAGCACAGACACATTTTAAAAGCCCAGTGTATAAGACTATGTTCAGTCTTTAGAAATGTTTTTAAGCTGGTATCAGACTCTGAGATAAACCTTCATCTGGTATCAGGTTCTGATATCAGTTCAGCAGTCTTAACACTGCCTTTTGGTATCAGACTCTGAGACAACATCCTCATTGGTATCCAGCTCTTTTTTTTAGCCCAGAATTGCTCTGATACTTTCTTGAAATATTTGCTCTGATACCTTCTTGAGTTGTTTTGCTCTGATACTGAACCAATTTATACTGAACAAGTCATGTCTGAACACAGAATGACCTGATCAGAAGCTCTAAACCTTTTCTGCTTCTGAACAGCATTCTATTTTTATTGCAAGTCATATACTCACTGAAATTCAAGTATGCTCTGATACTCATCTTTGCTGCTTGGTTATCCATATGACTGCACAAATATCTCACAATCTTGGTTGGTTCAACCCCCCCCAATTCTGAATCTTTTTGAAATAGTTTCAAACTTGGTGTCAGAACTCTTTTAAAACTCTTTACAAAAGGGGGAGACTGAACTGCTTTGATACATGCCTTCAAACTCTTTTAAAATCCTTTTCTGCTCTGAAACAGATATGTTTCAACTCTCTTGACAAAGGGGGAGAAATTTTCTGTTTTAAGGGGAGAAAATTGTACTTTTTGTTGATGACAAAAGGGGGAGAAAGTAAAACAAGTATTAAAGCACCTGAGCTCAAAAATAAATAAGTTAAAATTGTCAGAAGATAAACTTATTAAGCTTATCAAGTTATCAAGCTCTGATACAATTGTTAGGGTTAAGCTCTGATACAATTGTTAAATCAGCTCTGATACTGATCAGTTAAGCTAAGTTAAGCTCTGATACAATTTAACTTATGAGAACAGACTCTAATTCTTAGCCTCTGAAGTGAATTTCTGGCTCTGATACATTCTGTGAGATATATAACTCTTAGTGAGTTAAGATGAATTTAAAATAACTTGGATAAGACTCAGGGAGCTTACAAAACTCATCCTGTGGATTATCAAACTTAGGGGGAGAGCTTACAAACCTCAGAACCTGAAGTCAACAAGTCATTTTAAAAAATTCTGAGTGTAAATTTCACCATTTTGTCTTAAGTTAAGCTTAATTAACATGGATAAGAATCAAGGGGAGCTTACAAACCTAACCTTGAGGATTGTCAGACCTAGGGGGAGCCTACAAACCTCTCCTGAAGTCAGATTGTTAATTAAACCTAACAACAACTCTGAAATTTTCACATTTATGTTCTTATCTGAACTTAATTAACTTGGATCAGACTCAGGGGGAGCTTACAAACCTCACACCCTGCAGTTAACTTGTTAATTAAGTTAACAACAATTTTCTGTTTTAATACTTATGTTTGTCATCATCAAAAAGGGGGAGATTGTTGGAACAAAATGTGTTTAACAAGTCTCTTACAAATAAGGGGGAGATTGTTGAAACATTTATGTGTAAACATATCTCTCTTTATGGTTTTGATGATAACAAAGTATTAAAGAGAAAATTGGTTATTTGCTAATGCTTTGCTCAAAGTGTTTCAGAACCACATGCTTAATAAGTATTGATTGATAATGGTTATGAAGAACAAGCTAAAGAGCAAGAAGGAAAGCCATGAAGCAAGGTTGCAAGGCTAGAAGAAAACTGGTCCTGAAGAAATGCTTCTGAAGAAGTGCTCCTGAAGTAAGAGCTTCTGAAGAGGTCCTGAAGAAGTGCTCCTGAAATGAAGCCTCTGAAGTACTCCTGAAGTGGTGCTCCTGAAGTGCAGCTTCTGAAGTCTGGGTGCCTCTGATGAAGTCAACGCAACAGTCAACTCCTGAAGCCAGCTTCTGATCCGTACAACTGAAGCAGCTTCTGATCACTGTTCACTAAGAAGCTTCTGAAGCTGATGTGGCATGGATTTTGACCAGTACTGTGCGCATTTAATGCCTGGATGTGTCAGAACAACTCAATGGAACAGTTGTCTCCCTGACTCAAACATTCTCCAGTTTTTAAGGTGGGCCAATTCAAAAATGGCACCTGCCCTGTTCTGACAGATAAAGTGCAGCACACAATTGCAGCAACCTAGTCCAATTGCAACGGCTAATTTCCTAAATTCCAGCAAATCTTCAACAGCTCTATTTTTGTCTATAAAAGGAGGAAGATTTGAAGAAGAAAATGTCTAAGACTCTTGAAACAAAGAACTGAACTCTTGCTCTGTTTTGCTGTCAAAAATACGCAAGTTACCCAACCTCTTAGAAATTCTTTCATCTTTGTAAATTAGAATTTCTTAAGGTTAAGAGTCTTAACCTGAGTTGTATTAAGAGAACACCTCTGATATTTGATCAAGTGTTCATCCCAAACTATTTCATTTTGTAAACCAGTTTGGTTCCTTAAGTCTTAGTCTGTATACTAAGCAATTGTAATCTCATTCCTTTGTGGTCTGAGTCAGAAGTCTCTTGTCTTAGTGACTTGAGCATTGGGAAGTCTCTTGTCTTAGTGACTTGAGCATTGGAAGCCTCTTCCTTGGTGGTTGAGCATAGAAGTCTCTTTCTTTGTGATTGAGCAGCTGGAAGTCTCTTTCTTAGTGATTGAGCAAATGTAATCAGAACTGATTATAGTGAAACTCTCTTGTTGGATACAAGGGGACAGGACTACTTCTCACATTGAGAAGGAACCTGTATAATTTCTGTGTGCCTCTCTTCCCTTATCTCTTTTACTTGTTTAATCCGCTGCATACATTCTGATAACAGTTCAGAACCTGGTTCTGAACTTGTTTTAAGTCTTTGAAAAAGAAAAGAACAAGTTTTTAGAGTCACACAATTCAACCCCCCCTTCTTGTGTGTGTGTTTTTCTCACCTTCATTGGTCCCCCGTGACCATTTTAGTCAATGTTCGACTCCTTTGAGTCCATTGAACCTTTTCTTGATCCCGTTGGATCAATCGAACTTTTTCTTGACTCGGTTGAGTCATTTTAGTCAATGTTCGACTCCTTTGAGTCCATTGAACCTTTTCTTGATCCCGTTGGATCAATCGAACCTTTTCTCGACTCGGTTGAGTCATTTTAGTCAATGTTCGACTCCTTTGAGTCCATTGAACCTTTTCTTGATCCCGTTGGATCAATCGAACCTTTTCTCGACTCGGTTGAGTCATTTTAGTCAATGTTCGACTCCTTTGAGTCCATTAAACCTTTTCTTGATCCCGTTGGATCAATTGAACCTATTCTCGACTCCTTTGAGTCATTTGAGCCTTTTTGGCCCTCTCGTGGTCAATTCGAACTTTTCCCCAACGGACATGTTTTATCTATTCTAAACGCGATTTCAAACAAACGCTTAAGCCTCCCGTGCGCGAGCACACAAGCTACGTTTAATCGCAAGAATACGATCAAAACATCATTCTTTAAAAATAACCAACACATAAACGTTTTTCTAGGAAAGAACTACATAGCTTTGAATTCTCCATCGCACCAGGAGATACGTAGGAGCAAGATCATCATCTTGTCAAGCACAATAATAAAAAATAAACTTTTTCCCCTTTTCTTTAATATCTTTATATATTCAAGCATGCAAGCAAAACTTTGAAAAACATTCTAGCCTTAGCTAACTAGGAGGTTCCCGTTGAATACAACGGACGTGAGGGGTGCTAATACCTTCCCCTTGCGTAATCGACTCCCGAACCCAGTAATGGTTGCGATGACCATCCTTTCCTCATCGTCAAGGGTTTTATTATCGTTTCCCTTCAAAATAAAAAACTTAAGGGTTTATCAACGTTCCCTTTAAACAAAAACTTTGGTGGCGACTTCACTGGGGAACACTAGTTGTCCTCACTAGCGAGTCAAGCCCATCCTAGTTTAGCTTCTAAGCTAAATGTTTTTTCGTTTCCGCTTGCATGTTTTGTTTTATTTGTCTTTATCTTCTTCTCTTCATTGCCTCTAGGTTTATATGCTTCATATCGCTTTATGCTCATATTATTATATCAACTGTGGGGTTGTCACATGAGCGATGTTACTCCACATTGTTCGGGTTAATGCCGAACGTGTGAGGCTCTCTACCCGAGCTTTGAGAGAAATTAAGATAGGATGGTGGTTGTGTAGCGGAGGCCCGCGTTGACGTATGTCCGTGAGGAAGATGCGAAAACCCCGCCTAGAGGAGATTTCACTTGGAATTTATTGAAGTCTCGCGAGTAATTTGCGATTGACGACCTTATTTTCCCTGTGGGATCCATGACTCTGGGGACCTTTTTAGAAAATCTCATCTCTATGTGAGGATGGGGGGAAGTTTTGAACATTCATATGCATACCATACATTCGCATTCATTCATAATTTTGCATACCGTTTCGCTTTAAAGAAGGGGCAATTAATAATTTCTGTTTTATTACTGTTTTTTAATGACCATAGGTGAGGATAAAAATGACAATTTTGTTGAAAAGTAGCAATTTTAAAAATTATAGAGTCTGATGACTTCGCAGAGCAAAGTATCGTCGCACTGCGAACATTTCAGAATCTGAGGACTTCGCAGAGCAAAGGTTTACATCGCACTGCGAAGCTAACTCTGAGGTTCGCAGAGCAAAAGTACTTCGCAGTGCGAAGTCTGCGAATACTGTCAGCTCAGTTTTCAAAGCCACTAACCCTCCATTACTTCTCTCAACCACCCATTCCACTCCCTCACCCTTATCCAACCGTTACCCACTTTTTCACTAACCCTAAAACCTAAAAACCTTCATTTCTTTTCATAAACTTTTCAAAAATAACCCTAATTTTAACTTACCCATTTTTTTTCACAAATCTTTCCAATCTCCATTAAATTTGTGTTTTATTTCCTTCTATTCAGTACAAGCAAGCAAGGTACGAATTCTTCAGCCTTCTCTTCTCTTATTTCTGATTTGTGGTAGGATAACATGTGACTTAGGGTTTTTGATTTTTGAAATTTCAATTTAGGGTTAAGTTTATGTTAGGTTTCATTTCACTTCTAATTTGCTGTGTTAAGTTGCAATTCAGTGTAAGCATGCACTATGGGTAGATGAAACAGACCCATTTCCTTTCAATTTTTCGAGTGATTTTGTACAAATTTATTTTTACCCATTTGTAGAAATTGAAATAATTTTTGTTGTGTTAAGTGTTTTTGTACCCATTATTGATTCTGAATCATCTATCCAAACACACATTGTATGTTTAGAATGAAACATAACCAAGGGTTTAGGGTAGAATTCTGTGGAAATTGCATTTTTTCTGTCATGGTCGCAGAGCAAAGTTCAACTTCGCAGTGCGACCGTTTTTCTGGAAAACCCAGAATTACGTGTTCAACTTTGCTCTGCGAACCCAAGGTCGCAGAGCGACCTTGACAGAACAGAACACCATTATTTTCTCATGCTTCTTTCAATTCATTTGGTTTTATCTCATCCTGCCTATGTTTATTCTGGCTGTTTGCTGATTTTATTTCTTTTCTCATAGATGGCGCTAAAACAAACAACCGGCAAGCGACCAAGAGCCGAATCATCCGGATCGAGGCCACAAGGGGCTTATGACGCTTCTAGATTCCTTAGCCTCCGCAACCAGGAGAGATATGAGGAGCTGCTCCGGAGAACATGTTGGGCTGAAAGGCAATTCATAATAAGTGAGCAGGGCACTTATCGGGAAATAGCGCGTTTGATAAATTCCCGCAATTGGGGAATTTTGGTAAACTCTCCCTTGAACCTAAACTACGACATCATTAGGGAGTTCTATGCGAATGCTATTCCCGCTGATCCCGAAGGGGAATTTGCTTACCAGACTATGGTTCGTGGTCGCGTCATTAGATTCGACCGCGAGGCCATAAACACTTACCTCCATAACCCCCTCCAGCTTGACCATGAGGAGTTGTGTGCCTTTCATAGGCACCAAAACCGAGGGAATTGGAACCATGATCTTTATGCCCAAACCATTTTTCAAGCCGGGAAGGGTTATGAGCTTAATTCATCTGGACAGCCTACCAAAGCCATTAAGAATAACCTCACCACGCCTGCACAGGTTATCTTCCACCTCATCGTCCATAACATAAAACCCAAGAGCCACACATCCTCCACGACCTTAGATGTCACCCCGCTAATCTACTACATCCTGACTCATAAACAAGTGGATGTAGCTAGAGTGATCGCTCAGGAGCTCAAAATTGTGGTAGAGAGTGGCATCAAACCTCCAGCCAAGAAGATGTGCCCCCTCGCATTCCCGGGCCTGATCATGGGTCTCTCCCGGGATGCGCGTGTGGTGATCCCCCCACACGTTTCTGAGACTATTAAGAATCCTATTACGGATGATTATATTGGGAGACATTGCACGGGGAGGAGAGCAGCGAGAGCACAACAGCCACGACCCAGAGCCCCACCCGCATCACAGGGCCACCATACCTGCACTTTCTCATGGGAGCAGAATGCTTCCAACCATAGGGCCATGACTATGATGCATGACTCCATGTACCAGCTCCAGTTGCAGATGGGCAGGCCAGCAGATCCTGCATTCCAGATACCGACATCGGAGATGTTTGCATCTCATGCAGCTTGGCCTGGGGATAGGCCTGATTATTCAGAGGGGGGTGGTAGCGGTGCAGCTACCGGAGGTCATGAGGATGATGATGATGAGGAGGATGAGGATGAGGACACCGAGGATGATGAGGCTCGCACTCCTTGAGTGGCTCCTTTTTTTGATGTTTTTGATGCTTTTGCTTTTCATTTTGCTGTTTTTTTATTTCCTTATGTTTTCGATGTACTCTTCAAAACTTCTTGTGTTTATTGTTTTGTATTCGTATTTGTACTCTGTTTTATTTATTGAGTACTCTTTTATTATCTGGCTTTTGAATCATCATTATTAGTGCCTGTTAAATTTTAATATGCTTTAAATGTTAAAATTTTTTGCTATGGATCATTAGTAAAATGAAATGACAAATCTTCTCAAAAATGGATTGATCCAAAGCTAAATGATTCAGCCACAGATGTATGGTGATGATAAAATTTGATTAATTTTCGGAGAGCTAAAGTACATGTCTCCTGTTTTCCTAGGATTAAACTTGGAATGAGAATATGTACTCAGTACAAAAGTTATACCATACAATTTGTGTTGTTGATATGTTTATTCGGTGAGCCATTTAGAACTAGCCAAAATGTGAGGAATCCTCAAAATCATCATACACATATGCAGGAGACCGGCATTTTTTGTTTAACTCGATCTTTTTATGTTAAATCTGAATTTTGTTTTAGATTGTATGAAAGCACTGATATGATCGAGGCATTTTTTGAATATGAGTAAAAACACTTGACCGCAAATAGCCTACCCTGTGAGAAGTGAGCATTTGTTAGACCCTTGAGCCTAATGGATCAGAATCATTAACTATGAACTGCCAACTTTCATAAGCTCAATCGCTTAATGAAATTGCCGGAGTTTGTAAAAAAATTCAGTTCATAGTTAAATCATTATTGAATTCTGATATTTTTTCTTTCATTTTGAACCCTTAAACCATCATAATCATTGTCCCTTGCCAAAAGACAAAGGAACATTCAATTAGGGTATCATTGTAACTAAATTGAAAAAAAAGGGAGGTTGTGAATGTCAAGTAATGGTGATTTTCTTAATTGATCTTGACAACAAGAAAAAGAAAAGAAAAGAAAAGAAAAAAGAAAAGAAAGAAAGAAAGAAAAGCAAACCAAGAAAAAGAAAAGAGAAAAAAAGAAAAATCAATAAATCAAAAGTTGTCAAGATCAAAGAAAAACATTTGTAAATCACCAAGAGTTGTGTGTTTGAATAAGGGGGAAGTGTGTAATTTAGAAAGAATGTTCCTCTTGCTTGACCTTTTGAATTCAATTTCCCCACATATGACATTTCTTTTGTAACCAAGCCAAATTACAACCCTCAAAGACCTTGTGATCAATGCTTTTGTGCTTTTAGAAACGATGATTAGATGGACACATAACTTGATCGGAATGTTAGCAAACTTGCCGGATGAGTGTTCAATACCCTCACAATTAATATTCAATTTGTTCATTTACTTAACAAAAATGTGTGATAGGTATGGTTCATTAATAAACATATTATTAACTTGAGCTGTATGATATAAATTTTGTGTTTGGTATTATTTCAAATTTTTTAGTGCAATCTTGGATTAATGGGAGCATCAAAATTGCCTGTGCAAATCTCATATGAATCATGCAATCTGAAATTTTGTTTAAACCTCTACTTTTGCTGTTTTGCGCTTGTATCCCTTTATCGCCCTTGGCAGGCCACCACCCCATTAATAAATTTTCTTCCCAAGCGAAGTCTTTTGCCTTTTATCAAAAATTCCCATTTATTCTATTCGTGCATTTCTTCTATCTTTGATGATAGTACTTAAAACAAAACTTTTTCAAAAAAAAATTGTTGTGAATCTTTTATGCTTTTGGAAAACATAAATAACAAACAGATTTTCTCTGAACTCTAAATAATTGAAGTATGCGTCAATATCTGTCCAGAGAACGGATAAACTTCGCAGGCCGAGCATGGTCAACGGCTAAAAGGATTTCCCTAGCAAAGTCACCAGTGAATCAAAAGGGAATATCCCCAATGAATCGAAAGCCCGAAAGGACGATTCAGGCAAAGATTAGCCAACCAAAGCATAAGCATCCCCGGCGGAATCATCAGTTCTTCTCCCTAGCGAATTAGCACGATTTCCCCAGCGGATTAACAATCCCCCCATGAGGTATTTATTCTTCATCAGTTATCGCGGCTTTACCCCGTCAATATTTGGATGTATCCCCGGTGACATCATCCCCATTAAAGATTACCGAGTGTTTGTAATGCAATATCGGTCCACTTTTTATCTTACCGGTCTAACCTTGTCTCATCAAGTTTATCGGTCATACAATCAATCAAGTCAATCTTTTTCCCCAGTTAACCAAAGCCCAACCATGCTTGGCACTCCCTCACAATTCACAAAAAGCTCAGTCTTCATTGACATTCCTCAATCCCCGACACAAAGCCCAATTTTCATTGGCACACACAAATACAATTTCCAACCAAAGCCCGACCTCGCTCGGCATCCAAACATAACCAAAGGCCGACCTTGCTCGACGTCCAATCAAAAAGCCCAATTTTCATTGGCATTCCCACATCCAATTCATAATCAAAGCCCAACCATGCTTGGCACCTACTCACACCCAAAGCCCAATTTTCATTGGCATTCGCAAATACAATTTCAAACAAAGCCCAATCATCATTGGCACAACCACAACCAAAGCCCGACTTTGCTCGGCATCCAATCATAACCCCCAGCGTCCAACATGACGTCTGTCATCCCACATGTCAACATAATACATGCATCATATCAAACTCATTTATGCATGCATTATACCAAATCATTCATATACATGCATCTCATAGTCATATCATGCATCCTCAACCAGTATTCTCCAGTGAGTATTACGTATTCACCAACATTTATCAATCATCTCTAGTGTTCCCCAGTGAACCTCATTCAAGAGCTTCCCCAGTAAGTTCTTCTAGAGAAAAATCCCCAGCGGTTTTCTTCCCAAATTGTCTCATTCCCAAGTGGACCTGCTCACGGCCACTAAGATGCCCCAGCTGAGTTTCCCCAGCAGAAATTCCTGATTAAGTCTACCTCATATCATATCATATTGCATAACATACTGCATAAAACAACATGAAGCATATCATGCATCAACAATCATGTTCTCCTTTTTCAACAATCTAGGTACTAGCCACGTCTAGAGACGATTGCATTTATCCCCAGGTATCCACCTCTAGCATAAGCGGCTAGATAAGATCACGTTTTCCAAGTGAATTGACTTTCAGCATAAACGGTTGAATAAAATCACTCTATCATTATGATTTACCTCTAGCGTGAGCGGCTAGATAAGATCACCTCTATCCTTAGGTATCCACCTCCAGCATTAGCGGCTAGATAAGACAACCTTTCCTCATGGATCTACCTTCAGCATTAGCGGCTGGATATGATCACCTTTATCCCCAGCGGATCGACCTTCAGCATAAGCGGCTGAATAAGTTCACATTTGCCCTCAGAGATCTACCTCTAGCATAAACGGCTGGATATGATCAACCTTCCCCCTGTGAAAGCAGACTTGTCAGATCTAATCACCTATTCAGGTGACGATCTTTTACCTTTTCAGTCTAATCACCTATTCAGGCGACGACTTGTCAGATCTAATCACCTATTCAGGTGACGATCTTTTACCTTTTCAGTCTAAGCACCTATTCAGGCGACGACTTGTCAGATCTAATCACCTATTCAGGTGACGATCTTTTACCTTTTCAGTTTAATCACCTATTCAGGCGACGACTTGTCAGATCTAATCACCTATTCAGGTGACGATCTATTTTTTTTAATTCCCCAAGCCAGTCTAAGCGCCTATTCAGGTGACGATTTGTCTATTTTATTCTTAGTTTATGCATCAGTAGCCAAACCAGGTGACCCTGCATTTACTTTTATTCATTGCATTTGCGTATCAATATTTTCATTATTTACTACAATCTTTTCTCACCTTGAAGGACAAAATTTGGATCCTTCTTTTACTTAATTGCTCTTCGCAAAGAGTTTATGTGTTGCCCTTGGCACTCGCAATCTCTATGCAAAGACACAATTAAGTAGGGGCAGCTGTTGTACCCTAATTTTGTCCCAGGCCTTTTCCAAAAAAAGAAGAGAAAGTCAAAGTCAACAAAAGTCAACAAAATAGAAAAAAAGAAAAAGGGGAGTTCGCAGAGCAAAGTCCCCCTCGCTCTGCGAACTCTGCGATTTTTGCAGATTTTAATTCCTTTGATTTGTTTTCATTATAGTTATTATTATTATTATCACCTATCATTATTATTATTGCTATTGTTATCAATTGTGGCTGTTTGGATTCAACAGAGCAAGAAATTGAACATGTGCCATTAAAGCCAAGGTGAGAAGGTTTTTCTTCCAACCAAGCATGTGCCAAGCAAGTTGGCTTGCCCTTGGGCAGCTCTCATCCCTCCCAATTGACCTGCTACTGACCCTGAGCTTGCCAGCCACCAGCTTGTTTGTTTTCCTTCCTTCTTTCTCCCCCAAAACCAGTCAAACACAGCTGGTTTTGCTTGCCCAAACACCATGAGTGCTGCCCTGTTTTCAGCAGCTTTTCTCCCCTTCTCACACCAGCCCACATGTTCCTTTTGCTTCCCCCAACCTCTTCACATCACAGTGCACGTTTTCCTTGCTTGACCCCTCAAGATTGCAAGGATTGATCCCAAGAACAGCCCAATTGCAAGCTGCCCTGTTTTTCTCACTTTTTCATCATCATTGCTATCACAAATCAACTTCATTAATGGCTGGTTTTGGCCAAAGTCTTGACCAAGGTTGCAAGGCAATGTCACCTCTACACTTTTGCATTAAATGCAAAGCAAAATAGCCTGGTCTTAGCCCACACAAACAACCTACTCTAGGAGATTTTCATCATGGCATTTGATTTGGTTTTGCCTATAAAAGGAGTGCCTTGCATAAGGATTACACACCATTGAATACACATCAATTACAGAATTTTCTAGAGCAAAAACATAGTCCTTCCAGCAAGAAAACACTAGTGTTATTATCATCCATTCATCAACATTTCAAACCTTGCAAAATTTCATCATTTCTAAGCATTTCCTATCTCTTGCAACAAAAGCTTTGGGCTAGGAGTTGGTAAGTCATTCTATCCTGTTTATATTTCATTTGCATACTGTTTGCATTTGCTTTTGATTCCAACTTGTTTCAATCTCAGTTTTGCATTTTTAA
This sequence comes from Medicago ruthenica, assembly GCA_018208015.1. NCBI lineage: Eukaryota > Viridiplantae > Streptophyta > Magnoliopsida > Fabales > Fabaceae > Medicago > Medicago ruthenica. Next base: position 19,331,991 of record CM031372.1, read on the forward strand.
GTTTTACTCATTTTTGATTTAAAACATTTTTGAAACTCAAAAGAAATCTCAAAGTTTGCAAAACATTTAAACTGAGTTGTTGCACTCATTTTATTGCTAATTTCAAAAGCCTTTCACTCCTCCTAAAGTTCTGAGGCTTGTTCAGAAGTTGTTTCTGAACAGCAGTTCAGAAGCAGCTTCTGAACTCAAAGTTTCGCAGAGTTCGCAGAGCCAAGCTCTGGTCGCTCTGCGACCATGACAGAACTCAGATTCTGAGTTCAGGCTTCTTAAAGCCAATTTTTGAGGTTCTAACTTGAATATTCAGAACTTTAGGGGATTAAAACTCATTTTGGTTCAAAACATAACAAGGGTTTTTGCATACACTTGGAAATTCACAAGTTTAAATAGCTTACTTGAATAACAAGAAACTTGTTCGCTTTTTTTCAAACTTGGGCCGAACCTGTTTTTTTTAACAAGAAACTTGTTCAATTGTTAATCTTTTTAAACTTGAACCAAATTTGTTCTTAGACCAAACTTGTTTCAACCAATTCGAACAATATTTGGTTCATGAATTTCATTTTTTCAAACTCGAGCCAAACTTGTGCATTATTCACAAACTTGTGCTTTTCCATAAACTTGTGCATTTTTCACACACATAAACAAAGCAAACTTGTTCATAGGTTGCAACAACTAATTTGAACATTAAAACTTTTATCGAGTTTCAACAATCAAGTGTTTTGATAACTTTGGGATTTCTTAAATTTTCAAACAAAACTTGAATGAAAAAGGAATGGTTTGACGTATGTATCTCCATTTCCCCGGTTGAACGAATGCTTGACGTATGTCTCGTTGTTCGGGCAATCGTCATTTCATTTTCAACGCATCCAACACACCAAAACCAATTCTTGGCCCTTTGTGGTCAATTTGAACCCTTTGGTCCCCCGTGACCATTTTAGTCAATGTTCGACTCCTTTGAGTCCATTGAACCTTTTCTTGATCCCGTTGGATCAATCGAACCTTTTCTCGACTCGGTTGAGTCATTTTAGTCAATGTTCGACTCCTTTGAGTCCATTGAACCTTTACTTGATCCCGTTGGATCAATTGAACCTTTTCTCGACTCGGTTGAGTCATTTTAGTCAATGTTCGACTCCTTTGAGTCCATTGAACCTTTTCTTGATCCCGTTGGATCAATCGAACCTATTCTCGACTCCTTTGAGTCATTTGAGCCTTTTTGGCCCTCTCGTGGTCAATTCGAACTTTTCCCCAACGGACATGTTTTATCTATTCTAAGCGCGATTTCAAACAAACGCTTAAGCCTCCCGTGCGCGAGCACACAAGCTACGTTTAATCGCAAGAATACGATCAAAACATCATTCTTTAAAAATAACCAACACATAAACGTTTTTCTAGGAAAGAACTACATAGCTTTGAATTCTCCATCGCACCAGGAGATACGTAGGAGCAAGATCATCATCTTGTCAAGCACAATAATAAAAAATAAACTTTTTCCTCTTTTCTTTAATATCTTTATATATTCAAGCATGCAAGCAAAACTTTGAAAAAAATTCTAGCCTTAGCTAACTAGGAGGTTCCCGTTGAGTACAACGGACGTGAGGGGTGCTAATACCTTCCCCTTGCGTAATCGACTCCCGAACCCGGTAATGGTTGCGATGACCATCCTTTCCTCATCGTCAAGGGTTTTATTATCGTTTCCCTTCAAAATAAAAAACTTAAGGGTTTATCAACGTTCCCTTTAAACAAAAACTTTGGTGGCGACTTCACATGACTTTTCGAGCGTTCGTATACGCTCGAGGTTTGCGTTTTTTTTACAAGAGCGCACAAAGTCATTTTTCAATTAACTTAGATTTGGACTCGGAGCCTTAACTGTTAATTTGTCCCATTTCTGGAAAGAATTACTTCCTTTCTAAGGTTATATTACTCCCCCTTTTGTCATCAATCAAAAAGAATATTAAAGAGACAGAGTAAATAATTAACAGAAAAGATTAGATGTCATAACAGAAAACAAGGAAAACATAACAGAACAAATATTCAGAGTCATAATCAAAATGCAAGAAACAACAACAACAAAAAAATAGGTGTGCAAGCTAAGGTTTTTGTTGCTTCTGGAGCATTTCCAAAATGGTCTAGATGCCTGTTTTCATCTCATTCTGACTTGAAAGCATTTGTTCACCCAAAGCATCTTGTTTTGCAGCCAACTCCTTCTGACGTTCCATAACTTCTAGCAAAGTATTCTCCAGTGCCTCTTGCTTGACTCTTTGCCTTGACATTTCTGACATGACTTGGTTTATAAGGTTGTTCATCAGAGGTTTTTCCAGAGCACTCTTTTAAATCTCAAGAAAAACTGGCTTCTGATAGAATTTGGACATAAGAGAGTCTTGAATACTATACTTCCGCACATCAGGCACTTCAGGAGCAGAAGATTTCTCAAAAGGTTCTGAAGACAAGTGCCTAAAAGTATCTCTTCTTAATTCAACAGACTCCATGCTCTTGACTACTTCTGACAACCACTTCTGCAGTGCTTCATGTTGAGACACCACTGAGACAAACTGCAGTGTGTCAAGAGTAGTGTTGACCAGCTCCCTGAGATTATTCCATTTTTCCACATAATTTTCCATCTGAATTGGATTTTGCCTTGCTTGCACCAGTTATTCCAAACTTGTAAAATTTTTACTACAAACATTCTGTAAATCTAAACTTGATGAAGGGATATGGGGTGGTTGAATGTTGTGAGTTAGGCTTGAAGAAGATGGTAATTCTGATAAAATTTGATCAGAAGTATCAGTTTGAAGTTCTAATACAATGACCAAGTTTTCATCAGAGGCTAGGATGGTTTCAGCCTCAGGAAAATCAGCTTCTGATGTTCCAGAGATGAGAGGAACATCAGAGTTTTCTTGGCTAGGTTCTGGCTTGGCAAAGTGGAGGGGTTCAACTTCTAATGGATGATCTTCTGACATTGAATTAGTATCAGAAGTAGGTTTAGATGTGTTTGTGGTTTCCGTTGAGTCTGTGGTAGGTTCAGTTGGGTCAGGGGGAAGTTCTCCACCTATATGTTGTTGAAGCACATCCAATAATGATGAAGAACTTGGACTAGGTACAGGAGGAATGTTAGCTTGAGTAGTACCACTAGAGGCAAGGTTTGGTGTTTCACCAGGCAGACAAGTTTGAATGGGGGGAATGTCCAAACATTTCTCAGAAGTAGATGATGTTTGAGGTTTAGATGCTGGTTGGGTTTCTTTTTCTGGTTCAGGTTGGGTTTCAAGAGGGGGTACAAGATTAGATGTCTCAACAGAGTCAGAAGCAGTTTCTTCTCTGTTAGAGGTTTCTCTTTCAGACAAGATACATGATATTTTCTTGTTGAGAGCAACTTCAAAGGATTGGGTTCTAAGTCTTCTCATAAGGGATGGTTCATCAAATTTAAAATTCACAGAAGTAGGATTTGTAGTAATACCTTTATCAGTAGCAACTGCCTCTGATGCATTAGGTTCTAGAATTGCTTCTGTTGAGCCTTGAAGGTGAGAAGCTAATAACCCTTTAGCATTTGATATAGCAGCCTTCTCCAACTCCTTGGCCAGTTCTGATGCCTTTTCCATTTGTTCCTTTAGCTTCAGAGGAGAGAGTACATCAGAAGCTTCTTTGACAGACTACATAGGTAGTGTACCTTTACGAATTGCATTCTGTCTAAAAATTTCTTTGACCATGTTCAATTCTTCTGTTTCCTCTTCATAGGTCATCTCAGATTCTTCTTCTTTTTTCTCTTTCTGCACAATCATTTTCCTAAGCTTCCTCTTTTTTTTTTTGCTTAAGAGGTGCATCAACTTCTGAACTCTCCTTGTTAACAGCTTGAGTTCTGGTTTTGGTAGGAAGAACTTCTACAGGTTCAAGTTCTGAAACTTCTGATAGAGCTTCATAAGTCAGTTTCTTATTGGTCTTCTTCTGAACCTTTGCCTTCTTAGCAGGTTCAGCTTCTGACGTATGATCAGAGTCTGAGTCTTCAGCTTCTGATCCATCAGACTTCAGAGTCTGAGTCTTCAGCTTCTGATCCTTCGGACTTCAGAGTCTGAGTCTTCAGCTTCTGATCCTCCAGACTTCAGAGTCTGAGTCTTCAGCTTCTGATCCTCCAGACTTCAGAGTTTGAGTCTTCAGCTTCTGATCCTTCAGACTTCAGATTCTGACTTGCAACACAAGCTTTTTACTAATTCCATTGCTCTTAACTTGTTCCTTCAGAACCAAACTTTGATTGATACTTGAATAATTTTTAGTCTATGGTCTTGTACACTTAGAACAAGCATTAGCATATCCAATTGTCTTTTTAATACCTTGTTATCATCAAAACTCAAAGAGGCATTGTTTACACATTTTGTTCCAACACTAGTTGCCTCGTTGAAACGACAATCCATGTGAAGACGATTTTACTTATCACTCTATTACTTGAAAACGGTTTAATGCACTTGTCAAATTTAGTCATCAGTTGCAACCACTATTTTAAAGGTGAGAAAAACACACAAGAAGGGGGGTTGAATTGTGTGGACACTTTTTCCTCTCTTTAAAACTTATGAACAAGTTCAGAATCAGATTCTGAACTGTTACTCAGAGTTAATTGCAGCGGTTATAATAGTAAAGGAGAAAGAGAAAGAGAGACACAAGATGTTTTTATACTAGTTCCTTCCACAAGTTGGAAGTAGTCTAGTCCCCTTGTTACTAACAAGAGATTTGAACTATAATCAAACTGATTACAATTGCTCAAACCACAAAGGTAAGAGACTTCCAATGCTCAAGCACTAAGCAAGAGACTTCTAGTGCTCAATACACAAAGTAAAGAGGCTTCTCTGCTCAAGACATACAGTCAAGAGACTTCTCTGCTCAAAGCACAAAGCTAAGAGACTTTTAATTGCTCAATACACTAATTAAAGAGACTTCTGGTTTGCTCAATATACAGACTGAGACTTTGAGGTTTCAAACAGATTTTACAAATACAATTTGAGTTGAACACTTGATCAAATATCAGAGGTGTTCACTCAATACAACACAAGTTTAAGACTCTAAACTTAGGGAATTCTAAGATACTAAGATTGTAAGAATTCCTAAGAGTTTTTGTGACTTTGTGAATGTTGACAGCAAAAACAGAGCACGATTCAGTCTTTTGTTTTTCAGAGTCTTGGCAATTTCCTTCTTCAAATCTTCATCCTTATATAGAGGAGAATAGAGCTATTGAGGATTGCCTAGTTTTGTAGCAAAGAGCCGTTGCAAAGTTGAGCTAGGTAAGACTGAAATTGTGAGCTAAAACTCAGCAGAAAACAGAGCACGCAGCCATATTTGAATTTGCTTTCCTTAAAAGCTGGGGAATGTTTTGGCCAAGGAGACAATTGTTCCATTGGAGTTGTTCTGAGACTGCAGGCATTAAATGCTGATGGTAACAGTTGCTTTTCCTTCCACGTCAGACTTCAGAAGTTTCTCAGGAACTGTTCATCAGAAGCACACTTCAGACGCAGGTCTTCAGACTCAGACTTCAGAAGCACTGTTCATCAGACGCACTTCTTCAGACGTTGACTTTTAATGACCTTCAGAAGCAGACTTCAGACGTTGACTTTTGTTGACCTTCAGAAGCACTCTTTAGACGTTGACTTCTGTTGACCTTCAGACTCAGCCTTCAGAAGCACCCTTCAGACGCAGTCTTCAGACTCAGTCTTCAGAAGCTGCTTCAGACCCAGTTTTGCTTCAGACTTGCAACAAAGTTTCTATGCTTTCCTTCTTGCTCTTAGCTTGTTCTTTCATAACTAATATTAATTATCAAACATTAAGAACATGGTTCTGCACAACTTAGAACAAAGCATTAGCAATTACCAATTTTCTTTTTAACACTTTGTTATCATCAAAACCTTAAAGAGAGTTGTTGATACATTTTGTTCCAATAATCTCCCCCTATCCAAAAGAGAGTTGTTCATACATTTTGTTCCAACAATCTCCCCCTTTTTGATGATGACAAACATAAGTATTAATAAAAAATTATTGTTAATTTAATTAACAAGTTGACTGCAGGGTATGAGGCTTGTAAGCTCCCCCTGAGTCTGATCCAGGTTAATTAAATTCAGTTTAAATAAAAAATGTGAGAATTTCAGAATTGTTGTTAAGTTTAATTAACAAGTTCACTTCAGGAGAGGTTTGCAAGCTCCCCCTAGGTCTGATAATCCTCAAGGTTAGGTTTGCAAGCTCCCCTTGATTCTTATCCATGTCAATTAAATTTAACTTAAAACAATAAGGTGAAATTTCCACTCGGAATTATAAATAACTTGCTGACTTCAGGTTATGAGGTTTGTAAGCTCTGCCCCTAAGTCTGATAATCCACAGGATGAGTTTTGTAAGCTCCCTGAGTCTTATCCAAGTTATTTAAATTCATTTCAACTCATTAAAGAGTAATTTATCATCTCACAAAAAATTAATTCAGAACTTTTTCTCCCCCTTATCAGAGATTAAAAGCAGTTCTCATAAGTTAACTGACAGAAATTAACTTATGTTCTGAGCTCAGGCCTTAATACCTTTTACTCCCTATCATAAGTTAATTAACTGACAGAATTAACTTATATATTCTGAGCTCAGGAGCCTTAATACTTGTTTCCTTTTTCTCCCCCTTTTGTCATCAACAAAAAGAAAATTTCAGAAAAGAAAAAATTTCCAGAATTTTAAGAGATTTTGAAAACATGTGAGATAATCATGCAATCATATAGGTAATCAAGCAGCAAAGATGAACATCAGAGCAGACTTGATCATACATGTGTATATGACATTGCATTTTAAAAATAGAATGATGTTCAGAAGCATAAAAGGATTGTTCAGAGCATTCTGATCAGAGCATTCTTGTTCAGACACAGTTGTTCAGTATCACTGAACTATTTTAGACAAAATTGTTCAGATCATATACCAACTGAGGGTTTTAGCACTGCTGAACTCATTTCAGAAAACTGAAAAAGTATAGCATTTGGTTCAGTGCTGCTGAATTCTTTCAGATAAAACTGATACCAATTTTTTAAATAAGTTCTGAAAGACTGAACATGTCTGAAACTAATTTGAGCAAAAAAAATGTGTCTGTGTTTGTTAAACATTTCAGAATTGAAAACAGAAAAACACATTCTCATATTGATGACTTTGGGAGGGACAAAGTATAACTTTCAAAGCTTTAAATCATCATTGCCCAGGGTTATACTTATCAGATTCTGACCAAAAATTAGATAACTATACAGATTCAGAGGTCAGAAAATCCAGATTCTGATCCTCAGACTCTGAAGTTTTTTAGATGCTTAACTTTCTTTAGACTCTCAAAATGAGTGACTGATAAGTCTTAGCTTCTGATAAACTCAGGATCTCAGTTATCATTCAGATTCAAGCAAATTTTTCAAAGAGATGAAATGCATTGTTCAGATTCCTTTTAATAAGTTTAAATATATTTTTCCTGAACAAAATCTCTTAATAAAATGAAGTTTAAGTTCAAAAATGCTTGGTTCTTGAATGCAGAATTGGAATTTTGACATTCAGATTACAGCAATGTTATCACAAAGAAGATTATGTTGATTTCATGAATCTGATAGTTTCCCAACTCATGTAGAATCTATTAAGAATAACTGAGAACAAAACATACCTCAGTAGAGCTTCTGATCTACTTCTCCTTGTTCATTAAGTTTGTTGCTGAACACCCATTTTTGTTCCAGCAATGTTCTTGATTGGCTTTAGGAGACTTGTCAGATTCTGAGATGCTTTTCAGCTTTGGACATTCTTCAAACACATGTTCTGGTTCAGGTTCTAGTTCAGGTTCTGAAGTGTCCTCTGAGAGCTGAATCTCAGTACCAGCTAGTGATCAAGTCTTTGTGGTTTCCTCCAGATTCCACAGTTCCTCCCTCTTTCATGATCAGGGTTTGGAACATAGACTTGTTTTCTATCATGCATTGCTGGCAGCCATTGCTCAGGTACCAGGATTTCTCCTTTTCTTTGGCTGTTCAGCATATCTGCAACAGAAACAATTTCAGACCTAGGTACCCATATCTTTATGGGTCCTCTTGGGTTAGTCCTGAAAGGTTTAGTCTTTTGCATCTTATGTCTGGAGTTATAATACTCACACTTGTTCAGAAACCTTGGATGTGAATCTTTTAATTTTGAATAAGTCTTAGTATCAGACACTGAGTTCTTCAGAACCTGAGTTCTCAATGGTCTTGACCCAGATTTCTTCAGAACCTGAGACTTGAAGGTCTTTGGTTCTGATTTCTTTAGAGTCTGAACCATTGAACACTTTGGTTCTGATTTGTTAAGAACTCCAGTTTTGTCAGCTCTTGACATAAGGCAAACTTCAGTTGACCTTTCTTAATGCAAACAGAAACAAATGACATATTAGCTTTCTTTTGTTTGCTTTGCTTGACATTCTGAGATTGAAAATGTTTTGTATAAACTGGTTTATTATTCCTTGAAGGTTTCATAAACACAGTCTTAGAAAAATTTGAGTTTGAATTTTTCAGATTCTGAGACTTACTTGTTTCAGGTTCTGAACTCTTCAGACTCTGAACATTTTCAGGTTTAGAGTCTGATTTTCTCATAGTCTTAGGCTTAGGACCTTTGGGTTTAGACTTTGGAAAATTCTTAATTTCTGCTTTCATCTTTCCCTTAAGATCAGAAGCTTTAGAGTCTGAGCAGTTCAAAACTTCAGACTCAGTCTCAGTTTCTGCTAAATTCAGTTTCTCAAAACTGTCAGAAGCAGGCACAAAGCACACCTCAGTGCCTTTTAAAATATTTTCAGAATAAGATGATATTTTTGATTCATTTGAAGAATTGAATGAATCATTTTTAAAGCCAATACCTTCACCTTTGTTTCTGACAATATTATAAATCATAGAAGCAATCTTACTTCTATTGATTCCAGTTAAAATAAGTCCTGAAGAGCAATTTCATGTTCATTTGGAATCTCTTCAGGTTTCTTATGAGCCTCATCTCTGAGTTCTCTAACTTCTTCATCAATCTCAATGATTTGATTCTGAAGTTTGAGATTTTCCTCATTTCCGCAAGTTATGTTTATTTTTCAAATTTTTTATTTCACCTAACTTGCTTTTGAGGTGGTTCATAAGATCTTTAACTGTTTCAATTAGTTCAAATCTTGTAAGTTCAGAGTATACCTCATCTTCATCATCTGAGTCTGAACATGATTCTGCATCATAAAATGCAGTTGCCATCAAAGCCAGATTTGCTTCCTCTTCATCATCAGACTCAGACTCATTGTCAAGATCATCCCATGTTGCCATAAGACTCTTCTTGAGTTTGTTTCTGAAATTACTTGGCTTTAAGCTGGGCTTCTTTGATTTCTCTTTTGACTTGTCCTTCTGAAGATCAGGACAGTCAGCAATAAAATGCCCAGGCTTCTTGCAGTTGTAATAGCCCTTCTGATCTTCCCTCTTTGAACTAGATCCTTTAGAGTTGTTGTTTCTGTTAGAGTATTTCTTCTGTCTTTTCATTAAGTACTGAAATCTTTTGGAAAGCATTGCAAGCTCTTCAGCATTTGAATCTTCTTCAGAATTTCCCTCAGGAAATTCTTCTTCAGATTCAATAGCTTTCAGAGCCTTTACAGACTTTCTTTTGGATTTCAGTGCTATTGACTTAGACTCTCTAACAGAATCATCTTCATTAAGTCTCAGTTCATGCACTTTGAGGGAGCTTATAAGATCTTCAATACTTAGAGTATTTAGATCCTTAGCTTCCTCAAAAGCAGTTACTTTGGGTCTCCATTTAGATGGTAGACTTCTTAGGATTTTGTTCACATGATCAGCTGTGGTATAACTCTTCTTCAGAATCTGAAGTCTAGAAACCAGAGTCTGAAACCTTGAGAACATTGTCTCAATATTTTCATCCTCTTTAATTCTGAACAGCTCATATTGCTGAACAAGAATATTAGCCTTAGCTTCTCTAACCTTTTTGTTACCTTCATAGTTAGAGTAGAGGGATGTGAAGATAGCTTTGGCTGTTGATTTGTCACTCAGCTTCTGGTACTCAGTGTGAGGTAGAGTATCCACAATGATTCCTCTCACATTATGATGCTTTCTGTATATCTTCCTTTCAGCATCACTCAGGCCTCTTCTGTTGACAGCAACACCTTCTTCATCAACTGGAATAGAGATTCCACCTTCTATTATATCCCATAATGAATCATCAATACCAATGATATAGCTGTACATTTTGCTTTTCCACCAAGAGAACTTTTCTGGATCACCAGTAAACATTGGAGGTTTATTGTGTGATCTAGATTTTCTAGCATCTGTGCCATAGTCATATGGTACAGTTCTTTGATTTCTGGGAGAGGGTGGAGGGGAACTAGTTGAAGTCATGTTTTTCTCAGGATCTTACTGACTCACTGTTAAGTGATTTAATATCAGAACCGGTGCTCTGATACCAACTGAAGGTGAGAAAAACACACAAGAAGGGGGGGTTGAATTGTGTGGACACTTTTTCCTTTCTTTAAAACTTATGAACAAGTTCAGAATCAGATTCTGAACTGTTACTGAGAGTTAATTGCAGCGGTTATAATAGTAAAGGAGAAAGAGAAAGACAGACACAAGATGTTTTTATACTAGTCGTTCCACAAGTTGGAAGTAGTCTAGTCCCCTTGTTACTAACAAGAGATTTGAACTATAATCAAACTGATTACAATTGCTCAAACCACAAAGGTAAGAGACTTTCAATGCTCAAGCACTAAGCCAAAGACTTCTAGTGCTCAATACACAAAGTAAAGAGGCTTCTCTGCTCAAGACACACAGTCAAGAGACTTCTCTGCTCAAAGCACAAAGCTAAGAGACTTCTAATTTCTCAATACACTAAGTAAAGAGACTTCTGGTTTGCTTAGTATACAGACTGAGACTTTGAGGTTTCAAACAGATTTTACAAATACAGTTTAAGTTGAACACTTGATCAAATATCAAAGGTGTTCACTTAATACAACACAAGTTTAAGACTCTAAACTTAGGGAATTCTAAGATACTAAGATTGTAAGAATTCCTAAGAGTTTTTGTGACTTTGAGAATGTTGACAGCAAAAACAGAGCACGATTCAGTCTTTTGTTTTTCAGAGTCTTGGCAATTTCCTTCTTCAAATCTTCATCCTTATATAGAGGAGAATAGAGCTGTTGAGGATTGCCTAGTTTTGTAGCAAAGAGCCGTTGCAAAGTTGAGCTAGGTCAGACTGAAATTGTGAGCTAAAACTCAGCAGAAAACAGAGCACGCAACCATATTTGAATTTGCTTTCCTTAAAAGCTGGGGAATGTTTTGGCCAAGGAGACAACTGTTCCATTGGAGTTGTTCTGACACTGCAGGCATTAAATTTTGATGCTAACAGTTGCTTTTCCTTCCACTTCAGACGCAGGTCTTCAGACTCAGACTTCAGAAGCACTGTTCATCAGACGCACTTCTTCAGACGTTGACTTTTGTTGACCTTTAGAAGCACTCTTCAGACGTTGACTTCTATTGACCTTCAGACGCAGTCTTCAGACTCAGCCTTCAGAAGCACCCTTCAGACGCAGTCTTCAGACTCAGTCTTCAGAAGCTGCTTCAGACCCAGTTTTGCTTCAGACTTGCAACAAAGCTTCTATGCTTTCCTTCTTGCTCTTAGCTTGTTCTTTCATAACCAATATTAATTATCAAACATTAAGAACATGGTTCTGCACAACTTAGAACAAAGCATTAGCAATTACCAATTTTCTTTTTAACACTTTGTTATCATCAAAACCTTAAAGAGAGTTGTTGATACATTTTGTTCCAACAATCTCCCCCTATCCTAAAGAGAGTTGTTCATACATTTTGTTCCAACATATTTTTCCTTGGGTAAAATGGGAGGAGATTTTTAAGTCAGAAGAGGAGAGGGTTTATGGGTGAAAGACCTTATACTTTTTAACTTGGTACTTCTAGCCAAATGGAGATGGAGGATTCTAATGGACGATGCTTCAAAATGGAGGAAAGTATTGGCCGCATGGTATGGAAGGTTAAAAACATAAATTCCTAATATATATTCATATAGTCGTCCATATCAAGAAACAGTTTGGTGGAGGGATGTATGTTCTGTGGAAGCTATAGGAGAACCTTTCTTGTAATTGTATCTTTCTTTTGAATTTGTTGTTCGTACTTTAGCTGAGTAACTAATCCTATTGTGGTTGAGCCTTAGATGAATCTGATGTAATTGTATGTCAGTCATCCATTTCATGTAATGAATCTTTCTTTTGAATTTGTTGTTCGTACTTTAGCTGAGTAACTAATCCTATTGTGGTTGAGCCTTAGATGAATCTGATGTAATTGTATGGCTTCATGAATTGTATGAACTCCCTGGATTATCAATGAAAACCTAGTTTTATTCATATTTCCTTTTGCTTAATGCTATTTATATGTTTCTGATTGACTATTAGCACTAGCTTTCCTGAATATATAAATAGATTGTGACTTTGAATGACCACTAGTCATGGCTTTTGAATCTGATCTAGGAAGTATGTTTAATCTAATTACTTAAGCTAGAGATAGAAAATTGTTAGGTTATGATCAAAAGATTAACGTACTTTGTAAAACCTCCAACATAATCTATCTCACTTAAGAGATTAAGGGATAATTACCTTAGGAGAGGGTTCTAGGCCAAGAGATTGGGTGGAACCATTTTGTTAATCTATCGTAAAACTGGGTAGACATTGTTAAGAAAGGGGTGCAATTCATCGTACAATAACACTAGAAGATTCAAAAGGCTTAACCATCTTTCTCATAAATTTCTAAATCAATTTACTTGTTACCATCAATATTGTTCATATTGTTCAGACAAACCTAATTTGCCTTGTGCAACCCCTCTATTTACACATCCTAAATACTAACACTGTTGCTAAATTGAAGTTACAATAGTCCCTGTGGAAACGAATTTATTTATTACTCCGATATAAATTAGTAGACTTGCTAATTTTGTATCGACCACCTATGATAGCTCCTTCCACACCTCCACCTTCGACACCCCCACCTACGACACCTCCTTCCACACCACCATCAGTTCCTACGACACCTCCGTCTACACCACCAGTGATTCCAGCAACACCCCCACAAAATTGTAACCTTTTAAGCCTGGACATTTGCGCCAACGTATTGAATATAATTGTCATCAACCCACGAACAAATCCTTGTTGTAGCCTGATGTTGTATCAAAAGTAAGTATAATTTTATATCGTTTCCACAGGGACTAGTGCGATATTGTAAGTCGTTCAACAATTGTTATCGTTCTAAGTTAGGGTTTAATTGATTATTTGTTTGTAAACCTAATTGAACTACAATGTTGTAATTAAAATTAAATTTTAACAGAGAGATAAATATGCTGGGATTAAACTTCATCAAACCATTTCACATGTATTCCTATAATTGATATTATCGACTCTAACGATCACTCGATATTCTCACGTACTGCTCGGCAAACCTATTTATGTCTAAACACGATTGCGATTTCGATCGTATCGGTTAATCGATGATTTCTCGACCTATTAACCAATACAATAGCACTAAGTCTCAATACTTTCGGTGAGTATCAATACCAAATCCTATGTCTAGAATTTAGTAGTTAATAGTTGTTATCCTAATCTAGATTCAAAGAGTATTTCTCACTATCAAATTGAACCATAATCAAAGCATTATGAACAAGAATAACATCAATATCATAGATGATTTAGAGTCATACAATGTTCAATCAAAGGAAATACATGTTAGAGGAATTGATTACATTTAATCCCAACAAAAAGAGTTTAGCTACTCATTTTCATGATAAGCTTACAAAGATGAAGAAGAGTGAAATGAATTGCCATCAATCCTTGATCTCTCAAGATTTGTTGTTAATTCCACCCTCAATCCTTGCTCCCTTGTGTTCTCTCTCTTTCTCTCTGAAATTCGCACTCTGGTATTACATAAAATCTCTTTTTCCAGCTTCTGTATCTATTTTTAGGTATACTGATATTTTAGATTTCGCTCAGCGAAGTGACCTTTCTTTACCAGTGGGTTCCTGCCACCTCATCATTTGACCAGTCCAAACCGCCCTTGCTCCATTAGCGAGCTTGTTACTTCGCTTAGCGAAGTGTTCGCTCAGATGTCGCTGAGCGATGTCCGGAAATTCTTGGATTTGGAACTCTTTGCCTAACTTCGCTTTGACTTCGCCTTGAGGTTTGCTGAGCGATGCTTGATGTCCTGTTCTTGCTTGGACTTCGCTCAGCCATGCCCTGTTTGCCCAATTTTCATGACCTTCTGCCAGACTTCGCCTCGAGCTCGCCTGGACTTCGCTAAGCGACCCTTTGAACATCATTTTCTTTCATTTTTTATCTTTAAGTCCAAAGAAATTGCATTTACCTACAAAAAATGGTCGGGATTAGGTCTAACAAGCATAAAATAATATTTATTATTTCTGAGCTTTTACCTAGATAACTTGCAAAACAAGTAACCAAAGTGCCTAAATCATAGAAGCAACCTTACTTCTATTGATTCCAGTTAAAATAAAGTCCTGAAGAGCAATTTCATGTTCATTTGGAATTTCTTCAGGTTTCTTATGAGCCCCATCTCTGAGTTCTCTAACTTCTTCATCACACTCAATGATTTGATTCTGAAGTTTGAGATTTTCCTCATTCAGCAAGTTATGTTTATTTTTCAAAGATTTTAATTCACCTAACTTGCTTTTGAGATGGTTCATAAGATCTTTAACTGTTTCAATCAGTTCAGATCTTGTAAGTTCAGAGTATACCTCATCTTCCTCATCAGAGTCTGAACATGATTCTGCATCAGAAAATGCAGTTGCCATTAAAGCCAGATTTGCTTCCTCTTCATCATCAGACTCAGAATCATTGTCAAGATCATCCTATGTTGCCATGAGACTCTTCTTGAGTTTGTTTCTGAAGTTGCTTTTAGAACTGGTCTTCTTTGACTTTTCCTTTGACTTGTCCTTCTGAAGTTCAGGACAATCAGCAATAAAGTGACCAGGTTTCTTGCAATTGTAGCAGTCCTTCTGATTTTCCCTCTTTGAACCAGATCCTTTAAAGTTGCTGCTTCTGTTAGAGAATTTCTTCTTTCTATTTATTAAGTACTGAATTCTTTTGGAAAGCATTGCAAGCTCTTCAGCATCTGAATCTTCTTCAGAATTTCCCTCAGGAAATTCTTCTTCAGATTCGATAGCTTTTAGAGCTTTAAGAGACTTTCTTTTGGATTTCAGTGCTATTGATTTAGGCTCTCTAACAGAATCATCTTCATTAAGTCCCAGTTCATGCACTTTGAGGGAGCTTATAAGATCTTCAATACTTAGAGTATTTAGATCCTTAGCTTCCTCAATAGCAGTTACTTTGGGTCTCCATTTAGATGGCAGACTTCTTAGAATTGTGTTCACATGATCAGCAATGGTATAACTCTTCTTCAGAATCTGAAGTCCAGAAACCAGAGTCTGAAATCTTGAGAACATTGTCTCAATATTTTCATCCTCTTTCATTCTGAACAGTTCATATTGCTGAACAAGAATATTAGCCTTTGCTTCTCTAACTTTTTTGTTACCTTCATAGTTAGAGCAGAGGGATGTGAAGATGGCTTTGGCTGTAGATTTATCACTCAGCTTCTGGTACTCAGTGTGTGGGAGAGAATCCACAATGATTCCTCTCACATTGTGATGCTTTTTGTATATATTCCTCTCAGCATCACTTAAGCCTCTTCTGTTGACAGCTACACCTTCTTCATCCACTGGAATAGAGATTCCATCTTTTATTATATCCCATAATGAATCATCAATACCAATGATGTGGTTGTACATCTTACTCTTCCACCATGAGAACTTTTTTGGGTCACCAGTAAACATTGGAGGTTTATTGTGTGACCTAGATTTTCTTTCCTCAGTACCATAGTCATATGAATAAGAAGTACCAATACCTCTTTAATTTCTGGGAGAGGGTGGAGGTGAACTATTAGATGACATGTTTTTCTCAGGATCTCACTGACTCACTGTTAAGTGATTTAATATCAGAACCGGAGCTCTGATACCAACTGACGGTGAGAAAAACACACAGGAAGGGGGGGTTGAATTGTGTGAGGACAGTTTTTCCTATCTCAAAACTTATGTTAAGTTCAGAATCTGATATAGATCAGTTCTGAACCTTTTTCAGAGTTATTAGCAGCGGATTATTAAGTAAAGAGAGAAGGGAAGAGAGACATAAAATATTTTTATACTAGTTCCTTCCACAAGTTGGAAGTAGTCTAGTCCCCCTGTCACTTACAGAAGATTTAACTATAATCAAACTGATTACAATTGCTCAAAACAGAAAGTTAAGAGACTTCAATGCTCAAACACCTAGTAAGAGACTTCTAATGCTCAAGACACTAAGTCAAGAGACTTCCAATGCTCAATACACAAAGTAAATAGACTTCTCTGCTCAAAGCACAAAGCTAAGAGACTTCTAATTGCTCAGAACACAAAGTAATGAGACTACAATATGCTCAGCACGCAGACTGAGACTTTGTTTCAAACTGGTTTACAAAGAAAGAAGTTTGAGTTGAACACTTGATCAAATATCAGAGGTGTTCACTTAATACAACACAGGTTTAAGACTCAACACTTAAGAAATTCTAAGATGTAAACTTTGTAAGAATTTCTATGAGTTTTTGTGACTTTCAAATATTGACAGCAAAAACAGAGCACGAATATCAGTCTTGTGTTTCAAGAGTCTTAACAATTTTCTTCTTCAAATCTTCACCCTTTTATAGAGCAAAAGATAGTTGTTGAGAATTGCCAGAAATCCAGCAAAGAGTCGTTGCAAATTGTAGAAGCTAGGCAGCTGAGAATGTGTGCTGAACTGCAGAACAGAGCACACATTTTTTGAATAAACTTTCCTTAAAAGCTGGGGAATGTTTTGGCCAAGGAGACAACTGTTCCATTGGAGTTGTTCTGACACTGCAGGCATTAAATGCTGACAGAGACAGTTGCTTTTCCTTCCACGTCAGACTTCAGAAGAATCTCAGACACTGTTCATCAGAAGCAGGTCTTCAGACTCAGGTCTTCAGACGCACACTTCAGAAGCACTGTTCATCAGACGCTCCCATCAGACGTTGACTTTTGTTGACCTTCAGACTCAGCCTTCAGACGTTGACTTTCGTTGACCCTCAGACTCAGCCTTCAGAAGCACCCTTTCAGACACAGTCTTCAGACTCTGCCTTCAGAAGCACCCTTCAGACGCAGTCTTCAGACTCAGTCTTCAGAAGCTGCTTCAGACCCAGTTTTGCTTCAGACTTGCAACAAAGGCTTCAATGCTTTCTTTCTTGTTCTTAGCTTGTTCTTCCAATACCAATATAAATTACCAAACATTAAGGACATGGTTCTGCACACTTAGAACAAAGCATTAGCAATACCAATTTTCTTTTTAACACTTTGTTATCATCAAAACCCAAAAGAGAGTTGTTCGTACACATTTTGTTCCAACAATCTCCCCCTTTTTGATGATGACAAACATAAGTATTAACAGAAAATTGTTGTCAATTTAATTAACAAGTTGACTACAAGGTGTGAGGTTTGCAAGCTCCCCCTGAGTCTGATCCAGGTTAATTAAATTCAGTTTAAATCAGAAATGTAATAATTTCAGAATTGTTGTTAAGTTTAATTAACAAGCTGACTTCAGGATGAGGTTTGCAAGCTCCCCCTTAGTCTGATAATCCTCAAGGTTAGGTTTGCAAGCTCCCCTTGATTCTTATCCATGTTAATTAAATATAACTTAGAACAATAACATGAAATTAACACTCAGAATTATAAATAACAAGCTGACTTCAGGTTATGAGGTTTGTAAGTTCTCCCCCTAAGTCTGATAATCCACAGGATGAGTTTTGTAAGCTCCCTGAGTCTTATCCATGTTATTTAAATTCATCTCAACTCACTAAGAGTAATTTATCTCATAGAAAATTAATTCAGAGGCAAACAGATATTAAACTGTTCTCATAAGTTAATTTCAATCAGAATTTAACTTATGTTCTGAGCTCAGGAGTTGATACCTTTTACTCCCTCTCATAAGTTAATTAACTGACAGAATTAAACTTATATTCTGAGCTCAGGAGTCTTAATACTTGTTTACATTTTCTCCCCCTTTTGTCATCAACAAAAAGAAAATTTTCAGAATTTTTAAGAGAGTTTGAAAAACATGTGAGATAAAAATGCAATCATATAGGTAATCAAGCAGCAAAGATAAGCATCAGAGCAAGCTTGATCATACATGAAGTATAACATTGCATTTGGAAATTAGAGAATGTTGTTCAGAACATACAAGATTGTTCAGAGCATTCTGATCAGACACAATCTATTCAGAATTGATCAGTACCACTGAACTGGTTTTAGAAAACTGAAAACAGATCATTTTGTTCAGAGCATTTGTTCAGTACATTCTTGTTTAGTATCACTGAACTATTTTAGACAAAATTGTTCAGATCATATACCAATTGAAGGTTTTTAGCACAACTGAACTCTTTTTCAGAAAAACTGAAAATCAGAGCATTTAGCTCAGTGCTTCTGAACTTTTCCAAACATAAATGTTCAGGTTTTTTAAATAAGGTTTGAAAAGCTGAACATGTCTGATACCAAAATGAGACTTTCAAACAGAACTGTTCAGAATTTTTTTTAAATATGTTTTGCAAAACTGAACATGTCTGATATCACTTTGAGCAATTTTGATGAAAAAAATGTGTCTGTGTTTTT
This sequence comes from Medicago ruthenica, assembly GCA_018208015.1. Lineage (NCBI taxonomy): Eukaryota > Viridiplantae > Streptophyta > Magnoliopsida > Fabales > Fabaceae > Medicago > Medicago ruthenica. Next base: position 19,350,717 of record CM031372.1, read on the forward strand.
GTTTAAAACATTTCAGAACTGAAAACAAAAAAAAAACACATTTTGCATATTGATGACTTTGGGAGGGACAAAGTATAACTTTCAAAGCTTAATTCATCATTGCCCATAGTTATAACTTACCAGATTCTGACCAAAAGTTTGAGAACTATCAGATTCAGAAGTCAGAAAATCCAGGTTCTGAAACTTCAGACTCTGAAGTTTTTCAGAAACTTAACTTTCATCAGACTCTCAGAATGAGTGACGGATAAGTCTTAGCTTCTGATGAACTTAGAATCTCAGTTTCTATTCAGAGACAAGCATATTTTTCAAGAGATGAAATGCATGTTCAGATTCTTTTTAATAAAATTGAATCTTTCTTCTGCGAGGGGTTTTGTGAATATGTCAGCCCATTGATGATCAGTATCAATGAACTGAATATCTAAAACTCCCTTCTGAACATAATCTCTTATAAAATGATGTTTAATTTCTATATGCTTGGCTCTAGAATGCAGAATTGGATTTTTAGACAAACAAATTGCAGCAGTATTGAAATTCTGGCAGGTACTGGTTCTTCCCGTAAAACAGAGTATGAAAGCAAAAGTTCAGAACCAGAAAAATAATGAACAGAAAGTAAAGGACACAGTTATTTGTTAACCCAGTTCGGTGCAAACTTCACCTACGTCTGGAGGATACCAATCCAGGAAGGAAATCCACTAAGTAGTATCAATTCAAAGACTCAAGACACAGCCCCTGTTCCCAGCCTTATCACTTAATCACTACCCGTATAGACTTCTACCTAGGAACTCCTAGATATAAGAACCCACTTACTTCCTAATCAAGCAATCACAGTCCCAGTGATTGTAAACTCTAAACAATTATGAAGACACTCTTCAAAACAGAAAAACAGTCACTTGTGCTTAAAAGCTTTAAGTGATTACAACTGAAAAACAACCAACTCTAACAATTGAGTGGTGCACAGAAACAATAGAGCAACAACTCACATACTCAAAACACTAAGACACTTTTAATTCTTGAGATGAGCAAGCTCTTCAATAGCAACGTCTTCTATTTATAAACTTCAGCAGCACATAATTCTTGAACCAAATCTTCAAAGATATAATCCCAGAATTCTTTAGAAGCAAATAGAAGCTCTTATTTATTCAGAAATATATTTTCCAAAGATTTCTTTGAAAATATATTCACGAATAATTGAAACAAATCTTCAGAACAAATCTTGTGTGAAAACAAATCTTGAACAAATCTTGCGCAACAGTCTTCTAGAAACAAAGCTTGAATAAATCTTCAACAAATCAAATCCAAGGCGCAAAGATTAAATGCAGAAAACAAGCTTCTAAAATGCAGCTTCTGAAGTGTAGCTTCTGAAGGTCAACAGAAGTCAACGTCTGAACAGTGCGTCTGATGACCAGTTCTGCGTCTGATGAACGGTTCAGCGTCTGATGAACAGTTCAGCGTCTGAAGACCTTCGCAGAGCGCAGTGGCTTCGCAAAGCCAAGTTATCAGCTTCTGAAGTACTGTAGCTTCTGAAGATGCACAAAATGATATTTTCAGCTACTGAAGCATAAATTAACTTCTGAAGACGCATTGCTTGCACATTTTGATTTTACCAAACATGCAGCCAACCTTCAAATATCCAACAATCTCCCCCTTTGGCAAATTTTTGGCTAAAATCAAATTGTCCACAAAGACAAGTTCGTTACTCAACAAAATTAATCAACCATGAAGAACTACACAGATATAGTAGAGTTAGCAGCGGATAAAATGCTATGTGTCATACCCCATTTTTTGACTCATTTTTTTCTTTGTTTATTATCTCTTTATTATTTATTATTTCATTATAATTTTAATTTTTTACTTTTATCTTTTATTATCTTTATTATTTCATCTTTATTTTTAGATTTTTATTTATTAATATTTATTATTATTATCATTGATATTATTATTATTAATATTATCATTACTATTATCACTACTATTATTATTAATACTATTATTATTATCTTTTTTCATTAATAATATTATTATTATCTTTTTATCAATGTTTTTATTATTATTATTTATTATTATTATTATTATTATTATCATTATTATTATTATTATTATTATTATTATTATTACCATTACTACTATTATTATCTCTTTCATCATTATTATTATTATCATCTTTATTATTATTATTATCATTATTATTATTATTATTATTTTCATTATTATTTTTATTATTATTTGTTTTATTGTTTTATTTTAATGAAAATAAAAAAGGAAAAGAAGGGGATTTCGCAGAGCGATGTTAGATTTCGCAGAGCGAACTCTGCGATTTTTTTGCAGATTTTGATTTTTCTGATTTATCTTTCTTTTGTGTTTGTTATGATTATTATTATTATCATCTATTGTTATTATTATTACTGTTATTATCAATTTTGGCTGTTGAATTCATCAAAGAAAGAAAATAAGCATGTGCCATTAAAAATCAAGGAAAGAAGGATTGTGTGCCAACCAAGCATGTGCCAAGCAAGTTGGCTGCCCTTGGGCAGCTCTCATCCCTCCCAATTGCCTGCAATTTGACCATGAACTTTCCAGCCAGCAGCTTGCTCATTTTCTTCCTTCCTTCTCCACCAAAACCAGTCAAACACAGCTGCACATTGCTTGCCCAAAGGACATAGCTGCTGCCCTGTTTCAGCTTTCTTTCTTTCCTTCTCACAACAACACACCTGTTCCATTTGTTTCTCCCAACCTCTGCACATTGCAGTACACATTTTTCTTGCTTGTCCTCTCAAAATTGCAAGGATCAATCCCAAAGGGTGGCTCAAGTTGCAAGCAGCCCTGTTTTCCCACTTTTTCATCATTTTTTTTTTGTCAAAATCAGCACCATTTGTTCTGAAATTTGGCCAGTCTTGACCAAAATTACAAGGCAATGTCATCTCTTCCCTTTTGCATTAAATGCAAAGCAAATAGCCTGGTTTTAGCCCACAAAAACAACCTGCTCTAGGGATTTTTCATCATGACAATTGATTTCATTTTTGCCTATAAAAGCAATGCATTGCATAAGGATTAAACACACTTCTTCCAGCAAAAAAAACCAGTACTAAAGCAGAGAATTTCACACATTTCAAACCTTCTTTGTCATACATTTGAGACAGTTTTCATTTGAGTCCAGAACTGAAATTTTTTAGCAAGTTTTAGAGAGAATTTAAGTGGAAATTATATTGCTTTCTTTACAAATCCAGCACAAAGTAACCAAGCAATTGAAGCAGCATTAAAACCTCCCTAAACATCATACAAAGAAGGAGAGATAATAGCTAAACACCAGTGTTATTATCATCCATTCTCTTCAACATTCCAACTTTGCAAAATCATAATCATTCAAGTCTTTTTCTATTCCTTGCATCCCAAACCATTGCTAGGAGTTTGTAAGTTATTCTAACCTTTTATATTTCATTTGCATACTGCCACCATTTGCTTGGATTCCTGTTTTGATTCAGTATTTTGTTGTTATTAGTGTTTGTTTAAATCATTTTTTCACTAAAACAACTTTTGAAACTTCAAAGACATCTCAAATTTGCAAAACACCAAACGGAAGTGTCTTACCCCTTTTCTTGCTAATTTCAAAAGCTTTTCAATCCTCTTAAGGTTCTGAAGCTTGTTCAGAAGCAGCTTCTGAACAGAAGTTCAGAAGCAGCTTCTAATTTCAAATTTTCGGAGAGTTCACTGAGCGAAGTTTTGGTCGCTCTGCGACCATGACAGAACTCAGGTTCGCAGAGCCAGATTAGGGTCGCTCAACGACCATGGCAGAACTCAGATTCTGAGTTCAAGCTTCTAAAAGCCAATTTTGAGGTTCTGACCTAAAGATTCAGAATCTAAGAGGATTAAAACTCATTTTGGTCCAGAAACATAACAAGAGTTTTGCATGTTATTGGGAATTTCACAAGTTTGAGCAATAATTTTGAGTAACTTGAGCAACAAGTAACTTGAGCAATAAGCTATGTTCATTAAATTTCAAAACCAAACTTGAACAACAACCTTGTTCATGAATTTCAATCAAACTTGAACTTGAGCCGAACTTGTTCATTTTTTTCAAAATCAAGCTTGAACTTGAGCCGAACTTGTGCATTTTCCAAACTTGTCCATTTTTTCATAAAAACTTGTTCATTTCACAAACTTGAACAACACTTGTTCAATTTTCACAAACTCATTCATGAGTTTCAATAACCAAATGTTTTGATTACTTTGGGATTTCTTTAAGTTTCAACAGAAACTTGAATGAAAAAGGGATGGTTTGACGTATGTCTCTCCATTTCCCGGTTGCACGAATGCTTGACGTATGTCTCGTTGTTCGGACAATCGTCATTCTATTTTCAAAACATAACACAAATCCAACACACCTAAACCTTTTATTGGTCCTCCGTGACCAATTCAAACCTTTTTTGGCCCCCGTGTGTAGTACCCCAATTTTGTCCTAAGCCTTTTAAAACAAAAAAAAATCAAAAAAAATCAAAGAGGGAAAAAAAAGTCAAAGTCAACCAAAGTCAACAAAAAAGTCAACATTTCAAAAATGATGACTTTGCACTGCGAAGTCTGCGATTTTTCTGCAGATTTTTGGTTTCTTTGATTTAATTCCAGAATTTGTTGCACATCATTTACATATTTATTTTAATCAGCATTCATGGCTATTTGGGCCAAGCAAAACCAGAAATGAGAGACTTGCCATTAATGCCAAGGTTGGAAGCTTTTTCTTCCAACCTAGCATGTGACAAGCAAGTGGGCTTGCCCTTGGGCAGCTCTTGTCCCTCCCAAGTGACCTGTTAACCACCCCAAGGTTGCCAGCCACCTGCTTGAAGTCTTTTTTTCTGCTTGCTCCCCCAAAACCAGTCAAACCAGCTGGATTTTTCACTTGAAAAAGTCATGATTGCCTACCCTGTTTTGCAGCAACTTTTCATCCCTCTCACACCAGCCATATGTAGCCTTTTGCATCCCCCAATCTCTGCACATCACAGTGCACGTTTTTATTGATCAACCATTGAGATTGCAAGGATTGATCCCCAAGCTTGGCCAATTGCAATCCAGCCATGTTTCTCATCATTTCTATCCTAAAACCTTTGATTTTGTGGCTGAAATCAGTCAAAGACTTAACCCTTGGCACAAGGCAGAGTTGCCTCTATCCATTAGCATTAAATGCAAAGCCAAATAGCCTGAATTTAGCCCACAAATCAGCTAGGTCCTATTGGATTTTCATCATTACTCAAGATTGCATTTTGGCCTATAAATAGAGATGCAAGGCAAGAGAAAATACAGCAATTCAAAGAGCATTACACACAAAGAAACACTACTCAAACAACCAGAAAAAACCAATCAAACACAAAGCCTTGCCAAGTTCAAAGTTCATCCAATATCCAAAAACCTTTGCAAGAACCTTCAACCAATTCAAATCCATTGCAGCTGGAGCTTTGCTAAGGATTTCTGTAAGTTTCTAAGCCTTTGTTTTGCATTTTCATTTGTGCTTGCATAGCAATTTTGGTCCAAAACCTCTTTGTTCTAAAAAACCCCTTTTGAATTTCAAAAGAAATCCCAAGGTTTTCAAAACATCAAAACTGGTTGGTCCAGCCCTTTTATTGCAAAAACTCAAAGCTTTTCACTCACCTAAAAGGTCCTGAGTGTGTTTAGAAGTTGTTTCGGAACAAAAGTTCAGAAACAGCTTCTGAACTCAAAAATTCGCATTGTTCGCAGTGCGAAGTCATGGTCGCAGAGCGACCATGCCAGATCTCAGAATCTGAGTTTAGGTGCCCAAATGGCCAATTTTTGAGGTTCTAGCCCAAGAGCTCAGAACCTAGGAGGTTTAAAACTCATTTTATCCAAACTATGTAGGGGATTTTGCATAATATTGGAAAATTCGCAAGTTCGGGTAACACTTTTTTGGGTAACTTGCAAAACAAGTTATGTCCCCAAACCTTCAAAACAACTTGAGCAAATAAGCTATGTTCATCACTTCAAATTAAAACTTGAACAATAAACATTGTTCATGATTTTCAAACCCAAGCGTGAACATACGCCGAATTTGTTCGCTTTTCAAAACCGTTCGCAAAATGAGCCGAACTTGTGCGTTTTCTAGCAAAATTGCTAAAATCTTTCCATTTTGGGTTTTCAAACCAAATGTTTTGATAAACTTTGGGATTTCTAAGAAATTCAACCAAAAACTTGAATGAAAAAGGGATGGTGTGACGTATGTCTCTCCATTGCCCCGATTGTACGAATGCGTGACGTATGTCTCGTCGTTCGGACAACCGTCATTCCATTTTCAACGTATCCGACCATACCAAACCAAATCTTGGCCCCTTGTGGTCAATCCGAACCTTTTGGTCCCCCGTGGCCATTAGATTCAATCCCTCGACTCGTTTGAGTCACTCGGTCAATGTTCGACTCGTTCAAGTCCATTGTACCCGTTCTTGATCCCAATGGATCAATCGAATCATACCCCGACTCGTTGGAGTCCCCTCGGTCAATGATTGACTCAATCGAGTCCATTGTACCCTTTTTGGTCCCATAGCGACCAACTCGAACCCTTTTAACCCAACGGACGTACCTTTTAACATTCTAACGCGATTCGTAAACAAACGCTTAATAAGTCTCCCCATGCGCGAGCATACAAGCAAGACGCTTAATAAGTCTCCCATGCGCGAGCATACAAGCTACGTTTAATCGCAAGAATTCGGTTAAAACATCGTCCATTTAAAATTAACCAACATATACGTTTTTCTACCAAAGAACTACGTACGCTTTGAATTCTCCGACTACCGGGAGATACGTAGGAGCAAGATCGACATCTTGTCAAGCGCAATAAAAAAAAACTTTCTTTTTCCCTCGCATCATATTTTTTCTTTTTCCCTTTTGACATAGATAAGCATGCGCGCAAAACATTTAAAAACAATTTAAGCTTTAGCCAAATAGAAGGTTCCCGTTGAGTACAACGGACGTGATGGGTGCTAATACCTTCCCCTTGCGTAATCGACTCCCGAACCCGACAATGGTTGCGATGACCAGTCCTTTTCCTCATCGTCAAGGGTTTTATTATCGTTTCCCTTCAAACAAAAAACTCAAGGGTTTATCAACGTTCCCTTTACACAAAAACTTTGGTGGCGACTTCACAAGGCCTTCCGAGCGTTCGCGGACGTCCTCGGAGGATTGCGCGTTTTTAACGAGAGCGCACACCGTGGTCAATTAAAATTTTTTACGCCCGTGCACGTTTTCAAACGGATACCATCGCCCGAGTGCGAGTCCGCCCCTTTTTTTATCAAATCATTTTTACCTTTTTTAAGCTACCCTCATAACGGTAGTAGGTAAAAAAAACTTTTTATCGGTCTTCATTAAGCTATCCATACAATGATAGTAGGCCACGTTTCCTTTTTTTTATCAAACCTTTTCGCCCGAGCGCGATCAAATCTCTTTTCATAATTAAAATCAACCAACACACAAATTTTTGCTACAAAGAACTACGTAGCATTGATTTCTCCATCGCACCGGGAGATACGTAGGAGCAAGATTCGCATCTTGTCAAGCACATTAATAAAAAACATCATTTTTCCCCTTTTCTTTATTCCCTTTATATATTTAAGCATAGCAAGCAAAACTTTAAAAACACTTTAGCCTTAACTAATTAGGAGGTTCCCGTTTAGTACAACGGATGTGACGGGTGCTAATACCTTCCCCTCGCATAATCGACTCCCGAACCCAAAATCTTTAACATCATGGTAATTTAGAACTTTTCCCCCTTTTTCCCCGAAATAATTAAAAGTTCAGTCGTGATTTAAAATTAGTGATTCAACGCTTGTCAATAGCTTGATATCCGAAATTCGACGCGACACTATGTTAACACATAAAAACTCCCCCTGCAACATACAACATCAGTTTCTGAGGTACAGCTTCTCCCCCTGAAACAGATATTCAGGAACTCCTCTTAAAACATACAATCAGAAGCTCCAACTCCCCCTGAATTGTTGAACAGCTTCTGAAACAGACACATATTTCTCCCCCTTTTTAGCCAAACAATGTTGACAAAACAAACAACATTCGTTAGGAGCAGAAAAACAGGATGCACTCAGTCACAGACCAGCATAACACAGACAGCATACCATAATCAGCATCAAAACTAACAGAACAGAACTCAGCACAAGCAACAGGATCAAAACCACACATCATCCACACACAAAAGAACTAAACAAAACTGCAGAGTACAACACAATAGCAGACCAGAAACACAAACAGAAATCCAAGACATCAGTCACAAACTTGACAATCTTCAGACTCAGCATCAGAAGTTGCTTAGTCTTTATTAGACACAACATCAGATGCTGCTCAGTTGATGTGTGCTTCAGGCACATTCAGACTCTTCTTCCTAGCAATCCTCTTCTGAGTTTCAACAATCCTCTTCTGAATAGAGAGCTTGATGTCAGCATCATCCTCAGATTCACTAGGATCCACATCCTTTCCTTTTGGTGCTTTCTTCTTAGCAATGGGAGTGGGCCTGCTGTCAGCAGCAACAACCTTTCCTTTCCTAGACTTTAGTCTCTTTGCTACACTTTGATCAAGCCTAAGAGGTTCATCATCAGACTTCATATCAGAACCTACATCAGAACCTCCATCAGACTTAGATAGGGTAGATTCAGAGTTATCAATAACAACCTTAGAGTGGGACATAGTTGCTGTAACACCCATACTAACTTTAACTAGTATGTTAGCATGTGCGTTAAACTGATACTGGATACATTTAAAAATTTCAATAATAATATTACATTACAACAGAATATATATACATGTTTACTCGTTTGTACAATAATCCAATACTGTTACAATACTTTTACAAATGTCCATAATGCATCTGAGCTGGTACACAACGAGCAAATGCACTCCATCCAGTACCTCTATGAAGATCTTCGTCACGAACCTCTGACTATCCTGTAACCCTGCACCAGAAGGAATGGGATGAGACATAATGTCTCAGTGAGCTCTACCCAACCTACTGTTGGCAACCACAGGGAACCTAGGGTCGCCATGCCTACCTTGGCAATCTCGGGGATTTCCTAGGATCGCCAAGTCTTTTATCTGTCTATGACTATAAGTCCTTCTGTATCTATAACTTGAACTGCCTATAACCTTTGCTGTAACTGTCTATAACCATTGCCATAACGGCCTATGACTGTACTATAATTGCCTAAATCCATAACTATGATCATGTCTGTATCTATGACTTAGTGATCGAGGGGAAGACCTAGGATCACTTTCTGATAACTGTCTATAACTATAACTATAACTGTGAGTTTCCTGTGACTATAACTATAACTATAACTTTAACTATAACTATAAAACATAAAACTTAACACAGTTCGATAGCAGTTTTATGTTAGCTGTTAGCGTTGAACAAACAATTATCTGAGTTCAATTTTACGGAGGGCACCCCGGGTGGAGCAACCCCGAGATGCGTCTCCCTATGACCCGATGAAACTCCTGACAATCAGGCTAACACCGGACTCCCTATGAAATTGCATGTGGACAACCCTCTCGGAGAAGTCCCATCCGGCGAATCCCGGAGTCTGCTGAACATGCCTATGACTGTGAAACGTGCAAGCACGCCAATATCTGTGATCTTTAATTCTTTAATTCTTTAACTGTAACGTATGAACGTATAATCTGTCACTTTGATTCTATAACAATACTGTAATCTATAACCTTGGCTTATCGTTCTCATAAGCCTCCTATAATTGTTGGAGCACCAACGCTTTAAACATATCTGTAACTATAATTGCTTATACATTCCCATGCCTATATATTCCAAAGGGATACCTCTATAACTTTATTCATAAGTGTTCATCCTATAAAAGGTTCTAAGCTTAAACCTCTATTTAATCTTGCATGATAATTCCTGAAGAAGATGAAATTATGGGTAGAGATTTGGAGTTGAAATGGAGGAAGTAGGAGAAACCCGTTTTTCTTTGGGACAAGGCTCTATTGGAATGGTCATAACTCTCTCCATGTAACTCCGATTCCAGTGGTTTTTGATGCTCTGTAAAGCTAACAAAATTATCTACGTTTTGGTACCAATTTCGTGAAGTTTGGCCAAGTATTGAAGTCTGGGGACGAGTTTGAAGTCAGGGGTCCGAAACTGTAAATCTGCAGAAATTTGGGACAAGAAGCTGAAAATCGGAGCACGATTTTACAGGATCGGAGCACGATTTTATGCGAAAGTTTTCATAAAATCAGGGCATAAAATCGTAGCCCGATGCCCAGAAATCGGAGCACGATTTTGGCTTCAGCAGCACTCAAAATTTTGGTTTCTAGGCTAATCCAAACCCCTCCAAACATCAAAACAGCTTATGGGAATGGATTTCTAAGACATATAAACAACTTATCACATGATAATTCATATAATCACAAGCCATTAAGGGATTAAGGCATGAATCTATTAAATTAGCTCATAATACCAAAACTTTAAAGCTTAAACAAGTGGGTTTCCAAAACCCTCTAAGAGCTCACCTTATACTTGATTCCAATCTTTGCCAAACTTTTCTTCAAAACCCTAGCCCATCTCTTACTCTTCTCTTGCTTCTTCTTTAAGTTCTCCTTGCTCCAAAATCACCAACACAAGCTTGCTTGCCACAAAAGAGCTTGGGAAGGAGTTTAGTGCTTTGAGGGGTGATGATTGATGATGAAGTGAAGATGAAGGGGGAAGGGCGAAAATGAGAGAAGGAGGAAGAATAGTTTTCAGATTTTTGGAGTGAAAGAAATGAGTAGAAACCTTGCAATTTTTCATATATATCCAATAAGCTTTTCCTCATTAATTACGATTATGCCATTGCCACTTATTTCCATAATTGCCATTCCTTTCGTTTAGTTCCTGTAACACTGTTGAAGTCACATTTAAGCGGGATATTACACTCTACCCCCCTTAAAAAAAAATTTCGTCCTCGAAATTTAGAAAATCCTTCAAAGATCCTGTAAAGATAAATCCTTTCTACCTCTCCCTCTACTATGAAAATTTCAAATTCTTCTTACTCACGGGAACTCCATGACAACTCTAGGGTCTGACATGTGGATTAACCACGCACTTCGATTAAACCAAACTGGTTAAAACTTGTTCTTTAGTCATGTTTTTCATTTCTATAAACTATAACATATGACAATCTCCTTTCCGCCGAAAGATTTGGTGCATCGTGCATAACTATTACCTGTAAAGACGTATGGTTACCTGAACCAACTTTTCCATCTCATCTGTCTATGATCTCTGTTTGACTAATTCCTTACAAATCCAATTTAGAATTATTAAGTCTTGGATTTCACTTACCGAATTCTATCAGTTCTTCTTTAATTGTTCGTCGAGTCATTCTAATTTTCCTCAATTATTCCAATTTCCCGAGGGATCTATTACATCACTTTTAGTTCAGAGAACTTTTGTCTTTAACTTTCGTTTCGCAAGATGACCTGTTACTGTTACATTCGTATCATTCTTCATATAGACTAGTCTTGCACTGCAAAGCATCTGATATCAAACATTCTCAAGTCCGTTGCAAATACTTTCACGATTCAATCACAAGGAGGTGGCCGTACTTTTAGTACCAATTCCTTTCTATCTGACATCCTGATATAACTATTATCACAACCATGACCATTGTTCACATTCCCTCTGCAGTAATCCTTAAAGCTCGAGAAACCTTCTGAGCCACTCCTGCTCCAATTTAATTAATCAACGATAACACGTAGCTAAATATCTTAGGGCTTTCTTCTTTCTATGATTCTGACAATCTTACTTCATTTACAATATTCTTTACTCATGGGAATTAATACTTGCTTTTCCAATAATTTCAACTTATACTTGAGACAAAACCACGTCAACCAAGGTCACTCTCTTAACTTTTAATTCATACTTGTATTCTTTGAACATTCACAATCCCATAACGTAAGTTATGGTTACATTCCGTTGGTGTTATAACTTATTTCCTCCAAGGACATTCTCCGTTTTCGAAAAGAAAACTCTATTCTGTTCGCTATCAAAATAGCACTCTAAAACTCTTAATCCTTTATTTCATAACTTTAATTCACGTAGCCTTTTACTGTAAACTATGAGAAATCCTCTGATCCGTGTAAAACATTTCCTTCCTTTAACTGTTAACATTAAGTTCAAAAATTTCTGAACTCCTCTACCGAAATTTGTTCAATAACAACAAACCTGTTCTGCTTAAGACTTTCCTGTTAAAACATTACCGACTACGTACCACGGTTACCGATACATGTCACACGACTATAAAAATATGTTACACTACTGTCTAAGTAGCATAGACTCTGCCTGATCAGTATACATAATACTAATCATAACCTGTTACATGCCTGTTACATGCGACATGCTAGCATAACGCGGATACGATACGGGATAACTGTATGCCACGACATAATTCCTCTTTAGTTAAACTTACTATTCAAGTTAACTTTAAGTTACTGAGCTAAACAGCTAAATCACCGTATGAAATGTGGCCTCCTTCGCGTGCTATAATTACATCCTTTAAAGTTATCAACCTGCTTCGATTCTCTTATCTCATGAGTTTCGGGGTCTGATACATTCCTCGACTTATCTATTAAAATTCCCTGTTAGAACTGATGATAAGTTCAAGTCATCATTACTTACACATATTCTGTAACTTGAGATTTAATCTCTGAATACCTTTCCTGTAGTTCCTCTGACAAGGACTTCACAAACATCCTTTTCTCTAAACTTCAGCTTTGATTTGTCTATTAACTCATAATTGGATTACTTCTCCGCTGCGCAACTCTGATTTAAACAATTAACCTTGGGATGGAAGTAACACACCACTATTACCATCTAAAATCTCTTTAGCCAATCTTTTAACTTTATAACTTTGTAGTTACCACCCATGACCATCTTATCTTATAATCTCTCTTGTGGTTTAATCCACCTGTTCAACGTACTGATTGCTCGACGCTTGACTTTGCGTTTCCTTTCGAACATAAACATAATCCTTCTTCCACGAAATACACCGAACCCTATAGACAATCTTTAACAATGAATTCGAGTCCAATGATGCTCCTATTAAAACAACTTAAGTTCATACATTATTTACTTGTGGTAACTTCTAGAAACATTCTATGACTTCCGGAAATTCTCGTCTTTCATAAGCTTAATCGATTAATGAATCGAGTCTCATCCTGTAATTATCCGTAGGGATTTATCATCCACAACCTTTTTCCAAGACACATAGGTCCACATAACTCTAACATAATTCTTGGTTACTTCTCGGATTGCTCCGGGAATAATCCGTCTGGATAGAACTCAACTTTTACCAGCTCTCCTGTAAATTCAAACATGTGATACACCTCTTCGAATACCCGCTTAATAAATCTGTAAGCTTCACTACTTAACATTTTCCATTGGATTCTTCCTATAACTTATTACTGTGTTCTCAGTTCCATCTAATCTCGTTATCTGAATAACATTCCATACGCTTTCTCGACCGTTGACTTCTTCATGGTTTCGAACAATCCAAGGTATACATATATCTACCATCTTAACACATACCAACATAGTGCGATCTTTGTCGGCTTACCCGATTACGTATGCAAGGAGCCCATCGAAAGAGAATATAGAACTCCTTAACTTCAACTATACTTTAACTGTAACTTATATATAAGTGACGTTCTTCCTGTTGCCAGAGTCTCACAATAGTTCTTAGCTAATTCCTGTTTAATCCTCGAAAGCGATCTACTATAATCCAACCACATAAAATTCAACCTTTACTTCATACCCTTAACTTTAACTTTCCAAATTACGAGTCCCGTTGAGATTCCAAAACATTCCTTAAAGTATTTCCATAGTTCTTTACTGTTCATGTCTCCTCGGAGAAGGCATCATTCCATGATGCGTCCAACTAATTAAGGTGCCTAACCTGACTCTTTAATACCTCTTATATTCCTGAAACTTTGCCATTAACCGTCTCAATTACTTCACTATTAGAGAACCATCCTTTGACCTTAAACACTTTGCAAAATTTCGTCTTAAAGTCTGACATCTTAACCTTCACCCTTTGAACACTTCTTACCTCCTTGGTCACATTCAGCTCTCGGATATTTGTCCTAACTGTCATATACTAGACTGAGTTGATCAGGCTCAACTAGACATGACCTTTAGAACAACATCTGGAACCCAATGATCCCACTACTTTTATTGAATCTTAAACGACCCATGGCACGGTCTGAATCGACCTGCTCTGATACCAAATGTAACACCCATACTAACTTTAACTAGTATGTTAGCATGTGCGTTAAACTGATACTGGATACATTTAAAAATTTCAATAATAATATTACATTACAACAGAATATATATACATGTTTACTCGTTTGTACAATAATCCAATACTGTTACAATACTTTTACAAATGTCCATAATGCATCTGAGCTGGTACACAACGAGCAAATGCACTCCATCCAGTACCTCTATGAAGATCTTCGTCACGAACCTCTGACTATCCTGTAACCCTGCACCAGAAGGAATGGGATGAGACATAATGTCTCAGTGAGCTCTACCCAACCTACTGTTGGCAACCACAGGGAACCTAGGGTCGCCATGCCTACCTTGGCAATCTCGGGGATTTCCTAGGATCGCCAAGTCTTTTATCTGTCTATGACTATAAGTCCTTCTGTATCTATAACTTGAACTGCCTATAACCTTTGCTGTAACTGTCTATAACCATTGCCATAACGGCCTATGACTGTACTATAATTGCCTAAATCCATAACTATGATCATGTCTGTATCTATGACTTAGTGATCGAGGGGAAGACCTAGGATCACTTTCTGATAACTGTCTATAACTATAACTATAACTGTGAGTTTCCTGTGACTATAACTATAACTATAACTTTAACTATAACTATAAAACATAAAACTTAACACAGTTCGATAGCAGTTTTATGTTAGCTGTTAGCGTTGAACAAACAATTATCTGAGTTCAATTTTACGGAGGGCACCCCGGGTGGAGCAACCCCGAGATGCGTCTCCCTATGACCCGATGAAACTCCTGACAATCAGGCTAACACCGGACTCCCTATGAAATTGCATGTGGACAACCCTCTCGGAGAAGTCCCATCCGGCGAATCCCGGAGTCTGCTGAACATGCCTATGACTGTGAAACGTGCAAGCACGCCAATATCTGTGATCTTTAATTCTTTAATTCTTTAACTGTAACGTATGAACGTATAATCTGTCACTTTGATTCTATAACAATACTGTAATCTATAACCTTGGCTTATCGTTCTCATAAGCCTCCTATAATTGTTGGAGCACCAACGCTTTAAACATATCTGTAACTATAATTGCTTATACATTCCCATGCCTATATATTCCAAAGGGATACCTCTATAACTTTATTCATAAGTGTTCATCCTATAAAAGGTTCTAAGCTTAAACCTCTATTTAATCTTGCATGATAATTCCTGAAGAAGATGAAATTATGGGTAGAGATTTGGAGTTGAAATGGAGGAAGTAGGAGAAACCCGTTTTTCTTTGGGACAAGGCTCTATTGGAATGGTCATAACTCTCTCCATGTAACTCCGATTCCAGTGGTTTTTGATGCTCTGTAAAGCTAACAAAATTATCTACGTTTTGGTACCAATTTCGTGAAGTTTGGCCAAGTATTGAAGTCTGGGGACGAGTTTGAAGTCAGGGGTCCGAAACTGTAAATCTGCAGAAATTTGGGACAAGAAGCTGAAAATCGGAGCACGATTTTACAGGATCGGAGCACGATTTTATGCGAAAGTTTTCATAAAATCAGGGCATAAAATCGTAGCCCGATGCCCAGAAATCGGAGCACGATTTTGGCTTCAGCAGCACTCAAAATTTTGGTTTCTAGGCTAATCCAAACCCCTCCAAACATCAAAACAGCTTATGGGAATGGATTTCTAAGACATATAAACAACTTATCACATGATAATTCATATAATCACAAGCCATTAAGGGATTAAGGCATGAATCTATTAAATTAGCTCATAATACCAAAACTTTAAAGCTTAAACAAGTGGGTTTCCAAAACCCTCTAAGAGCTCACCTTATACTTGATTCCAATCTTTGCCAAACTTTTCTTCAAAACCCTAGCCCATCTCTTACTCTTCTCTTGCTTCTTCTTTAAGTTCTCCTTGCTCCAAAATCACCAACACAAGCTTGCTTGCCACAAAAGAGCTTGGGAAGGAGTTTAGTGCTTTGAGGGGTGATGATTGATGATGAAGTGAAGATGAAGGGGGAAGGGCGAAAATGAGAGAAGGAGGAAGAATAGTTTTCAGATTTTTGGAGTGAAAGAAATGAGTAGAAACCTTGCAATTTTTCATATATATCCAATAAGCTTTTCCTCATTAATTACGATTATGCCATTGCCACTTATTTCCATAATTGCCATTCCTTTCGTTTAGTTCCTGTAACACTGTTGAAGTCACATTTAAGCGGGATATTACAGTTGCATCATCAACACACACATGTGATCTGTTGGTAATTTCATCATTCAGATTCCCTATGATCAGGTCCTTAGGATGATTCTTTTGGATTTTGCTGCCTTCAACAATCTTAAGTTTGGGTCTCCATTCCTTCTTCACATTGACTTTGTTTACAATGGATTCCACTTTTCTTTGTTGAAAGTGCTTGGGATATCCATGCAGCTTGTAACAGAATGGCTTTATGTGCCCCTTTTTACCACAGTGATGACATACCCAAGGATGAGATGCCTTCTTGTCTTTAGATCTCTGAGTTTGGTTCTGGTGTTTCATTGGATCACATGATTTAACAGCTGCAGTGAACCTTTTAGCTGGATGATGCTTTTTGTTGTTCAAGGTCCTATCATCAAATCCAATACCACTTGGTTTCCCTTGGTTCTGACTCTTCAACATTCTGACCTGCTTTTTCAAATGTTCAAGTTGAGAGTTCAAATGGGTTACCTCATCTTTGAGATCAGAAATTTGTCCCAAGTGTTCACTTCTTTCAGCCTGAAGTTGACTGATAGTCTTCTTCTGATTTTCTAGTTCCTTGCACACTTCTTCAGTTCTGATGTATAGTTCTTTGACATTAGGTCTTGGCTTTCTGTCCAATCTCTTCAAATTTTTATCAAATTGCCGGATGCTTTCTTCAGTATCACATTGAACAACTTCCTTACCCATTCTTGCCAGAAAAACCTTCCCTGGAGCTCACCCAAATACAGGCAGGGTGCCTGCTCTGATACCAATTGAAATTCTGGCAGGTACTGGTTCTTAACCCGTAAAACAGAGTATGAAAGCAAAAGTTCAGAACCAGAAAAATAATGAACAGAAAGTAAAGGACACGGTTATTTGTTAACCCAGTTCGGTGCAAACTTCACCTACGTCTGGAGGATACCAATCCAGGAAGGAAATCCACCAAGTAGTATCAATTCAAAGACTCAAGACACAGCCCCTGTTCCCAGCCTTATCACTTAATCACTACCCGTATAGACTTCTACCTAGGAACTCCTAGATATAAGAACCCACTTACTTCCTAATCAAGCAATCACAGTCCCAGTGATTGTAAACTCTAAACAATTATGAAGACACTCTTCAAAACAGAAAAACAGTCACTTGTGCTTAAAAGCTTTAAGTGATTACAACTGAAAAACAACCAACTCTAACAATTGAGTGGTGCAAAGAAACAATAGAGCAACAACTCACATACTCAAAACACTAAGACACTTTTAATTCTTGAGATGAGCAAGCTCTTCAATAGCAACGTCTTCTATTTATAAACTTCAGCAGCACATAATTCTTGAACCAAATCTTCAAAGATATAATCCCAGAATTCTTTAGAAGCAAATAGAAGCTCTTATTTATTCAGAAATATATTTTCCAAAGATTTCTTTGAAAATATATTCACGAATAATTGAAACAAATCTTCAGAACAAATCTTGTGTGAAAACAAATCTTGAACAAATCTTGCGCAACAGTCTTCTAGAAACAAAGCTTGAATAAATCTTCAACAAATCAAATCCAAGGCGCAAAGATTAAATGCAGAAAACAAGCTTCTGAAATGCAGCTTCTGAAGTGCAGCTTCTGAAGGTCAACAGAAGTCAACGTATAAACAGTGCGTCTGATGACCAGTTCTGCGTCTGATGAACACTTCAGCATCTGATGAATAAGTCAGCGTCTGAAGACCTTCGCAGTTCGCATTGGCTTCGCAGAGCCAAGTTATCAGCTTCTGAAGTACTGTAGCTTTTGACCCAGCTTCTAAAGATGCACAAAATGATATTTTCAGCTACTGAAGCATAAATTAACTTCTGAAGACGCATTGCTTGCACATTTTGATTTTACCAAACATGCAGCCAACCTTCAAATATCCAACAAGTATTATCACAATAAATAGGAATGTTATCTGCATGAATTTGATAGTCTTCCAACTGATGTTTCATCCAGAGCAGTTGTGTGCTACAACTTGCAGCTGAGATGTATTCTGCTTCTGCTGTTGACAAAGCAATAGTTGCTTGTCTTTTGCTGGCCCAGGATGTCAGATTCTCACCAAGAAACTGACAGTTTCCACTGGTGGATTTTCTTTCAATCATGTCCCCAGCATAATCAGCATCACATAATCCAACTAGCTTATAATCCAGGGATTTCTTATACAGAAGTCCCAGATTAGTTGTTCTTTTCAGATACCTGAAGATTCTCTTGACAACAGTCATATGAGATTCTCTAGGATCTGACTGGAATCTAGCACACAGACATACACTAAACAAAATATCTGGCCTAGAAGCAGTTAAGTATAACAGAGAACCTATCATACCTCTGTAGAGCTTCTGATCTACTTTTGAGCCATTGTCCTCTTTGCTTAAGGTGCAGGTAGGATGCATTGGTGTTGTCATCAGTTTGCAATCATCAAGCTGGAACTTCTTCAGAAGCTCCTTTGTGTATTTGGACTGATGAACATACACACCATCTTTGCATTGGTTGATTTGAATTCCAAGAAAGAATTTCAATTCTCCCATCATGCTCATTTCAAATTCATCCTGCATTAACTTGGAAAATTATTTGCAAAGAGAGGCATTAGTAGAACCAAATATGATATCATCAACATATATTTGCACAATTAAGATGTCTTTCTTAAGAGTTTTTCTAAAGAGTGTATTGTCAACTTGACCTCTTACAAAATCATTTTTAATCAAGAAATTACTTAGTCTTTCATACCAAGCTCTAGGAGCTTGTTTCAGACCATATAAAGATTTCTTAAGTTTAAAAACAAAATTTGGATATTTTACATCCTCAAAACCAGGAGGTTGTTTAACATAAACTTCTTCAGAAATAACTTCATTTAAAAAAGCACTCTTAACATCCATTTGATATAAGATGATATCATGATTAACAGCATAGGAAAGAAGTAACCTGATTGCTTCCAGTCTTGCAACTGGAGCAAAAGTCTCAGTTTAGTCTATTCCTTCATGCTGGCTGTAGCCTTGAGCAACCAGTCTTGCCTTGTTTCTGATCACTTACCCTTGTTCATTAAGCTTGTTTCTGAACACCCATTTTGTTCCAATGATGTTCTTGTTTTCTGGTTTTGCAACTAGATCCCAGACATCATTCCTTTGAAACTGGTTTAGTTCTTCTTGCATAGCTACAATCCATCCATCATCTGCAAGTGCTTCATCAGATGTTGTGGGTTCAATCATTGATAGAAGTCCAATCATGGAACCATTCTGACTGAATGCTGATCTTGTTTTCCTTGGACTGTTCTTGTTCCCAATAATCAGCTCCTCAGGATGTGAATACTTGTATTTGAATGAAGTTCTGGGTGGATTAGCTTCTGAAGAATCACCAAGGGCTTGTTCAGAACCATGCTGATCTTGATTATCTTCAGGAGGAGTTTCAGCATCTGAGAGTTTCTCAGTTTCTTCAGTATTTCCAGCTTCTGAACTTTCTTCAGACTCTGAACTCTGTTCAGGTTCTGAAGGTTCTTCTGAGAGTCTGAAATCTGCAAAACTCTCAACCAGCTCTGGTATTTCATTACCAGGCTTCTTATCATCAAATCTTATGTGTATTGATTCTTCAACAACATGTGTTTCAGAATTATACACCCTGTATGCTTTGGATCTCTCTGAGTATCCTAAAAAGATACCCTTTTGAGCCTTAGCATCAAATTTCTTTAGGTAGATCTTATTGTTTAGTATGTAACAAGTACAACCAAACTGATGAAAATAAGAAATGCTTGGTTTTCTTCCTTTAAAAAGTTCATATGTTGTTTTATTCAGAATAGGTCTGATATAGATCCTGTTCTGAATATAACATGTTGTGTTAACAGCTTCTGCCCAAAAGTACTTTGCAATTTTGGATTCATGGATCATGGTTCTGGCCATTTCTTGTAAAGATCTGTTCTTTCTCTCTACAACTCCATTTTGTTGTGGAGTTCTAGGAGAAGAGAACTCATGGAGAATTCCATGATCTTCACAAAAATTTTCAAAAGGTTCATTTTCAAATTCCCCACCATGATCACTTCCGACTTTTAAAATTTTCAAGTCAGTTTCATTTTGTACTTGTTTGCAGAATTTATTAAACACATCATATGTTTCATATTTAGTTCTAAGGAATTTAACCCAAGTCCACCTACTATAATCATCAACAATTACAAGTCCATACTTCTTCCCATTGATTGAAGCTGTTCCAACAGGACCAAACAAATCAATGTGAAGCAGTTCTAAAGGTTTTGAGGTGGAAACAATGTTTTTGGATTTAAAAGATGTTTTAGAAAATTTTCCTGTTTGGCATGCTCCACACAGAGCATCTGAGTGATAGTTAATGTTTGGCAGGCCTCTGACCAGTTGCAACTTGCTAAGCTTAGAGATGAGTCTCCAGTTAGCATGTCCCAACCTTTTGTGCCATACCCATTTCTCATCACTCACAGACAGAAGGCAAACTACCTTCTGTTGAACCAGTTCTGAAAAATTGATTTTATAAACATTGTTTTTCCTATTTCCTTTGAAAAAAACAAATTTATCTTTGTTGTTGATTACAGTACATGTGTTCTTATTAAACAGGACTTCATAATTACTGTCACATAATTGACTTATGCTAAGTAAATTATGTCTAAGTCCATCTACCAACCAAACATCATCAATGGACAGGGAAGAATTACCTATCTTACCAGTACCAATGATCCTTCCTTTCTGATTTCCTCCAAATCCCACAGTTCCTCCCTCTTTCATGCTCAGGGTTTGGAACATAGACTTGTCTCCTGTCATATGACGCGAGCATCCACTGTCCAGGTACCAAGACCTTTCCTTTTCTTTGGATGACAAGCATATCTGCAACAGAAATTATCTCAAACTTAGGTACCCAGATTTTCATGGGTCCTTTATGGTTAGTCCTGAAAGGTTTAGCCTTTTGCACCTTATGTCTGGAGTTATGGAACTCAGACTTGTTCAGATATCTTGGATATGAATCCTTAAATCTTGAATAAGTCTTAGTTTTTGAAACTGAGTTCTTCAGAACCTGAGTTATCAATGGTTTTGACTCAGATTTCTTCAGAACCTGAGACTTGAAAGTCTTTGGTTCTGAGTTGTTTAGAGTCTGATCCATTGAACACTTTGGTTCTGATTTCTTCCGAATTCTAGTTTTGTTAACTCCTGACACAAGGCAAACTTCAGTTTGACCTTTCTTAAAACAATCAGAAACAGGTGACAGTTTGGCTTTCTTTTGCTTGCTTTGCCTGACATTTTGAGATTGAAAATGTTTTGTATAGACTGGTTTAGTAGTTTTTGAAGTTTTCATGAACCCAGTCTTAGTAAAATTTGAGTTTGAATTCTTCAGACTCTGAGACTTACTAGTTTCAGGTTCTGAACTCTTCAGACTCTGAACATTTTCAGGTTTAGAGTCTGATTTTCTCATACTCTTAGGCTTAGGACCTTTTGGTTGAGACTTTGGCAAGGTTTTAATATCTTCCATCATCTTTCCCTTAGGCTCAGAAGCTTTAGAGTCTAAGCAGTTCAGAACTTCAGACTCTGCAGTCTCAGTTTCTGGTAAACTCAGTTTCTCAAAACTGTCAGAAGCAGGCACAAAGTACACCTCAGTGCCTTTCAAAATATTTTCAGAACGAGGTGATATTTTTGATTCATTTGAAAGATTGAATGAATCATTTTTAAAACCAAGGCCTTCACATTTGTTTCTGTAAATGCTATAAATCATAGAAGCAACCTTACTTCTATTGATTCCAGTTAAAATAAAGTCCTGAAGAGCAATTTCATGTTCATTTGGAATTTCTTCAGGTTTCTTATGAGCCCCATCTCTGAGTTCTCTAACTTCTTCATCAAACTCAATGATTTGATTCTGAAGTTTGAGATTTTCCTCATTCAGCAAGTTATGTTTATTTTTCAAAGATTTTAATTCACCTAACTTGCTTTTAAGATGGTTCATAAGATCTTTAACTGTTTCAATCAGTTCAGATCTTGTAAGTTCAGAGTATACCTCATCTTCCTCATCAGAGTCTGAACATGATTCTGCATCAGAAAATGCAGTTGCCATTAAAGCCAGATTTGCTTCCTCTTCATCATCAGACTCAGAATCATTGTCAAGATCATCCCATGTTGCCATGAGACTCTTCTTGAGTTTGTTTCTGAAGTTGCTTTTAGAACTGGTCTTCTTTTACTTTTCCTTTGACTTGTCCTTCTGAAGTTCAGGACAATCAGCAATAAAGTGACCAGGTTTCTTGCAATTGTAGCAAGTTGGAAGTAGTCTAGTCCCCCTGTCACTTACAGAAGATTTAACTATAATCAAACTGATTACAATTGCTCAAAACACAAAGTTAAGAGACTTCAATGCTCAAACACCTAGTAAGAGACTTCTAATGCTCAAGACACTAAGTCAAGAGACTTCCAATGCTCAATACACAAAGTAAAGAGACTTCTCTGCTCAAAGCACAAAGCTAAGAGACTTCTAATTGCTCAGAACACAAAGTAATGAGACTACAAGATGCTCAGCACGCAGACTGAGACTTTGTTTCAAACTGGTTTACAAAGAAAGAAGTTTGAGTTGAACACTTGATCAAATATCAGAGGTGTGATAAGTGCCTAAAAGTTGTTATATTTTGATACATTTTAGGGCACTTATGATTACTTGTTTTACAAGTTACCTTAGGATTAGAGCATATTTGTGTTAAAAATGCAATATTTGTGATCCTAAGCCTTACCCCATGTGATTATGCAGGAAATACATGCTTGGACCTGATTGATGCAAAAGAATGAAGCTTTTCTTGATGCCATCGCTACAAGCGCAGAAGCCATCGCTAGTAGCGAGGATAGGCAGGGATTTCCAGGTTTTCATCGCTTGAAGCGCAGCTTCCATCGCTAGAAGCGAGCTTAGGCAGGGATTTACAAGGGTTCATCGCTTGAAGCGATGAACTGGACGCTTGAAGCGAGCCTAGGCAGGGAATTTCAAAGATCCATCGCTTGTAGCGACAGACCTTGTCGCTACAGCGACCAGAGGGCGGTTTAATGCTGATGGATGACGTGGAGCTCTATGATTGGCCAGTTGACTTCCTCGCTACAAGCGACAGGCTGGTCGCTTGTAGCGAGCGAGCATTTTCTCAGCATATAAATAGATTTTGAAGCTCATTTTCAGGAGATATAGTTTTTTATCAGATTTAATATTTTCCAGAGCTCAAAATAGTTGTTATCTAAGAGAGAGAATAGGCATAGAAGGAGAAAAACTTCAAATAGCAAATTGATTTGGATTGAAGAAGACATTAAGAAGATTTGAGACATCAAGCTCTAATATATCTTCATCTTCCTTTCTTGTTTTGCAATAGTTGTCATGACAATGATCAACTAATCTCCTTTGTTGAGATTAATAGGTAATCAATCATTCCATGTTGTAAACTTTAGGTTATTAAATATATGATTCTAGCATTTTTATATACCATTGAATTTCTTCTTGCTTTTCAATCTTATATTTGATTTAAATGTTGTTGAAAAAGACTTTTGAATCTAGGTTTAGAATGATATTCTATCAAGATAAGAAATTCTAGAAATGGGATTTGGTTTTGATAATTACATTAAAGTATTGGATCATAAAGCTTTTGAATCGTTTAATAGATTGAGAAATCATCGATTAAACGATACAATCGATCTCACGACGTCATTTGGGAAATCAATGATGTTGTTGAGCAATACGTAATAATGTCATATATAAGAAAAAGCTAGAATCCGTATTTATGATCAATCGAATACAAACGATGTTTGATTGATGAAAGTTAATCCTAACACCTTCTATGTCCTATTACTCTACTATTTATTTATTATGTTTTTAAAATGTTGAGTAGTGTAGTAAAGAAAAAGGTTAAACCCTAACTTAAGACGATAATCGACGTTGAACGGTTTATGATATCACGTTAATCCATGTGGAACGATATAAAAACTTATACTTACTTTTGTACAATTAACAAGGTGTTCACTTAATACAACACAGGTTTAAGACTCAACACATAAGAAATTCTAAGATGTAAACTTTGTAAGAATTTCTAAGAGTTTTTGTGACTTTCAAATATTGACAGCAAAAACAGAGCACGAATATCAGTCTTGTGTTTCAAGAGTCTTAACAATTTTCTTCTTCAAATCTTCACTCTTTTATAGAGCAAAAGATAGCTGTTGAGAATTGCCAGAAATCAAGCAAAGAGCCGTTGCAAATTGTAGAAGCTAGGCAGCTGAGAATGTGTGCTGAACTGCAGAACAAAGCACACATTTTTTTAATAAACTTTCCTTAAAAGCTGGGGAATGTTTTGGCCAAGGAGACAACTGTTCCATTGGAGTTGTTCTGACACTGCAGGCATTAAATGCTGACAGAGACAGTTGCTTTTCCTTCCACGTCAGACTTCAGAAGCTTATCAGACACTGTTCATCAGAAGCAGGTCTTCAGACGCACACTTCAGAAGCACTGTTCATCAGACGCTCCCTTCAGACGTTGACTTTTGTTGACCTTCAGACTCAGCCTTCAGATGTTGACTTTCGTTGACCCTCAAACTCAGCCTTCAGAAGCACCCTTCAGACGCAGTCTTCAGACTCTGCCTTCAGAAGCACCCTTCAGACGCAGTCTTCAGACTCAGTCTTCAGAAGCTGCTTCAAACCCAGTTTTGCTTCAGACTTGCAACAAAGGCTTCAATGCTTTCTTTCTTGTTCTTAGCTTATTCTTCCAAAACCAATATAAATTACCAAACATTAAGGACAAGGTTTTGCACACTTAGAACAAAGCATTAGCAATACCAATTTTCTTTTTAACACTTTGTTATCATCAAAACCCAAAAGAGAGTTGTTCATACACATTTTGTTCCAACAATCTCCCCTTTTTTGATGATGACAAACATAAGTATTAAAGGAAAATTGTTGTTCCCTTATCAGTGGTCTTGTCGATGTTGAAGTTGTTTTGTGCCTTTGTGCTACAATTAGGGCTAATGTTCTGGGAATCGTCGACGTTAATCTTGCCTTAAAGGTTCTACTCGACACTTGTGGACGTAGTGTCCCCGAGCCGATGTGTCCTAATTAAAATGATACCATTGCCAAATGATATGGACGATTCCTATTATATTGACTACAAATAAAGTTTGTCCATGCAGTTAGTTTGGTTTAGATGGTTTTCTTATGTGTTGTAATATGGATGGAAGTGAAGACTATTATATAAGTCATATAATTACCTTCCTTGTTGTGTTATGAGTGAAAGTTTTCTAATAACAATTCCGTTTCAAGTCTATGAAGTGATCCTTTGATTTAATATTTGAAAGATTGAATGAATCATTTTTAAAACCAAGGCCTTCACCTTTGTTTCTGTAAATGCTATAAATCATATAAGCAACCTTACTTCTATTGATTCCAGTTAAAATAAAGTACTGAAGAGCAATTTCATGTTCATTTGGAATTTCTTCAGGTTTCTTATGAGCCCCATCTCTGAGTTCTCTAACTTCTTCATCAAACTCAATGATTTGATTCTGAAGTTTGAGATTTTCCTCATTCAGCAAGTTATGTTTATTTTTTAAAGATTTTAAATCACCTAACTTGCTTTTGAGATGGTTCATAAGATCATTAACTGTTTCAATCAGTTCAGATCTTGTAAGTTCAGAGTATACCTCATCTTCCTCATCAGAGTCTGAACATGATTCTGCATCAGAAAATGCAGTTGCCATTAAAGCCAGATTTGCTTCCTCTTCATCATCAGACTCAGAATCATTGTCAAGATCATCCCATGTTGCCATGAGACTCTTCTTGAGTTTGTTTCTGAAGTTGCTTTTAGAACTGGTCTTCTTTGACTTTTCCTTTGACTTTCCCTTCTGAAGTTCAGGACAATCAGCAATAAAGTGACCAGGTTTCTTGCAAGTGTAGCAGTCCTTCTGATTTTCCCTCTTTGAACCAGATCCTTTAAAGTTGCTGCTTCTGTTAGAGAATTTCTTTTTTCTATTCATTAACTACTGAATTCTTTTGGAAAGCATTGCAAGCTCTTCAGCATCTAAATCTTCTTCAGAATTTCCCTCAGGAAATTCTTCTTCAGATTCAATAGCTTTTAGAGCTTTAACAGACTTTCTTTTGGATTTCAGTGCTATTGATTTAGGCTCTCTAACAGAATCATCTTCATTAAGTCCCAGTTCATGCACTTTGAGGGAGCTTATAAGATCTTCAATACTTAGAGTATTTAGATCCTTAGCTTCCTCGATAGCAGTTACTTTGGGTCTCCATTTAGATGGCAGACTTCTTAGAATTTTGTTCACATGATCAGCAGTGGTATAACTCTTCTTCAGAATCTGAAGTCCAGAAACCAGAGTCTGAAATCTTGAGAACATTGTCTCAATATTTTCATCCTCTTTCATTCTGAACAGTTCATATTGCTGAACAAGAATATTAGCCTTTACTTCTTTAACTATTTTGTTACCTTCATAGTTAGAGCAGAGGGATGTGAAGATGGCTTTGGCTGTAGATTTATCACTCAGCTTCTGGTACTCAGTGTGTGGGAGAGAATCCACAATGATTCCTCTCACATTGTGATGCTTTCTGTATATCTTCCTCTCAGCATCACTTAAGCCTCTTCTGTTGACAGCTACACCTTCTTCATCCACTGGAATAGAGATTCCATCTTCTATTATATCCCATAATGAATCATCAATACCAATGATGTTGCTGTACATCTTACTCTTCCACCATGAGAACTTTTCTGATTAACCAGTAAACATTTGAGGTTTATTGTGTGACCTAGATTTTCTTTCTTCAGTACCATAGTCATATGAATAAGAAGTACCAGTACCTCTTTGATTTCTGGGAGAGGGTGGAGGTGAACTATTAGATGACATGTTTTTCTCAAGATCTCACTGACTCACTGTTAAGTGATTTAATATCAGAACCGGAGCTCTGATACCAACTAAAGCTGAGAAAAACACACAAGAAGGGGGGGTGGAATTGTGTGAGGACAGTTTTTCCTATCTCAAAACTTATGTTAAGTTCAGAATCTGATATAGATCAGTTCTGAAACTTTTTCAGAGTTATTAGCAGCGGATTATTAAGTAAAGAGAGAAGGGAAGAGAGACACACAATATTTTTATACTAGTTCCTTCCACATGTTGGAAGTAGTCTAGTTCCCCTGTCACTTACAGGAGATTTAACTATAATCAAACTGATTACAATTGCTCAAAACACAAAGTTAAGAGACTTCAATGCTCAAACACCTAGTAAGAGACTTCTAATGCTCAAGACACTAAGTCAAGAGACTTCCAATGCTCAATACACAAAGTAAAGAGACTTCTCTGCTCAAAGCACAAAGCTAAGAGACTTCTAATTGCTCAGAACACAAAATAATGAGACTACAAGATGCTCAGCACGCAGACTGAGACTTTGTTTCAAACTGGTTTACAAAGAAAGAAGTTTGAGTTGAACACTTAATCAAATATCAGAGGTGTTCACTTAATACAACACAGGTTTAAGACTCAACACTTAAGAAATTCTAAGATGTGAACTTTGTAAGAATTTCTAAGAGTTTTTGTGACTTTCAAATATTGACAGCAAAAACAGAGCACGAATATCAGTCTTGTGTTTCAAGAGTCTTATCAATTTTCTTCTTCAAATCTTCACCCTTTTATAGAGCAAAAGATAGTTGTTGAGAATTGCCAGAAATCCAGCAAAGACCCGATGCAAATTGTAGCAGCTAGGCAGCTGAGAATGTGTGCTGAACTGCAGAACAAAGCACGCATTTTTTGAATAAACTTTCCTTAAAAGCTGGGGAATGTTTTGGCCAAGGAGACAACAGTTCCATTGGAGTTGTTCTGACACTGCAGGCATTAAATGCTGACAGAGACAGTTGTATTTCCTTCCACGTCAGACTACAGAAGCTTCTCAGACACTGTTCATCAGAAGCAGGTCTTCAGACTCAGGTCTTCAGACGCACACTTCAGAAGCACTGTTCATCAGACGCTCCCTTCAGACGTTGACTTTTGTTGACCTTCAGACTCAGCCTTCAGATGTTGACTTTCGTTGACCCTCAAACTCAGCCTTCAGAAGCACCCTTCAGACGCAGTCTTCAGACTCTGCCTTCAGAAGCACCCATCAGACGCAGTCTTCAGAAGCTGCTTCAGACCCAGTTTTGCTTCAGACTTGCAACAAAGGCTTCAATGCTTTCTTTCTTGTTCTTAGCTTGTTCTTCCAAAACCAATATAAATTACCAAACATTAAGGACAAGGTTTTGCACACTTAGAACAAAGCATTAGCAATACCAATTTTCTTTTTAACACTTTGTTATCATCAAAACCCAAAAGAGAGTTGTTCATACACATTTTGTTCCAACAATCTCCCCCTTTTTGATGATGACAAACATAAGTATTAACAGAAAATTGTTGTTCCCTTATCAGTGGTCTTGCCGATGTTGAAGTTGTTTTGTGCCTTTGTGCTACAATCAGGGCTAATGTTCTTGGAATCGTCGACGTTAATCTTGCCTTAAAGGTTCTATTCGACACTTGTGGACGTAGTGTCCCCGAGCCGATGTGTCCTAATTAAAATGATACCATTGCAAAATGATATGGACGATTCCTATTATATTAACTTCAAATAAAGTTTGTCCATGCAGTTAGTTTGGTTTAGATGGTTTTCTTATATGTTGTAATATGGATGGAAGTGAAGACTATTATATAAGTCATATAATTACCTTCCTTGTTGTGTTATGAGTGAAAGTTTTCTAATAACAATTCTGTTTCAAGTCTATGAAGTGATCCTTTGATTTAATATTTGAAAGATTGAATGAATCATTTTTAAAACCAAGGCCTTCACCTTTGTTTCTGTAAATGCTATAAATCATAGAAGCAGCCTTACTTCTATTGATTCCAGTTAAAATAAAGTCATGAAGAGCAATTTCATGTTCATTTGGAATTTCTTCAGGTTTCTTATGAGCCCCATCTCTGAGTTCTCTAACTTCTTCATCAAACTCAATGATTTGATTCTGAAGTTTGAGATTTTCCTCATTCAGCAAGTTATGTTTATTTTTCAAAGATTTTAATTCACCTAACTTGCTTTTGAGATGGTTCATAAGATCTTTAACTGTTTCAATCAGTTCAGATCTTGTAAGTTCAGAGTATACCTCATCTTCCTCATCAGAGTCTGAACATTATTCTGCATCAGAAAATGCAGTTGCCATTAAAGCTAGATTTGCTTCCTCTTCATCATCAGACTCAGAATCATTGTCAAGATCATCCCATGTTGCCATGAGACTCTTCTTGAGTTTGTTTCTGAAGTTGCTTTTAGAACTGGTCTTCTTTGACTTTTCCTTTGACTTGTCCTTCTGAAGTTCAGGACAATCAGCAATAAAGTGACCAGGTTTCTTGCAATTGTAGCAGTCCTTCTGATTTTCCCTCTTTGAACCAGATCCTTTAAAGTTGCTGCTTCTGTTAGAGAATTTCTTCTTTCTATTCATTAACTACTGAATTCTTTTGGAAAGCATTGCAAGCTCTTCAGCATCTAAATCTTCTTCAGAATTTCCCTCAGGAAATTCTTCTTCAGATTCAATAGCTTTTAGAGCTTTAACAGACTTTCTTTTGGATTTCAGTGCTATTGATTTAGGCTCTCTAACAGAATCATCTTCATTAAGTCCCAGTTCATGCACTTTGAGGGAGCTTATAAGATCTTCAATACTTAGAGTATTTAGATCCTTAGCTTCCTCAATAGCAGTTACTTTGGGTCTCCATTTAGATGGCAGACTTCTTAGAATTTTGTTCACATGATCAGCAATGGTATAACTCTTCTTCAGAATCTGAAGTCCAGAAACCAGAGTCTGAAATCTTGAGAACATTTTCTCAATATTTTCATCCTCTTTCATTCTGAACAGTTCATATTGCTGAACAAGAATATTAGCCTTTGCTTCTCTAACTTTTTTGTTACCTTCATAGTTAGAGCGGAGGGATGTGAAGATGGCTTTGGCTGTAGATTTATCACTCAGCTTCTGGTACTCAGTGTGTGGGAGAGAATCCACAATGATTCCTCTCACATTGTGATGCTTTCTGTATATCTTCCTCTCAGCATCACTTAAGCCTCTTCTGTTGACAGCTACACCTTCTTCATCCACTGGAATAGAGATTCCATCTTCTATTATATCCCATAATGAATCATCAATACCAATGATGTTGTTGTACATCTTACTCTTCCACCATGAGAACTTTTCTGGGTCACCAGTAAACATTGGAGGTTTATTGTGTGACCTAGATTTTCTTTCTTCAGTACCATAGTCATATGAATAAGAAGTACCAGTACCTCTTTGATTTCTGGGAGAGGGTGGAGGTGAACTATTAGATGACATGTTTTTCTCAGGATCTCACTGACTCACTGTTAAGTGATTTAATATCAGAACTGGAGCTCTGATACCAACTGAAGGTGAGAAAAACACACAAGAAGGGGGGGTTGAATTGTGTGAGGACAATTTTTCCTATCTCAAAACTTATGTTAAGTTCAGAATCTGATATAGATCAGTTCTGAACCTTTTTCAGAGTTATTAGCAGCGGATTATTAAGTAAAGAGAGAAGGGAAGAGAGACACACAATATTTTTATACTAGTTCCTTCCACAAGTTGGAAGTAGTCTAGTCCCCCTGTCACTTACAGGAGATTTAACTATAATCAAACTGATTACAATTGCTCAAAACACAAAGTTAAGAGACTTCAATGCTCAAACACCTAGTAAGAGACTTCTAATGCTCAAGACACTAAGTCAAGAGACTTCCAATGCTCAATACACAAAGTAAAGAGACTTCTCTGCTCAAAGCACAAAGCTAAGAGACTTCTAATTGCTCAGAACACAAAGTAATGAGACTACAAGATGCTCAGCACGCAGACTGAGACTTTGTTTCAAACTGGTTTACAAAGAAAGAAGTTTGAGTTGAACACTTGATCAAATATCAGAGGTGTTCACTTAATACAACACAGGTTTAAGACTCAACACTTAAGAAATTCTAAGATGTAAACTTTGTAAGAATTTCTAAGAGTTTTTGTGACTTTCAAATATTGACAGCAAAAACAGAGCACGAATATCAATCTTGTGTTTCAAGAGTCTTAGCAATTTTCTTCTTCAAATCTTCACCCTTTTATAGAGCAAAAGATAGCTGTTGAGAATTGCCAGAAATCCAGCAAAGAGCCGTTGCAAATTGTAGAAGCTAGGCAGCTGAGAATGTGTGCTGAACTGCAGAACAAAGCACGCATTTATTGAATAAACTTTCCTTAAAAGCTAGGGAATGTTTTGGCCAAGGAGACAACTGTTCCATTGGAGTTGTTCTGACACTGCAGGCATTAAATGCTGACAGAGACAGTTGTTTTTCCTTCCACGTCAGACTTCAGAAGCTTCTCAGACACTGTTCATCAGAAGCTGGTCTTCAGACGCACACTTCAGAAGCATTGTTCATCAGACGCTCCCTTCAGACGTTGACTTTTGATGACCTTCAGACTCAGCCTTCAGATGTTGACTTTCGTTGACCCTCAAACTCAGCCTTCAGAAACACCCTTCAGACGCAGTCTTCAGACTCTACCTTCAGAAGCACCCTTCAGACGCAGTCTTCAGAAGCTGCTTCAGACCCAGTTTTGCTTCAGACTTGCAACAAAGGCTTCAATGCTTTCTTTCTTGTTCTTAGCTTGTTCTTCCAAAACCAATATAAATTACCAAACATTAAGGACAAAGTTTTGCACACTTAGAACAAAGCATTAGCAATACGAATTTTCTTTTTAACACTTTGTTATCATCAAAACCCAAAAGAGAGTTGTTCATACACATTTTGTTCCAACAATCTCCCCCTTTTTGATGATGACAAACATAAGTATTAACGGAAAATTTTTGTTCCCTTATCAGTGGTCTTGCCGATGTTGAAGTTGTTTTGTGCCTTTGTGCTACAATCAGGGCTAATGTTCTGGGAATCGTCGACGTTAATCTTGCCTTAAAGGTTCTACTCGACACTTGTGGACGTAGTGTCCCCGAGCCGATGTGTCCTAATTAAAATGATACCATTGCCAAATGATATGGACGATTCCTATTATATTAACTACAAATAAAGTTTGTCCATGCAGTTAGTTTGGTTTAGATGGTTTTCTTATATGTTGTAATATGGATGGAAGTGAAGACTATTATATAAGTCATATAATTACCTTCCTTGTTGTGTTATGAGTGAAAGTTTTCTAATAACAATTCCGTTTCAAGTCTATGAAGTGATCCTTTGATTTAATATTTGAAAGATTGAATGAATCATTTTTAAAACCAAGGCCTTCACCTTTGTTTCTGTAAATGCTATAAATCATAGAAGCAACCTTACTTCTATTGATTCCAGTTAAAATAAAGTCATGAAGAGCAATTTCATGTTCATATGGAATTTCTTCAGGTTTCTTATGAGCCCCATCTCTGAGTTCTCTAACTTCTTCATCAAACTCAATGATTTGATTCTGAAGTTTGAGATTTTCCTCATTCAGCAAGTTATGTTTATTTTTCAAAGATTTTAATTCACCTAACTTGCTTTTGAGATGTTTCATAAGATCTCTAACTGTTTCAATCAGTTCAGATCTTGTAAGTTCAGAGTATACCTCATCTTCCTCATCAGAGTCTGAACATGATTCTGCATCAGAAAATGCAGTTGCCATTAAAGCCATATTTGCTTCCTCTTCATCATCAGACTCAGAATCATTGTCAAGATCATTCCATGTTGCCATGAGACTCTTCTTGAGTTTGTTTCTGAAGTTGCTTTTAGAACTGGTCTTCTTTGACTTTTCCTTTGACTTGTCCTTCTAAAGTTCAGGACAATCAGCAATAAAGTGACCAGGTTTCTTGCAATTATAGCAGTCCTTATGATTTTCCCTCTTTGAACCAGATCCTTTAAAGTTGCTGCTTCTGTTAGAGAATTTCTTCTTTCTATTCATTAACTACTGAATTCTTTTGGAAAGCATTGCAAGCTCTTCAGCATCTAAATCTTCTTCAGAATTTCCCTCAGGAAATTCTTCTTCAGATTCAATAGCTTTTAGAGCTTTAACAGACTTTCTTTTGGATTTCAGTGCTATTGATTTAGGCTCTCTAACAGAATCATCTTCATTAAGTCCCAGTTCATGCACTTTGAGGGAGCTTATAAGATCTTCAATACTTAGAGTATTTAGATCCTCAGCTTCCTCAATAGCAGTTACTTTGGGTCTCCATTTAGATGGCAGACTTCTTAGAATTTTGTTCACATGATCAGCAGTGGTATAACTCTTCTTCAGAATCTGAAGTCCAGAAACCAGAGTCTGAAATCTTGAGAACATTGTCTCAATATTTTCATCCTCTTTCATTCTGAACAGTTCATATTGCTGAACAAGAATATTAGCCTTTGTTTCTCTAACTTTTTTGTTACCTTCATAGTTAGAGCAGAGGGATGTGAAGATGGCTTTGGCTGTAGATTTATCACTCAGCTTCTGGTACTCGGTGTGTGGGAGAGAATCCACAATGATTCCTCTCACATTGTGATGCTTTCTGTATATCTTCCTCTCAGCATCACTTAAGCCTCTTCTGTTGACAGCTACACCTTCTTCATCCACTGGAATAGAGATTCCATCTTCTATTATATCCCATAATGAATCATCAATACCAATGATGTTGCTGTACATCTTACTCTTCCACCATGAGAACTTTTCTGGGTCACCAGTAAACATTGGAGGTTTATTGTGTGACCTAGATTTTCTTTCTTCAGTAGCATAGTCATATGAATAAGAAGTACCAGTACCTCTTTGATTTCTGGGAGAGGGTGGAGGTGAACTATTAGATGACATGTTTTTCTCAGGATCTCACTGACTCACTGTTAAGTGATTTATTATCAGAACCGAAGCTCTGATACCAACTGAAGGTGAGAAAACACACAAGAAGGGGGGGTTGAATTGTGTGAGGACAATTTTTCCTATCTCAAAACTTATGTTAATTTCAGAATCTGATATAGATCAGTTCTGAACCTTTTTCAGAGTTATTAGCAGCGGATTATTAAGTAAAGAGAGAAGGGAAGAGAGACACACAATATTTTTATACTAGTTCCTTCCACAAGTTGGAAGTAGTCTAGTCCCCCTGTCACTTACATGAGATTTAACTATAATCAAACTGATTACAATTGCTCAAAATACAAAGTTAAGAGACTTCAATGCTCAAACACCTAGTAAGAGACTTCTAATGCTCAAGACACTAAGTCAAGAGACTTCCAATGCTCAATACACAAAGTAAAGAGACTTCTCTGCTCAAAGCACAAAGCTAAGAGACTTCTAATTGCTCAGAACACAAAGTAATGAGACTACAAGATGCTCCGCACGCAGACTGAGACTTTGTTTCAAACTGGTTTACAAAGAAAGAAGTTTGAGTTGAACACTTGATCAAATATCAGAGGTGTTCACTTAATACAACACAGGTTTAAGACTCAACACTTAAGAAATTCTAAGATGTAAACTTAGTAAGAATTTCTAAGAGTTTTTGTGACTTTCAAATATTGACAGCAAAAACAGAGCACAGATATCAGTCTTGTGTTTCAAGAGTCTTAGCAATTTTCTTCTTCAAATCTTCACCCTTTTATAGAGCAAAAGATAGCTATTGAGAATTGCCAGAAATCCAGCAAAGAGCCGTTGCAAATTGTAGAAGCTAGGCAGCTGAGAATGTGTGCTGAACTGCAGAACAGAGCACGCATTTTTTGAATAAACTTTCCTTAAAAGCTGGGGAATGTTTTGGACAAGGAGACAACTGTTCCATTGGAGTTGTTCTGACACTGCAGGCATTAAATGCTGACAGAGAAAGTTGCTTTTCCTTCCACGTCAGACTTCAGAAGCTTATCAGACACTGTTCATCAGAAGCAGGTCTTCAAACTCAGGTCTTCAGACGCATACTTCAGAAGCACTGTTCATCAGACGCTCCCTTCAGACGTTGACTTTTGTTGACCTTCAGACTCAGCCTTCAGATGCTGACTTTCGTTGACCCTCAAACTCAGCCTTCAGAAGCACCCTTTAGACGCAGTCTTCAGACTCTGCCTTCAGAAGCACCCTTCAGACGCAGTCTTCAGACTCAGTCTTCAGAAGCTGCTTCAGACCCAGTTTTGCTTCAGACTTACAACAAAGGCTTCAATGCTTTTTTTCTTGTTCTTAGCTTGTTCTTCCAAAACCAATATAAATTACCAAACATTAAGGACAAGGTTTTGCACACTTAGAACAAAGCATTAGCAATACCAATTTTCTTTTTAACACTTTGTTATCATCAAAACCCAAAAGAGAGTTGTTCATACACATTTTGTTCCAACAATATCCCCCTTTTTGATGATGACAAACATAAGTATTAACAGAAAATTGTTGTTCCCTTATCAGTGGTCTTGCTGATGTTGAAGTTGTTTTGTGCCTTTGTGCTACAATCAGGGCTAATGTTCTGGGAATCGTCGACGTTAATCTTGCCTTAAAGGTTCTACTCGACACTTGTGGACGTAGTGTCCCCGAGCCGATGTGTCCTAATTAAAATGATACCATTGCCAAATGATATGGACGATTCCTATTATATTAACTACAAATAAAGTTTGTCCATGCAGTTAGTTTGGTTTAGATGGTTTTCTTATATGTTGTAATATGGATGGAAGTGAAGACTATTATATAAGTCATATAATTACCTTCCTTGTTGTGTTATGAGTGAAAGTTTTCTAATAACAATTCCGTTTCAAGTCTATGAAGTGATCCTTTGATTTAATGTTTGGTTTCACTTTGAAAGGAGGTAAAATTGATTATGGAGGTGTATGTAACTAATTTTAACATATGTTTGAATGGTTTTGAGTATAATTATCATATTCATTAATTGATGTGACAACACATCATTTAATGTATGTGTAAACTGGTTGGATAACTCAACTGGTTTGAGTGAGCTAAGGGTTAACGAGCTCAAGGGTCCTGGTTCAAGTCTTCACAAAGAAGAAAAACTACCGTAACCATTGACATACTAACATTTTACACTAAAAGACGTAAAATAAATGCACATTGAAAGACTATACTAATTAAACTCTTTAAAATATGCGAGATAAATAAAAATGGAGGTCGGTCCCTTTAACTTTTTATTACTACCTCCGTTCCTTTTTAACTGTCACTTTTTGACATTTTACACAAACCAAGACAATTAATAAATGTCGCTACTTTTGATACAATAATTTATACTTTTACTATAATAGTCTTATTCATTTAATATATCATCTCATATATTTCTCTTTCCGTAATAAATAACTAAGAATAATATTGGTAAAACAATATTTAAAGTTGCATTGAACTTTGAAAATGACAGTTAAAAAGGAACAAAATTTTTCTTCAAAATGACAATTAAAAAGAAACGGAGGGAGTAAGAGTTGGTTGTTGATTTTGTTGTCCTGAAACACGTTAAGCCTAGAAATATGTATAATGCCTTAATGTCTTGCATAAATACATATGCTTAATATATGTATAAAAAATTTAAAGTTTTAGAATTAATATAATGGATGAGATTGAAGTTTAAAATGCAGAAAAGTGAACGTTTTGAATGTAAAAAGTTTCTGCAAATGGATGAGATTGAAGTTTAAAGTGTAAAGAATGAAAAAACGTTATGAAAAAACAAGTAAAAAAAAATGCATAAAAGTAAATTGACAGAAATTTAAAGTGCAATTAATGTAAAAACCTTTGACATATAAATTGCATTGAAATTTAAAGTGTAGAAACTATAAATGACTTTTTTCCTTCGATAAGCTAAATATTTTTTTTAAAAGGCTAAGCGAATATATTAATAACCAAAATAAGACCCTCTAGCACAAGGTGTACCAGAGGAAACTTATAAATCCTTGAATTACACAAAACAAACCAGACTACAACAAGTAGCCATAAAACAAAACATTACATGATTTACGAAACAACCTTTAAACACAACAAAAGATTCATCCTCAAAGTAGTGTACTCAAAATCGAACAAAATGTAATACGATTTTAACCACCAGAAAGTTTGGAGTTTAACATTTTTGGATAAAGAAAGTAGTTGTTTCATCTTATTACTAAAGATCCTCCCATATTGTGATCCTTCCAAATAGTAAAAAGCACGTAAATCGAGATGATATTAAAAGCCATTCTAGAATTCTTGGAAAATCCTTCTAGACCACCAAACTGAATATATTATAATCTTTTAAAGAGCTATGAAAAGTCGTTGATATTCCTAACCAGCCAGAGATCAAAAGCCAAAGACGACCATATAAGTCACATTTAAAAAATAAATGGTCCTGATCTTCCACAACACCGCAATCAGACTTACAAAAATAATTTGTACTCCCTCCGTCCCAAATTGTATGACGTTTTGGGCATTTCACACGTATTAAGAAATATAATTAATTTTGTGTGGGAAAGAGATATTATGAGTTGTTTTACAAAATTGTCCTTAATAAATGGTATGGAAAAAATAAATTAAAGAATTGAAAAAATATAGAGTAATAAATAGCTAAGGATATAATAGGAAAAATAACATTAATGTTTCATTGGTATTGTAAAGCGACATATAATTTGGGACAAATTTTTTTTCCAAAGCGACATACAATTTGGGACGGAGGGAGTATTAACCAAAATATGCCGCCGAAACAAGTTGTCCTTTGTTGCAAGACGATTCAGGAACAAACGCCAGATAAAAATATTGACTTTGAGTGGAACCACCTTAAGCCACACCACATGATTTAAACCTTCATTAAAAACAATTTCAACAATAGTCAAGTTATTATAAGTGTTTTTGACCATATGCCTTTGTGAAGGGTGAAGCTTCCAATCCCAACGGTCTGCCACTCCCACATGAAAAACTACATGTGGCAACCGCTCCACACACTCTCTCTCACCAATCCCTCCTCCCATGCAAACAGCTTCCTTCGCCATTTCTACGTCTCACCATTAACCTCCAACCGAAAAAATGACATCTCTACAATAGTGACTAATTTAATGTTAGCCAAATCAAAAGGCCTGCTAAAATGATCTTGTAAGGAGGATTCGTCAAGCCTCAGATCCTTCCAAAACAGCGGAGACATCCCATCTTCCACCTCTCTAGAAATATTCTTCAACAACCACCGCTCGATAAGCTAAATATTTATTTAAAGAAAAAAGGAAAAATAAGATTTGAGGGGACTAGATCAAATTCAATGAAACAAAAAAGTGATTAAAGAGAGTGAAATTTAGAAACACCTTGAAACGGGTGCTATAACCACTTCCAGTTTTTGTGGCTTGTTGATTCTTCAATTCTTATTTTTTTTCTTTTAATACTTGGAAAAGTAAATGTTAGAAATATAAGCGTACAAAAAAGTAAATAAAAACATGTAAATTGCAGGAAAAGTAAATGACAAAAAGACACTACTAGGAAAAGCAAAATTAGTGACGGAAAAAATAAAATTCCTCACAAATTCCTTGGTCACAAAATTTAGTGACGGAATTAGAGAGAGATTTCATGTTTTCCCTCACTAAATTTCCCTCACTGATTTTTGTTTTTTTAGTAGTGAGATTAAAATAAAATAAATTTGACAAGAAAGTAAATGACATACTAATATAATGCAAATAGTTGACAATCGTTTGAGTTAGATGTAATTTCGAAATTGTATTAAGCAACCCTTATTACAATGTCTTCGTCTTCGACCTCTATTTCCATGAAACTTTCATAACGACAAATGGCATGCATGTTTGTCATGTGTCATAGACTAATGACGATCTTCAAGACTGCTTAGTTATAGTACATGACTAGCTTCTAATCGACGTGGGTATTTGTAGCTCTGTAACTGCTATTGTGTCGACATAATGTAGCACAAAACTTGTTTCTTCTCATTTATTTTCGGCTTAAATGTAAGTTGTCCCTGTAAGTTCGCGTGTTTTTGGTTTTCATCCCTGTATCTTTTTTTGTTGCGAAACAACCCCTGTAAATTATAAACGTTTTGGTTTTGATTTTGGTTTCGGTTTTGTAACAGATGATGACGGCAGGGACCAAAACCAAAACGTTAATAACTTACAGGGGTAGTTTCGCAACAAAAAAAGATACATGGACGAAATCCAAAAACACGTGAACTTACAGGGACGATTTACATATTTAAGCCTTTATTTTCAAAGACTTCTCCTGCACTCTGCATGCACTTGATTATAGCTTTTATTTTTATTTATTTATAGAAATACAAATAAATTTGTCCCTCCAACACCAAGACACTCTCTTTTTATTGATTGAAATTTAAACGGATCCCACCAAATATATGTCCGACACATATGACTTTGTGGAATCAATAAGAATTTTAAATACTAAAATGGAAAGTGTATGTTGAAGAGTGTGTATGTGATGATTATTATGATTTTTTTTGGTGTAATGATGATTATTATGATTGATTGAAAGTGTAAAATACTTTCGCACCGCCATGAATTATAAATTTAAATCCAAAAGTTAAGTTACTCATCAAACATGATTTAAACCTTTGGGATAGTGACTAATGAGATGCAGGTGTTATTATTATTATTACTACTATTAGCGTTTATGCCTGTCTATCCACGTTTTTATTGCGCTAATGCTTATAAATTATTAAATATAGATTTTATGAAATATAGATTTTGATTAATATTATTTTTATTTTAATTAAATTATAGGTATAAATATTTTGTACTTTTATATTTTAACAAACTATACTAATCTTTCAATGACACCGACAATATAGCAAATATAATATAAATTCGTATATTTTTGAATGACAATAACAATATAGTATTATTATAGGCAAATTTATTAAAATGTATAATAAAAAGTGAAAAGTCTTGACCAAATCCATATAGTCTCTATATATAGTACTCCCTCCGTCCCAAATTATAAGCGAAAAAAATCATTTCACACTTATTAAGAAAACTAAATCATAGTAATTTGTAGTATAGTTTCTTGTGTTATCCTTGGAATAAGTTTCATAGAAAGAT
Source organism: Medicago ruthenica (assembly GCA_018208015.1). Lineage (NCBI taxonomy): Eukaryota > Viridiplantae > Streptophyta > Magnoliopsida > Fabales > Fabaceae > Medicago > Medicago ruthenica. The sequence continues at coordinate 19,391,167 of CM031372.1, forward strand.
GTAAAAACAATTTTCATTGATTATTAGTTATAGAGAAAATGAAAGGGAGAGCAAAATGAATACAATTTGCATTTAATTTCTCTTTGGAAAAGACGATTTTTGAAATAACATAATTAAATATGATAGAAATTGGTCTTTTTTGCTTATAATTTGGGACAAAGAAAATGAGTTTTTTTTGCTTATAATTTGGGACGGAGGGTGTATAAATTATTATTATTGTTGTTGTTGTTGTTATAGATGAAAAAAAATGAAAAATAGTTGTAAAATATCAAAACAAAAGCTTGTAAATGTTTGGAAGAATTCAGGTTCAATTTCTAGGTAAAAATTTTTTTTGTTAAAATTTACTTACCTTGTAGTCAAACTCCACATTAGCTCATTCTATTTAGGGTTGTATGTGAGTCGGTTTGGGTTGGGTTTGACCAAACCCAAGACCCGAACCATATAGGGTACTCCAGTTTTGGTGAGGTAAACTAACTACCTATCACACTATTGGACCGGTTTGGGTATACCCACTAAGTTTCGGTTTGGGCATACCCACTTAGTTTCAGTTTTTTTTTTAATATTAAATGACTAAATGATGAGTCCTCGTATTTTTTTCATAAAAAATACTCCACTTTTTATTTTCTAAAAAAAAAATTGTATAACTTATTTTCACTATATTTTAGCATAAAAAAATAATAAATGATAATATCAAATAATGAATTTCATCATAAAATACTTGCAACAAACTTAGTTTGCATGACATAAAATTGCATTAACATCAAAACAAGCAAAAAAAAAAAACAACATCCAAATTTGTAACTATTATGTTTTGATTTTCAATACAGAGAATGTATTTTCTCATTTTTGAAAATTAGACTTGATGTATGACCAAAATCTTTTGTATTCTCCTTCTTTCCAATGAAAATAAAAAAACAATGTTGTCATTATTGGGTAAATGAGTTTATTGGGTTTGAGTATGGTTTTATTTGAAACCCGTTATTTTTTATAGGTTTTATATTTTTAAAATCATACTCAACCAATTACCCAACTCAACCCACCTTTTTGGGTGGGTTTCCCTAGATTTTCCGGGCTGACCTAACTCATATACACCTCTAATTCTATTAAGGGTCATAGGGTTAAAAAAAAAAACTTTGAAATTCATGCTTTCTTTTGACATCCAACGCAGCAAAGTTTCCCTCGCCGTCAAGCTTATTATACATCAATTAGCTTTTAGCTCTGCCAATTACCACAAACCACCTTTGCTAGTTCTAAGTAAATAAAAAATCATTAATTCATCCCTTGGCAGTATGCAATTCAAAATTCAAAACCTAATTAGGCTGAATAGATATTGCCTAACAATTCACCCTCCGTTAATTAACTTTAACTCAATTCAAAGAGATACAACTCATTCAGCCTCAAAATGAAAATGAAGAAAAAACACACATGGTTTATAAATTTGCCTAAAATTTTCCTATAAATTATGTCCGTCACCTTGCATTCATCAACTACAACAAAAACTAAATACTTGAAAATAATTCACTAAGCATAATAAAAACATCTTACTGCAAAATGGGTTCAAAGGGTTTTGCATCCATTAACATTCTCATCCTCTTCCTTAGCATCTTCTTCTTCTTCTTCTTCGCGAATCTTAACTCCGTCAAGGCGCAAACTGTTTCACCGTCACCACTTCCGAATTGTCCTGATTTGAGTGTTTGTGCCAGCATATTACAAGGGCTTGTTAAGGTTGGTTCTCCACAAGCTAAGTCTTGTTGCTCCATCATTGGTGGTCTTGTAGAAGTTGATGCTGTTGTGTGCCTTTGTGCAGTAATCAAGGATAATCTTTTGGGAATACCCATTAACGTTCCCATAAAAGAAGTATTCAAGGTTTGTGAACGTGAAGCACCCAATGTCTCTGTATGCGGTTAACTTCATACATAATTACATATCATTGCCAGATAATATATAATATGGATGAGTCCTATTATATTAATTACCAATAAAGTACGTCCATATATCTATATCTATATATACATTAATTAATATATATGTAGTTTGATGTTGATGGTTTACTTGTTGGAATATGGATGGAGTTGAAGACTCTTATAACTCTTATAATAATTACCTTTCTTCTTGTGTTTTTATGAACGAAAGTTTATTAATAAAAAGTTCTTATATGGTTTATGAAGTGATCGTTATTTAATAGTGTCTATTATATGTTTGATTTCATTTTTAGAGGAGACAACTTTAGTTACAGGTCTAACAGATTTTAACATATTTGAATGTTTTTAAGTATAAATGATGTTGACTCTATAGTTAGAAAGCGAAGCCAAACTTTCGAGTTTGTATGGCCATACTACAAGGAAAAAGGCATTTTTTGAGGATCACAAGTCCTGGAAAACATCCGATATATCTGGAAAATGATAGGCCACATAACTATCAAACATATACTTTTTTTCTTAACATGCATATTCAATGTGACTTAATAAGTATTATCACATTATAAATTATAAATGAATGAGTCAAATTATAAAGAAAGACCCAAAAAGAGATGTATGACCAATATTAAAAAGAAAAGTTAAATCGAGGATCCAAATCTTCATTTTTTTTTAAATAGGGCGACCAAACAAACATATAAACCTTTTATATTTGCTTAATTTAAAATATATTTAAATTTGGAATTGATTTTAGATACCCAGTAAAAGTACAAAATCAAACATTAAGGCTTTTTTATGAGTGGAGAAAGGGGAAGGGAGGGTCTTGTGGGTAGGAAATATAGCAAAAAATTGAGAAGTCTTTAATATTTTTTAGAGAATGATAAATTGATCTTTATGATTAATATTTTTTTTTACTGTGATAAGATTATAACAACTAGCGTTAGACGGACACTCCGTGTCCGCCTGTCTGCTCTTTTTATTGCGATAATACATATAAATTACGATCAATAGTTTTTATGGAATTTGGATTAAAATTATTTTGATTTTGATTAAAATTATATGTAGCGAAGATAATAGATATTTCGCACTTTCATATTGTACTAAATTATACTTATATTTTTCAATGATACCAACAATATACAAATATTATATAAATTCTTATCTTTTTGAATGAAACCAACAAAATAGCATTCTAATAGTTAAATTTATTTATGGTATAATTGGAAGTGAAAAAGTCAACCCAAAACCATGTATTCTAAGTGTTAAGACGGGCACGGACACAGTTACGCTAACTCATGTAAATTATAAACAATACTTTTTATGAAATTAGTGAGGTTTTTGATTAAAATTATACGTATAAATTACGAAGAGTAGTCTTTATGAAATTTTGATTAAAATTATCTTGATTTTGATTAAAATTATAGCTATAGATAATAGATATTTTGCACTTTCATATTATAACAAACTATATTTATCTTTTTCAACGATACCAACAATATAATAATATAATATCTTTCATGAAACTATTACAAATATAATATAAATTCTTATCTTTTTTAATGACATCAAATATAATATCTTTCATAATTTGCACATGATAGATATAGTATAGATTAAATTTGAAGAATTCGTATAAATCCTCCAAAATTTAACCTTGACATAAATTATCCAAAATTTGTGGTTTACTAATTACATGCATAGCATAAATCATACAAAATATGTTGTCGTCCCATGTCTTATTCGAAATCCTTAATCAAATTCTTGTCTTTCTTATCGTATCAAGAGCAGCATCAGCCATCTATGAACAATAGAAATTAAATAAGAAAGACAACAAACAAGTCACATCCGCATAAATGAAAATTGCAAAACATAAACATAAAATTCATATATCTATGCATCCTGCAAACACCAAACACTAACACAGAAAGACATACACACAATGCATTGAAACAGCAGCAGCACTACAACAAAGTTAAAAATTGCAAACCATAAAGTTGAAACATGACACTCATATATCAATCTATATTGGAAACAAACACCAAAAACTAACACACAAAGACATACACACAAAACTGCCAACATAATGCATTGAAACAACATCAACACTACAACAAAAGGCTTGAAAACACAATGCCCCGAAACCCTACAGGAAAACGTAGAATTGCCGACAGAAAAAATAACAGCAACACACTAGAAAGAATACAGCTCCATCAACATAACACAAAAGTCCAGAAAAACATAGCTTGACAAGAAATAATCATGCACAAGTGAATTGTTCAACAAACCTCATATAAATTATCACATAAACAAGGGAAGAAACAAATAGATTAACATCGAAACAATGAAGCATATACAAGATAAATACTAAGTTTTATACATGTCAAGAAAACAAGTTGCCGAACGGATTCACAAAGCATATAAATCTTCTTCTGTTAATGTTGTAGGATAATTGAATACCTACAATTTGTACAATAATTAATAACAATAAGGCTATGTCTCTCTTTGAAAATACATATGGTATACAAATATTAAGTCATCATAAAACTGAAATTCCTCCATCCAAGATTTAGTAATACTAGCAGAGACAACGTCCAACATATTATAAATCACATAATGTTCACGGTCAATCCCATTAGGTTGCATCTGTGTCTACAAATGAACGGTATTCTTATATAGTGAATACATAAAAAAAACCAAATATATTTTAATCGTAAATAAATATTAGGATCTAAAGCACACTTACTTTGGGACGAAGCCATTTAGGCTTCTTTCTATTACCATGAGTTGTATGATAAACCTCCAAAGCACTAGGTAAAATAATCATCAAAGTAAGTTATACAGTTTGGTGTTATAACTTATACAGTATAGTGTTATAGGACATAATATAACAAATGCGACATAAAATATAAACTTACTTTATCACAATGTCATTCATTGTTGACTTGGCTAAACACACTGATATAACTGTCCAGGCTAGGTCAGGCAGAAAATCTAAAAAGCAAGAGTCCCAGGATTCAAGCTAGTAATGGCTCTGACACTCCTAACACTGTCTTGGTCTCCAAAAAGAAGAAAAAACATATCACACAAGCGAATCATGAGGATTCAGAGGGCATCATCACCTGTTCCAAAAAGGGTATTTCAAAACCAAAAGTGTTAGAACCCTAGTTGGCTAAGGAATGTCCTCTTTTGCTCGATTTTTTTTTCTTGACCCTAAAAATGAAAAAAATTTCCATGTCTAACCCCCTATGAGAAATATTTCCGGAAATAACCCACTTTCAGTTTTATTTTTGTCCTGAAAATTTTTCAATTTTGCACCAGAGAGGGTCGAACCGCGCGCATGAAGATAACATGCATACTCCCTTGCCACTACACCGTCACCAATGAACACTTGTTATATATTTTCCCCGTCCAATAGTATATATATGATTATTAAAAACAGTTTCACACACTACCTCAATTAGGTTTTTTTTTCTCTCCCTTTTTTTAATGGGTGTGCAACATAAACCATCCAATTTTTTATTTTTGTTTTTTTAATATAAATCTTATAAAAAAATAAATACAAGAGATTTGATAATTTTAATTGGATTCTAGATGAAACCAAATATTAGTTATATAATTTTTTAAAATAAAATTTAAATTCAGTTTTGATAATTTCTCATTGCCTTTGGGATTGCTCTTTGTTTTTGCTAGCTTAGGTTATGTTTTGTTAGCTGGCCAGTTGTGGCTGCTACTTGTCTATCTTTCTTTTGTGTATTTTCTGCACTCTGGCTGTATAAGGGTTCAAGCCCTCTCTTGAATTTTAATGCTTTCTTTTGCCTTATAGAAAAAAGATTTTTGTGTAATGAACAAAGAACTAAGAAAAAAGGCCTTTTTCTGAGGAACACAAGTCCCAAGTAAGACCCAAAATGTTCGAAAAATGATAGAGTTCAACTACTATCAAACATATTTTTGGTAACATAGATATTCAGCATAGCCTAATAAATGTTGTCACGTCATAAATAAATAAGTCACATCATAAAAAAAACTCAAAAATGAGATGAAAAATTAAAATTCAAAAGAAAAAATAAGTTAAATCGATGGACCGAAAAATCGGTTTTGAAAATAGAGGAGCCAAAACTTTTTCTTAAAATTAGAGCGACCAAAAGAACATTTAAACCTTTTATATTTATTTAAATATATTTAAATTTTGAATTGATTTTAGATACTGAGTAAGAGTAGCAAACAAAAAAACTCTGAGGAAAATAAGAAATCTACAAAGTCCAACCATAAATTGCAACCCATATACATCGATGAAAGAAACCTTTTTTTTAGGGAAATCGGTGTAAGAGTTATAAATTATAGTTTTTTTTTATTGACAAATTATACTAACTTATAATTTTATAAGGCATTACTATTAAACTTTTATATTTCTCAAATCATTGGAAAAATCTAAAAAGTAAGCCATATCACCTTGTTTTCCTTATTTGATATGATTCGAGTGCCAAATAGATAGATCTCATTCAATATAGCTAGATGGATCTATAAGTATGCTAACTACGGCTGACTACAAGCCTAATAGCCATTAATTTACATTTTTCTTTGATCAATTAGCCATGTAGCATATGGCTAGCTGCAATTCAAAGTAAAATATTCAAAACTGAAGTTATTAGCGACATAAAACTAGATAGATAGATGCTATATATTTGTAACAAAAAACTATATATGTGTCAAGAAGTTAATTAACCACATTCTCTCTAAAAAAAATAATTAGGCACATAAAGATAGAGATAGATAGATTAATGGGCTGCCGATAGGGCTGGAAATGAGTCGAGTCGAACTCGTCTGAGCTCAGCTTGACTCGATAAGAATTGATATTGATATTGTCTAACAATTCATCCTCCATTTATAAATTTTAGTGTTGGATTGACGAAGGAATGTTCCAGTTTGTTGAAGATTGTATCTTAGCATTCGACATTTCTAAGAAAGTCTTCACAACAACTCTTGTGTAGTTGCTCCAGATTAGGGGAAACTGTTAAAGAGTCTCACATCGGATAAGAGATGGTCTGACAATGTGTTTATAAGTGGAGGCAATCATCACCTCACAAGCCGGTTTTGTGGGGTTGTGTTAGGTCCAACCACGATTTCTAAGATGATATCAGAGTCTCTTCAAGATCCATTGTGCCACCTGCTATCAGGTTTCCGCTATCGGGCAACCCACCATTTATGTCCACGAACCAAACCCAATAGTGTTGGCCGTGAGGGGGTGTGTTAAGAGTCCCACATCGGATAGGAGATGACCTGACAATGTGTTTATAAGTGGGGGCAATCCTCACCTCACAAGTCGTTTTTGTGGGGTTGTGTTAGGTCTAACCACGATTTCTAAGAGAAACCATTTAATTAATGTGTGTTGCAAGTGACTATATTGTGTAAAATATATTGGAACCATTGGGTTTTAAGTAAAAGTGGTTAAATCTATGAGTGATTATGTCCTAGGTCGCCTATCATTGAGCAAAATGTTGGATTTATAGTGACCCATATAAATAATGTCTTAATTAGGTTTTTTGTAGATATTGTGATCTTGGAACCCCCCCCCAATAGGAACAAACACATGACAAGGTGTTCCACTCTATCTATTATGTAAGCAGAACCATAATTGATGGCCAACTGAACTACACCACAACTGAAAACTAGCTATTGGAAGTTGTGTTTACATTTGGCAAGTTCATATCCTACTTGGTAGGTACCAAGGTCATTGTTTAAGATAAACATGGTACTAAGGTTTTTCGTTGCAAAGAGCACTACTAGAAAATATACATTTGACAACAGGGTTTTCACATCAGTGGAGAAAATACCCGAGGGGAAAGATAAATCGGTGGCAATTTTGAAATTTTAGTGAACTTTGAAGAAGGTTTTCACATCAGTTGAGGAAATGCCTATAAGGGAAAATAGATACAGAAGGGCTTTCACATCGGTGGAACTAATGCCTGAGGGAAAAGATAAACGCGGTGGCAATTTTGTAATATTAGTGAACTTTACATCAAACATTTTCCACATCAGTGGATACAGTCACCGAAGGGAAAACAAATAAAAAATAAACAAATACCAAATTCTATCTTATTATTTTCACTCACATTCTTTCTCTCTTCTTCCACCACCATCACCACCACCACCCTAAATTCTCCACCACCAAATTCAGTCCCAAATTTGTTCCATCACCCACCACCACAAATACCCTTCAGTGGAGTTTCTTTCCAATTTCGTTCAAATGAATTAGAAGACACTTGATCGATTGAGTTCACTTCCATATCGTTGGAGCAAAACCCTGGATCTACTTCCAGTTCAGTTCTTCTTTGAAGAAGCCGTCGAGGACAAATAAGACAACAGCTTCAGTGATTTCGTAGATAATCACAACTATTCCTCCTTTGATGCCCTCTCGTCGTCTTCTGAAAACCCCAAATTGCTGGTCTTCTCTCAATCTCATCTCATTATAATGGGTTTCATACAAGAATATTGGAATGTTATTGGAAGTTTATTTGTGTTCTTTTCCTTGTAGGTTGTTTTGAAGATGTCGGTAGTGAATAGTTTGGATCTATGTCCAAAAGATATGCTTTATACTCTGCAGCGGTGAAGGTGTAAGAATTAGTTGGTATGTATTTCTCAGTTCCTCTTTTCAATTCACACTTTCTCTCTTTGAAACCCTTTTCATTTTCTTTTATTTTTTATTTTATTTTGTTGTTTCTGATTATTTAGTCAACGTATTTGGTGAATTTTGTGTTTAATGATCATTGGGATTAGGGTATGTTAGCATCTACTTTGATTGTTCAATGAAAACAAATTTTAAGTCCCTCTCATTAGCTTTTCTTATCATTGATGCTACTGTGTTTATGAGATTCTCAAAATCATTTTCAAGATTTTCATGAAAAGGACAAAGATTCAGATTGCATACCTTTAGAGTTTTTGTAATTGTTGGTCTATATGGCAAGATAGAATGCGCTAGAGGGGGTGAATAGCATTTTAAAAGTTTATCGAGTTTTTAGCGAAATCGATTTTGAAAACAAAATTGACTTATTGGATTTATGCTTGAAATAGTAACAATGACAAAAGGATAAAGACAATGTAATGCACAATAAGATTTATTATTGAATTGAGAGATTCAAATCTAAATCTTAATATAATCAAGGATTAATAATTCTCACGCAATGTACAAAACTAGAAAAATCTCAAACCAAGATATATGTGTTTGATGAATTGACAATAGAATGAAATTAAATGTGATCAATGTGAATTATGAGAAAACCTAATTCAATGAATTAAGTCAAGTTTAACAAATTGAAACAAGATCACATTCAATTCAACACTAACAATTATGAAACAAACATATACTAAATTAAATGAAATTAAAGAGGAAAGGGAAGAGAAACGACACCAAGATTTATAGCAGTTCCCCCTTTCGTCCTTGCTTCAGGGTACGTCTACTCTTCTTGATGGAAAACGTCTCCACCAAGGACTTCCACTAAAATTGAATGTATGATTACAAGAATTCCTTCAAACTACCCTAACTCTTCAATTCATATGCAACCACTCCCCCAATCTTTAAATACCCTTTCAAATGATGTTTCTTGAAGTCTTTGAATCCTCAATCTCTCGTGCAATCCTTGAAGCTCTTCACTCGAACTCTTCTTTGCTTCGTTCGGTGGTTGGATCCCCTTCAACTTAAGAACTTTAGAAAGAACCCCCAATACCCTTGAGGTGGAATGAAATTACTCAATACACTTTAGATCCTTGATTCCCAATCAACATCATTGAAAGCAATCAACTTACAATCCCTATAGCACTTTATGACTCAAAAGACCACAATGATTCTTAGAAAAAGTGTTTAATCTGAAGAACAAATGGACAATGAGGTTTGGAGACTCTAGAGAGAATAGATGCAAATGATTCAATAGTTTGGGTGTCAAGAGGATATGAGTATATATAAGAAAGAGTGGTAAGTGTAAAAATTTGGCCAAAAACAACGTAGTGAATCGATTTACATAATGTGTAATTCGATTCAGACATCAAAAAGACAAGCACGGTGAGATATGAAGATTGATACGATTCAGACTAATAATGAATCAAATCATATTGCCCAGGATGAAGGTTGATACGATTCAATTTCATGTGAATCGAATCAACAAGCCAAAAAACAAGTCCAGATGAAATCAGTGATACAAATCAAACAAGTTTAATTCGATTCATGAATGATATGATTCATCAATTCATGAATCGATTCAAAATCCACAAAACGCATGAGAAAATGGCAGAGACTTCTTATGATACGATTCAAATTAATTTGAATCGAATCAAACTACTTAAAACATACTTTTTCCAAAAGAAAGGAACTTTAATATGTGTGTATACCATTCTAGACATAAGGAACATTAGGACACGTTGTTGGAACAAGAAGGGTCTTGTACAATTCCTCTAAGGTTTTTATGATAACAAAGTATTGAACAACAATTGGAATACTAACATATGTTCAAATGTGCAGAATCAAAGATAGAATCTATCAATCAAGGATGAGCATATGAAGAGCATCAGAAAGACCAAGAGAAGCTAAGAAGACTATGGTAGAAGATCTGAAGGAAGGTCAACTAGCTAGAAGTCAACGTCCTAAGAAGGCGGGTACAACACAGAAGCTGGTGAGTTACCTCAACAGACTCTGTGATGATCATCAGACTCAGAAGCAGACCACAGACTTGGATGACCCTAAGATTTGAGAAAATCATGAGGGACCCAAAATCCACGTAGGTTTTGTCTTCTTCTGTGAACTGTCTCTATCAAGCATCTGATAAGTACAGTTCTTTTGTCTTCTTCTGTCTACATGCACAAATAGACAAAAGACCTCAAAAACAAAAAGAATGCAACAGATAATTCTTCTTTCAGCAAAGGAAAACTCAAAGACCATTCAACGGAATTATTCATATCCGGCAAAGGGCCAACGTTCTTGATTGAAGTTTCTCAACGACTTTATTTGCGCCGACCCTCTTCTCCAACATCTCTCAAATCCCTGCCTATAAAAGAAGCTAAAGACCATGAAGAAGATTAACAAGACTCTGTTATTCTACTGTGTCATTACTCTGTCAAATCTAATAGCGCAAAACACTTAGGATTTTTGTATAAAAGTTTATATCTTAGAAATCATAGTGTTGTAAGAGAGTCTGTTCATTTGTTCATTATACACTACCATTGTTAAATCAAGTGTAGAACAAATTAGAAGTTTTTAGCCTGTGAAGCTAGATCATATAAGTCTCCTGGTGAAACCTTGAGCAATTAGAAGTCTCTTAGATGTGTCCTTAGAGCATTGGAAGTCTCTTGCCTGCGTGCTTGAGCATTTGTAAGTCTCTTGGTTGTCCTAGAGCGAAGGAAGTCTTAAGCAGATGTGCTTAAGCAAAGGAAGTCTTTAGGAAGAGTCCTAGAGCAGAAAGTCTTGAGCAGGTGTGTTTGAGCATAGGAAGTCTCTTGGAAGAGTCCTTGAGCAATTTGTAATCCAGAGTGATTATAATAAAATCCCTTAAAAATGATTTTGAGAATCTCATAAACACTGAAACAAATTTTAAGTCCCTCCCATTGGTTGACACGGCAACTTATTTGCTGATCAGTTTGAGAACATAGCAAACTTGTGTAAAGGACTTGAGATTTAGGAACAAACAAATGCTAAGTTAGATGCATTTTTGCACCTGCAGGCACCGGTGGTGCTATGGTTGGTATTTATGTATGTCTTCACTTTCATCCCTTTTTCTCCGTGTTTTAAATATTGTCATTTTAATTGTAAAGTTGCCCAAGTAAATTGGTATTCTATTTGCTTTGTCTTATGTGGTGTATTTTTATTTTTATTTTCGTTTTCTTTTTTATTTATGACTATCAGGCATTGTTTATGGTTTGATTCTTTTTCTAAAAATCTTATCATTGTGTACACAGCTTCCTCCATGAATATCCACTTGACAGAAACAAAAAAAGATGAGCAGAATTTTATAGTCTTTGAATTGATTTGTTCACGTCAATATGCATTGAACTTTCTCTCTATCACTACTAACCTTATTTCAAAATTTAGCAAAAACTGCATCAAGGATTAATTTTGGTATTGTTCTATCTTCTTTGATTCCATGCATGAAGGATTTATAGTCAATGTTTGTATCTCAGTTTTGTCTTCTTTGCTTGTTCCTAGAGATAGTATAATCCATACTTTTAACCTTTGGAGGAAATGGTTTGTCAAATATGAAATCTACCATGAGACTGGGATAGATAATATATTGGGCTACACTCATGTTCTAACTTTGCTTATCGCAAAACCTTGAAATTTGTCATGAATTTGGTAGTGTCTTATAGTTGAAATTTGCTTATCATTTTGAAAATGGGGAGTGATTTAATTAGTGGAGGAGCATGCAATAGAATCAAAGAAGGTAATTGAAATAAATAGTTTAAGGATGAAAACCATATCTGATGTCATTGTGATAAAATACAACTATATTTTGTCTTATCTCTTTGACAAGTCAGTCCTACAATATTGTCGTTGTTGTTTTTTGGCCTTTTGTATGCAATCCAATTTACAGGTTCTTGAGCTTGCAATTAAACATCCTAAGCTATTTGAAAGTCTTGGAATAGCTTAACCAAAGGTAATATCCTGAGTATGGATGGATTCAAAGGCAAGTTAATATATATGTTTTTTCTAACTCTCTTCTACATATCAGTGGGTGTATTGCTCTATGGACAACCCGTACAAGAAAAATATATATGTTTTTTTGTAGATGTTGCTGCTAGTGTTGTTGGTTAGTTTTTTAGGGTGGGTTTGCTTTTCTCGGATGTTTGGGATGTTTTGCTTTAGGCGTAATATTGTAATGTTACTTGCACTAGACAGTGACAGCGGCGGCAGACGACAGAATTAAGAGAATCAAATATTAAAAATGATGTACTTGCACTAAACAGTGACAGCGGCGGCAGACGACAAAGAATGGATGGAGCAAAAAGTTGGAGCAGAATATATAGAATTAGGTTATGTGCTTTGGCAGGTTTACTTGAAAAGAAAAATAAATTAGCGGGAACTGTGCCAAGAAAAAATAAAATAAAATAAAAAGTGGTTTTTGCGGGAATCGATGTGTGGGCAGCGAACAGTAGCTCCGAAAAGTGGTTCAAAAGTTCAATTTTACAACTTATTTTAAAAGTCACTTCTATTTGATTTCTTTCCTTCCAAAAAAAGATACTTCTATTATTAAGAACTTTATTAAAATTGTGTTTGGCCCTACTTCTCCTTGAAAGTAGAAGAGAAGTGGAAAATAAGCAGGGCCAAACATGCTCTTAGCGTGCTCTTGTATGATTTGTGCATGGAGTAGCGACTATATTGATAATATGTCTGCAGTTTCATTCTAACAAAAGAAATGTTTAAAAAAAAGCAGAGGATAGTTTTTTTTAAAATAAATAAACAGGATTTCACATCGTTTCCTATTGTTGCTAATGTGAAATATGTAGATTTCACATCGGGGATTTAAATCCATTGATGTGGAATACTTCAGATTTGAAAAAACGGTGTTTTCACATCGGTCATGGAGTTAACAGTTTGGAAAAGTACTTTTCACATCGGATTCATACCCGATGTGCAAAAGTGTGAACATACCACATCACCTTTACGCACATCAGGTGCAACCCGATGTAAAAAGTGCTTTTCACCCGATGTGAAAACTCTTTTCTGTACTAGTGGAAGGATGTCAAATCAAGGCTCATCATATGGGCATCAAGTATGGAGAGGCAGCTAAGAACAAAGAAGATGCAGTTGAAAAGACTGAATTCAAGAAAGTGCATAATCGGAGAGCCATTTTTTTTTTTTTTGCATTGTAGTATTGAGCTAGTTATTGTGAATCAAACTACATTCATATTGGTAGTTGTTATATTTTTAAAAGTTCTATAATTCAAGTTATCTCTTCTGGTTTTAATTCTTAGATTCAAATTTTATTTTTTTGTTTTATCAGCATATGAGCATATTTTAGCATTAAAAGAAATATAAAATGATTTAAGTTAGTTACTAATTTTTAAACAATGCATTGATAATCAAAATTTTAAACCAGTTATTCAATCCAGACAATCTAAAACGTGTTATTTTAAGTCGGCTACTTAACCAACTTAAAAGGGCATAGAAAATCATATTTAAATTTAGTTTCTGCATTAGTGTCACCAATAAACTCCACCATGTTTTTCGCCGCCACCAACTAACCATAACATATTTTATATATCTAAAATGAATATTTGAGGTATAGAGATTACTCGTTATAAACCTGAAACACCGATTGGATCCATGTTAGAGTGTCAAGTGCCACAATTTCTAATCCAAGTTGGTCTTGAAAAGATTACGCTTAAAGATGAAGAAAGACATTATGTTAAAAAAAAAAACATAAGTTTTCACAATGAATAAGGAAGGATACACTACCAAATGATTCCATTATTGGACTCGACAAAAAATCATATAATTTTGTAACCAAGAATCAGATTCAATTATAGCATGTATCACGGGAGGTGGCGAAAGAATCAATATGGTTATCTAAAATTATGATGGCATCAAATAAATATCGTTGTTCAAAAAATTGTTAGGTCTTACAAAAAATTTGTAAGTGGAAATTAAGAAAATCGAGAGCTCAGAGAAGGACATCTTGACTAATGCACATGTTTTTTTTTCTCAAGACAAATGCAACTCATTAAATATTGATTATCTCACTTCAAGAAACTTGATTTTTAGTGACAGCAAAAAACCGTAGGTGATTGTCAATAGTCTACCTATACCAACGGATTTTTTCCGTCACTAAAAGATGAGAGAATCAACTAAATGTTCTTCCAAAAGAACAAAGTCTTCGGCCATGGGGCGTACTCATCATCTCCTTACCAACAAGTTATGAATATAACTGATCAACATAACAAATGAAGCATCCAAAGTGACAAAATTCAACAAAAAGAAACGGCAGGGCAAAGGCAGATGAAAGGAATTCTATCAATATCAACAATGGCATGCAAGATTTAATGAATAAAAAAGTAGCAGCCTTGGAAAAATTATTGTTACTACAACTTAAGTAGGACAAAATAATGTTAAATAAGGACAAAATAGAGTTAAAGTGAGATGGAGTTGAAGGCAATCCAGATCATCATAAAAGATACATCCATGATGAGTGAGAGTCAACCTCAAAATCATGAAATTTTATGTAACAAGCTCAAAGAGAATTGATTATAGTTAAGATAAAAGTTGTAGTATCATTCAAATTAGATATTATATGCTATCTAAGATAAATGTGTTAGCTATTTTTCAAAATATATCTATATTATATATAAAGAAAATATGAGATTTTGGGGGATTTTGGGCCGGCTTTTTTGTTATTCCAATTATACCCTTAAACCAATTTTCCTATAAGAATGTCATGTTGTTGGTGTTATTAAAAAAGATACGAATTTTTGTTATATTTGTTATATGGCTAAATTGTTCTTTTGATCCCTTAACTATTTTTTTGGTATCGCTTTAGTCCCATAATTAATTTATGGTCCATTTTTGTCTTTTAAGTTCATTTCCGTTACACAATTTGGTCCCTTCCGTCAATAGATTAACCTCAAATTTCTTAGGTGAATCAATATTATGAGTGGTCCACCATAAACTTCATTAATTTTTAAATCTTAACCTTTTGATTTATTTGTCAAAAAATAAACCATTAGATCTTTGAGGTATATTGTATCTAATAGTGGACTATCATTATTTTTTATTTTTTCCTTTCTTCATCTTCTTCCTTCATCTTCTTCATCATCTTCTTCATTCATCTTCATAAACATACAACCCAGAAAGAAAGAAAAAAACCCAGAAAAAAATTGAAAAAATAAACACCCTTTCTCTCTCATCATATAAATCCAAAAGAAAAAAAAACACAAAACAACAACAACAACAACAACAACAACACCATCACCAGACCACTATCATCACCAACAACTTTCATATCTCATCACTACACCACTACCCTCACCAAAACAACAAGTTTCCTTTACCCATGATAACTTCGAGAATCATCAAGCAGTCTAAAAGAATTTTCATATCGAAAATTATAGGGAATCTACAACGTTTTGCTATAATTTTATATTGGTTTCAATTCAGCATTCAATGGCAAGATGAAATCCCATAAACATTTTGAGAATTAATAGTTCACACAATAGAAATCTCAAATCGATGGCGCCTTCAAAAAAAGAAAACTCAAATCGAAAAAATAAGGTTATGCACAAAACTGAATCAATTGAAACGTTGATTGCTTTCATTTGCTTCAAAAGGGTGATTCTTGCTGCGACTATTCCGTTTACTTCAAATAAATTCAGGAAATTAAAATCATAACGAAATTGAAATCGAAACAGAGAAGATTGAAAACTGATTGAGGGGAGAGAATTAACAAGCTCAAAAATTGGATTTTAGCTTGTGGTATGGTTAGTGCCGAGAGAAATTTGGAGAGTGAGGAAAGATGAAGAAGATAAGGTTGATGTTTTTTGGGTTAATTAGGCACTATGAGTTTTAAAGATAATGATGGAAAAATTATGATGATTAAGATTTTGGGGGTTTGAAGATTTTGATTAATTTGGTTGTTGAAATTTGAAAATTTGTGTTGTTTGGTAGATGAAAGTGATGTTTTTAGAGTGAAAAAAATTGTCATTGATTGAGTTATGCTATTGATTAGATTTATGGATTTGATGAAGATGATGATGAAAAAGAAGAATTTTTTTTTTGGGTTTGTTTGATATTGATGATGAAGATCAAAAAGAAAGGGGAAAAAGAAGGAAGAAAATGAGTAAAAGTTTGAGTCAATACCAAAATGACACGTGTATTGAGTTAACGGTTTTTTTATTAAAACTGACGGAATGGACTAAATTGTGTAACGGAGATAAACTTAAATGAAAAAAACGGACCAAAAATTAATTATGGGACTAAAGCGATACCAAAAAATAGTTAAAGGACCAAAAGAGCAATTTAGCCTTGTTATATTATTGTTGTGATTGAAAAATATAACTATGGTTTGTTGAATTTGTTACATTTGAAAGTCACAAAGACTTATACTTATAATTGTAATTTATATCAAAAAAATTATATAAAATATCGTTTTTAATTTACAGACAAATTTTTTTAAAATATTGTTTGTAATCTACACATGTTAGTGCATTAAAAAGAGCGAGTGTCCGTCTTTCTACTAGTAGTTATAAGTCAAATACATGTTATTTAGAGTATAATATATATGCTCTCATTCTCATGTATTTATATATCAAATCGGTGTGATAAAAAAGTAAACTCACTTTTTTATTTTTTTATTTTTCAATTTCCTGCATATTAATTAAAAATACTTGTTTAATATTTTAAGTTGAAATAAAAATTAAATGTAAATGAAATATTAATATGCATGCTAAAATGTGGAACCCACCACAGATTTTTTTTTATAGAAAAATTTTAGGACGAGGGATAAAGTCTCAATCTAAGGTTGAAAAACGTGGGACTTGAGAAAATTATTCACGAATGGATTTACAATTACCTTTCTCCAAGAGTATTAACGGAACTTGAGTCTAGAACATTCAAATTTAAGATATGTCTTGTTACTGTTATACCAATGTGTTTACCGTTGCAGTGCCCATCACTTATATATAAACTAGACTCTAACCCGAGCGATGCACGGGTTTTGTAGAGCTTCATATATAATTATCAAATTTGCTATATTATTACTTTTATAATTATATTCAATATTATGTTATCAAACTACCTTAAAAAACAGCAAAAACAAAAGATGGACAACAATAAAAATGACAAATCAAAATAAAAAATATATATAAAAGCTTGCACCAAGAAATTGGTCTTAAATGTAAAAGCTGGAACTGTTATGTGGTAATCGAAAGAAAAATAATAATAATAATAAAAAGGATATGTTAATAACTTATATATAATGATGAATAGAGACTCCCCCTTACCTTTGGTTTGCAGAATTTGATATTCCTACGGTAAAATCTCTCTCCAAGTTCTTTTCACTTGTCTCCTTGCTTCTTCTCTCCACAACCCTAGTTTTCCTTTGATCTCTAATCTTTTCTTGTTTGTTGTAACCCTAATTCTCTAATGCTCTCCTCTATTTATAACCTTTTAACTGAGCTAGGTTTCTCTCATAACTATTTAATAGTATATTAGATTTAATTCAAAAATATCTCAAATTGAGTACCAAAATATATCATATTCAGTATAAAAATATATTATTGAGTATTAAAATATATTTCATATCACAAACCAAAATATATATATTAGATTGTGCATAAAAATATTTTAGCAAAACTTGGGGACTAAGAAATCACTTTCTAACATATTCAATATAAAAATAGTATATTAGATTTAATTCAAAAATATCTCAAATTGAGTACCAAAATATATCATATTCAGTATAAAAATATATTATTGAGTATTAAAATATATTTCATATCACAAACCAAAATATATATATTAGATTGTGCATAAAAATATTTTAGCAAAACTTGGGGACTAAGAAATCACTTTCTAACATATTCAATATAAAAATAGTATATTAGATTTAATTCAAAAATATCTCAAATTGAGTACCAAAATATATCATATTCAGTATAAAAATATATTATTGAGTATTAAAATATATTTCATATCACAAACCAAAATATATTAGATTGTGCATAAAAATATTTTAGATTTAATTAAAACACTACTTAATTCCTTCATTCAAACCCCCTTTTTATAATTGCCGTAGATATATATAAAATAAAAGCAATTATAAGTCACAAAAACCATTAGTGATCCAGTGGTTACAGCTGTGACCTATTAGAAGTTGGTCTGTGGTTCAACTCTCAGCAAGGATTTTTTTTCATAAATTTCTTTCAAAAGAAAAGTTAGGGAGAAATGTGTCATTTTGGGTAATATTTTAGCAAAACTTGGGGACTAAGAAATCACTTTCTAACATATTCAATATAAAAATAGTATATTAGATTTAATTCAAAAATATCTCAAATTGAGTACCAAAATATATCATATTCAGTATAAAAATATATTATTGAGTATTAAAATATATTTCATATCACAAACCAAAATATATTAGATTGTGCATAAAAATATTTTAGATTTAATTAAAACACTACTTAATTCCTTCATTCAAACCCCCTTTTTATAATTGCCGTAGATATATATAAAATAAAAGCAATTATAAGTCACAAAAACCATTAGTGATCCAGTGGTTACAGCTGTGACCTATTAGAAGTTGGTCTGTGGTTCAACTCTCAGCAAGGATTTTTTTTCATAAATTTCTTTCAAAAGAAAAGTTAGGGAGAAATGTGTCATTTTGGGTGTTAGGGTTGCATTAGGGTTAGGGATTCATGTAATCAGACTACTTAACATTTATATGTAAGTGATGTTATGCAGTCCTGATAGCTAACCCTAACCCTAACCCTAATTTTTTGTTTTGAAAAAAATTTATGAAAAACAATTCCTGCTGAGAGTTGAACCCCAGACCAAGTTCTGGTAGATCACAACCATTACCACTAGATCACTAAAGTTTTTTGTGACTTATAGTTGTTTTCATTTTATTTATCTAGCACAAATGCGAGATAAATAAAACGCCTAATTCACCTTTAAAATTGAATCGGCCCATGAAATTCAAATTGCTGATGGCAATGTTATAAAAAGATGACCTCAGCACAATAAAAATTAAAATGAAACGCACCAAAAAAATTGATGATGGCTGATGATTTCTTTCACATTCATATCTTTCTCTTTCAACTTCTAAACGGTAATGATATAAATCTAAACATTAGTGGTTTCTTCATAGTGCTCATGTATTATTTTGAAGATCAAAGGTCCTAACGTGTAATTATGTAATAAAAATCTCTTTCATTGCACCAATTGTCATGCAATATAAATTCTCATTTAGCATTGCAACCCTGATCATGTGATTCTATTCTCCTATCTTTTGTATTTGAGTGTCATTTTTTAATCCTGATATGAAGAAGAAAATTTTCCTTAATATATATACTATGCATCTTTCCTCCATACATATCTATATCTTTTATATTTGAGTGTCATTTCAGTTGCATTGTTATTTTGTGAAATTTCGTGCATATGTTAGATATCTCCATATTCCTACCTATTTCAATATCTTTTTCTTTTTCTTCATTTGATTGATTCTGAATCTAAGCATGTCCTTCATAAAACAAAATTGTTGGTGCATAAGTATATCTTTATCAACGTATTATCCTTCTTAAAAATGTAGTGTTCAATTGATCAACATGACTTACATCTGTCAATGGAGATTGTTTATTTTACTTTAAATAATGATTTGATTCTTTAATATTTCATGATGTATCTACTTTTGATATTTTTCAAAATTTCTCTTTAAAATCTTGATTGTAAGTTTTTCTAATCTACTCAAAGTTTTTTCTTTTTGCACGTATCATCTTTGCAAATGTTTTTCTTCTCTTGGATCTCTTTTCATAACAACATTTTAAGTGGGTCAAGTTTAATAATTTTTCATTTCAGCTGATAATTCTTCCTACCTAATTAAAACGGTTGTCAAATTGAAATTGAAGATGGAAGTATTAGAAAAAGAAAAGTCAGCGTCTTTAATAATAATAATAATAATAATAATAATGTCCAAACGTATAGTTATAGATTTAATCATGATTACTTTGTCTCTTATGCTTATCACTATATTTTTTTACTAATAAAATATATTAAGATGATGTGCATACTCCATAATTACTATATTTCAATTTCTTGGTGCTAGCTTTTGTATATATTTTTTATTTTGATTTGTCATTTTTATTGCAGTCCATCTTTTATTTTTGTTACTTTTTGAGATAGTTTGATAACATAATACTGAATAAAACTATAAAAGTAATAATATAGTCATTTGATAGTTATATATGAAGCTATACAAAACCCGTGCATCGCACGGGTTAGAGTCTAGTTGGGTTGAGTTTGTGTGTAGCCAAAAGGATGTGATTGCAGTGTGGTTAGGGGTGTTTAAATTTAAACTGATCTAAAAAAACCGAAAACCGTACAAAACCGAAAATTATTGGATGTGTTTGGATTTCCTTTTATGAAAACCGCTAGTATCAGGTCGGATTTTAGATTGATTTTTCAAAATCGAACAAAATCAAACCAAGCTGCATACATATATTTTACTATTTTATTTATTTATTAATAGTATGATATATTGTATTAATCTATTATTCGTTAGTTTTTAATTTTTAATACTACTAATTCTTTTCATTTAATCTAGTTTTTTAACTATTTCAAACATAATTGATTAATGTCATGTCTTAGTATTGATGTCTAATAATGTTATATTTTGCAATAAATATATTATTTTACCGTGTTTTTATAATATTATTATTAACAAAAAAAATTACAAATTATAATTTGGATATCCAAAAAGAGAACTTTTATGATGCCGTCTAAAAAAAAAGGATTTAAATCCGTCACTTTTGAGAAAAACACATGAAATCACCTAAAAATACTTTTTTTAAAAAACTTCTTTGAAGGAAAACTAAGAATGAATTAAAATAAGACTAACTACCTTTTTTTCTTCTCTTAAAATCACTTTTATTTTAATTTTTTTATTTTTGTTAATATTTAATAAAAAATCATAAAAATAAAACCGTCATATTTGTCATCCAAAAACCGATCTAAATTAAACCCCATTAATTTGGATCAGATCAGTTTCTTTTATTATTGTCCAAAAGCAGACTGAACTACACCTTATTATATCTTTGAATCGGATGAGTTTTTGGTTTAAAGTTGATTCAAACCACATCGCGAACACCCCTAATTGCAGTTAGCTATAGTGTCATTTGAATCATATGTTCAAGATAGAGCGACTTCGATTTTAAGTTCGAATTTTAGATTTAAAAACAAATAAAATCCGACTTTAAAATCTGAAGCATTCAATCTTGATCAAAAGATCTACATGTACGGACTGCATGCGGTTTAACTGACGTCAATCCAAATATCCTTGCCCACTTCCTTGTTTTTTTTTTCGTATTCGTGGAAAAGGAGCGGTGGAGAGAGGACGACGGAGAGGCAACGATGGGATGATATGAATGAAGACAGAAGCGGATCAGAGAAGAGAAAAAGGAACGCATGCGTGTGTTTGATTGTTCATATTAAAAAACTCTTATTTTTAATCTCAACCATTCGCTTTGTTTTGGCCACATGTGACACATTTATGAATTGAACAGGAGTAAATGGAACAAACTAAATGGAGAAGTTGAATTGAACTCCTCAAATGTATGTCGATCATATATTCATATATAGCACTAACAAACCCTGTTGCTCTTCCTGTTGTATAGTGAATTTGCTAGATATGTCCAAAACCCACCAAAAGTTTCCCTAAAAAAATTATGCTTTATTTGCCTATAAATTATGCCCCTGGCCTCGTCAAGTTCATTCATCAACCACGAGAAAAATTTAGTACTTAGAATCCATTGAGCATTATTCCATATACATACATAATTTTAACATTTATTTGCAAAATGGATTCAAAGGGTGTTTCACTTCCATCCATTATCATTTTAATTCTCTCCCTTAACATCTCTTTCTTCACCACTCTTAGCTCCGTGATCAGGCACCGGCTGCATCACCACCGCCGAATTGTCCTAATTTGGGCGTTTGTGCCACTATGTTATCTACTCAAATTATTGACACTGCTACTCAAACCTAAATCTTCGGTCACGACGCGAGGGTGTTAATTGATGATGATTTTCTCGCCGCATATTTGATGAAATTATGGTTGAAAGTGAGGGGTTTGCATTCAAGCTAGCAGTTGAATATGAATGGATGTCTAACTTCTGTTCCCATTGTCAATTTATCTGACATGATGTGACCGTTTGCCGCTGGATAATGCCAAAGCAAGCTTTGGAGAAAGTTGATCGTGGTAAAAAAACGGCACTGGCACCGAAGCGTACAATTCAAAAATTTGTGAAAAACAAGAACCCGGATGGTATCGGCTCCTCGAAAACATTTTCAGCTCCCGCTCCGACTACAATACCTAATGATTCTATTCCAAAAATGGCAGCAGTACTTGTTCACCCTACGGTCGCAAAAATGACTTTGACAATTTCTGTTCATGAAGGAAATGTGGTTGCACATGTTATTGCATAAAAAGACACTTCAAAGTCGGTTGAAACGGATGGCAATGTTCCATTTATTTTGGAACCCGTCCATCAGCAACATAAGTCTCAAGAAGTGATAGAAGCACCGACTTCTAGAAAAGGAGCAAACTCACAAATTTACCTAATACTTTAAAAAGACATTGACCTGATTAGGCATGTCTTGGTGAAAGAAACAAATGATCTTAATGTGCCTTTCACACCTTATTTAACCAAGAAGCAGAAGAAACTAAACATAGAAGCTTACATAACCCGTTCCAAGGGTGATCCCTCTCCTCCTCAATGAAGGGATGCTTGTGCGGACACCTTCGCCACGGTATCATCATTATTATTTGGTGGGATTATTTACCATTGTTTCTTAGGGAGGTTTTTTTTTAGAGATAGTTAAGGACTTCCAAACTCTTTATTTCCTTATATCTCTTGCTTCGATTTTTGTCCTTTTTCGAGGGTTTTGGTTTGGTCCCCTCTTGTACAATTTTTCCCTTTTTTAATAAATTTTTTGAGCAGGTGGTATAGGATGGGGGCTGCTATGAGGTGCCAACCTTGTTGGGATTCCTAGTTGTCCCTTGATGCCTTTCTTTGCTCTTTGATTCATAAAAAAAAAAGGTGGATTGAAACCCTATTGTAATAAATTTGAATGAAAGAGACAAGTTTGATCTAACATTACTTAAGAAGAGAGATGAAAATAAGTTCCATCTTCTTTCTTTTTTCTGGGTCAAAGAGGTAAGTTCACTCTTAAATGATTTGAGACTCTAATGTGGGAAATTCACATGACAAAATCCATTCCTAAAAGGGTTCGACCAGTTAACCAAGTTTGTGTAGCACGGATAATGGCGTTGTTGGCCCTTCAAAATAAGGGTCTGCCTCTCATTTCAGTTGGATTAGAGTTTATTATTAAAGGGCATTGCTAACTGTTGGAACTATATCAAGGATGAACACTATAAAGAGTGAAAACACTAAGAGAAGAAAACTTGAAAACTGGTCAAACTATTATTTCTTAATATGATTTACTTTATGAGACTTGTGTATGTTTATCTCACTTTACATATAGCACCTATTTATATAACTTGTTAGTTAACTAACTTCTCTAACAAGTCTTAACTCTAACTCTAGTTAGTAATTAACAAACTAACTAAATCTGAATTATCTACCAACACTTGCTTGCTATTCTTACCACTTGCTCCCTAAAGAGTTTGTATCGTTCTAATGATGATCAAATGTTCATGTTTGCTATGATAACAACGAAGTATTTGGTAATAGATGAACATCTAGCTAGTTTGGGATGGCAAACATGAATCAGTTGATAGCTTGTGGAGACATGCTTGCAAGGATCACAAGACTCAAACTACCTAGTTTACTCCTTCATCTGTTACTCATTGCGAACCTTCCCCTACGGTTCTTTCTAATGCAATGTATATGGTGCCGCAATTCAACAACAAGCTATTGTAATTTTTGTATATATTTCAAAAGTTTTACAATATTTTGTGTACCATATTTCTAAGTGAAAAATATGGAAAAATTATTTTAGTAAAAAAGTATTATTGTTATTATTTTAATTTACTTGGTCATATTTTTTACTAGACTCAGTCTAAGTCAATTTTTGCTCAACTAGTTATTTACCACGTGTTCCTTGGTTTTAATTGGTCATGGCTTTTATGACTTATCACTATCGTGCTTTCCTTTAATTGTGCTCAATTTGTTTTTATAACAAATTCTCAAAAACACACCCATAAAAAGAGTTACGCTTCTTTTTATATATACATGATCACTAACACATCATTTTTCTTTTCATATAAAAAACTCATGCACAGCATAAACAAAACCCCGTTTGTTTTAATGCTTCAAGTCATACACTAACGGATTTTCATGAGTCTTTTCATCTTCTTGGATATATTTTTCCGTGCCAATTAGCGTATATTAGGCGGAAAATCCTTCAGAACAACGGCGCGATCAATGTGTCTCAGAACAACGGCGCGATCAGTGTGTCTCATACTAGTTTGCCATTTGTTCGTTTTCCAGATCTTGATAGGTGATTCACTAGCAGGTTTGATTTGAGTTGCCACAGATGTTAATAAAGTTGTGTCCATGACCTAATTATACAACAATATTTTTTTTAAACAGCCAATATATATAATAACCAAAGCCCTCTCAAGAAGAGAAAACAAGGAAAAGGACATACAAGAAACCTGCCAAACAGGAATAGGGAGCAAGAAAACCCAGCCAAAATACAACATAAAAAAACAGGGACCCTTCCCAGCTAAACCAACCAAAACCAAGAGGAGAAAAGAAACAGGGGCGGCCACCATTCCAGCTAAAACAGACAGTCAACAGCAGCCCCCCCATTCCAGCAACAGAAAAAACCGCCCCCTATGACAAAAACACTACCTACACAAACACTCCCCCGGGTTCCCGCACCATTCATAAAACAAACATGCCAGAATTTTAAGCCTATGTAAGTTGCAATTCCATGACATAACCTTTATTTCCTCCAATAATTCATCAACCTCCTTCAAATTGTTATTAAAAATCCGGTCATTTCTCGCTTTCCAAATGACCCAAATCACCGAATGTCAAATTAAACAAGCCCCTCCCCTCAAATTCTTCAACCGCATCGCACCCAACCAACTACTCAAATGAATAAAGAAATTTGGCGGGGTAATAAAGTGGAATTGGAGCCACCCCATCACCTCCAACCAAACTCTAGAGATCACTCTACAATGAAGAAACATATGTAAAGTCGTTTCCTCATGAGGCCGCAAAACACACACCTTGTGGAAACATCACTCGCCAAAAGCCTTCACCTCGCTAGATTGACCTTAGTTGGAATACGATCAAGAAGCACGGACCAAGAGAATGCCACCACCTTGGACGGAGCAATACAACAATCTTAACGAGAGATAAGTCTATTTCATATCTCTCTTGTTTATTCTCTTTAATATTAACTTGTTGCTCATATTTATATGTTATTATTATCTTGAGATAATTTAATGTCACTATTTTACAACAATCTTAGAGTGTGTTTGGATGGAGAAATGTTTTGTGGTAATGTAATGTTTTGAGGGAATTCAAATATTTTTAGATCAATTTTATTGTTTGGATAATAATATGGAGAATTTTCAAAATGATGGAAATTTATGAAGTATTTTGTTCAAGTTAAATTTAGAGAATTTCAAATCACACCTAAAAGCTAAGAATTTCAAATTTCTTCATTCTTATAATTTTCAAATTTTGCATTTTGGTCCTCAAATTTTCTAAAATTTTCAAATTGACCCCTAAAAATTTACAAAAATTGCAATTTGACCCTAATATTTTTTGGAAATTACTAATGTACCCCTCAACTTATTCAAAATTATAAATTGACCCCTCAAATTTTTTGAAATTTACAAATTGACCCCTAATTTCAATTTTCAAATTTGGCCCAAAAAAAATAAAATTTATAAAAGTTGTCCAAAAATGATACAATGAAATTTTTTATTACTCCATCCAAACAAAATTTTTTAGAAATGAAGTCAATTTAATTGAATCATTTAAATTGCCTAGAATTCTAAATTCATCAAAATTTCTTAATTACCTCATCCAAACACACTCTTAAGGATTTTCTCATTTCGTTTATAATATAGAGAAAATGAGAGTTGTCAATGAAGTTCACCAATTTGGATTCTAATGCTCGTCTCAAATAGAGGTGGCTCTTTCAATAATCGCCGAAACAGGTTCCACATTTCACATTTTGAAGAAAAATAAATTAATAGAGATCAATGATTTTATTGAATGTGGTTAAATATGATTTTTCCTTGTGCTCTTTTGATATGGCTATTTCGGTTTGCTATAGTTGTGTTGATGAGAGAGTTATGATTCTTAATGTTAATTAAAATTAAAACTCAACTCATCTTTTTGGGTTGTGGTCATTGCCTGCTAAAAATTAAAATAAAATGTGGAGTCAATCACATGTTAATTAAAATTATTGTTTCTATGCACTAATGGTTATCTCTAGTGTTAGAGATTGTAGTCTTATGTTATACTCCTATATGCAAGTCAATTTTGTAGTTAGCAAACACATGCTTCCACGTTTTTATTGGTGTGACGTTTTTAGTTCATTTTATTTTTTGGAAGCAATGACATACCACGTTTTTAGAGTCAGTTTTATGAGTATTCAATTTGCAGTTTAAAGAAAAAAATGTGGATTTTGTTTTTTTTTTTTGGTCAAGTGGATTTTGTTTATTTAAAACAAATGGTTTCCGGAAATAATAAAAATCGACCTTCAATTATTTTCGAAAATGAAATATTTAAAAATGCTCTATATGCTGAATGTTGTGGCTATCCTTACAATTATCTATCATGTTAATAGAATTGAACCATGTGAAAGATATCGGTGAGCATATATCTTAAATTTTGAAGAAAAAAAATAGCTATAATTGAGATTTGTTTAGTTGGGTTGAATTTAATTCATTCTTTAGTGCATTATTATCATATATGTTGTTCATGATTTTGCTTGGAGTAATTATGGTTAAGTATGTTTGTCCATTTCTTTGTTGTGAATTTAGTTTTTCTGATAAAGAAAGGATAATGAGTTATTGTATGGATAGTCATTGTGTTATTATAAAGCCTCTCTGTGGTGTGCTATGTTTACTATGACTTAACAAATTTTGTTAGATTGTGTGATACGTGAAAGATAAAAAATTATAGGAAATTATAGATTATTAGTTGTATTAGAATAATACAATGATAGTTTAATGAATTTTGTTTATTGAAATCTATATGTATGAAAATATATTTTTTTATTGTGGGAATGTTGTCACTTGAAAATTATTCAAGTAGACATGTATGATAAATTCACACGTGAGTTTAATTTCCTCCTTTGTGAAGATGTTGTCACTTAGTATGTATCTATAAGTAGACCTGATGAAGTATATATTAGAAGTCAATTTGACAATATATATGATATTGTTTATAGTGAAGATCCATTGTATGTACACTATGATGTTAATAAGATATGAATCCAATAAGAATAAATCTATAAGTAGATTTATCTTATTGTTGAATATGTCGCTTAGAAGACAACTAAAGCATACTTGTATAACTGTATTGTGTAATCCGAGTTGATTTTTATAGACTTAATGAAATATGAGGTTAATTGACTTAGAGACATCTTAGTTAATATTTATGAATTTAGCGGATCCGAATACTAAACCCCTATGAAGAAAATTTAGGAAAATGGGATTATGCCACTGTAAATCAACAAGTGATGGGAACCAGAGATCCCATGAAGTAGGTTTATATGGGTAAAATAAATCACTTGTTATAGTTATGTTAGCACTTAAATTATTTTGTCCCTTTCCTATGGTGTATGGTAATGGATATGAGAAGTGTTGATTAATATAAATTTGAGGGATAAGCTTTAAAGGCTTTTAATGATTACCATAACCTCTTATGAGTGTTGTGTGGTTGTAGCATGCACTAGATGGAATCACACTCATATATTTCATCTAGTGCATGCTACAACCATACACCACTCATAAGAGCTTATGGTAATCATTAAAAGTCTTTAAAATGTATCCTTCAATTTTATATAAATTAGCACTTCTCATATCCATTATCATACACCATAGAAAAGGGACAAAATAATTTCAATGCTAACATAACTAACAAGTGACTTGTTTTTACCCATATAAACGATATATAGGATCTTTAGATCCTCATCACTTATCGTTTTCTAGTGGCATAGTCCTCATAAATTTTTCAAATCAGAGAACTCATTCATACACGGTTATCACAAAGTATAACACAAATTCTAATTGTTCATTCTAATGTAATGGCTATAATGCCACAATTCAACAACAAGCTTGCTCTGGTATTGGAATGTGTGTGAGAGATGACTTTGGTCATTTTGTAATGGCTAGAATGGATTGGTGTCACATGACTCTTCAAGATATAATTGCAAAGGGTGAAGCACTTGGGGCTTGTATAATATGCTTCGATGGATCTTGGCAACAGGTCTCACAAAGGTCATTTTGAGCTAGATTGTGAAAAAGTGGTATATGATATTCACAATGCAACAGGTATGGCTCTATTATCGATGATTGTACAACTATTTTTAAAATGCACAACAATTTAAGGTTGTGTTTACTATACGACAAGCTAATGATAGTGTTTATGTCTTGGCAAAACTTATATCTCTTATGCTTCTTGTGGTTATTTCCATTATCCTTTGATTGTATGCTGAATTTGTTTGGTAATAATACGAGATAGCTTGGTATGAGTCAAAAAAGAAGTGCAATTCCAAATGCTATATTTCACTTTATTGCAAATAATTCCTTTTGAAAAAGAATTTAACAGGGATACACATTTAACAGATATACACAGAAAACTAATGAAATTTATGATATTTCCACGTAAGTACATTTTGTAAATTTAAAATACTAGATTTTTATTGGAAATTTTATACTAACAATTCATATGCCTTTTTCGCTTTCATATCCTCACTATGAATCACATTTGAAAGTAAATATTTTTCTATTAATTTGTTAAGTTGAATGTGTTTAACATATTTCAATTTTGAGCTCAGCCTTATTTCGTCTCTCTCAAAAATCAAGGAACCCATATTAGTCCTTAAGAAAAAACTCAAAATATAGTCTCCCATAGAAAGAAATCAGACCACATTAATCTTACACTATCAATGTAAATCAGTTTTACACTGATCTAACAAAAATTTATTATTTTGTCACATCCTCCCACTTCTGTAACTTTATTTTTTGTCTATAACCCTTCAATTCTCAATGAAAGGGCTACCAAGAAATCTAGAGATTGGTCGGGAGTTAAGTAAAATTTGGCAAGAGATTGTTCAAGCATGGATTCGAATTCAGGTTCTTCTAAAATATTCGTTCTTAACTAAAGCTCTCATTAATAATCCCTTGAATTCAAACAATTTGTCTTTTGTAACTGCATTTTTAAACTACTGGTATAATATATGATAAAAAAGAGTGAAGAACCATTAATATTAGTTGTTGAAAAACACTTTGAGAAAAACACAATGAGATCCAATTTAGTCTCTAATAAGAATAAAGAAATTTTTAATCTCTGAAAAATGGAAAAAGAAAAAATTGGGGCAACGTAGCCCCTACCTTTTAAGCTTTGTTTGATTGGTGAAGGAAAGATAGAGGAAAAAAAGTGTAGAAATAGAAAGTTTAAAGGAGAAAAACAATAGAAAAGGAGATGGTTACTTGGTAATTTGCTAATAAAAGGAAAATGATGAGCTGAAAAAAAATGCATTTACATAATTTTTTTTCGCTAAATTAAGAGCATAATGACATCAAAGAGAATAGAAGGTAATCTCACTAGACTCCAATCCTTTGTCAAGGTACTCATGTGTATTATTAAAAAAAGGGAAAAAATACATAAAAAAATTAGGAGGACATAAACCTAACCCAATATATCCACAAAAAGTGTAGGTCTACCCAAACAAGTAATAAGAAAATTATAAAACAACATAAGTGGATCATAACAGTCTCTTAATCAGAGGTCTTCATTGCGGTGAATGGACCAACAGTCAACACGGAAGAAAATCCATGTACCATCCTCTCCGTGCAACAAACGACAACAAGTTAAACACTCTTTTGAGCCCCAAACTAGACACCAAATAGTAACCTCCTTCCGACGCGGAAGAGGAAGACTGAAAATAGTCCAGAATCACAATAACCATCCAGAAAGGTCCAGAGCAACACAACAGCCCGACCCTTATCAGACCTTGAAGAACGATGTCAACCTTGAGGATGACAACGATGGTAGGTTGGGAATCCGAGCTAAAGCTTGACCGCTGGAGAGGAAAAGGTATAATATGACCTCCACTCAACAATGACAACACGAAACGGCCACCCTTGTGATTCACAAATCACAATAAGACCACCCTTTTGAGTTTCACCAACCAAAACTGCAACGAGCATAATCACAGCACGTTGGCGACAAGGTCTTACCAAATATGGAACCACTAGTGCGGCGGCTGCAACTAGACATGGCAACCGGGCGGGGCGGGGGCGGGTTTTAACATACCCGTCCCCGCCCCCGTTTCACTGTACCCAGCCCCACCCCCGCCCCCAAACCCTGTCGGGGATAGAAATTGTACACCCAAACCTGCCCCCAACGGGGACGGGTTTCCCAGCCCCGCCCTAACCCCACCCGCGAAAATTGTAGTAAAAAAAATTATTTTTTTCACAGTAACAAAAAGAGCTAATAACAAAAGCTTCTAAAAAACCTGTTTAGTGAGAAGATAATTAAAACAAAAGCTTCTAACAAGCTTAGAACATCTTCAAATTTTGTCCAAATTTTTAACATCATTTGCCAACCCTTATAAAAACCAACAACATTAAAACACAAAAACAGAACAAAAAATCAGTAAAACATTAAAAGTCTGGGGAAAAATGTATATGGCATCAGTTAGTCAGAGGTTTTTGTCAACACTTGTTATTCAATAAAAGGATTGTGTGTAAGTGCATTTTAAGTTGATTATGATTATAATTAGTTGTTGTACTTACTCCCTAAATACTATTCTGGAGCAGAGCATTTATATCAACCTACTTTTTAGTTTGTTAGTACAATATTGTTTTCCTTCCTTGTGTTTTTGCACAATGTAATCACACTGATTTAAACCCATGACTTGTTAATTACCAAAACCACTCACCACTAGTTCACACTAAGTAACTTTGACCGATCATTTCAGTTTAACTCATTCAAAATTGTTCATATCGTCAGACAAAAACCTGTTCATTTCAGATACTCGTAGTCATTTCATGTTGTAGTTAATCGTTGTTCACATGCGTGCATACAAACATTGAAAGCTAGTTTGCTTTGATGGACCGGAAACTTGCTAATCCTTTCATTACCAATTTATATATATATATTAACACACAAGCGCAATTTATTTCGGATTTCGGTAGATCGATTTTATATGCACGGATTTCGCTTTTAATCCTCCAAACACATGATATAAAGTCTCCATAATAAGTAATAAGTAATAACATTCAATAAAATTCAATAAAAAATAAAAAGGGTTTTATTTTTTACTTTTCCGGTGGCAGTGGAAGGAAGGAGAGAAGCGGCGGCGACTGCGATTTGGCGGAACACGGTGGATGTGAGGTGAATCCGGCGGTGGATGTGAGGTGAACAGTGAAGTAGAACACGGCTGATGAGTGATGAAGTTTAAGAGGAAATTGGGTTTTCAGGTTCCTTCTCCTTATATACTTGCTAATTTAAGGGTAAAATAAGGGTAATCTGGTAAATTCGCATATACGGGTGCGGGGCGGGGGTGGGTGCGGGGCGGGTGTGACTACCCCCCGACCCCGGCCCCGGCCCCGCATTAAAACCACGGGTTTTCCCCGCACCCGCACCCAGACCCAGTTAATTCGGCTTTTCCCCGTTAAAATCGGGGCGGGGGCGGGTGGAACCCGGCGGGTGCGGGTTGTGTTGCCATGTCTAGCTGCAACCCAAACGCATTGATAACTTTAAATCTCAACAGATCTGAAAAAATCAGAGAACAAAGGCTAGTAAACTACAAATATTATTTTATTAAAAAATATTAGAAATACTTTTGTCATTTACCTACTATGAGTAATAAATGAAAAAAAATATTGTTAATAAATAAAAATAAAATAAAAGACCAATAAAATATTTTTCAAAAAAATACCAATAAAATAATGTATAATTAATTGTATTTGAATGGAGGCTATTATTCTCCTTTGGATGGTTTGTCATTCATTTGTTTTCTTTTCAATTTGGGAGAATTAATTATTATTTTGGATCCTATACTTTTTTCCATTCTTTCATGGTCAAATGTGTTATTAATCATCCAGATAAATATTTTAATGAACATCATTAGTTTGCTATATTATGCAATTGTATTTCAAATGTAATAATATAACATAAGAAAAAGAGAGAGCTCCCATATAGTCAAATGTGTTATTAATCTTCCAGATAAATATTTTATTGAACATCATTATTTTTCTATATTTTTCAATTGTATTTCAAAAGTACTAGTATACCATAAAAATAAAAAATAGAAAGAAAAAAAAGAGCTTCCATTAGATGTCACTATGCCACTAATTTACTGATAGTGTGTTATATCACTCTTATAATATTTTCATTTACAAATCTCAATTAAATTCTAAAAAAAAATGTTCACCAAAAATAAAAAGAATCAAAAAGAATCAAAATATATTTACAAGTTGAATCAAATAGACTTCTTCTCATTGCTACTTTTTTGAGAGTCATTGCTACTTAAAACCCACAAATCAAAATAAATTTTCGCCTAAAATAAAAATTCTCAACTGTAATCCTTCTTCAAACTCCATTCCCAGATTTTACGAATTCCTTTGAATTTTATCAAAAGTTTACTAGATTTTCAACTGATAACTTTAAAACATAATTTAACATTTACACCGTGAGTGTAAAGAGTTTTTCCATAAAACTATAATAATTTTGTTAGATAGTTTGATTTTCATCTTGACTACTTTTAAAGCAAAGTGTGTATTGATTGATGATTGTTTTCACAATGCAAAACTTTTTAATATTTGTGGCCATGATCGACGTTGAAGAAAGCATGCATGAGAATATAGTGTAGTTGTGGATCATTTAGAGACTATAATCAGAAAAATGATAAGCGCTACCAGAAGAACGGGAAAAACCAAAAGCAACGGAATTATATGGGGTGAAACACGACCTAAGAAAAATGAACCAAAAACAAGCATTGATGCAATAATAAAAATGCCACAATAGATTCATGGCTTGGTCTTGGTTTATATGTAGAGAAGAAAGAAAAAATTATCTTGAAGATTCATGGACAAATCCACATTAATGTTTTCATTGTATATGACTTGACGATTTGTATTAGGATCAAGTATCCCTTGTATTCTTTTTTTGAAGGAGTATCCCTTGTATTCTCTTTACTGAAATTTTTTTGGTTATAAAAAAATATATGTATATCTGCTTTTTAATTTTATGGATGACTGATTCGATCGACTAGAAAAAGAACTACAGAATCAAAGTCAACACATGGTCCAAAATTAATAAACATGAAGAGTGCATAATTAGGCCTAAATTGAAACTGAATTATTTGGATAAAAGGTTCTTTCATCGAATTGATTTTTCTTAGATAAATCTATCGAATTCATGATTCCATGCATAAACGAATAATACTTTTTACTAAACTTCAATCAACGTTGAATGCAAGGCAAATGCAATTGATAAAGAGAGAACGAATGAACAAATCAATTGAACAAACAAGATTTTATTAAACTAAAACCACTTTATAACAATGGCTTTACATAGTGTGTGCTTAATTTCATGAAGAATAATCTTCACAACATGAAAACACACACATATGTTTGATGACAACAACATATTACAAAAACACAAGACTAGACACACATACAAAATATATTACATCGAATGCCTTATTATAATATTAATCAACAAAACAAAAGAGTACATCAAATCATATCATATACCATAGTATATTATTATTTATGGCCAAGATCGACGTTGAAGAAGCATGCATGGATATAGTGTAGTCATCATTTAGAGACTATTATGAGAAAAATGATAAGTGCTGCAAGAACAACAGGAAACACCAAGAGCAACGGAATTCCAGGGGGTGAAACAGGTCCCATGAAAAATGGACCAAAAACAAGTATCGCTACAATAATGCAAAACGCCACAATAGATCCAACACCCCATACTTCTGGTTGCTTCATCTTTCCCACCAACAAAATGCAAACTTCTCAAAGATTAATGTATGTATGTAATAGTATATGATATATGATGAAATGATTGAAAAGTTACGCTATAGTGGCATGCCCTATTTATATAGTTTGAAGGGGTGAAAATGGTGTGGGTTAGGAAATGGCATCGTTTGGTATTAAGCATCAAGGGGTATAACCGGAACAGTCACAACCTTCCATAGCGTGATGCATTTTAATCAATATTAAATTTATAAGGACTTATTTTTAAAGGATATAAATAGAATTTCAATAAATGCAAAAAAATTAGGGTTTGACAATGGAATTAATGTCAACACGATTAAAAAATATTTAAATGGTCTTTTAATAGTATATTTGATATCTTGGAAAGGAAAGATTTTTCATTTTATTATTTTATTAAAAAAATGCTAAAATTTATGAAAATTTATAAGAAACTCTCCCAAAAAAAATTATTCTAAACATTAGAATAAGTTTATTCAAAAAAAAAATAGAATTTTTTAACAAAATGTGAATTAAATATGAATTTTTAAGCCCTAAAAACATAAAAATTCAAATTTAATTCATCCTTTGTTAAAAAATTAAACTTTTGCAAAAGAGAATTTTATAATGTACTCAAAAAGACTGCGAAAAATATTCAAAATTACGAATGATACACATGAGTTGACTTAAAAACAGAAATCAAAAGTGGTGATAAAAAAATTTTAGGGACTAAAAATCGAAGAAAAATTTTATCGAGATTAATACAAAAAGTTAGAATGTTTAAAGGGACCAAAAACATTTAACCCTAAAAAAAATAAGTATTAAAATTCACTTATGTTGTTGGTTCGATTTTGAAAAGTGATTCAAAACTTGATCACATCCAAACTATATATTTTCAGAAAAAGGCATCCAAACGCGTCCAATAAAATATGGTTTTGTGTAATTTTTTTATTTTTTTAATCGGTTTGGAGTTTTATTTTTGATCGATTTGAATTTGAACACCATTAATAGTATATACTTATTCATTGCTTTTGTGCAGTCATTTTAAAATTTTTTTATTTTGCGTTAGTATGTTCCATATTGAATATGGGAACTATTGATTTTAATTGAAATAAAAAAAATAAAAAATCCAAATGTCTATCTTGTTGAAAAATCTAAATGTCTATCTAGTTTTGAATTCATTAAAATCTACTTTTGACCATTATAATTTATTGTATTGAGTCAAAATAATTGTCTTTTTTTAGAGGCAAAATATCTTATTATTACATATTGATATATATAACAATGAGAAAACAATTAGAATTTGACTACTCCTCTCAAAAAAAAATATTGTATTTGACTCCTATAAAAGTGATCAATACACTTTTTTTAAGAAGCTAAATACAATATATATTAAAATATGAGTCTCAATCAAGTACAAGACGTGTTTAAAGAAAAACAAGATGATATTATAGATGAATAAATTAAATATTGATATTATGTACACATAATACATCAACAATTAAGAATTAAATAGAGTGGTAAGTACGGTTGTTTTGATTTTTTGAACTGATAGACTACAAAACACATAAAAACATAGATAAAAGCATATCGATAAAAAGATAAAAATAGCTTTGAGTTTGATTGGATGTACCCTTTACAATTTACAATTTACAAACTTAGTATTTATAGGCAAAAACTATCACTACAAGCCAAACGACATGGCCTACAGCTTTCGGCCTCTACTGGACTACTTTCGCAGATAGTGTGTTAGTTTCTTTCGTTGAGGGGATCGTAGGACCCCATGTCCGGCTCTTTGCTTCCTCCTTCACGACATGATTCGTGACAAGGTCATTAGGGTCCAGCTCCCACACGAATGTGTTTCCTCTCTCATCAACCTTCATGATTAGTTGACCTATAAACACAGAGTGTGGGTTTTGAGTCTCATTGTTCAATCATATACTGAGATTTGAATCATTCTGAGATCCTTTAATCCCACATTCTTAGCCAGTACACTACAAGAAAACATTGTTTTTGCGTCGGCCAAAAACCCACTCTAACATGGCAAAACCGACACTAACATTGAATTAGAGTCAGGGTCGGGGCAGGCTAAAAAAATTGAAGATATTGAGTAAGAAATAGTCTAATCTCCATCTCTTGACTCACCTAGCCGTCGTCAGACTACAAGATAATATTTTTAGGTGTAAGCAATGTTTTTTTTATGGATAGAAGAAATGACAATAGACATTCGAAACTCATACACACACAAGTGAATGAGTCGAGGTTCGAACCTAGATTACGGCGTGCAGCTTAGCACTTTTGGCATTTTTCATGGTTGAGTTAGGATTTATGGACGATGTAAGAAATATTTAATTTTAGTCTTATACAATTATTTTATATACTTAATTAAATCATTTATCCACACTCATCGAGTATTTATCTATTTAACTACTATATCTCTCAAAAAAAATTAATTATTATAATTTTTTCTTTTTTAAAGAAGATATTCAACTTACAAAACAATATTTGTCTAGAAAAAAACTTACACAACAATATTATTCGTCTTATTCTTCAAAAAAAAAAAATATTATTCGTGTTATTTCTTCATAAAAAAAAATATTATTCCTGTCATCAATTGTCACACATAAAGTTGCACAACTAAGTGGTGACTGTCTTATGTTTTTTAAATAAACAATAGTACATAATTTTGTTTGACAGCAAGTTCATTTGTGTTATTTTTAGTACTATTAAATGTGTAACAGAAATATATATCTTATAAAATTAATAAAAATAATAAGAATAATAATCATAATAATAACATCAATAAAAGTCGCAATATTACAA
Source organism: Medicago ruthenica (assembly GCA_018208015.1). NCBI lineage: Eukaryota > Viridiplantae > Streptophyta > Magnoliopsida > Fabales > Fabaceae > Medicago > Medicago ruthenica. Next base: position 19,428,806 of record CM031372.1, read on the forward strand.
TTTAAATATCAAACTAACAAAACTACTAAAGGCTTTTCCGTTAAAAAAAAAAAAGACTTTTTGACCAAACTCAATATTTTTAACTATTAGTATAATAGTTCCTTAAAAAAAAACTATTAGTATAATAGTAAAAATAAATTAATTTTCTAATACATAAAATATTATAGTCACCATGTAAGTTTAATGTGCTGATCTCTTCCTCTTTTTTGACAAAAAATGTGCTGATATTAATATTAAAGTGGCCAATGTTTTAACTCTCGTTTTCTTTTAGAAATTTATTTTTAGTCTAAAATAATTATGTAATGATTTAATAGGAAATATAACTAAACTACAAACATAACTCTTGTCATAAACTAAAAATAATAGTTAAGTATTCAAGTTTTTTTAATAGAGTATGTAGAAAAAACTTTATAATTATTTTGTTGGGTCATGAGGGAAGCATTGGGGATCACTACATTGGGTTAAGAGTGACCACATAAGTGATTTTTATAATAAAAAAAAATTATCAAAAACTTTAAGAGATTAAGTATATGTGTCCCTTCATTTATATATTCTTCAACATCCATATTTTCATTTGACGTTAGACTCTCTCGTACACTTGACATACCAATAATTAATCTTTCACTTAAATGTGAATTTATCTATATATTCATACAAGATGCTCCTGTTGAAGAGGAAGTTTTTCTCCCACACACACGCCGTTGGCACAACATCAACAGAACATGTTGTTTAACCATCATATTATTAAAAAGACTTTCGATACAAGAAGTCGGTCGAACAAGAATTTAATGCCAATACGAGATGTTTTGTTAACAAATTTTCTATCCAATCCAAGTATATGTTGGAAATTAGGGGTAAACAATTATCAGTGGTTGGTTCTATCATGTTCAATCGTGAATTCAATATAATATGACGCAGTCGGAAGCGGAGGCTAGCAAGCGCTAAACCTAGATTGAAAAGAAACAAGTTTGCAAGCGACAAACTTGTGAAAATAGGGTTCCAGAATCCACCAGAAGTTGAGTAAACTCGCTAAAATATTATTGAATGAATAAAAGATGCCTCTTAGGCTTAAGCTTAAATAGGGAAATAACAAAACCCTAATGGGCCGAAAATCCAAAATAGAAAACAAAACAGACAAATAAATAAATTGGGCCGAAGTAATAAAAATACTATAGAAACACTACTAAAAAAACAAAAATCACTGAGGGAAATTTAGTGAGGGAAAACATGAAATCCCTTTCAAATTTCGTCACTAAATTTTACGACCAAGGAATTTGTGAGGGATTTTTTTTTTCCGTCACTAATTTTGCTTTTTCTAGTAGTGAAACCCTCCGACATCAGTCTCCTCCACCTCTGAAGAACTCGACCCCGAGTTCTCATTCTGATAAAAAAAAAACTTCTCATGCATGTAGACTCCTCCAATAAACAAGAGACCCACCCGGATCCCATTGTTTGAAATGCAAAGATGGTTTGGTTTGAAAAATATAACAGTTTCCTTTATCCCTCACGTTAATGCATTCTTTCTCCAATGCTTCTTCATATAAGCTGTCAAATCGACCTTCACTTTAGGTTAATGAACGGTCAAATATGCCTTGTCAAATACAATTACAATATCATCCTCATTCTTTGTGAGCTCTTTTTTATTTAAAGGTCTTTTGCGTACCACAACTTTTATCTTAGCAACATTATTTTCTCTAGTATTGTTCTCTTTTTTATTCACAGGTAAAAGATTTGACGCATCAGCAACTGCATCTCTTCCTTCTTGCTTGACGCTGCCTGAGTTGAAGTCGTCTTCAAATTCTTTGGTACCTCCAGGCACAAAGGGTGATGGCTCAAAGGGTTCTGAGATAACATGCTCGGACAAAAGCTTTGTATTATCCATAGCATGAAGATCAAAAAGACCAGCTCCAAAATCCCCCCTAAAGTCAGGAGAATAGAACCCATCTGATGCAGCCGCCCCACGTAAATTCCCACCATCTCCAAGATCCTTACTTATCTTCTCTTTCATATCCTCATCATAACCACCCTTCACCGACGTTTGATACATCCGCGGCAACGAGAGCTTCTTCCTCTCCAAATTTTCAATTGAAGCAAGCAGCGAGAGAGACAATCTACCGCGAGAACGGGAGCTACTATTTGCCCCTGAATTGTTGTTGTTGTTGGCGTTGTTATTCAGCTGTGTTGTTAACATCGCCAATGTTGCGGTCAAAGCATTGAGGGTCGCGGTTAAAGCCACAGTTGTGCATTCAAACTCTGCCTTCGTCACCAGTTAATCTCCCATGGTTGTTCACGTTAGGAAAAGAACAGGAGAAAACTGCTTTGATACCAACTGACGCAGTCGGAAGTGGAGGCTAGCAAGCGCTAAACCTAGATTGAAAAGAAACAAGTTTGCAAGCGACAAACTTGTGAAAATAGGGTTCTGGAATCCACCAGAAATTGAGAAAACTCTCTAAAGTATTATTGAATAAATAAAAGCTGCCTCTTAGGCTACAAATGTTAAGCTTAAATAGGGAAATAACAAAACCCTAATGGGCCGAAAATCCAAAATAGAAAACAAAATAGACAAATAAATAAATTGGGTCGAAGTAATAAAAATACTATGAAAATCCTCCTACATCATAATATAACATGTAGCAGATGGTGTGGTGGAAACAAGAGCATCAAAATAAGAAAATGAACTTGCTTTAGTTGGAACAGCAAATCTTCTTAATAGTCTAGATCAAAAATTTAAAAAGGGGAAAAGAGAATTAACAAAAGAGAAAGTATAAGAAACTCGGGAAAGAATAGTGATTAAGGCTACAAAGGGAAATACGACTACAAGGGGTGGGTTTGCTGTCTTTAAAATTGCATGTCGATAAAGAATTATTTAAGATGAAGGTTGAGTGACAATAATGGGAGGAGTGTTCACAAACAGTTTATTCTCATAGAATTTAGGGTTTAAGCAATTTTGGTTAGAAAATGAGAAGAAAATTTGGTTTACACGAAAGGAAATTAGTTTCTTGGTGAAGTTTCAATGTGATATGAGGAGATTTCTCATAATGAGAGTGTGTACCTTATTTCCATGTGGAATGCTCTGTTTATAGACCTTGGAGCGAGTATTTCGGTTCTACCCTTATGTCTTGATGCCCGGGAGACCGTTAGATCATGTAAAGGGCTCATATGTTCTATGAGCATATTGTTTGGTTCATCGTGGCTATTCACCAGTGCATATAATCTACCGTTGTATATGGGTGCCTTATTAGGTCTAAGATGGGATAATGGAATCTAGGTCTTAAGGATTCAACTTTGGTTCGGTACAAAACAGTAGCCCCCAAGTCATTGACTCTTTGCTCGAGGGGAGAACTTTGAAGTGTTCAGGTATCCAAGACACCCTTATGTCGGTTGTCGACGTCAGGCGAGTGTCATGATTTTGTGGTCTAGGTGATGATTGTGATCGTCAGATCCAAACAGAGTTCTCTTTGATGACATGAAGTGTATCATTTCATTTCAATAGTCTTTTTCGGCTTTGTGCTTGATGGTTGCACTTGTTAGCCATGTTTCTCGAGTTGTCAATTTGTTGGCACGTTGATCATATTTTCCATAGCATTAAATGATTATAAGGAGGTTGAAAGACATCATTGTCTATTTCGAGGAAGATTTTAACCATTGATCTAAATGTCATCGATTGTGGCTCGTTGGATTTTTTAGGGTGAGGTTACTCTTCATTATTTTCCTTCCAATCCCCTTAACTGTGACTTCTAGTTACTTTATTGTCTCTTTCTTTTTTGAGAGCTTTTGTGTTTCTTCTCAGATGAATTGCTTTGAAGTGTTTGTTTTTCCTCCTCTTGTTAATCGTTGCAGCAGGTCCGCTATGGAATCTTTGTTGTGGTCTTTTTTACCTTTATGTTTCTCCACCTCATTCATCAGATACTCTAGTCGCAATGGGTGGCAATCGCGTCTTTCTCCCACCTGATTCGAGGGAACTTGGGATGGCACACAACAACTTATGATGCCTTTTGAATCGTGATCCAAGTGAGGCATAGGTATGAAGCCTTTTAGAGGAAGTCTTGAGTCACCGCAAGCATCCATGTACTTCCTCTTGAGTCACCAGACCGATCAGGTTGCTTTCTCTTGACGCATGGGATTTAGAGGAAATCTTGAGTCACCAGACCGGTCAGGTTGCTTCCTCTTGACGCAAAGGTTAAACTAATAACCATAAACAAGTGATATGTGGGATGCACCCCACGGTTCTTTGTTATAAATGTGTTTGTTAGGTTAAAGGGAGATAAGTGAAATAAGAAACTCACAACAAAGTCAAGGAAGAATGCTAAAGGTCACTACGGCCACCCGTAGCAGCTGGATATAGTTGTAGTGCCTTTGAAACACACCAAAAACCAGAGACCTCTATAGTCACCCGGAGCCATGTGCTACGGTTGTAGCAGGTCCAATGCTAGCCAAAACCAAATTTATTGAATCTATTCGAACGCATCATTTAAACTACCAAAATATAACTCCCCTCATCCCTAAATAGCAACAATACATATCCTAACCTTTCCCAAGCCCTTCTTCTAACTCAACCTAATAACCTCCATCAATCCACACCATATCATCACCAATTTTCTATAATCATACTCAAACCCTAAACAAGTATCCCACCCTAGTTTGTCCCAATGAAAGATGAATTGAAACCAAAGCAAAGGAAATCTTCTTCAGTAATCTTGTGAGCTTTCCTAACCCCTTTTTATGAGGTTTTATATTTAAAAATTGAGGACAAGGATGAAGGGTTTTACTTCATCTTTTTACTTGTTTTCCTACTTTTTAATCTTTCTTTCTTTGAATCAATAAAGGTTTCTCCTTGCTTGAATGAACTATATTTACATCTTTGATTACGGTCCATTAATCTTGTTCATGTTGTGGATAAAGGGATTTGAAATTATCATTAGGAAAATTAATTTCTAGGTTTTATAAGTTAGCATATTTACGCCTCTGTGCGTCTGTCTTTTTATTTTAAAAACATTTACGCCTTGCGCGAGTTTATCGCCTCCGTGCGTTTGTCCTTATCATTTAAACCTTTTACGCTTTCGTGCGTTTTAAAACCTTCGTTCACGTCCGAGTGCACGTCCGAGCCATATTATCTAATCACATTTTATCATTGATTAAACTTATAAATTTGAGTTCTTAATCCATTATAAGGGATTTCATAAATCATCATATATTATGTCTTTCTTACTTGTTATGAGTGATCAATCATCATTAACATCGATTCTCTATAACTTACTTTGTAACCATTATGAAGCTAATGTGTACGTGTAAAACATGTTTTGATGAAAATGAGCACCATAGGATTCTTTTTTGTTAGACTCGTGACATATTGATAAAAAAATTCTACTAGTTTCTCGTCTTTGAGCCTAAAATGAACAATATTAATTCTTTGGTCCCTTATTTTTTAATTAAATCAATCAATTTTTGGTACCGTTTATAGTATGAATGGAGAAGTCAAGCATAAAAAGAAGAAGAAAAAACATGTCTCTTGAGATTAATGTGAAACATACCCTTAACATTTCTAGTAAAAAAATGAAACAATCAAAAGAAAAGAAAAATAAAATGAGATATTATAGAACAAAAAACAAATACATTAATGATCAAAAAGAAAAGAGAAAAGGAGACAACATATCTCAAGTGAATTGTATATCACAAGTCCATAGCTCAAGGTGCTTTGTATTTTGAAAAGTTATCTGAAATGGTTGAAAAGGAAAAGGAAAGAAAATTTTAAAATTTAACCCTTTGGAAAAACATTTCTTTGTTTATTATCATCCCACATTGCAATATTTACTCATGGTAATGTTACAACATTTGAGATGTTCATTTTTTTTTCGTGTTTGCTTTCACAAAAAATATAGTAGAGATGCTAGTTTATAGTCAAGCTTATGGTATACGGCCTACGTAGGACACGGTCTTTGATGAAAATTAAGTGGATTTCAATCACCCGATATAAATGAGAGATCTTGTGATGTGAGAGTCCTATCAATAAGACTTATTTGAATCAGAAGATATTAAACCTATAACTTGGAATTGAAGTTTGTGATCCCTTGGTTTTGTTGCCTAATGCCCACAATTTTATCGACTGTTCTTTGATTTTTGATTTCAAGTTGTTCCTAATTTTGCCTATCTAAAGAAATTGCTTGAGGACAAGCAATGGTTCAAGCAAATATGAAGAAAATGATGAGAAAAAAGCATAACCAGTATAAACATATCGTCTCTCTCTCTCTCCTTATTCTTCTTTCGTTTACTTCTTGTTTTGTTTGTTTTATTTAAGACAAGCTTTTTATGGTTTAATTTCACCTTTTCTTCTGCTCTAAATGAAGTTAAATGATTTGATAAAGAAATTACAAAAGTAAAGAAATCTTAGTAAGAGTCTTATTTAAAAAGTATTTGTGGTAATGGCTGTATAAAGAAAAAAAAATTAAAAAAAACCACAATACAAAATATCTTTCTTGTGTTTCCTCCACCTTTAATAATGATGGACTTTTGTGGAAATTTATGGTGATGTAACTTTCATATCAATTTGATAGCAAATAAAAATGTGTTTCTTAGCTCTATAATCAAGCTTAGAGATACCAAATTACAAAGTTGATACAAATATAGAGAACCAGACACTCTAATATCATAAAAATGAGGCAATTTAAAATGAAGTAATAGATAAGGGATTTCACCTTTTAAGGCATTATAGGTTACCTTACGCATAAGAAAAATATCATGTAACATTGCATAGCCCAAATGATTAGATGGCAATAACATGGGATGAGAAACCTTGTAGAATCAGGAAATATCACCATGATTGGTACGCCAGCTTGTCTCCATTAATAGACCTTGCATGTCTTCATGTAAAATATGAAACAAGTAATCTTGGAATGTCTGATCCATCTGAAAGACATTTAGCTCTAGTATAGCGGGGAAAAATGTATAGGGATGCTTTGAACACGTCTATATTGCCTATGTGCACACTTTGTCAAGTGTCGATGACACATATTGTTGTCGCACATTATCCATCCAGAGAACCGGCAGATGTCGTCACAAGATCATGTTTAACAATATCTGACATCCAGTATGATGGTAACCTCACCCTATATGTTACTGCTCTGCCAATGCCATACAATACAAAGGGATGGATTGACCTGACTAAATGGGGTATAAATAAGTGGAGAAAAATCATAAGCATATACTACATCCCAAAACCATCCCAAATGTTGTGACGGTTTATTGATGCACATGAGTGGTTTACACGTCCCTAAAAGAAGAAAAAAAAGAAACTGAAGCATAAATACAAAGATAAAAACATTAATGGTACAAATATATAAATATGCCTACATCTCTAACCCATATGTGGTCTTCAAGGTGCTTACAGGAATTCGGCAGTAGTGACATATCATAAGGACCACCATCAAATCTCATATTAATGTCCTTTGTTGGTGTTGGTGGTGGTGGTGATGGGTATTATGGTAATGTTGGAAGCTCTGAAAACTCACCATAGTGCTCTGTAGCCTATGCAGTATGAATATTTGAGACTTTAGTGTCATCCATACCCCTTCTACAGTGAACCTTTTCGAGAGGATTATTCGTCGCACTATCTCTACATACATAGTTGTGCAAGTCCTCCCTATCGAGTCTCAATCTACAATAGCTAACATGAAGAGAAAAAAAATTGATCATTCATTAAAGCATTTCATCAAACACATAGAGCAAAAAATTAACATATAATTGCCAATTTAATATTTCAGTACCACATTACACTAATACTTACACTAAACTACATTCACATTAAAATCCACCTTCAAATTGATCTGATACAAAAATAGATAAACTACATTCAAATTCACGATTTAATATATGAACTACAAAAATTCTAATCTACAAAATGACAAGAAATGTGTAGTGTTTGAGAAATTTAAAACTTACTTGTGTGGTTTAGGAACTAATGACACAACAAATGCAAAGTCTTTGAACCCAGTTGCCTGACTTTCAATTGTTGGAGTAAGGGAAGTGTTTGTAGTAAGAAAAGTGTAAAGAAAGTGTTTGAAACACAAATTAAACTCATAGGTTCTGTTTGTGTATGTAACCTATGTGGATCGGGTCATATCTCCCAAATTGAAGGGGTCGGGAGTTAGGCCAAAAGAGGTTCAAGAATTACGATCTAAAGGGCGTATTTGAGGTTTTTAGGGGCCTAGGAGCAATTGAAATGACCTATAGAGTTTTTTTTTTATTCAGGGTTGGACCAAGAGGGCAAAAAAAATCTACAACTTATTTTTTTGGATTATCATGATACATTTACAAAGTTTCTACGTCATTTAGCAGTGAGCATTCTCCAACGAGGAACAGGTAGAGTATATAAGGTGTGTTTCCCCTTTCAATTAAATTTTCTTCATTTGCAAAAATCAATCATCAAACTCGTGACTAATCTCTTACAATTTGAATCAATTTATTGTTATAAAAATTAATGATGTAAATTAATATTACACATGTGTCCATGAGCCAGCCACCTAAGGAGGCTATCAATATGGGTGTTCATGGGCTGTGTTGGGTTGGTTCTGGTCAAACCTGTTACCTGACCCGATTAAATTTAATGGGTTGGGACTGGGCACAAAACCAACATTTTTTATGTCAAACCCGAACTTATCCAACTCGACAATGAGCAGGTTGGTTTGGTTTGGGTCAACGGGTCATTGAACATAGCTTTTTAAATGACATTATTTACACTAAATTTTAGTATATTTAAAATGTTAACTCTTGAATTTACTTGAAACACTTAAAGATTAACTCATAAAAGTCTTAAATTGTATCATAACAAATGAAAAAATTTACAATTAGTGGGTTGGGTTCGTTGGTTCACAGGTTTGAAATATAAACCAGTTTCCTGATCCAAACTACTTCGGGTATAAATGAGTTGGTTCGGGTTAGACTCATACTTGAATTGGGTCGGGTAATATATGGGTTTAGTTGCCGTGTTGAACGGTTCATCCAACCCGTGAACACCCCTAGCTATCAATACCCAAGTCACTGTCAATGGTATGATAGAATTTAGCTCTTACATTGTCTAGTTCAATTGGACAATTTAAGGGTCTCAAAGGCTTCTTTGCCCAAGGTCCACCAAACCTTGCAATCAACAAAATTTGTTTTGTTTTCGTTGGGAAGTGTGAAAAGTGATATATTCAACTTTTTGAAAATTAAAAATTGTTCCTATCAATACAAAGTTTTATTTATGCCTTTGAATATGTTGGGTTGGTCTTGTGTTTGATTTTTGCCGTACGGAGATCGTTTAATAACAATTTAATGAAAAAATAATGTAAATTGACCGATCTTAAATCAATGATCAACTATGGACTTTTCAGGGGATCACAATCCCTTATTGAGCCATATTGAATGCAACACTAGTTAAAACATAGATGTCTGCTCTTTTGACCTCCTATTTGCTTTTTATTTAGGAGTTATCTTCTCAAATCTTTAAAAATACAAAAAATATCGTTCAAAAGTTATCTCCCGAAGAATTTTCGCATTTGTTCTTATATTGTTATTTCTAAACAACTAAAAAAAATGTAAATAAAAAAGCGAACTTCAACAAGAACAAAATTACATAACAAAGGGGAAATAATAAACTTCTTTTTCAAAGTACATAAACTAATTAACAAATATAAGATCTCTCACGAAGACAAAGACTACTACATGATATCTTTCTTTCCACTTGGAGACCTAATCTTCTAGGCCAACTGTGCCACAAGAAAGTTAAAAATAAAAAATAAAGTAAATAAAACTAAAACAATACAATTCCATCTATTATTTGCTGATTCCATCCATGAAAATCTTAATCACCAACATTGAAAGAATAAACCTTGTACTGCATCATCCTTCATCCATTGATGTCACCAAACGAAAATTGCAAGAAAAACAGAATAAAAGAGCACAAAAATAGGAATACTAGATAACCAAAGTAATAAAAAAATGGGAGGTTCTGGAGTCAAAATGTAAGGTAACATTGCAACAGATGATACCAAAAGTAAAACCATAAGAAATGTTGCCAAAGCTCTGTTATCACTGAATCGGCTATACTTGTTCATTTTATCCTACAATATGATACAAAATCTCAATAAGATTATTCTATCACTGCTTCATTTGAAACAATGTAACTCATTCACAAATGTGGTTATTCTAGTGGATTTTATAGAGGGGATATAGAATTGCAGTTACATTTATGATGATGATCATTCAAAGAATACATAGTCATTTTTTAAAATTTAAGGAAATATTGATGAAAGTAGTAACCACTCCTTTTTACGTTCGTCAAAATTTATTGCAAATACATTGTACTATCAATGAACCTTTGAGTAAAACAGCTAGTATTATAAATTACAATTATCATATCCACCTGTACAAATACTACCCTTGTTTAGTAAATTACTATCTAAAGTGGTATTTTTTTTCTTTCATTCAGACATACAATTGTAGTACGAATACTTTTCCTCAAGAATAATTCTTACTTGGACATAAAGCTTTGGTCATATTCACAAGCTTTGGTCTCATACTTCGGTCATATTCAAAAAAAGAGAAAATTAAGAAAATTTAATAATTAAATAATGAGTGTTTTTAAATAACTATGTGATATTTATTTTTATGAGTGTGTAATCAAATTATGTGTCTAAATCTTTAGGTCCACACAAAAATTGCTTTTTACTCAAACAATAAATTCATGTACAAATTAAGAATTTTTTTTTGGCTGACCTACTTTTAAAAAAAATTATCCAATCTACCCTACATTAAAAATAGATATCTAAAATGTCCCACTTTCTGGTTTTCTCTTACATGGCGCCATCTGAGATGGCACCGTCATCCTTCGTCATCCTGAAGGATGACGGTGTAATCTCAAATGGCATCATGTAAGGAAAAATCAGAAAGTAGAGCATTTTAGATATTTATTTTTAATATAGGGCAGATTGGATAATTTTTTTTAAAAGTAGGTCAGCCAAAAAAATACGAATTAAACCTTTTTTATCATATCTTTAGTGTTTTTTATTTACGAAATCAAATTTTATTACGAATTAAACCATTTTTTCACAAAAAAATACTATGGGCTTTTTATTTTCTGAGTAAACAATACTATGAGCTGTATGTAATTGTATCATAATATCATGTTAATTAATTAATTAACCAGTCAAACAATATCATGTTAATTAAAATGGTAATAAGAAAATGTTAAAAAAATGATTATGGCAATCATGTAAATCATGTCAACATTTTTACAGCTGTCAGGCACAAAGAAAGTGAGTCAGCATACAAGCAATTAAGCTCAGTTCAATGTATTAGTTCCACGAATATTTTTTTTAGGCAATAATTAAAACATAGTAATAATAATTAAAACAATTTTTTTTACAGGAATAATCAAAACATTTAAATATGATATATTTTCTTTACAAAACTAAAATGTACCGCATCAGTTTCTAAATGAAAGTTGGTATAATATTTTTTGATACCTTTACTTTCTTTGAAATCATACAAGGAAAAAGGCATATTCTTGTTTACCCATCAATAAAAGGTGGGTAATACTATCACTGCTGAGTTGACCCAATCAAAACAATATATTTATATAACATTAAAAATAATAGAAAACAAATAAATAATTTTGATTGATGTCAACTCAGCATGAATTGTATTACCCACCTTTTATTGATGGGTACACCCAAGTTGTCACCAAGGAAAAATTGTTCTTAATAATGGTGTATTAAGGCTCTGTTTGGTTTGAGCTTATTAAAAATAGCTTATGTAAATAAATAAACTTTTATTTTAATTTATAGGCTCTCCCTAACGAAAATTGTATCTTCATAAACTATTTTTTCATAAACTACCTTAAAAGCTTATAAATAATATATAAAAACTTATTTATTTGCATAAGCTGTTTTATATAAACTCTAAAATAAGTTAATCCAAACAGGCCCTAATTGACATTTTTACAATTGTCATAGATGAAATTTAAACTATAGCATTTGAGGTTACAATGTAAAACTTTTACCGCTAAGATAACACCTTTTAAAAAATAACAAATAGATATAATCTCTCCGTCTAAAATTATGAGTCATTTTGCTCATTTCTATGGGAAAGACAAATTTTTAGTTATTTTATAAAATTGTCCTTCATTAATGATATGAGAAAAATAAATTAAAGAATTGAAAAAGATAGAGTAATGAATAGTTAAGGATATAATAATAAAAGTAACTTTATTGTTTCATTGATATTGTAAATTAAATTTGGGACAAATTTTTCTGCAAAACGGCTTATAATTTGGGACGGAGGGAGAAATAATTTTATATATTCCTTCTTATATAAATGTCATAATATAATTTTATAAATTTATTCCTGATAATATTTGAGGTAAACATTGTCATAAATTAATAGACGAATATAATGAGTTAATGTAGCATAGACGAATTCAAGAGCTTTAATCAGGGTCATGATGACAAGTGTCTTAGAAGACTTTTTAAAAAGTCAAGAAAAGGAAATAAATGATAAATTTATGTAGAAAAAGTTTATTTTGAAAGATTTAAGGTGTTGAATGAACTATTCCCAAGATAATTTTAAAAACAAAAATAACAAACATATTTTTATCAACATTAATATTTAGTGTTGCCTAATAAGCGTTGTCTCGTGTCATAAATAAATAAGTCACATAATCGAAAATGACACAAAAATAAGACAAGAAATCAAAATTAAAAAAAAAACAAATAAAAAAAATACAATTAAATATGGGTACCAAAAAATTGATTTAAGTTAAATTCATATGGGTCGCCCCACTTTATATGAAACCAATTTCCATAGTATATGACTCACATTAATTTCATTCGATAAAAAAATGAATTATAAAAGAAAGAATTGAGAAGAGAATTTTCATATCCCTCCTCACCATTTAGAATATTACATTATAGACCAAACTCGTTTTGTTGCTTCATTTATGACACCTTAGATTTTCTACCAAACTCTCCAAGCAAGTAAGATGACGTGAGTGATTTCAAAACTATTGAAATCATATGATATACAACGGATGACAAAATTGATGAGAGAAAGATTGGTGTTGTTGAGAGCTAGGCGCGTGAAACAGTGTGTGCAGATGAAGTTTTCTCATGTTTTTGAGTTACCAAATGTGGTGTCTCTTCATGAATTTGATATAGATGTGTTGTTACATGTTTAAGATATGATATGATAATAAGTGAATAAACACACATTTTCATCCAAAAATATGATCAATATATTGAAATGACTCTTTGGTGAAACAATATCTCTTGTTCTATAAAGAGTACAACATACACACCAAATAAAAAGACAAATTTGGCCACTATTATTAGTCATTTATCTTCCATTATGAAACTCTAAACCCTCATCATATTCTCTAATGCATAAGAGTTTTGGTCCTCCAAAGAAATGTATTTGAAACCAGTGAAATGAAGGGCCAGAAAACGACGCTGATGCAATGGCTTGACATTGCTATTGTTTGACATTATTGATTTGATGCAGAAAACTATTTGAGTTATGACTTGTGGGATCAAACTGAACCTAAAAAAAATATTAATGGACCAAAAATCATCCTAAATAGGATTCCTACAGAATATTCCACAAGTTTATATCTATCGTTTGAGTAGGCTGTGAAACTAATTTTCGTTGCAACTTGAAGTAATTCATCCCTCTCAAAGAATATGTTTTACAAGATCGGAATAACGGTAGGAATCGTCGAACAGTGGTCCTCTCTACAAGGCTCAATAGAGCTTAACCAACTAAACTACAAGTATGCATGGGTGGCTTTGCCAAAACAATATGTACATACTGGACAAACACTTCTCTGTTGCAAAATGTCAAATATCATAGGTACCATGTTTGCTTGGGCACACCGAGGGATATTTTTCGTTCACCATTGTCAAATAACATAACTGTAAATCATCCAAAAGCCGAAGAACACATTCTAAGAGGGTAATTCCATCATAAGGGAGGTCACACCTCGTAGAAAATCCGGTCACAAGTTGGTCAAAAAACATAAAATTTACATAAATGTTGTGCTAATTCTCTTTGTTAGTATGAAAATTGCACGCGCAGCAATGATTTGAAACTTGTGTCATGTCTCGACTTTCCAGTTCTACGCTCTACACTTCATCAACAAGTTTGTTAGAAGGGATCTCCTCAACACATTGCTTTTTACTTGTCATTAGATCATCTTTTTGTTCACACTCCTCCTTTTCCTCTTCATCTTCCTCTACGGTATTATCTGCATTTCCTTCTGAATCAGCTTGTGATCTTTTCCTCTGAGGGATAACAGCAAAGAAAGAAGTTTTCCAATCCCTTGTCTCCAGGAACTTGAGTAGTATTTCTACAACTTGATTCACAGTAAGAACCTGAAAGCTCAAATGAGAAATAAAATGTCTTAGACACAAATGGAAATTCCCATTTTTTACAGTGTTGTCAAGTAAATTACCAACTTAGTATAGGGCAATTGATACTTGAAATTCACAAAATTTCAAAATGATCCATAAAATTGAAGATCCGCAATCACATTGGTTATTTTCAGACGGTGTCATCAACAGAATCACCAATTCAGTCCTACATCTATAAAGGGTCGGTCAGTTTGGTATTTGAAATCAACAAAATGGTCGGTCAGTTTGGTATTTGAAATCAACAAAATTCTAAAATGATGCAAGAAATTAAAAATGCTCAACCACATTAGTCACTTTGACACATTTTGTACAGCTAAACTGATTGACCAAAAAAGACTAATGTGATAAACCAAATTATAATTTCATAGATCATTTTGTAATTTCTTAGGTTTCATACATCAAATTGTCTAACCCCAGTAATTTCAGCTAAATGGTGATTCACTCTGCTATTATTATCAATAGCGACTCTGCAATATAAAAGAACATACCGATGAATCAGGATCCTCTATAGTAGGATCACTCTCCGACCCCCTCCATTTTTTCTCTCTCTCCTTTGATAACTCTCTCTCAATCTCCCTATTTTCTCCCAATCCTCTTTCTTCTCATACTTGTGTTTCCAGCTGCAGTGGAAGCATTTCCACTGCAGATGATGATCCAATATACAATCAATACAAAGTACTAATTCACAATCCATCGATACAAAATACAAACTTTTAGCAGCCAAAGGTTAAAATGAACACAGCCCAAAGCAAAAACAAAAGGGTTAAATGTGTTAACATGAACAGTACCTGAGAACTAGACATCTTCATGAAATTACCAATAGGGAGTTTAGCTGTTTGAATTCCTTGCTCTTGTGCTTTCTCCATAGTTATCCCCTTGAACCTATTCCTATCAACTAATCCACCAATTATATATATCTTGTTCAAATCAAGTTCTTCAAGAACGTTCTCTGAATCAGCCGTTAGATACACCAAATCATCCTTACGATCTGCCAATACTTCAATATAAGACTTATTTTCCTTCTCGATGATCCACTTATCAAATCCCGATATCTTTTTCAATTGATTATCCATCTCTCCTTCGCAGCCAGTTAGCCAAAGATGTGCAGGGGTATCACATCTTCCATTCACCGCATAGCAATACATTATCTACACATACATTATTCCATTCCATCATTTACCAATACACAATAAGAAAATACGAAATAATAATTATAACACAGTAGCACTTGATAAGATGACACAAATCCCTTTCAGTTTAATCAGCCGTCTTATCTAAACATATATTGTTCCATTCCATCGTTTACCAATACACATTCAAAAATATAATTATAACTCACTACAAGCATTTGATCAAATGACACGAATATCTTTCAGTTTAATCAGTCTTCTCGATAAATACAACAATATTAAAACTCTTGAGAGAGAGTTTGTCCCTACCAATTTATACCAAAAATATATGAGAAACATCCAAATTGGTTGAGATTGTAAAATCGTGTCAACATAGTACTTCACATTATCAATATTCTAAAATAATCTCTAAAATTGCAAAATGTTAATCAAGTCCTTTGCTTTGTCTGACTCTGTTATATCTAACATCATTATACTCTTAGTCTATGTTATCAATCTCAGATAGAAGCGTGTAGCATCGAACTCAAAAATTGCTATAGCGGATAACGGGATGTCTGCTATTGTCGAAACTAAAAAACCATATACAAAGTTAAAAAATGAAATTCAAAATTAGGTTTTTTGACAATTTTCCCCCAAAATTGCAATAGCGGCCACCAAACCGCTATAGTAGCGGGCATGCGCCGTGATAGCACCACTTTTCAACCACTTATAGTGGCCAATATTGCTGCTACTCTCGATGGCACTTCGCAGGACTACGGAGTAGTAGTGGAAGCTGCGCTGCCATGCTACACCGCTAGTGTGCTATTGACAACATAGCTCTTAGTTTCAAACGCACACCCAACGTTCTCAACTTAGACCTTGTTCAGATAAACAACTTAATTTACAGCTTATAGCATAAACATTTATCATGATAAACACTTATGTATAAGCTATTTCTATAACAAAAGATAAAATAAATGTAAATTGTTTTCATATAAACTATAACCTGTTCTCATAAACTATCTTGAAGAACTCATGAAAATAAGCTGAAAACCGCAAACTAATTAAAATAAGCTCAAAAAACAGCTTATGAACATGTCAGTTCATTAATTCTCCTAAACAGTCTCACAAATGTTTATGTCACGGGATAAACTCAAATAAGTCAATCCAAACCGACCTTTAATATAAATATAATCACTTATTTTCTCCTAATAGTAAAGTAATCTACATTTCAAATCAAAATAATTTACCATAAACAATCTAAGAAACCCATCAAAAAAATTTGTTAATTCACCTGTTGAACGAGACTGCGAATTTCTAAAGGAGTCATAAGATGAGAAAACTCAACATCAACAACAACATTCTGCCCTAACTCTTTCCCTTTAACAAGCCTCTCTTTCTTCTCATTTTTCTCTTCTAACCTTTTCTCCATTCTCTCTTTCCTTAAACTCATTCTCGCTTCAACAAGCTTCACTCTCTCATCCTCTGCTATCCCCGCAATACTTTCTTCCCATTCCTTTCGCTTCCGTTCAGTTTCCTTCTTCTTCTGCTCCTTCGCCGCCGCTTTCTTCTCTGCCTTCTTTTCTTCCCATCGTTGTTGCCGAGCTAGCTTCTTTTTCGCGTTCTTGGAGAGCTCTGAAGTGGGTTGTGATGGTTCTGGGTTTGGAGGTGGAACTGTGGATTCGGGTTCGTGGTTTGGTTCCATATCTATTGTCGTTGTTTTGTTAAGGATGGAGAGAGGTTGAAGATTTGTTTTACGCCCTAACTCCTATTTTACTTCCCAATTAATTTGTCCGCTAATAGTCATTTTGTTCCTGAATGTGTAATGAATAGCTACAATTGTATCAAAATTTTAAAATATTTTTCGATTATGCACTTCGTCAGTCAAAATAGTCTTTGATATTAAAATGTTTCATTAATATTATCATATCAGTCATTCAATATAGTTACTTATTATCATATTAATTCTTATAAGTAATTACTTATTGTCATTTCAGTTCTTATATGAAAAGAGTTATTGTGAGTATTGAGAGATTATTTTAGTGTCGGAGACTATTTTGTTTAAAAGAGTACACAATCAAGGACTGTTTTGAAATTTTGATAAATTGAGGGACTATTGTGACTACTCATACATTCAGGGACTAAATTGACTATTACCTCTTTTTTAAATTAGTCATTCAAAACCAAATCGACTATAATTTTATTTTTGTATCAGAACCGTTTTCCTCTCAAGACCGAATCAAACAACAGTGTAGACGCGTCTAGATGTTGGTGCTTCGGTCCAAATAAGGAAGATCGTAACGTTCAAATAACACTTATAAAAGGATTAACATTTACCTCTTTCTAAAGAAAGCAGCTGAAGATAGGGTGTGAAAATATCGACTAAAATTATAAAATTTGCGGTTTTCCCATTTGATCAAATCATTGGAGTTAAAAAAATGTAAATTTAATTACTTAATAAATTTTTTAGATTTTGTTGAACCACAAGAAGGGACGTGGAGCTTCACTTTTTTTTTTAGAAAAATATGCTTATAGCATTTCATTAGCTATCAAATGGTTTATACATGTTGGTACATCATCAAAAATATGGAAGCTAGATAAGGATGTGGCTGCTTTTGCTAATTTGTGGGCAGCCTCATTCGCTTGCCTTCTAGAAAACTCAATATGAGATGGACATATATCTCCTCTATGATTCATCTGTATACAAGTCGTCAAGCATTCTCGACACACTCGCCACACCATATTCTTTACCTTAGGCAGAGCTTTCAATCTCCAAATTCCACTCCAATAACCATTCCTCCTTAAGTGAGAATTATCCACAATTTCTTCTACACACATACGATACGCACTTCTTACTGAATAGTGTCCGTTCTTTTCGGGTTTCCACACCAATTTATCCACATTCACTTGCGGGAACAGGGGTATATCTAAGATATGTTGCGTTGTTCCCACTTCAAAAATATACCGCACAAGCTCTTCATTCCAAGTCCGGGCATCTTGATGAATTAATAACCAACTAATTATCTTTGTAAGGACAAAGTTGCCGGACTTATAGGAGGTATACTAGTACCCGCACCCAACCAGGGTTCACCCATGATGGAGATATCATAACATTGCGTGCCATGACCAACCACCACTTTCGCGCTAAAAATATTCCACCAAACAAAGCTAGGATTGTACCCCAACTTTGAGCCAAGATAATTACTATGTAGGTAATACCTTGCCTTAAAAACTTTAGCAACTAAAGTATTTGGTTCAGTTTGAAGCATCCAATCCCGAGCATTACAACTTTAAATGTCGCAAGGTCTCTGAACCTTATTACATTGTGTCGTTTGTGTATTGATAACTTATCCCGCGACTACGAGTGCATACCTCTGTTATTAGCACCATCGTGTCCCCACAAAAAAGTGTTCATCATCTTCTCAATTTCTTATAACAAGGTATTAGGCAGCTGAAAATGCTCACCACATACGGGGGAATTAACTGAAGAACAGATTTGATCATTGCTTCCCTTTCCGGTTTAGACAAACACTTGCTACTCCAGCTATTTATCCTTTACCACACTTTATCCTTAATAAAATTGAAAAATTGTAACGCCCATGTTGAGTCTTTTGGTGTTGGCTGCATGTTTTGGCAAAACCAAAGTATTGAATAGAAGCATCTCCATATTTGAAACATTTCTTCAGTTGCAAGTTTTGTGTTTTGAAGCTGTTCAGAAGCTGAAATTTACATCAGAAGCTGAATGCTCATCAGAAGCACTGTAGCACTTCAGAAGCTGATTCAGGTTCTGATGCTCATGTTGACTTTTGTTGACTTCATCAGAAGTTGCATATTTTCAAGTTATTCTTGCGCGAATCTTTGCAAGATATGCTAAGGTTTTATTATGAATTAAAGCTTCTAGATTGCTGGTTGATTTGATGAAGATTTTATTGAAGATTTGATTCAAAGTTATGAAACACGTATTTTTCTGATATTATCTTTAAAAGATACAAGGTGGTTTTATTTGTTTCCTTTTTGGACCAATCTTATTTCAGAAACAAATCATGTGCAGAAGATTAGATTGTTATTTATGCTGCCAGTCTAAAGGCTATATAAAGAGGAGTGCTGCTGCTATTCAAGTGACGAATTCAAGAGTATTATTCAGAGAAAAGAGTCTTTGTTTTAAACTTAGAGTTTTTGTTTTGTGCACCACTCAAACGTTTTGAGTTGGTTTAGGATTGTCATTGAGTTGTAATTCATTCTAAGCCTCTAGGTACGAATGAAGTTTTGTCTTTGAAGTTTTATTCAAAAACAGGGGATTGTTAAGGGTTGTTCAAGTAGCTGGGTTTAGTTGCTTGAATAGGAAGTTAGAGGATTCTAATACTCAGAGTTGGGTAGAAGTCTGACTAGGAGGAGTTTAATTGCTAAGGCTGGGAACTGGGAGTCAGTGTCTTGAGTCTTTGGGTTAAATCCTATAGTGGATTTCCTTCCTGGATTGGTATCCCCCAGAGTAGGAGGTGTTTACTCCGAACTGGGTTAACAAACCTTGTGTGTTTTTAGCTTTCCTGCACTTTATATTCCTGCTAATTATTTGCTTTTATTTGGGCTAAGTTCTGATCAGAACCTGTTAGGTTCAGAACCAGTTTTAGTCAGAACCTGTTAGTATCTCTTAAGTATTGCCTGGCCAGAATTTCAATTGGCATCAGAGCAGGCACCCTGCCTGTAATTTGGGTGAGATCCAGAGGAGTTTATTTCTGGCAAGCATGGATAAAGAAGGAGGCTATGTTAATAGACCACCCCTACTAGATGGCACAAACTATGAGTATTGGAAGTCAAGGATGTGTGCTTTTCTAAAGTCTATTGACAGCAGGACTTGGAAAGCTGTGATTAAAGGCTGGGATCATCCTGTGGTTTTGGACAAAGATGGGAACAAGACTGAGATTCTGAAGCCTGAAGAAGAATGGACCAAAGCTGAAGATGATTTATCTCTGGGAAATTCAAAAGCCTTGAATGCAATCTTCAATGGAGTGGATCAGAATATGTTCAGACTCATCAAGCAATGTACAGTTGCAAAGGAGGCCTGGGAAATCTTAAAAACAACTCATGAAGGAACTTCTAAAGTGAAGATGTCCAGACTCCAGCTGCTGACCACCAAGTTTGAGAACCTGAAGATGAAGGAGGATGAATCCATTCAAGATTTTTACATGAATGTGCTGGACATGGCAAATTCTTTTGACTCACTTGGGGAGAAGATGTCTGATGAGAAGTTGGTGAGAAAAATCCTCAGGTCCCTGCCTAGAAGATTTGACATGAAGGTCACTGCAATTGAGGAGGCTCATGATATTTCTGCTATGAAGCTTGAGGAGCTGATTGGGTCATTGCTCAATTTTGAAACTGCCTTTTGTAAACAGACTGAGAAGAAAGGAAAAGGTGTGGCTTTTAGTGTGAATTCTGAAGCTGATGATCAACAAGAGTCTGAGGAGGATGACTTATCAGAAGCTCTTGTGTTGCTGGGAAAACAATTCAACAAGATTCTGAAGAATGTTAACAGAAAAGCCAAAGCCAAAGGTCAGAACTTCAGATTCAATAACAAGAAGCAACAGACTGATGAGAAGAAGGCCAAGTCTGAGGAGAAAAGCAACCAAGCCAAAGGTGTGCAGTGCTATGAGTGTGAGGGCTATGGGCATATCAAATCTGAATGTCCTACTTTTCTTAAGAAGCAGAAGAAAAGCCTAGCTATTTCATGGTCTGATGATGGTTCTGAAGATGATGATGTTAGTGAATCTGATATGTGTGATACTGGTCTGGTTGTAAGATCAGGAGCTATCTTGAAGAATGAAGCTATCTTAGAGTCTGAGACCTTTTCAGAGTCTGACTCAGAGTTTGAAGCCTCATCTGTGTCTGAAGCTGCTAAAACCTCATATGATGAACTAGCTGATAACTACAAGAAGCTGTATACCAGAAGTGCTGAGGTTTGCAAACAAGTTTTGGATCAGAAGGAGACTATTCTACAACTAGAGGCTGAAAAAGGTGAACTGTTAGTGCAGAATTCAGATTTAAAAGAAGAAGTGAACCAACTGAACTCCCAACTTGATCAAATGAAGAAGCAAGTGAAGATGTTGAACTCTGCTACTGATAAGTTGGAGGACATTTTGGGGAATCAGCAACAAGGAAAAACTGGTTTAGGTTTTGTTGATCAGACTCAGATCCCTAAACAGATGAATTTTGTTCCTGCTACTCAAACTCATGATTCTATGGTTGGAACATCAAAGAGGAGACCTCAGAAACAAGCCCAGATGCCAGCTCAGAAGAGACCTCAGATGCAAGGTCAGAAGTATGTTCAGATGCAAGGTCAGAAGCATGGTCAGATGCTACCTCAGAAGCAACCCCAGAAGTCTTTCAGAAACAGAAGGAGGAGAAATCATCCATGGGTCTGTCATCATTGTGGAAAGAGAGGGCATATCAAACCATTCTGCTTTAAATTGTATGGTTACCCTGAACACTTCCAATATAGAAGAGTGCAACCAGCTGCAACCAGACACTGTGTTCAGAAGGTGTGGAAACCTAAGGTTCAGAATGTAGGCCTGATTGCTCACACTTCACTGAGAGCCACTTCAAAAGAAGACTGGTATTTTGATAGTGGGTGTTCAAGGCACATGACTGGTGTGAAGAAGCTGCTGAGCAATATCAGATCATACTCCAGAAGTTATGTGACATTTGGAGATGGTGTAAAAGGTCAGATTCTGGGTATTGGTGATTTGATCAGAGAAGGGTTGCCCAGACTTAATGATGTGCTACTGGTGGAAGGATTAACTTCAAATCTGATCAGTATTAGCCAACTTTGTGATCAGGACTTGAAGGTTAATTTTAACAAACTAGAGTGTATTGTTACTGATCAGGAAGATAAGATTCAGATGAGAGGCTGCAGATCCAAAGACAATTGTTACTTGTGGGTTTCTGAAGAAGAAAGAAGTTTGACTTCTTGTCTTATGAGCTCAGAAGAGGAAGTCAAGCTCTGGCACCAGAAGTTAGGTCATCTGCATCTGAAAGGCATGAAGAAAATTCTAAGTACTGAAGCTATCAGAGGTGTACCAAATCTGAAGATCAATGAGGACAATGTTTGTGGTGATTGTCAAATTAGGAAACAAACAAGAAAGTCTCATCCCAGATTAGTTCACCAGGTAACTACTAAAGTACTAGAACTTGTTCATATGGATTTAATGGGGCCTATGCAAGTAGAAAGTATTGGAGGGAAGAGGTATGCATTTGTAATGGTAGATGACTACTCTAGATATACATGGGTCAGCTTTGTTAGAGAAAAGTCTGACACTTTTGAAGTCTTCAAAGAGATGTGCATTCAACTACAAAGAGAGAAGGATAGTGGGATTATCAGAATCAGAAGTGATCATGGCAAAGAATTTGAAAACAAGAGCTTTTCAGAATTCTGTGCTTCTGAAGGTATAAAGCATGAGTTTTCTGCACCTATCACACCTCAGCAAAATGGTGTAGTTGAGAGGAAGAATAGGACTTTGGCAGAATGTGCAAGAGTGATGCTGCATGCTAAGAAACTTCCATATATGTTCTGGGCTGAAGCAATGAACACTGCATGTTACATACACAACAGAGTCACTTTGAAGAAGGGTACTACATCAACTCTGTATGAATTGTGGAAAGGGAGAAAGCCTACAGTCAAATATTTCCATATTTTTGGGAGCAGATGCTATATCTTGGCTGACAGAGAGAATAGAAGAAAACTGGATCCTAAGTCTGATGAGGGCATATTCCTGGGTTATTCAGTGAACAGCAGAGCTTACAGGGTGTTTAATTCCAGAACCAAGGTTGTGATGGAGTCCATTAATGTGGTAATTGATGATCTGACTGCTGAGAAAGATAGAAGTGAGCCTGAAGTTGTTCCAGAGTTTGAAGCTTCAGAAGAACAAACTTCAGAAGCAGAAAAGCATTCAGAGTCTGAAGAAGCAGAAGATCAAACAGATCAAGTTCCTAATGGTAAAGGGCCATCAATTAGAGTTCAGAAGAATCATCCTAAAGACTTAATCATTGGAAGCTTAGATCAAGGTGTCAGAACCAGGAGTTCAGATGCTGCTGCTACTGATTCATGCTTTGTGTCAAAAGTTGAGCCTAGAAATGTGAAAGAAGCCCTGACTGATGAATTTTGGATTGAAGCAATGCAAGATGAGTTGAATCAATTCAAAAGGAGTGAAGTGTGGGATCTGGTTCCAAGACCTGAAGGGTTGAATGTGATTGGTACTAAGTGGATATTCAAGAATAAAACAGATGAAAGTGGTACTGTAGTCAGAAACAAGGCAAGATTGGTTGCTCAGGGTTATACTCAAGTTGAGGGACTTGATTTTGATGAGACCTTTGCACCTGTGGCCAGACTAGAGTCCATAAGACTACTGCTGGGTGTATCCTGCATTCTCAAGTTCAAGCTATTTCAGATGGATGTGAAGAGTGCATTTCTAAATGGATATCTGCAAGAAGAAGTTTATGTTGAACAGCCTAAAGGATTTGTGGATCCTAAGTTTCCAGAACACGTGTACAAGTTGAAGAAGGCATTGTATGGATTGAAACAAGCACCAAGAGCATGGTATGACAGGCTGACTCAGTTTCTTGTGGCTCAAGGTTACAGAAAAGGAGGTTCTGATAAAACTCTGTTTGTGAAAGATGAAAATGGGAGTTTGATGATTGCTCAGATTTATGTGGATGATATAGTGTTTGGAGGGATGTCTCAGAAGATGGTCAAACTGTTTGTTCAGCAGATGCAGTCAGAATTTGAAATGAGCTTAGTTGGTGAACTGACTTATTTTCTTGGATTACAAGTCAAGCAAATGGAAGATACAATCTTCATTTCTCAAAGTAAGTATGCCAAGAACATAGTGAAGAAATTTGGATTGGAATCTGCTGCTCACAAGAGGACACCAGCTGCTACCCACCTGAAGTTAACTAAGGATGAACATGGAGTTTCAGTAGACCAAAGTCAGTACAGAAGCATGATTGGGAGCCTATTGTACTTAACTGCAAGCAGGCCTGATATCACATTTGCTGTAGGAGTTTGTGCAAGATATCAAGCTGATCCTAAGATGAGTCATCTGACACAAGTTAAAAGGATCCTGAAGTATGTGAACAGCACAAGTGACTATGGAATCATGTACTCACATAGTTCAAGTTCTGAACTGATGGGATATTGTGATGCTGACTGGGCTGGAAGTGCTGATGACAGGAAGAGCACCTCAGGAGGTTGTTTCTTTTTGGGAAATAACTTAATTTCATGGTTTAGCAAGAAGCAAAACTGTGTATCATTGTCAACTGCTGAGGCTGAGTATATTGCTGCTGGAAGTAGTTGCTCTCAATTGGTGTGGATGAAGCAGATGCTGGAGGAGTACAACATTGAACAAAGAACTATGACATTGTTTTGTGACAATTTGAGTGCCATCAACATCTCTAAGAATCCAATTCAACACAGCAGAACCAAACACATAGACATCAGGCATCATTTTATCAGAAACCTTGTGGAGGACAAGATTGTTCAGCTGGAACATGTAGCTACTGAAGAACAAGTTGCTGACATTTTCACAAAGGCCTTGGATGCTAAGCAGTTTGAAAACTTAAGAAGCAAGTTAGGTGTGTGTCTACATGAAGACTTATAGCAATTACTGCAAACTGGATGTGAGGAAGATAGAGTACCTGCCAGTTGTGCTCATGCTAAGTGTGATCCTGATCCTGAATCTGAGTCTGAAGTTCTTTCCAGGATCTGTGTTACTTGTTTTGATTTTATTCCCTATATGAAGACTATGTTATGTCAGAATTTTGTGGCTAAAAAGGGGGAGAAAATCCTATGTAATGTGTTGGCTCTGATACCAAAAGTATTATGCAAAGTGTTGCTGCTCAGAAGTTCATATCTCAGATGTTCAGTTTTTTGTATGGTTCAGAAGTTATGTGTGAAGCTCAGTGTTCAGAACCAATGCAACCAGAGCTGTCACTGTGTTATTGAGGGGGAGTATGTGTCTCAGGGGGAGTACAAGTCTGTTATATTCCTGAAGTGTAGTGGTCCTGAAGAAGAGTGATCCTGAAGAAGATTTGTGCTCAGCTCCTGAAGTGTGCTCTGATACCTTTTGGTAGTAAGGGGGAGTTTGTTTGTGAAGCTTCAGGGGGAGTATTATGTTGTTCAGAAGTTAATCAGTAGCTCTAATACCATGTTTGTGATGATCAGAGTAACTATGTGTGTGCTTCAGAAGTTCAGAAGCTGAAGCTGATGTTTTACATAGCTGAATCCGCTGCCTAAACAAATTGCTATGATGTATGTTTATGGAGTTCTTCATTGCTGAGTTGACTATAAGGGAGATTGAAGAACTTGGATGGTTTTAGCCAAAAATTTGCCAAAGGGGGAGATTGTTGAGTCTTTTGGTGTTGGCTGCATGTTTTGGCAAAACCAAAGTATTGAATAGAAGCATCTCCATATTTGAAACATTTCTTCAGTTGCAAGTTTTGTGTTTTGAAGCTGTTCAGAAGCTGAAATTTACATCAGAAGCTGAATGCTCATCAGAAGCACTGTAGCACTTCAGAAGCTGATTCAGGTTCTGATGCTCATGTTGACTTTTGTTGACTTCATCAGAAGTTGCATATTTTCAAGTTATTCTTGCGCGAATCTTTGCAAGATATGCTAAGGTTTTATTATGAATTAAAGCTTCTAGATTGCTGGTTGATTTGATGAAGATTTTATTGAAGATTTGATTCAAAGTTATGAAACACGTATTTTTCTGATATTATCTTTAAAAGATACAAGGTGGTTTTATTTGTTTCCTTTTTGGACCAATCTTATTTCAGAAACAAATCATGTGCAGAAGATTAGATTATTATTTATGCTGCCAGTCTAAAGGCTATATAAAGAGGAGTGCTGCTGCTATTCAAGTGACGAATTCAAGAGTATTATTCAGAGAAAAGAGTCTTTGTTTTAAACTTAGAGTTTTTGTTTTGTGCACCACTCAAATGTTTTGAGTTGGTTTAGGATTGTCATTGAGTTGTAATTCATTCTAAGCCTCTAGGTACGAATGAAGTTTTGTCTTTGAAGTTTTATTCAAAACAGGGGATTGTTAAGGGTTGTTCAAGTAGCTGGGTTTAGTTGCTTGAATAGGAAGTTAGAGGATTCTAATACTCAGAGTTGGGTAGAAGTCTGACTAGGAGGAGTTTAATTGCTAAGGCTGGGAACTGGGAGTCAGTGTCTTGAGTCTTTGGGTTAAATCCTATAGTGGATTTCCTTCCTGGATTGTTATCCCCCAGAGTAGGAGGTGTTTACTCCGAACTGGGTTAACAAACCTTGTGTGTTTTTAGCTTTCCTGCACTTTATATTCCTGCTAATTATTTGCTTTTATTTGGGCTAAGTTCTGATCAGAACCTGTTAGGTTCAGAACCAGTTTTAGTCAGAACCTGTTAGTATCTCTTAAGTATTGCCTGGCCAGAATTTCAGCCCATAATAAGGTTGTCTAGAATTTTTACTCGAGCGTTAAAATTTCGTATTGGGTACATTAAATTACAACACAAATTATGTCTGAAAGATAAGTAGCACACAATGTCTCATACATCATCATAAAGGTACAATCTGAAGTACATAAAATACAACATACGTCTGAAATACAAATCCATTACTGACGGGTACAAGATACAAAACATAGTCTAGTCCTGATAAAAGACACATAATACATAATCAGAATATATATATTAGAATTTGGAAGTGAAGAGTTTGTTGAATGCTAAAATATGTAATGATGTAATATACTATCTCTAGTTTAAGCTTTCATATTCATATTTTAATAGTCTCACATCGGACATTTCAAAACAACCTAGAGAAACATCACTATATAAAATAAGGCAGCTGATAAGTGGCAAAATATGAATAAATCCATGTCTTTTATAATGCCTTTTAGTTACTTGTTTTGCAAGTTATCTTAGGAAAAGCATGGAATTTATGAATAAATGCCAATTATTCTTTGTATATCTCATTCTTCCCCATTTGTGTAGGAAAAAGCAAGCCAGGACCTGAACATCAAAAGAATTATTGAAGAGAAGCATGAAGACATTCGCCTAGCGATCCTAGGGCGATTGCAGGGCGAAGTGTATCAGAGATATTTCGCCTAGCGATTTGAAAGCGAAAGCTTAGCGAAGGTAGGCAGAGAGTTCAGATGGAACAGTAACTGCCATATTCGCTAAGCGACGGAGAGGCGAAAGGTAGGCGAAGGTAGGCAGAGAGTTCAGCTGAAACAGTAACGGACACTTTCGCCTAGCGATCCTGAGGCGAAAGCTTGGCGATTCAAGACAGGGATTTTCTGGAACAGGGGAAGCTATTTTCGCCCAGCGATATTTTGGTTCGCTCAGCGACATCATCAAGGCGGTCTAACTGTAGAAGATGACGTGGCAAATCTCTATTGGCTGTTTTGAATTTCTCGCTGAGCGATGATACGTATCGCTGAGCGAAAGTGTAATTATCAGTTTAGTATTTAAGCTATTTTCAGCTTTTAGGTTAAAAAGTTACTATTGTATTGACTACAGTTTTACACGAAATTTAAGAGCTTATTCCTAAGAAAGAGAGATTAGGCATAGAGGGAGAATAACTTCAAAATAGCAAGTAACTTTGGATTGAAGAATAGATTTTAGAAGCTTTGAGACATCAAGCTCTCAACTATCTTCATCTTCCTTTCTTATTTTGCAAGTGTTGTCATGAAAATGATCAACCAATCTCCTTTGTTGGGATTGATAGGTAATCAATCACTCATGTTGTAAACTTTTGATTATTTAATATATGATTCTAGCAATTTTTATATACCATTGAATTTCTTCTTGCTTTTCAATCTTATGTTTGATTTAAATGTTGTTGAAAAAGGCTTTTGAATCTAGGTTTAGAATGATTTTCTATCAAGATAAGAAATTCTAGAAATGGGATTTGGTTTTGATAATTACATTATAGTATTGAATCTTAATGCTTTTGGATCGTTTAATAGATTGAGAAATCATCGATTAAACGATACAATCGATCTCAAGACATCATTTGGGAAATCAATGATGTTGTGAGCAATACGTAATAATGCAATATATAAGAAAACGCTAGAATTCGTATTTGTAATCAATCGGATATAAACGATGTTTTGATTGATGAACGTTAATCCTAACACCCTCTATGTCCTATTTCTCTACCATTTATTTATTATGTTTTAAAAAGTATGAGTAGTGTAGTAAAACAAACAAGTAAACCCTAACTTAAGACGATAATCGAAGTTGAATGGAATATGATATCACCTTAATCCCTGTGGAACGATATAAAAACTAATACTTGCATTCGTGCAATAACAAAATGGCGCCGCTGCCGGGGATTAAAGTTTTTGATGTTATAATCATTGCAACTTTAATTATGGTTTTAAGCAATTTTGCACAAAATTCTTTTATGTATATAACTAATACTCTTATCCATCTTGTTTGCTAATTCTTTGTGGTCAGATTATTGAAATCGTTTATGCGAGGTCAAGTTTCCGAGGACCAACTTCTTTTTGATTCCGAGATTGAAAGAACAGCTAGAAGAGCTAATAGCAAGAATCGGAGAAAGAAGCAACAAGCTAAGAGGAGGCAACAAGAGACGAGTTCTGTTTCTAGTCAATCATCTAGTCCTAATCCAAGCCAAGATTTACATATGGCTGTAGCTGGAGATGGTGCAGGAGGTTCTGGGGTTCCATGTTTAAACAGTCCACGTCGTTTTGCTCAATTGGGGAAAGCAACACGGACTACCAAACAAACGGAAATGAAGACGGGGATCCTACAAATTCTATATGCTAATCCATTCTCAGGATTAGATCATGAAGACCCGTTCCAACATCTCACAAAGTTCTATGAGATTGCGGGAACTCTCGGTGAGACGGAAAATAATGAGGAGGCAATGTGGATGAGAATGATTCCACATTCGTTGATTGGCAAAGCAAAGGAGTGGTACTTAGACCAACCTCCAACGGTGATGACAAATTGGAATACACTTGAGGAGAAATTCCTTGAGAGGTTCTTCCCTCAAAACCGGTTTATGGAGGCAAAGACAACCATTGCGGTGTTTTCACAAGGTACAAGTGAAACACTATGTGAAGCCTGGGAGCGTTTCAAGTCAATGCTCAGACGATGTCCGAACCATGGATTTGATGAGTTAACACAAATTCATCTCTTCCGGAACGGAATGCAACAACAATCCAAGCTTTTGCTTGACGCTGCAGCTGGTGGTTCTTTAATGGCCAAGAGCGCGGAGGATGCTGTTGCTATTATTGATAGAATGGCGTTGAACGATCACCAAGCTCATCACAACCGGAGCCAAAGCCAAAGGAAGACGGGAATCTTAGAGTTGGGAACTAATGATGCGATCCTTGCACAAAACAAGTTGCTCACGCAACAAGTGGAAGAGTTGACAAAGAAAATGGCCAACCTTCCCCAACAGATGAAGGACATCCACAATGAGCAAAGAAAACAACATCAAGTCGCAGCTTGCGAGCTTTGTTCAGGAGATCACCCAACCGGATTCTGTCCACCCCCCACAGAAGAGGTAAGCTATGTTGGTAATCAACCAAGGCCTCAACAGTTTCCTAACCAATTCCAAAACCATCCAAACAACTTCCCAAGAGGGAATAACCCAAATTATGGTCAAGGGTGGAGAGGAGAAGCTGGCCAATACAACCGACAACCTTACCAGAATTACAACCAATATCAACCTCCACAACAAAACCGAAACCAATCCACTGATGAAACCCTCAATCTATTCATGCAGCAGTCAATGGCCAACCAGAAAAACACAGATGCGTCCATTAAAAATCTGGAGACGCAGGTGGGTCAATTGGCACAACAACTTTCACAAGCTACTCAACAAGGCGGAACCTTTACCGCCAACACACAAACCAACCCGAAGGATCATGCATCATCATCGAAATGACAATTAAGTCATTTTGATGAGGAAGTCCTTGCAACAAGAGACAACGAAAATTGCAAGGCAATAGCTACAAGGAGCGGGAAGGTAATTGGCCAAGGTATCGGGGACAATTTAGAAGTAGAGAGGAAGGTGGTTGAGAATGAGGTGAAAGAGAAGGATGAAGATGAAGGGCATGAGGAAGAAACGGAGGATGTACATATAGAGGATGTAGAAGTAGAAAAAAATAATAAGGATGTAGTTGAAAATGAAAATATTGTATGGAAGAAGGATGTGGTGAAGGAGAAGAGCAAGAAGCAAGATATAGTGAAGAATGCACCAACACTGCACCTACCTTACCCAACTACACCAGCCAAAAAAGAGAAGGAGAGGCAGTTTGCTAGGTTCCTTGAAGTTTTCAAGAGATTACAAATCAACATACCATTCTCGGAAGCCTTAGAGCAAATGCCTACTTATGCCAAGTTCATGAAGGAAATCCTTTCCAAGAAGAGAAGGTTCAATGAAGAAGAAACAATTTTGCTAGATGCAAATTGTAGTGAGATCATCCAAAACACATTGGCAAGAAAGAAGAGAGATCCGGGCAAAGTTACATTGCTCGTGTCCATTGGCAATGTGGATGTCGGCAAGGCACTTATTGATTTGGGTTCAAGCATCAACCTAATACCACTATCCGTTGTCAAAAGGATAGGTCATATAGTTGTGAAGAGAACCAACTTAACCTTGCAATTAGCCGACAAATCCTACACTCGTCCATTGGGAATTGCTGAAGACGTGTTGGTGAAAGTCGACAAGTTCTTGTTCCCCGTCGACTTTGTAGTGATGGACATTCCGGAGGATGATGACGTGCCACTACTTCTTGGAAGAACTTTCATGCAAACGGCACGGATGATGATTGATCTTGACGGAGGCTTAATGAAGGTCCGTGTGGACGATGAAGAAGTCAATTTCAACATCCATGAAGCCATGAGGTTCCCTAGTGATAAAGCTGCGTGTCTCAAGATGGATGCAACGGAAGAATTGATAGTTGATACGAGAAACCAGTTGCACTGATTTGACGCATCTTGAGAGAGTTTTGACAAACGCACTAAGTATCCTAGGAGAAGAAGATGAGCTAGAGCTTGAAGAGTGTTTGAAGGAGCTCGATTCGTTGAAGGAAATTCCTCCTCACAAAGCAATAATCGAGGAATTGACGAATGATGCTAAAGTAGAAGAAGTGAAACCGGAGATGAAGATATTACCCTCACATTTGAAGTATGTGTTTCTTGACAAAGAGGGTACCAAACCGGTGATCATTAGTAGCTCCTTATCAAACCAAGAAGAAACAAGATTGGTCGAAGTTTTGAAGTCCAACAAAGAAGCAATAGGTTGGACACTATCCGACTTAAAAGGGATAAGTCCTTCCTATTGTATGCACAAGATCATGATGGAAGAGGATTATAAGCCGGTGGCACAACCTCAAAGACGGTTAAACCCAAACATGAAAGAAGTAGTCCGGAAAGAAGTAGTGAAGCTACTAGAAGCCGGCATGATTTATCCGATCTCGGATAGCTCTTGGGTTAGTCCGGTTCAAGTTGTCCCTAAGAAGGGAGGTATGACGGTTATCACAAATGAGAAGAATGAGCTCATACCGACGAGAACCGTGACCGGTTGGAGGATGTGTATTGACTACCGAAGGTTGAACAAAGCAACGAGAAAAGACCATTTTCCTCTACCATTTATGGATCAAATGCTAGAGAGGCTGTCAGGACAAGCTTTTTACTGTTTCCTTGACGGGTATTCGGGTTACAATCAGATATTGGTGAATCCAGACGATCACGAGAAGACTGCTTTCACATGTCCTTTTGGGGTATTCGCATATCGACGCATGCCGTTCGGTTTATGTAACGCTCCAGCAACATTTCAAAGATGCATGCAAGCCATTTTTGCCGACTTGATAGAGAAAAGCATTGAAGTGTTCATGGACGACTTCTCAGTTTTCGGGTCATCATTTGATTTATGCTTGGAAAATCTGGATACGGTACTGAAAAGGTGCAAGGAAACCAACTTGGTGCTCAATTGGGAGAAGTGTCACTTCATGGTAACCGAGGGTATTGTCCTTGGTCACAAGATCTCCTCCAAGGGTATCGAAGTTGATAAAGCTAAGGTCGACGTGATAGGAAAACTTCCACCACCAGTCAATGTCAAAGGGATCCGAAGCTTCCTAGGCCATGCCGGGTTCTATCGGAGATTCATCAAAGACTTCTCAAAAATTGCAAAGCCATTGAGCAACCTGCTCAACAAAGATAAGTCTTTTGATTTTGATATTGACTGTTTAAATGCATTTAATAGTTTGAAGGATAGCTTAACATCCGCACCCATAATCACCGCACCAAACTGGATATTACGATTTTGAACTTATGTGCGATGCTAGTGATTATGCGGTAGGCGCGGTGTTAGGTCAACGCAAAAACAAAATTTTTCATGCTATACACTACGCAAGTAAAGTTTTAAATGACGCACAAGTCAATTATGCTACCACTGAAAAAGAATTACTTGCCATAGTGTTCGCATTAGAAAAATTTCGTTCATATCTCATAGGTTCGAAAATTGTTATTTGGACTGACCATGCAGCTATCAAGTACTTGATTACCAAACCCGACTCAAAGCCGAGACTCATCCGTTGGATGTTGCTACTCCAAGAGTTTGATTTGGAGATTAAGGACAAGAAGGGGACTGAGAACCTAGTAGCTGATCACCTGTCCAGATTGGTGAACAAAGAGATAACGAAGAATGAAAGGGACATCCTTGAAGAGTTCCCGGATGAGCAAGTTGCTTACGGTGCAAGAAAGACCATGGTTCGCGGACATGGCCAACTACAAAGCAACGGGGTTCATTCCGGAGGATTACACTTGGCAAATGAAGAAGAGGTTGTTGAGAGACGCCACTCAATTCATTTGGGATGACCCATACTTATTCAAGATTGGAGTAGACCACTTAATCAGAAGATGTGTTGCTAGAGAAGAAGCCAAGGACATCATGTGGCATTGTCACAACTCGCCATATGGTGGTCACTACAGTGGAGAAAGAACTGGAGCTAAAGTTCTTCAAGCTGGCTTTTATTGGCCCTCGTTGTTCAAGGATTGTTATGAACATGTGAAAGAATGCGAGAGTTGCCAGAAGACCGGAGGGATTTCAAAGAGGAATGAAATGCCTCTACAAAGTATCCTTGAAGTCGAAGTCTTCGATTGTTGGGGTATTGACTTTGTAGGGCCATTTCCATCTTCTTTGAACAACGAGTATATTCTGGTGGCTGTTGATTACGTTTCAAAGTGGGTTGAAGCAATAGCATCTCAGAAAGCCGACAGCAAAACAGTGGTCAAGTTTCTGAAAAGAAACATCTTCTCCCGATTTGGAACTCCAAGAGTGCTTAATAAGTGATGGAGGTTCACACTTCTGCAATCAGCAGTTAGCAAAAGCACTTGAGCACTATGGAGTAAAGCACAAGGTAGCTTCACCATACCATCCGCAGACGAACGGTCAAGCCGAGGTATCCTAACCGAGAAATCAAGCGGATACTTGAGAAGACCGTGTCATCTTCAAGGAAGGATTGGGCGATGAAACTGGACGAAGCGTTGTGGGCCTATAGGACCGCATACAAAGCTCCTACGGGTTTCACCCCATTCCAGTTGGTGTATGGGAAGGCATGCCACTTGCCGGTCGAGTTGGAGCACAAAGCGTTTTGGGCGCTCAAGTTTTTGAACTTTGATCAAGAGCAAGCTGGGGAGAAGAGGAAACTTCAAATGCATGAGTTAGAGGAGATGCGTGACCAAGCCTATCAGTCTAGCAAGCTCTATAAGGAAAAGGTTAAACGGTATCATGACAAGAAGATCATGAAGAGGGAATTCAAGCCTGGTCAGATGGTGTTGCTGTTCAATGCAAGACTACGATTATTTCCGGGTAAATTGAAGTCCAAGTGGTCTGGTCCGTTCATGATAAAGGAAGTAAAGCCTTATGGAGCTGTGGAACTTGAGGATCCTATCACCAAGTCGACATGGACAGTGAATGGACAAAGGCTGAAGCCATACTTTGGAGGAGAAGTTGTTCGGCACACGACAACAATTTCTCTCATTGATTCTTACACTGAAGCGAATCAGGCGTCGATCTAATGACGTTAAACAAGAGCTTGTTGGGAGGCACCCCAATTTTGTAAGTATTTTACTGCTTTGCATGTTAGTTTAGGTCATTTCTCATTCAAAATCAGAAACCAGTCCAAATTCAGAACTTGAAATTTTACCTGTCATGGATCGCCTAGCGACACACACGTTCGCTCAGCGACGATTATAGGTCAGTTTGACCATTGTTGACCAAACTCATTTCGCTTAGCGACGGAAAGTTCGCTTAGCGAAAATACGAAGGCAGACAGTTCCTGGTTCCAAAGCCAGTCAACTCTCTTGCCTCATTAATGTGTCCCAACCGTTTCCCCAACCACCCCATTACTACCAAAACCGGTTTTCTCATTTCATTTCTTTATTTCTCACACAAACAACACAAAACCTTTCAAATTCCACAAAACAAAAATCATCCCAAAAGCCTAGCAAAGCCAGATTTCTACACTTGCATATCTTTCTGTCATTTCTGAGTGCATTTAATCCAGGTTAGCTTGCTATTTTCATTCATTTTTAAAATTTTCGAATTGGGTTATTTTCATGGAATTATTAGAATAGGTTGTTTTTGTTGTGATTTTTGGTGTTTAGAATGCTGGTTAGGTTAGATGTTAGTTTAGATTAGATATGAACTAGAATAACAACACGATTGCCATGCAAAATCACGTTTTTGAATCACTTTTTGAAAAATACCCATTTTGTGTAAATTTGAAATAAACTTGGGTTTAAGATGTTTGTATGCCATAGTTGTTATTATATCTCATTTCTAATAGTATTGGGTGTGTTAGGTTGTGATTAGAAGTGATTAGAGGTAGTTCAGGCAGATTTTCAGAAAATTTTTTCATTTTCTGCGTATTTTCGCTAGGCGAAAGTATGATCGCCTAGGCGAAAGTTCATCTGGAAAACCCAGAAATGATGAACATTTTCGCCTAGCGATTATATAGGTCGCTAAGCGATTTTACCCAGAAATTTTTAAAAATTTTCTAATTTTTGATCTGAGTTTTTCAAATTGATTTTATACTAACCTCTATCAATATTTGTGTTCTGTGTGTTTTTCCTGATTGTTTTGCAGCATGGCACCTAAATCTAAATCTACCGGAAGCAAAAGGAAAGCCGGAGAAGGATCTTCTCGTGCATCCGCTCCATTTGATGCGAGCCGCTTCCGGAGCGCACACCATGCTGCTAGGTACCAGGAGCTGCTTCAGAGGAAGTTCTTGCATGAGAAAGAGTTTATCATCAGTCCTCAAGGCAAATACACCGGCATTTTGGGGATTTTTGAGAGCCGCAAGTGGGAGACATTGGTCAGTCCTCCGACAAATATCAACGCTGATATTGTCAGGGAGTTTTATGCGAATGCAATTCCTGACAGCCCTGAGGACCCCTTTGAGTTCCAGACTTTTGTCAGAGGCCATGTTGTGAAGTTTCACCGCCCAGCTATCAATGCTTACTTGGGAAACCCTTTGACTCCTGCTGAATCGGAATACTTGTGTGAGTACCATGCTCAGCAAGCTCGTGGCAACTGGGACCACGAAGAGATAAAAAGGCCATTTTCAAGGAAGGAAAAGACTATGATTTGAATGCATCTGGGAGGCCTTTTAGGGCATTGAAGCAGGACATGACAATGCCAGCTCAGGTGATCCTCAACCTTATCCTACACAACATCCGACCCAAAAGCCATATGTCCTCCACCACATTGGATGTTACCCCCCTCATTTACTGTATCCTATCTGGGAAGAAAGTGGACGTTGCCAGGATCATTGCAAAGGAACTTAAGACAGTTGCAATGAGTGGCATAACCACTGCTAAGTGTCCACTTGCCTTCCCCGGACTGATTATGGGCCTATGCCAGCAAGCACGCATCGTCCTCCCACCACAAATCCATGAGAAGATAGTAAACCCGGTGGATGATGCTTACATTGCCCGACACAATGAGGGGAGGCCAGTCAGAAGATCCCACCATCAAACCCAAGATCAGCCTGAACCATCACAAGCACAGGAGCAGCCACCTACACAGCCACAGCAGCCTCAGATTCACCAGTGGGATCCTAGGTATCAGAGTTTCACTTGGGATGCTATGGAGGCGCATTACAGAGGTCAGCTGGGTATCCAGGAGTCACTCTACCGTATGCAGCAGCATTGGGGTGCTCCCGCAGACTCTGCTCAGCAGGTGATGACCCCGGATCAGTATCGTT
The DNA here is from genome assembly GCA_018208015.1 of Medicago ruthenica. NCBI lineage: Eukaryota > Viridiplantae > Streptophyta > Magnoliopsida > Fabales > Fabaceae > Medicago > Medicago ruthenica. Next base: position 19,465,628 of record CM031372.1, read on the forward strand.
CTTATGTGAACTACCCTGGGGACAGGCCATTCTACTATGGAGGGGGCAGTGGAGCTGCAGTTGCTGATGATAATGATGATGATGCAGTTGCTGGTGCTGATGATGTTGTAGCAGCTGAGGGTTCGGATGAGGAGACTGCGAGTGATGAGGAGATGGAGGATTGAGCTGGGAGCAAGACAAGGATTTGAAAGCATGCGCATAAAGTGAAAAATTCCATTTAAAGCTTTCAGTCGTTTATTTTTTTTTGGATTGTCTGAATTATACCATGGCTTGTATCTGAATTCCCGTACTCTGTTTCTGTATTTTGTTTTGTACTTTGTTTCCGTACTTTTAATTCCGTATTTCAATTCTGTACTTTGAATATTATGTACTTTTGGTACAAGTTGTTTAAGTTTTTGTTTTATGTTAATCTTGTGTGTTATAGCTATTTATTTTAGTATCATGTTTTAGTTAGTATAGTTAATTTTCAATTGTGTGAACCCTGTTCAAATACTCAAAGCTAAATGCTTGAACTAAGCCAAAGCTATGAGCAAAAGATCAGGTGAGTGATAATGATAAAAGTTAGTGAGAAAGCGCGCAGTTAAGGTACTCGTTTCTTGTTTTTCTAGGTATATACTTGATTGTGAAATGAGTCCTTTGCACACAATGTTTATGTTACTCAGTTTTAAGTAAGCACATATTTACGTTTGAACCAATTTAGAACTAGCCAAAAATGTGAGGAATCCTCAACCAATGTATATATATGCAGGAGACCAATATCATGTTTTAACTCAGTTATTTTATGTTAAATCTGTTGTTGTTTTAAATTGTGTAAGAGCATTGAAATGATCAAGGCAATTTTTTTGAAATTGAGAGAAATAATTGACCAAATGAACCTACCCTGTGAGATGTGTGAGTATCTGTTAACCCAGCTGAGCCTAATGGAATCAGAATTGTTAACTGTGGACTGTCAATTTAATAAGCTCATATGCTTATTTAAATTGCCGGAGTTTGTAAAAAAAATTCAGTCACAGTTAACTCTCTATTAAATTCTGATTGTTGTTTTCTTTTGAACCCTTATCCGTCGTTTTTATTGACCTTTGCCATAATAACAAAGGAACATTCGATTAGGGTATCATTGAAATAAGTTGGGGAGAAAGGAAGGTTTTATTTAAGTCAATGTATGGTGAATGTAATATTTGATCTTGACAATCTTGAAAAGAAATGAAAAAAAGAAAGAAAAGCAAACCAAGAAAAAGAAAAGAGAAAAATGAAAAGGTTTGCAAGATTTCAAAGAAAAAGAAAAGTTGTCAAGAATCAATCAAGAATAGAAAAGAAAGAAATTCACCAAGTGTTGTATTGGAGAAAGAAGGAAGTTGCAATTAGATTGAATGTTTCCTTTTGCTTGGCCATTTGAATTCAAATATCCCACATATGACAATTCTTTTGTAACCTAGCCCAATTACAACCTTGAAAGACCTTTTGATCAATGCCTTTTATGCTTTTAGAAATGATAATTAGATGGACACATAATTTGATTGTATGTTATCATGTTTATTGTATGAGTGTTCATAACCCTTACAAATGTTCAACATGTTTATCTACTTTTATATAAGAGTGTGTTAGGTTGGTTCAAATTTAAATATATTGTTTGCCAAGAATTGTGAGATATAAACTTTGTGCTTAGGACTGTGTCACAATCATGGTATGTATTTAGTGGAATGAGAAACTTTACTATTACTTGCGCTATCATAGTTGAATCATTCACCTGATAAATCTTTTCTTCCATTTGGGAAATTTTTGCCTCATGCTTAACTTTGTCCAAAGCCTTGTTTTTCCAATTATTTTGAATCTTTTGTTTGAGGACAAACAAAGAACTAAGTTGGGGAGTATTTGATAAGTGGCAAAATATGAATAAATCCATGTCTTTTATAATGCCTTTTAGTTACTTGTTTTGCAAGTTATCTTAGGAAAAGCATGGAATTTATGAATAAATGCCAATTATTCTTTGTATATCTCATTCTTCCCCATTTGTGTAGGAAAAAGCAAGCCAGGACCTGAACATCAAAAGAATTATTGAAGAGAAGCATGAAGACATTCGCCTAGCGATCCTAGGGCGATTGCAGGGCGAAGTGTATCAGAGATATTTCGCCTAGCGATTTGAAAGCAAAAGCTTAGCGAAGGTAGGCAGAGAGTTCAGATGGAACAGTAACTGCCATATTCGCTAAGCGACGGAGAGGCGAAAGGTAGGCGAAGGTAGGCAGAGAGTTCAGCTGAAACAGTAACGGACACTTTCGCCTAGCGATCCTGAGGCGAAAGCTTGGCGATTCAAGACAGGGATTTTCTGGAACAGGGGAAGCTATTTTCGCCCAGCGATATTTTGGTTCGCTCAGCGACATCATCAAGGCGGTCTAACTGTAGAAGATGACGTGGCAAATCTCTATTGGCTGTTTTGAATTTCTCGCTGAGCGATGATACGTATCGCTGAGCGAAAGTGTAATTATCAGTTTAGTATTTAAGCTATTTTCAGCTTTTAGGTTAAAAAGTTACTATTGTATTGACTACAGTTTTACACGAAATTTAAGAGCTTATTCCTAAGAAAGAGAGATTAGGCATAGAGGGAGAATAACTTCAAAATAGCAAGTAACTTTGGATTGAAGAATAGATTTTAGAAGCTTTGAGACATCAAGCTCTCAACTATCTTCATCTTCCTTTCTTATTTTGCAAGTGTTGTCATGAAAATGATCAACCAATCTCCTTTGTTGGGATTGATAGGTAATCAATCACTCATGTTGTAAACTTTTGATTATTTAATATATGATTCTAGCAATTTTTATATACCATTGAATTTCTTCTTGCTTTTCAATCTTATGTTTGATTTAAATGTTGTTGAAAAAGGCTTTTGAATCTAGGTTTAGAATGATTTTCTATCAAGATAAGAAATTCTAGAAATGGGATTTGGTTTTGATAATTACATTATAGTATTGAATCTTAATGCTTTTGGATCGTTTAATAGATTGAGAAATCATCGATTAAACGATACAATCGATCTCAAGACATCATTTGGGAAATCAATGATGTTGTGAGCAATACGTAATAATGCAATATATAAGAAAACGCTAGAATTCGTATTTGTAATCAATCGGATATAAACGATGTTTTGATTGATGAACGTTAATCCTAACACCCTCTATGTCCTATTTCTCTACCATTTATTTATTATGTTTTAAAAAGTATGAGTAGTGTAGTAAAACAAACAAGTAAACCCTAACTTAAGACGATAATCGAAGTTGAATGGAATATGATATCACCTTAATCCCTGTGGAACGATATAAAAACTAATACTTGCATTCGTGCAATAACAGCAGCGATGCAAAGCAAATGTATAATACAAATTATGCATTAATTGTGGCTTCCCTTAGTTGACAGTTTAAGATTTTAAGGTGTAGTTAAAAAATTATTTGTTTTTAATTTAATATTTGCCTTATAAAAAATTTAAATGGTAAAAAAATCTAAAATTTGTTTTTTGAATCATTTTACTCAAGCTAACGAACTGAACCTAACGAGTCGAGCCGAGTTGTTCGTGAACTTTAAACGAGCCGAACTCAAACCATAAAAAAGGTTCGTGTCGAACTCGAGTCGAGTTTCGAGCCGAACTAATTCTTATCGAGTCGAGTCGAGCTCAGACGAGTTCGACTCGGCTCGACTCATTTCCAGCCCTACACCCAAAGCTTTGTTGTAACCAAGACTCCTTCCTCTTGCTTCTAAGCCACAACATAAGCCATATTCAGCAACAACACACATGCAAAGCAACTACAGCTCAAAAATTTAGAAATTCCATATTGAAGAGGATGACGGTGAGTTTCGGTTGTAGGGAAAAATGGGAGGAGAAGAAAGTTTCCAGCTACATTAAGGTTTATACATTCATGGTGGTTTAATTGCATGTGGTTTTGATTGAGGGTTGGAGGTGGAACTGGATGAAAAATTATTAAGGGAGTGAGAGAAGAGAGAATGGAGAGAGCAACTTTCTGAAGTGAGTGAAATGAGAGGAGAAAAATGAAAGGGAAAGGCATGGCTCACCCTTAAATACTCTTGTCGAAATTACTCTAATGCCCTATCCTCAATTCACTTTCTCATACACGTTTAAACTGATACTGATGACTGATAAGGTTCTAAGTGGGATATTACAATTGCCTTTTTGTTGTTTCCCACCATAGACGGTAAACCCAAATATTTACTGGTTCCCAGCATTGCTTGCACACCTAGGATAGTAGATATATTTTGTTGAAGTTGTTGATGGACATTTCGACTATAAAAGATTTCAGATTTGGGGAGGCTGATAGCTTTCCCTGAAGCTTCCTCGTAAGTAGTCAAATTTGCTTCATCATGTGAGCTTGACTCTCTTTTGCCTGGAAGAACAAAACACAATCATCAGCAAAAAGCAAATAGGATACCACGGGGGCATTTCGATAGGCACAAACATCTTGAAGCTCGAGGAGAGCTTCAACATCTCGAATCAGTGTTGAGAGTCCTTCATCACAAAGAATAGAGAGATACAACGACACTAACTGTTGAGTATTTAGATGTTGGCTACATGTTTTGGTAAAATCAAAGTGTTCAAGCAAAGCATCTTCATGTGTTTAAGAAGTCTTCAGAAGCAAGAAATTGTATTTGAGGAGGTTCAGAAGCTGAAAATGCCTTCAGAAGCTGTATTGGACCTTCAGACTCTGAATGGGCCTTCAGACTCTGAAACAGTGCTTCAGACGCTAAAAGTGCCTTCAGACGCACTACAGTGCTTCAGACGCTGAACAGTACATCAGACGCACTGTTCAGACGTTGACCAGCGTTGACTTCTTCAGAAGCTGAACTTCAGAAGCTGGATTTTTGCATTCAATCTGATTCTTTCTGTGTGTATCTTTGGAAGATTTGTCAAGGATTTATTCTGGTGTTTGGTTTCTAGAAGACTGATATTTTTGTTGAAGATCTTGAGAAGATTTGTCTCGTGTTTATGCTTAATTATATTTTCTGAAGGATCTTTGCAAGATACAATGCATAATTATTTGTTTCCTTATTGAGCCATTCATATTTCAGAAACATATCATTTGCAGAAGATTGGATTCAGAATTAAGAAAGCTGCTGAAGCCTATTTAAGGAGATGTGCTGCTACTTTTGAAGACAACGAGTCATAGATTAGAAATCAGAGAATTTGAGTCTTTGTGTTTTTAAACTTAGGTTTATTTGTACATCACTCATATGAGTTGGTTTAGAGTTTTTGTGTTGTAATTCATTCTAAGCCTTTAGGTACGAATGAAGTCTTTGTTAGTTTGAAGTGTTTCTTCATAATCTGGGTAGTTAATCAGAAGTTGTTTAGTAACTGGGCTGTTACTTGATTAGGAAGTAAGAAGGGGGTTTCTTATACTCAGGTGTTGGGTAAAAATCAAAACTATAGGAGATCAAGTCAGAAGACTGGGAACAGGGGGTCTGTGTCTTGAGTCTTAGGATTAATTCCAATAGTGGATTTCCTTCCTGGATTGGTATCCTCCAGACGTAGGTGGTATTTACACCGAACTGGGTTAACAAATATCTGTGTTCTTTACTTTTCTGCACCTTTATTTTGCTGCTTCTGAACTTGTTGATTGTGCTCTATTTTGCAATCCATTGTGCCCTGTGTTTCGTATTGTTCTTGTACCAGCCAGAATTACACTAACAACATTCATGATATATATCTTCACTAGAAGTATTGCAAAAATGTTGATAAAATCTTGGGTTAAAGCCATCAGGTCCTAGACACTTATATGGCAGCATTAAAAACATTACATCCTTAAATTCGTCTATCTGAAAAGGTACAGTGAGCTGCTCATTGTCATCATCATTAATAACTTATTTCAAAATATAATATTTTGCTATATTTCTCATTCCCACATCACCACTGATGTGAACACCATCATCATTTTCTAGAGAAGTTATTGCATTTACCTTCTTTCTATAAGTGGTTGCATCATGGAAAAATTTTGTACTAAGATCCCCTTCGTGATACCAATGTTTTTGCTCTTTGTCTCCAATACAATGGAAGGCACAACATTCTCTTCTAAAGGATACTGGTTTACTTGAAAAAGCATCGTTGGTATAAAAATATTGTTTTAAGACTAATTTAGTGGGCAAGTTTGTGTTTTGGGATATGCAATAGGGTTAGTAGTCATATACATATTTGGAGTTAGTTGTGAAAGAGTTTGAACATTACCTAATAAGGTTGTTGAAGTTGCAGGACCCTCTAGATTTGTCACCACATAGGTGGTTGGAGAGTTTGGCATGTTTGGTAGGTGAGTACAGGTCATAAGAACGGTAAGCATGTGTTCATTTTTTTTAATGGCAATATATATATATAAAGAAAAAAAATAGGAATGGTCGAAGCTATCAGAGTACAATAAGGCTACAGCCCGCAGCAAACACAAAAACAACAAAAAACAGGGAACCAAAAGAATAAAAACACCCCTCCTACAACCAAACCACACCCTACACCCCAACAATACCCACAAACAAACAAGGAAAAACAACCAAGCAAAGAAGGATATGGGGGACACCACCCGGGGCACAAAACTCACGAGACCACACACCCTATCGATACCAGTACAAGACGGGTTGCACCTCTCATTCATAAAAGGAGCATAGGTTACCAGGACTCTTACCAAGGAACCAACGCCATGCAGAGAACTTCGGCCAATCCACTAGAAGCTCAACATAAGGAATCACTCTAGTGAAGATAATATCATTCCTAGAGTTCCAAACAGTCCACATGTAACACCCATATAGAGATTGTCTAGGATCTCATACAAGTGTTACAATTTCGTACTGGATACATTGATTTACAATATATAAAGTTTAACTGATAAAGATACATAAGCATAAAGTATCAATACAACTGCCTCATAATACAAAATGTCTCTGATGCAATACAGCATAATACAATATCTGAGTAAATAGCATTCTAGAATCAACTTAAAACCAGCACGATCAGTTTGTAGCCTTCTCCTTACCCTTGTTGCGTGCTACCTGTGAACCTGCAATCAGAAGGATTGGGATGAGACATAATGTCTCAGTGAGCTCCACCCATCCTGAAATTTCTGGCAGGACCAGTTGCTGTTCGTAAAACAGAGTAGAAATACACCTACGTCGTGCTGGTGTAAAAACAGACAGAAAGTAAAAATACAGGTTATTTGTTAACCCAGTTCGGTGACAAACACACCTACGTCTGGAGGCTACCAAGTCAGGAAGGAAATCCACTATAATAGTATCAATTCGAAGTCCTATGTGAACAACCCCTGTTTCACAGCCTTCTCACTTAATCACTACCCGTGGTATTTCTACCTAGGAACTCCTAGATATAAGACCCCTCTTACTTCCTACTCAAGCAATCACTGCCCCAGTGATCTTAAACTCTAAACAAACAAAGATGGAGACACTCTCCAAAACACAAACAGTCATTTTTGCTTAAAAGCTTCAAGTGATTACAACTCAATAAAACCAACCAACTCTAAACAATTGAGTGGTGTACAGAAACAGAGCTCAAAGCTCACAATGAACAGACTCAAAAACAAAGAATAACTCTCTCTATAATGACTTCTTTTTTTGACTAACTTCTTCAATAGCAGCGTCCTCTATATATAGTCTTCAGCAGCAACAAATTCTTGAACCAAATAATCTTCAAAGATATATTTCCAAAATTCTTTAGAAACATATAGAAGCAATTATTTTTCAGAAATATATTTTCCAAAGATTACTTTGAAAATATATTCACAAATAAAAGAAACCAATCTTCAACAAATATCTTCACGTGAAATAATCTTCCTTCTAGAAACAAATCCAACAAGGAGAATTCTTCAGACAAATCTTCAACAGATCACACGAGAAAATAAACACTCCAAGGCACGAAAACAGAACGTAGAAAACCAACTTCTGAAGGTACTTCTGAAGTCTGCGACTGAAGTTCTGCGTCTGAACATTTCAGCTTCTGAAGGTTGCTTCTGAAGGTCAGCGTCTGAAGTATTGTTCAGCGTCTGAACATCAGCTTTTGAAGGTTCAACGTTTGAGGTACTGTTCAGCGTCTGAACATCAGCTTCTGAAGACCCAGCTTCTGAAGTATTTTTCATCTGCTTCTGACCCAGCTTCTGAAGACGCACATATTGAGATTTCAGCTTCTGAAGACATACTACTTTTGAAGACGCACAACTGCTTGTATATTTGATTTTAGCAAACATGAAGCCAACAACCAAATATCCAACAATCTCCCCCTTTGGCAAATTTTTGGCTAAAATCAATTTGTTCACAAAAGCAAGTTCTTTACTCAATAAAGTAGGTAACCATGAAGAACAAGACATAAACGTAGCAACAAAGTCAGCAGCGGATAATACACTACGTTAAAAACAAACACTCCCCCTGAAACACATTAGCTTCTGTCAAGAAACACACATACTCCCGCTGAAACAGAGACTCCCCCTGAATCAGAGAAACTGACTTCTGAACTGTAGTGCTTCTGAAACTTCTGTGTTCTGAACAAACACTTATTTATCTCCCCCTTTTTAGCCAAACAATCTTGACAAAACACAGTCTTCACACAGAAAACAAAAACTGAATTAGTAACAGAGACTGCTTTGACATCAGACTCTGCATCATACATATTTCTTTATAAGGACCAGCATCATCTTCATCTCCCTCACTTCCTGCTTGCTCACCCTCAGCAATCTGTAATTGCTATAACTCTTCATGCAGATTACACCTTGAAAAATCATCAACACAAATAGAAACATTCTTCTTTCCACCTAGGCTTTCATCTAGCGTTGACCTCATGAGATCCATGTGAAGTTTAAGATGTTGCAGCTTCTTATGAGACATCTTGATTTGTTTTCCACTTTGACACTCACCACAAATTTTGTCTTCATTAATCTTAAGTTTGGGTAGTCCTCTGATGGCTTCCACAGACATGAATTTCCTCAAACCCCTCAGGTTTAAGTGCCCAAGTTTCTGGTGACAGAGTCTGACTTCTTCCTCAGGTACCCACAAGTAACAATTGTCCTTAGATCTCTTACCTCTCATTAGCACTTCTCTTTTCCCAGCAGTTACCAGAAACTCAGTCTTGTTGAAGTTTACTTCCATCCCTTGATCACACAGATGGCTTATGCTAATCAAATTGGAAGTTAACCCTTTAACTAACAGCACATTGTCTAGCCTTGGTAGTCCATCACTGACCAAATCTCCAATTCCAAGAATTTCTCCTCTAGCTCCACCACCAAAAGTCACATAGCCACTGGTGTAAGGTCTTATATTCTCAAGAAATTTACTAACTCCAGTCATGTGTCTAGAGCATCCACGGTCAAAGTACCAGTTTTCCCTAGATGATGCTCTCAGAGAGGTGTGAGCTGTTAGACCAACAATATTACATTTAGGTCTCCATTTCTTCTTCACATTGATTTTGTTTACAATGGGTTCCATTTTTCTTTGTTGAAAGTGCTTGGGGTATCCATGCAGCTTGTAACAGATTGGCTTTATGTGCCCCTTTTTACCACAGTGATGACATACCCAAGGATGAGATGCCCTCTTGCTCTTAGATCCCTGAGGTTGGTTCTGGTGTTCCAACTTAGGTTTATCCATCATTTGATCACATGTTTTAACAGCAGCAATGAACCTTTTAGCTGGATTTTGGTGTTTGTTCAAGGTTCTATCATCAAATCATATACCATTTGGTTTCCCTTGGTTCTGACTCTCCAAAATCTTTTCAAGCATATCAGTACCAGTGTTCATCATTCTGATTTGCTTCTTCATGTGTTCAAGTTGAGAGTTCAGCTGGGTTACCTCATCTTTGAGATCCGAAATTTGCTCTAAGTGTTCACTTCTTTCAGCAAGCAGTTGACTGATAGTCTTCTTCTAATTTTCTAATAACTTGCAAACTTCTTCATTTCTGAGGTATAGTTCTTCATAAGAGGCAGCTGGTTCTTCAAAAGACAATTCTTCATCACTAGATTCAGAATCAGATGGTGCTTTAGAACCTGATGATGTTTCAGAACCTGATGGTGCTTCTGAACCCATAACTTCATCATCAGTCATGCATCTACCAGTAAAGGCAGCAACATGTTTGGCTGATTCATTCCCTACTTCTCCTTCTGAGTCATCTTCATCAGACCAAGACACAACCAAACTTTTCTTCTGATTCTTGAGATATGTGGCACATTCTGTCCTGATGTGGCCATATCCTTCACACTCATGACACTGAACACCTTTGGATTGACTGCTTTTCTCATCAGTTCTTGTCTTCTTCAAGTCATTTGGTTTGGATCTCCTGTTAGCCTGCTTCAGAATCTTGTTAAATTGTCTACTAAGCATCACAAGAGCTTCTGATGTGCTTTCATCATCCACAGTATCAGCATCTGCTACAAAAGCAACACCTTTCCCCTTCTTATCAGTTCTGGCTATTTCAAAATTCTGAAGAGATCCTATCAATTCCTCAACCTTCATGTTGGAGATGTCATGTGCTTTCTCAATGGCAGTCACCTTCATGTCAAATCTCTTAGGTAGAGACCTGAATATTTTTCTCACAATTTTCTCATCAGACATTTTCTCTCCAAGAGAATCAAATGATTTAGCCATATCCAGAACATTCATGTAAAAATCTTGTATGTTCTCATCCTCCAACATTTTGAGATTTTCAAACTTGGTGGTCAGAAGTTGAAGTCTGGACAATTTTACCTTTGATGTGCTTTCATGAGTAGTTTTGAGAATCTCTCAGGCATCCTTAGCTATAGTGCACTACTTGATCAGTCTGAACATATTCTTGTCCACTCTATTGAATATAGCATTCAAGGCTTTGGAGTTTCCAAGAGCTAATTCATCTTCTACCTTGGACCACTCTTCTTCTGGTTTCAGATCAGCTGTCTTATTTCCATCTTTGTCAAGCACAACAGGATGTTCCCAACCTTTCAGAACTGCTTTCCAGGTCTTACTATCTATAGATTTCAGGAAAGCACTCATACGAGATTTCCAATAATCATAGTTGGAACCATCCAACAGAGGTGGTCTGTTCACAAATCCTCCTTCCTTGTCCATTCTGCCAGAAAATATCTTCCCTGGAGCTCACCCTAAAACAGGCAGGGTGTCTGCTCTGATGCCAATTGAAATTTCTGGCAGGACCAGTTGCTGTTCGTAAAACAGAGTAGAATAGAGTACACAAAACAGCAGTTCAGAAGCAGAAATAAAAACAGACAGAAAGTAAAAATACAGGTTATTTGTTAACCCAGTTCGGTGACAAACACACCTACGTCTAGAGGCTACCAAGCCAGGAAGGAAATGCACTATAATAGTATCAATTCGAAGTCCTATGTGAACAGCCACTGTTTCACAGTCTTCTCACTTAATCAATACCCGTGTATTTCTACCTAGGAACTCCTAGATATAAGACCCCTCTTACTTCCTACTCAAGCAATCACTGCCCCAGTGATCTTAAACTCTAAACAAACAAAGATGGAGACACTCTCCAAAACACAAACAGTCACTTTTGCTTAAAAGCTTCAAGTGATTACAACTCAATAAAACCAACCAACTCTAAACAATTGAGTGGTGTACAGAAACAGAGCTCAAAGCTCACAATGAACAGACTCAAAAACAAAGAATAACTCTCTCTATAATGACTTCTGTTTTTGACTAACTTCTTCAATAGCAACGTCCTCTATATATAGTCTTCAGCAGCAACAAATTCTTGAACCAAATAATCTTCAAAGATATATTTCCAAAATTCTTTAGAAACATATAGAAGCAATTATTTTTCAGAAATATATTTTCCAAAGATTACTTTAAAAATATATTCACAAATAAAAGAAACCAATCTTCAACAAATATCTTCACGTGAAATAATCTTCCTTCTAGAAACAAATCCAACAAGGAGAATTCTTCAGACAAATCTTCAACAGATCACACGAGAAAATAAACACTCCAAGGCACGAAAACAGAACGTAGAAAACCAGCTTCTGAAGGTACTTCTGAAGTCTGCGACTGAAGTTCTGCGTCTGAACATTTCAGCTTCTGAAGGTTGCTTCTGAAGGTCAGCGTTTGAACATCAGCTTCTGAAGGTTCAGCGTCTGAAGTACTGTTCAGCTTCTGAAGACCCAGCTTCTGAAGTACTGTTCATCTTCTAAAGACCCAGCTTCTGAAGACGCACATATTGAGATTTCAGCTTCTGAAGACGTACTGCTTCTGAAGACGAACAACTGCTTGTATATTTGATTTTAGCAAACATGAAACCAACAACCAAATATCCAACACATCCTAACTGTTGGCAACCTCGAGGAAACCTATGATCGTCATGCACTAAACTCGACCCATATCGGGTTTAAACTTATATGTGTCTGCTATACTGTGTAGTCGTGAAAACTAGACTACGTTCTGCTAACTTAGTGATCGAGGGGAATCTAGGATCACTGTCTGGTAACTGATATATGCCTGAACATATTAAAGTATTTTCCTGTTATTAAACTGTTAGTATGTTAGTGTATAACAAACATTTATTATCTAAGTTGATTTTACGGAATGCCTCCGAGTGGAGTAACCCCGAAGTACATTCCCCTGATAACCGATGAAAATCCCTATCTGAGGCTAATCACCGGACTCCTCCTGTTGTGTGTGTGGTTATCCTCGCGGAAAGTTCCTGCCCGTTCCAATTGTATCTGGAACCCTCTGTGCTCTCTACCTGACGAGAACCCAGAAGACACACAATTTAACCTTTTAATTAATTAGTCCTGATTAAATATCTGATTTGCTACGTCTATCCTCGTCGTCACACTGGCGTGAACACCCGAGGCACGTTCTGATGTGTGTAAAATATTCTTGGTTAAAGTTTCTAATCTGATGCGTGAACCTTCAGTGTCCTACTGACGTGAACATCAGAAGCACGACTTAGCTAGTCTTATCTAGACCTTTCTGAACTTGAAAGTTGAAATACAATCTAATTCTTGCTAATTCATAGGATCTAGTCATATCGTTGTCATATGACGTACTTAGGGGTTCAACACCTTACACTTAGTATTTCCCTACTCATCTTACCTTTACTCTCGCACTCCCAATGCATTGCCTATTCTTTGTTCCCTTATAATTTCATCCGTTGTAAGCCTTATAGATGAGTTAAAATGGTGTTCCTTGGTAATTTTAAGTTTTTGTGGAAAACGGTGGTGAAACGCCTCGCATAAATGCATCAAATCACCCGAAACAGCTCAGCAGGCCAAGCTGATCCTGACAAGCACGTTGTAGCGAGCTGTCCTAGAACTAGAAAATGGTCTGCTCGCTGCAGCGAGCTTGACAGTTCAAAAATTGTTCAAAAACGTGATTTTCACCATTTTGACCCATTCCAACTTACCAAAGCTTCCCAACAATGTTAGGGATGATTTTCTATTGCAAAATGACAGTTTAAAACATGAATAAACAAGGAATTAACAAGCAATAGGAATTAGGGCACAAAATTATTAAACTTAGCTCAAAGGTAGAATCACACCCAAACTCACCCAAGGTGGGTTCTAAAACTATTGGAACTCACCTAGCAATTGTTGTGATCTTTGCCAAGCTTTCCACTACAAAAACCCTACCTTGGTTCTTCCTCCTTTCTTGATTTTTCCTTAACTTTCTCTTGTCTTAAATCCCCACAAAGTGAGCTTAGAAGTGACTTCAAGAGATTGGGATGAAAATTGATGGATTATGGTATGATGAGGGTGAGGGCTGAAATTCTAGAGAGAGGGAGAGGAAATTCTGAATTTTAGATAGAGAAGGGAGAGGAGAAAATGAAGAAAGTCTTGGTCTTCCCCTATATAAAGCTCTTCCATCTCGAAATTACAATTTTGCCCTTACTTGCTCGTACCTTATCTGATCCTGATAAAAGTCGCGTCTACGCGGGATATTAAACCACACAACAACAAGCCACACCAATAATAAGCCTATACCTACTCTCCTAGATGAACCCAACCCCACAAAACCTAGAAAGTGACCTACAATCGTGGAATGTGTTCACTTGTTATAGTGACTTGGGTTGGTGATGAAGAGGGCTTAATAGTAAGGGTGGTGAGTAGATATATGTGGTCATAAAACTTCACATGGATGGATGTGTATATTTTATGCGTGATGGGGTCAGGGTAATGGTAGGAATACCATGTGTAAGCATAGCCAAGAATATACATGATCGAGGTTGAGGTAGTAGTTTGTTGGAGGTGTAGAGTGGTAGGCACAAAAAACACAAGTAGTCAAACGAGTGAGGTGTAAGGGGTTTGGTTCAGTATGGTGGAGGATTTGGATAGAGGATTCGTTTCTACACACGTATTAATAAATTCAACGAGCATGAGAAAGATAATATCTATTTTACTAAATTATCCTTATTAACTATTGATGTTTTTTTCATCATGATAAATTCAAAGTAGAAGTAATGCTTCGGAAGTTTTGTACTTTTTCTTTAAAGGAGGAAGTTGTGTACATATAGGATACAATTGGAAATAAATAAATAAATAATATTGCATTGGACATAAAAAATGACGTTCATATTGATTTTTTTTCTTTTAAAAGAACACTTATTTTGAATTTGAGCGAGTATTTTATTCCAACTCTTATTAGACGTGGTGTGGGTCCTTTAAATGGATCATTTTGACGTACTTTAGACAACATTTAGAGCAATTTAATACGTAAATTTGGATCCCAAATTTTCAGACGCAAACAATTTTCCAGACCCAAAATGGTTGTTTGCTCTAATTTTAAATATTGTTAGAGAACATGTCTATTTTTTGGGGAGCACATGTCTATTAATACTTATGGCAAATTTGACAAGTGCACCAAACTGTTCCTAGTAATAAAGTAGTAAGTTATCGTCTCCACAAGGATCGTCGTTTTCACTAGAAAATTTACTAAACTTATAATTAAAAACTATTAATTAAGGGGAGTTTGCAAGGTTGTTTGATTGCTACGGAAATTAGAAGAGTTTTGATTCAAATATTTAACTGAGATTAGGATTGTCTGAATATCCTATATGTCTTTGTTGGATGACTGCATTTTCCTAAATCAATGACTACCTAAGGTTTATGTTTACGACAGTTAACAACAAAAGGAATATGTCCTTAAATCGGGTATTAGGCCATCCTGATGTCGTATTGCTTCGCAACAGTTATTCAGGACTTATACTCTCACAGATGTCTTAGAAGTTTAACCTAATCATACAAGAGAAATTCTCAATCTCTCGGCCAACTACTCAAGCAAATTATATAACTATTCCGGTTAAATATATGACATGAATCAAAGAAATTCTAAGCTAGTATCAATTCGAGTTCTGATAAATTGAAAGACATTAAGAACGGTACATCTAAAATAAATATAATTCAAATAGTATTGGATAAAGGAAATTATCATACACTTGTAGAAAAATTCAACAATTAATAGAGGTTCATCTCTGAACCCTAATCTTATGTGTTTAGGTTCTCATGGTAACTGAATACATAATCAAAGAAAAAAAAATAAGAACATACACTAGAACAAATGAAAGGGGGTTGACAAACACCTCCCTTTGATGTTCTGGTCGCCATTCTTTGTCTTTAAAATGTAAGGTTGCCTTTTTATGTAAAAATATGTAAATATATATTATTTGACCAATCAGTCTAAAAAAAGTTATTTGACCAAGTCACAGTTATATAAATATTTTCTTTTTTCAAAAAATAATTATATGAACATTTGATATACGTTGAAATGAAATATATGCCCATCTCAAATCAAATCAACTACATGGAATCAAGTCAAATCAAAATTATAGTAAAATTAATATGCTATATTGACTAAATTTGAAATTAAATATTTAATTTTTTTTTATTTTACATTGTTCCAAGTCAAACTTATATAAATATTTTCTACTTCTGAATCTAGAAGTATGTTATTGTTTGACAGCAAAATCCATCACAGATGTTTAATTTGTTTTTAAAAAAAAATAGTACCATTTGTGAGGGGTTAAACGATGTAAATGATTAAAGTTTGTGACAGATAAAACGACCTCAAATACCAGTTATTTGAAAGAAAAAAAATCTGGCCGTTTTCTACCCTCACAAATTTATATATAGGAAAATCACATATAGGAAATTACAAGTTCATGATACAACGATATTTTATATTAAGTTTATATTTCAATACACTTTTAATATCTAGGATAAGAGAATATAAATAAATAAAATTGCCCATAAAAAAAGTGTCGTTACACCCTCCATGTTCACATTTTGACGAATATAATACTTTGTTGTCAACAATTTTGCTCTTACTATTGCTTTCCAAAAACAATATTGTTCTTACTATTGGCTAGTCTTTGTTGTTGCAGTTATGTTATCATGATCTGTGATTTCTGGATGAGTCTCTTTTTTCATTTCTTTGCTCTTACCCCATAACACCAGGTACAATCCAACCATTACAAGCACCGCTCCAATTACACTATGAGCATGTTTCAAAAATAACAATATATAAGTAACTCAACATTAATCAAAGCCTACAATTAATAAATTGATTTCTAAAAAAAATGAAAAATGGAACATACGTTGTTATTGTAAACTATTTTATACTGACATTCAATAAAAAAAATTCAATATTTATCGTTATTTTTAAAATGTAGTTACAAAATGATATGTTCTCACTGGATGCTGGTGTGAAATTAATTTACACCAACAATGTGTTCGGTTAAACTCTAATAAGTTTTGATATATTCATGTGTAATCAATGTGTATAGATACCTTCCTAAGTATAGATTCTCATCCAGCATCATAGAACCAGCAATGGCCACAAGAACAAGCATCAAAGGATTAAAAACCGAGCAATATAATGGACCTCTCCTCTCTACACACCATGCATTAATGGCAATAACCATTATTCCTGAGGCCACAATTCCCTGCACAAACAATAACACCAATTAATAACTAACAAAAAAATTATGCTAATTGCAAGTTAAGTAATAATTAGTAACGCTAGCTTAGCATACCGAATATAATGAAGTTAGTAACCTAATATTCCAACCTAATCTCCATTGGCTCCAATCCTTCTCAGCACAAAGGGCAAAACCGGTGGAATATTGAATAATAATATCCTTGGTATTCTTTGCTCATCTTAGCCTGCGGCAACGATGTCATAGATTAAAATAATAATTTGGGTGACAACATCAATATTTTTTTATTTTACTAGTTAAATTAAATGTCGTTATTATTCAATAATAATAATTGAACACAACAAATTGTAACATATATTCTTTTGATGATTTTCTCCCCATGTATTGCTTGCCATGCACTCAATACTAGTTTTATATAATAAATATCAAAGATGATATCATGATGCAACGGGGACTTAGAATTTAATATATGAATGATGAGCCATAATGCAAAACTAAAGGAGCTTGCAAGACCCAAAAAAATACCCAAGATTTTACTACCAGAGTGAACATGTATTGTTCCACTTTTGCCCTTATGCAAGAGGTTAATGTGGAAGGTCCAGATGTTAATTTCAACACCTGCAACATTGCCCCTCCAATACAAGTTATGGTTCCTAACACCTTAGCCTTTCATGCTGCCGTTTGTAAATTCAATCTTTCGAAACTAAACAAATTGAACCAAAATATTCAAAAACAAATTAATCAATTATAAACTAAATCATTAGTAAATTATAATATATATATATATATATATATATATATTAATTTACTAATGATTTAGTTTATAATTGATTAATTTGTTTTTGAATATTTTGGTTCAATTTGTTTAGTTTCGAAAGATAAAAGTGACGGCAGGAGTGAGATTAAAAACAGCAGAAACAAATGTTGCTGATATCAATGCCAAGGACTCAAAAACTAGGTTTTGGAATAAAGTTGCCCTGTTATTTTATTGAATAATCATGTGAAAAAAATTGTTAAATTAATACTACCTCCATTCCTTTTTAA
This sequence comes from Medicago ruthenica, assembly GCA_018208015.1. NCBI lineage: Eukaryota > Viridiplantae > Streptophyta > Magnoliopsida > Fabales > Fabaceae > Medicago > Medicago ruthenica. Next base: position 19,483,572 of record CM031372.1, read on the forward strand.
TTGTCACTTTTTGACATTTTACATAAACCAAGACAATCAATAAATGTTAGTACTACTTTTGATAAAATAATTTACTCCGTATTTTTACTATAACAGTCTTATTAATTTAATATCTCATTTCATATATTTCTCTCTCCGCAATAAATAATTATGAGTAATATTGATATAAACAACATTTAATATTGCATTAAACTTTGAAAGTGACAATTAAATAGAAACAAAAAATTTCTCCAAAAAAGACACTTAAAAAGGAAGGAACTGAGGGAGTATTTACTTACAATGTATTTAAAAAAGGAGTATTTAAAAAAGTAGTGGAAATTAAATAAAGGGTGATGGAGCTTGCATAATCTTACCCAAATAGACCACAAAAAAATGACATAAAAACCACCCTCCAAGTCAGCTTTGGTCTGTTCTTCTTGTAAATAAACAAATAAATGAAAAAAAAAGTAAAATCCAATTAGTTAACAAAGTTAAATAGCAATTGATTTTATATGAATGCAAGAAGTAATTAAGGACCTTTCAAAAATAAGAGCAATTGGAATAGTGGTAGCTGCTGCGAAAATGAGACGGTAAGCAGTAAGTACTTTGATACTCATTCCATTGTTAATGGCAAGTTTGTAGAACACATTCAGAGAAGCATATGAAATTTGTACCATCAACATCAATAGGGCTGGCTTCAATCCTTGCACTACTTGCCTAATGTCTCCCATTTTTTCTTTCTTTCAGGTGTTGTTGAAAACTATACTTTCACTAGATTGAAGAAATTAAATAGTATAAGTAAAATGATACGAAGATATAGAAGTTCTATAGATGGGTAGTGTGTGTCTATATATATATATATATATATATATATATATATATATATATATATATATATATATATATATTTTGACAAGAAGAAAATTATTGCATTTCATTTAAAATAATAGTAGAGATACAAGATGGAATCTTAATATGAATATGGAAACTAGCATGACACAAAGTCACCCTAGCAAAGCTATGAGCGAATTCGTTGGTTTGTCTCCGAATAAACCTAACATCTGAGATTACTAAATTAGAAGCTAATAGACGTCTACAGTCATTGATCACTGCGCTAAAATTAGAGACGCCACATTTACGGCCATAAATACTATCCACCACAGTTTTGGAATCAAGCTTAAAGTCCACAATACCCAGCTGTAAATCACGAACCCAATACAAAGTTGATAATAAACCTAAAACCTCACCCAAATTCACATCAAGGAGTGGAGTCAGCCATTCAGTTTTGGCTAAAACATAACGACTTTCATTTACTACAGCAAAAATGCTAGGCACAGATATTTAATTATCACTCAGATTTTAATAATTAAATAATTTAAAATTTTAATAATTTAGCGATGGGCATTTTCATTTACTAAAGGTTGTATCCTATATACCTTTTAGTAAAAAGGGGAGTAAATAGTCTGTGAGCTTAGTTAGGTCATTGCATAATATATGTAGGGGTCGGGGTTCGAACTCCGACACCCCATTGTAATGGACTAAAAATTCAAGAGTTGTTCGAAGACTATGAAGTCGCCACCAAAGTTCATTAAAATAAGAAAAAATTTAAAAACCCCTTAAAAAAGAAATATGGGCTTTAACCAGATTTTAGGTTCGGGAGTCGATTATGCGTAGGCAAGGTATTAGCACCCTACAACATCCGTTATAAACGGTTACCCCTAATTAATTGTCAAAATTATTAACTATTAAAATATTTATTTATCCTTTTTATTAAATACAAACAAAAATTAAATATTGAACTAAAAATGGAATGTGTTTAGTTAGAGAAAAAAGAAAAAGTTTTGTTATTATTGTGTTTGACAAGAGTGCGATCTTGATCCAACGTATCTCCTGGCGTAATGAATAATTCAAAGCTGATAGAAAATGTTTATTTGTTGATTGATTTTTAAAAAATGTTTTTATTGTGATAAGTGCAAGTAAAAATAAATTGATTGAAAAAAATTGATTGTGGTGACCGGTGAGTTTGTTTGACTGTTTATTTGGAAGATTTGTGATAATTATAAACAAACTAAAAGAAGATTTAGCGTAGTTATCAATTTTGAGATATTTACATAGTGATTGAATTAAAAGTGGATCTAATGCAATCACTACTTAAATTTATGATTTGTATTTTTTATTTGAAAAAAAAAAAGGGTTTGCGATAACCGAACTAAAACAAAAAAATACAATATAATAAAAGCAAGGTAAGTTCTTTGGCAAATTTGCCATTTGTCAAGCAAATAAGAGTGGTTTCTTCTTTTAAAGTTGCTATTTGAGGTAATGTTTCCCTAATTGTCTTTTAATTAGTTTATTTTTTATTTTTTTAATTGTGTTTTTCAAAAGTGGGTGGAGTAAAAAAAATTAAAGTAGTACTAGTATTGTGTTGAAAGCGGTTCCCTCAATCTTGAAAATTGAAACAGTAACGACTAAAAGAACAGGCGAGCATGTGATTCTCAAAATACCTCTTCATTTCCCGTTCAATACCGAGGCAAATTCAACACAGTCCATGCTTGCCTCTATTTTGATCTAGGTATTCTATTCAAAGAAGGAGAATGGAGCTGAATTTTTCAGCATTCAATCATTGAACTTCTCTCATAGTCTTTGAAAGTGTAAGTTATACTACTAATTATTGGACTTGACTTGGCAGAATCTTTTTCCACTATACTAGAAAGTTCTCTGTTAATGCTCTTATACGGTTTTGTACTGTTACGGTACTGTGTTCAATACAAGACGGGCATATATAATCTTACGTTGCTCTTCCTCACGAGGCTATATATCAAAAAATGATTTGCTAGCATTAAGAAGTGATTAAACATAACAAGGGTTGATTGTGTTCCTCACTGTGTATGTAGTTTAGCATTAATGTGCACTCAATATTCTATTCTCTCCTTCATTTTATCTCTTTGTTCTAATCATTCATTTTCTCTCTCCTCAATTTTTTTATGTCTATTCTGTCAATTTTTTGATTCACTTCATTCACTCTTCTACATATATGGATAATTACTAACAAAGCTTCTTGATATTTTTTTTCTTCATTTTCTTTTTGATTCATTCTCTCTTTGTTACCAATTTTAGTATTTATAGGATGATCATAACAAGGATTTGTAGAAGAATCTAAACCTTTATCTTGCGAAATTCCGTACTAGAAGTGATTTAATTTATCCAATTGATAAGTGGGTTGAGAAACCATTGAATTTTTTAGGTGGGCAATTTTCAATTATTTGCATGTGTGTAGCTGTTTTTTTTTTTTTTTTGCCGTGTGTGTCCTTGCAGGGTGGGTTGCTTGGTATAGGTTTATTGTGCAAATTTCAGTTTTAGCATATTTACTAGGAGCTTGGACTATGATTTCAAGCTTTTCTTTGAAGAGATATAATTCTGCATATGCAAGTAGTAAAGATCATTTTGAAGCCAGATCCTCAAGGTTCTCTGTGCATAACTGAACACATGTGGAGAGTTGAGATCATGCTCATTGTGCATAAACTGAATAGATGTGGAAATTGGAGATCATGCTCTTAAAAAGTTGGGAATCAGTCTAAATAATTCTTTGTGGATAGTATTTGTTGAGTTGGCATGCAATGTTTGTCATTGATTTCTATTTGTTGTCATTGGTTTGTGTTAGGGTGACTAGCATTTGTTCTCCAAATCTAATGTACTTATTGAATTTGTTGTGCTAATTTTTGCATGCTGGGAGCCCCACTTATGCTCTCATTTAGTGCTTAATAAAACAGGTTACCTATTCAAAAAAATGTTGATGGAATCACTTTTGAGCTAGCATGTGGTAAACATGTTTATCAGAGTATAATATGTAGGAATCTGATGTATATTCATTTTGTCAATTTCTATTGGAGTTGTATGAAAAGGAGCATCTCTTATAAGACACATTGCTTAAGGTGCTAATACGAGGTTACTATATTTTTACAGATGAAGAATTGAAGTGAGGTTACTATATTTTCATAGATGAAGAATTCAAAATTAGAAAATTTAAAGTCATTTTTGTCTATGTAATCTTTTGCTTTGATCGATGATTTTGTTGCATGTTTGGATGCTTCTATTCGCTTTGGAGGATGGAGTCTATAGGTATTTAGGTAGGGTGGACATGTTAGCAATTGCATGTGGTCTTTTATGTGCATTTGTAGCACGAGCTGGTCTTTTTTGTTGTTTTTGGATCAACTTTGATCTTTTGTTTCTTAACTTTTCATGTTTTTTTTTTCATTTCTTGCATTCTCTGTGTTTAGCACTGGTTTAATTTATTTAATGTCATTTCTCTTTCTTTTCTTTTTTCATGTATGGACCGGTTTAAAAAGAAGAATGAAGTAGAAAAAATGTTGGGATAGGTGGTGATTGGTGAGATTGTCTCATTAGGCTTTCTATCAAATTTTATAATCGAGTTTAGCTATAATAATAACTTCAAATATACTTTTTTTTTTGGGTCTTGCATACGCTAAGAACACATGTAACAAAATTGAAAAATTTGCTTTTAAAAAGAAATTAAAACTTCTTAAGAAATTAAATGCACAATTTTTATGACAATATTTCTATATATAATTCCTTAATATGTGTCCCTTATTAAGGTACATACTGACATTTGCCTTTTCTCTCTAAGGTATATACTACTCTTAACTAAAATTATTTTTCATAGTTTTGTTTATAATCCCAAAACCTTACTCAAATTTAAAATAATTTAAGATATGTATATAATGTATTTTATTTTTAATTAAACAAAATATTCCCCGTGTGGTGCACGGGTATACACGCTAGTTTAACGTAGTATTAACTTCGAAATATTAGCATAGATTAGTGACTCAACGAAAAGTGAATTTACCACGATCACGGCTTATTATATTTATTTTATTCCGAACTCCAAAGAAAATTAGGAGTAACCATTAATAAGATTAACATTGGTAGCCATTAACATTGCATTTGATTAGTTGTGAAATAATATATTGGATTAGAGAAAGAAAATACAAGAATCGTGTGATATGGTATAAGGGAAGAAAAAAAAAAGGTTATTCGATTCTAAGAAAAAATGTCAGTGAACACATTCATGCTTTTATTTTTCCCTTTTTTACTTGATTCTAAAAAATGCTAATTAACACGTTACAAGCTGACTTCTTAATTCATTATGCTAACTTATAATCATATTTGTGAGTAGAAAAATACGTAATAACCAATGAATATAGTTATCATTTTGGTTTTTGAAATTAAAGTGTGACAGATATATCTAGTAAGATTATTTTTTTACTAATATCTTTGTAAGATTATGTTCATCGTTTACAACACATTTATTAGAGGTATATAAATAAAACAAACAAATAACAGCAAAGTTATAATAAAAAACGAGATCGGAGAAGTAATTTGTTACCCAAAGTAAAGAGAAGACTCTTGTTACAGCCTCTCCTCTCTTAAAATGCTCAGAAACCTATAATTCTAACACAAGAAAATATAACTCTTTCAAGACTCTCTCCCAAGACTTTTTCCTCCTTCCAAATGCTCACAAATCTACCTCTATTTCATTTTTTTGGAAAAAACTTGTCTTTCAAATTGATGTCTTCTTCAAATTCCCAAAACCGTAACCATATGTTGGTGTTAGAAGTTAAAGTTCAGAGTCTTCTCCTTCTTCTGTTCAAGTCTCTATCGATCATTCTTCACACCTAACCACCTTTTAAATTTGTTGCACGTCCAAGCCAAAGTTCGGTGTTAGACGCGCTAAAGTACACTTCTTATACCTTGTTTTGAATGAAATCTCATGAAATTCTCTCTATCGTTTTTTTAACATCAAATATTATTAATCAAACTTCCCACAAGGCATGACAGAAGTGATAAAACACCAAAGATATACAAGCAAAAATCCTAGCCAACTGAAAAACCAATTCCAAGAGAGCACATTTATATCTTCCACCACTTCCTCCACCTCCTTCGTACCATTACTAAAGAAGTGGGACGATGTTTCCACCACCCCTTCACACCACACACAATCCGTTGAAGCCGAATGATCAACAATGTTTTTAATCGCAAGATGATGCCTAGTCGGAATAATAAATAGTCAAATTTTGAATACTAGCATAGCTACTATGACTATTTTCTTTTCATTTGTAGGTTAAAAGATCAAAATAATGCATGAAGGATAAAAGAAAAAGAATTTTGAGTATAAGGTGACACGCGCACGCACACACAGAAACACATACATATAATTTCATTGTTGTTGTAAGACGCAGACGCTCGTATAATTTCATTGGCATTTACACACATGATTTATCGAGAAGGAAGTCTTAGAATAAAATTTAAGAAAAGGTACATATAGGAAATTACAAGTACATGATAATATTTTATATTAAGTTTATGTTTAGATACACTTTCAATATCTAGGATAAGAGAATATAAATCAATAAAATGGGTCGTTACACCCTCCATGTTCATATTTTGATGAATATAAGCTCCCTTGATCTAGAGTGGTGGATGTGACCACAACCTTAATATATATATTTTTTTTAAATGAGTCAATTTTTTCACTTCTCTGCTCTTACCCCATAACATCAAACACTACTAGGAAAAGAAAAATTAGTGACGAAAATTAGTGACGGAAAAAATAAAATCCCTCACAAATTCCTTGGTCACAAAATTTAGTGACGGAATTAGAGAGGGATTTCTTGTTTTCCCTCACTAAATTTCCCTCAATGATTTTTGTTTTTTTAGTAGTGAAATACAATCCAACAATTGTAAGCACAACTCCAATTACACTATAGACATATTTAAAAAAATAACAATATATAAGTAACTAAACATTAATCAAAGACTACAAGCAATAAATTGAATTAAAAAATAATATATTGAAAAATGAAACATACATTGTTCTTGTAAACCATTTTATACCGACATTCAATAAAAAAAATATTTTATCGTTATTTCTAAAACGCAATTACAAAATGTACTTATATGACAATATGTTATGAAATTAATCAAAAATATTGCAAGATATTATAAAGTATAGAATAATAGAGAGAAATGGAACAAGAGAGAACAATATAGTATATTATATTACTTCACAAGTGTATCATTACACTAAAATATGAGTCCAATTTATAGGACACAAAATGAGCAGATGAATGATCAAAAGTAATTACGGACCACTATCCATCCATTCACTAATGGGAGTTATAGGAAAGTGGAAGACTAAGGATGGACATCCACTAAATTATTATTATTCATAACATTCCCCCTTGGATGTCCATCAGGATATGGCTCATTAAAACCTTACTAGAGAAAAACCCAGTGGGAAAAAAAATTCCAGTGAAGGAAAAAGAGTACAATATCCCTTTTGTGTGTGATAATTTGCCTCGTTAAAAACCTTACTAGGAAAACCCAATGAGATAAAAGTAAAACCATGGTTAAGGGAAAACAAGTGCATAACACATTTATGTCTCCCCCTCAAGACAATCATACATGAGAGGAAGAAAATCAAATATTATTTGTTCTAGTTACTCAAAAGTTTTACTTGCAGCGACTTTGTTGAAAGATCTGGTTTATCTTCATAGTCTTCTTCATATTAGCGGTGCTTGAGAAGTTTCTTCATATTGAGTTGTTGCAAGAGCACCTTTAAGAAATCCACAAGTTTCTTGTATTTGTAAAATCATCATCCTTAATAAAAGATCATTCTCCACTTCCTTGATTATGTTGTTTTTTTAAGATACAAAATGTATGTTTGACTTTGTTTCGATATATGTATTTACTAATATTAACAAAAACAAAATATCACGATACATATAATTAACAAAATATGCTTTAGTCAAAATTAACAAAATATGTTAATTTCCTCGTTTGAACTAAGACATGATACTTCAGGACCAATTCAAGTTGTTCACCATTTTCTTGAGGACATGATATATACTAACATCAAGTGACATCACAATCATTCTAGTACACAATCAACTAGATTTGTTCATATCAAATTATTTTAATATATTTTATATATAAGTTTCTTGACGCACAAAATCTCATTTAAATAATGAATTTGCAAATCCAGACAAACTTTGTGCATGCAACATATTTAATTTCAAATCTTTCTACAACCAATCGATTTTAGAATCTCTTTAGGAGTTCTAATAATATTTATACCATTATCATAAATTCAATTATAACAATTTCATTTCCAAATCCTTAAAATGGACAAATGATGTCATCTTTTCAATAGTTTTAATATAGTATGTCTTATGCAAATGAAATCTTTAAGGGAGTTTCATATAATCATCACTATTGAGCCATACAAATAAATTGTAACACAACTTTCATAATTTGAGCATTTCATATGCTACTGAACTTAATCAAGTATGAAAAAGATCTTGAATTCACTTCAAGTGAATATGTCTCTTAAAAAATATATGTCTCTAAAAATAAACGGTTGACATTTACCAATTCACTTCCAGTGAACATATCAAAATATATTATACCATTCTAATTCTCTTTACGCGCGAAAAAATCATATATATTCAGTTAACTTCACAACTTCAAGTGTGCGGACTACATGTCCACAAAAAATTCTGAGTTTGATTTCGCTGAAATTGTCTCTTTTCAATTGTAGATATTTCCTTTACCTATATTCTTTAATAGACTTTAACCCATGATCCTCATTATTTAGTTTACATATAATGCTATATTATATGCAAAAGCACGTCAACGTTGACTCCATTTCGGTTCCATCTCATTTCATTGAGATCTTTCATTCATGACATAATTTATCGATATTTCATAAATTTCAGGTACCTGATAAGTTCTTCTGTAACTAAAAAAATCCATTATGTTAGACGACTCTTTTAGAGTTTCTATATCCTCATTTGGGTTATCTTTCATTTTGGCTCCTTTTCTTATTTGAGGATTTTTATATTTGGAACCGATTGGTTTACCATGCTTGATGCATGATTGAGACTCATTTGCAATATTAGATTATCCTACAGAGACATCTATTTCGTTACGAGCATTAGCAGCTGCTATTTTATTTGTTTAACTTTGCAAATGAGTGATATTTTGAGGATCAAGATGAAATAATAATATTTCCTTCCAAACAATTCAATTGATCTTCGGGTTCACATTTTCATTCAATTGAACTTCAGGTTCACATTTTCAGCTGCTCATTCTCTCCCCCTAATTTATTATGCGAAAATATTATATGCAAATACATTTTCGCATCATAATAGATCCGGGATAACCCAACCGGTCTTGCCAACAATAAATTTAATATGATATGTAAATTTCAATTTTACAATAATACGTGCTTCAATTGCACTAATATAAGTGTAGTCAATCCATATGAAGACATGTAATTTTTTATCTACACTTATTTCTATCCAAAACATGTCTCGTAATATAGAGATATCCAACATCTCCTTTATTTCTTATTTCAATATGATATCCATTTAGAAGGATAATAAATTTCTATGAGACCTAGAGGAATATAATGCATTCTCAATGTGTAATTTTATTCCTCCGTATAACAATATATTGACTCTTCTGGAGCCTTTAATAATTTTTGCAATGTCAAATATAATAATAATTAAAATTAGTTTCTTTCTATCACTCATCCAATTTTTTAGTCTTTTACGTAAGAAATCATTCATTTACAAACAATATCCAACAAAATATACATAAAATTATTGCACTCCTTAGTGAGTCCAAGTTCTAGAAGCAATACTTGAACGAAACCTCGAAATAGCATAGACATACTTTTTAGAAGGAATCCATAATACAAATATGATTTATAGTTATTCAGTAAACTAACAAGATTCTCATTTCAAAACAATATAGTTTGTAAATCTTAATCGTTTCAAAAGTAGCAATAATATCAAATTCATAAACACAATACCTACTATTTCATTAGAAAAGCAATTATGTGGAACATTCTACCCAAAAAATAAATAAATAAATAAATATGCGGAGCACAAATTATACGAAATAACTAGTATAGATGACTCAATCTAGAAATAAAGTTTAATTTATACTTCATCTTTTCAATCAATGACTACTCTTATGTTCAATCACAAATGTGATTTATCTTTGGCTAAAATGCACTTTTGGCACCCCAAGTTTCACGAACTTGCGATTTTGGCTCCCCAAGTTTGAAAATAGCACTTTTGGCCCCCTAAGTTTCACCCCCTTTGCAAAACCATGCAAAATTTTGGCCCCCCTTGATTTTGACTCGGTCAAAGGGGGACCATGGTTTTGCAAAGAGGGTGAAACTTAGGGGGCCAAAAGTGCTATTTTCAAACTTGGGAGGCCAAAATCGCAAGTTCGTGAAACTTAGGGGGCCAAAAGTGCATTTTAGCCTTTATCTTTCAAAGTTTTCTTGATATTATTTTCTCAATTTTGCTACTTCAAGAGCACATTCAAGAGGCATAAATAATTTATTTTTTTCTTTAATTCTTTCAGAGAATTTATACTACGATCAAATAGATCTTATATATTTGAATTGTGATCAAAAACTCCACAAACCTCTATGAACAATAAGCAAGTAAAATCACAATTTTGCAATCCTTCAAGGATGATTTAATATTAAATTTTAGTTCTTGAAGAGCTATATTCCAAATCTTCATAAACAATGAACAAGAAAATTCTTTATTTGAGCGATCCTTCAGGGATCCTAAAAAACAAATTAATTCTTCGAGAACTACATTACATTCTCAACGTGTAACTCTTCAATACTTTTTTTTAAAAATAATAATACAAAGATAAAATAGATCTTATTTTCAACCATAAATCTATCAACACCAAGGAATGTCATGATTTTGCTATCCTTCGAGAATGCTTGATGTTAAATATTTAGTTCTTCAAGAACTATATATATCTCAAACCTTCATAAACAATGATAAAAATTTGATTGTTTACAATCCTTCAGAGACAATTCTTTTGATCTTCATATATATTTAGCTCCTCAGAAATTATACATGATCTTCATAATGATCAAGAACAATTCTTTTGTGCAACCCTTCAGGGATACTCGATGTTAAATTATTCAAAAATTTATCAAGAATATCGAACATGCTAATGTGTTAACCGAATAAAATTCAATAAAAAAAATTATTAAAAATATAAAAGATGAGCATGATAAAAATATAAATTCAATAGATGTTAACAAAGATCTAGCTCTTCAAGAACTCACCACAAACCTCTATCGAGAATAACAAAGAAAAATCACAATATTTTTATTTTGCAATCTTTTACGAATGCTTGATATTAAATTATTCATTCTATTAGAACTATATCTCAAATCAATGAAAATATATATATATTCGTTCTTTGAGCCATCCTTCATGGATGCTTTAATATAAAAAGGAAAAATAGTTCTTCAAGAACTATATAATAAAATATCTTCAATGTTTGAACTATCCTTCAAGGATGATTCATTGTTGAATTCTTATGGAATTTAAAAAAAATAAAGAAAGAAAGATATGATAATTATAAGTTAAAGAACTTCAGTATTAAATTCTTCTTAAATTTAACAAGAACAAACAAAAAAAATATATGATAATTATACAAGTCAAATAACTTTTTCAACAAAATTTATGTGTAAAACAAAAATTATATAACTATAGATATGAATGAGATTAGAACCTCCATAGTCGTGGTTATCTAAATGTTATTTTCTAAAAGAGATGTAAATGTTGATATTATAATTATATAACTAAAGAAAGAAAATGGTTCAAAATGCTTACCATAAGAACAACCAGTCTATGTGTTACCGAATTATATGCCCTAGTTATTCTTTCAACAAAACTACATGTTCCAAATAATCGAATCTCAAATGGTCAGAGCATCGTGTTGATAACGTGTTATGAAATTAATCAAAAGTATTGCAAGATATTATAAAGTATAGAAGAATAGAGAGAAATGGAACAAGAGAGAACAATATAATATATTATATTACTTCACAAGTGTATCATTATACTAAAATATGAGTCCAATTAATAGGACACAAAATGAGCAGATAAATGATCAAAAGTAATTACAGACCATTATCCATCCATTCACTAATGGGAGTTATAGGAAGGTGGAAGACTAAGGATGGACATCCACTAAATTATTATTATTCATAACACAATATAATATGTTTTCATTAAATGTTGGTGTGAAATTAATTTACGCCAACAATGCACGTCTTTGTTAAACTCTAAGGGTCCGTTTGGTGTACATGATATGATGGAGATATGATATGATATGAAACTAGATAAGGATAGGAAATGATATAGACAAGATAAATATTTATCATATCACATGTTTGATGCACACTTGATAACAAACATAATATCATATAGGTTAAAATGTGGTTTTAGTCCCTGCAAATATGCCCAGTTTTGGTTTTCGTCGCTGGTAAAAAAAAAATTGAAAAAGGTCCTTGCAAAATATTTTGTTTTTTATAAGTCTCTGGGCCCACCAAAGCGCTAAAGTGACATGGTTTTGCTCACGTGGCAGTCCACGTAATAAAAAAATATTTTTTAAATTCTGAAAATTGTTTTTTGAAATTAAAAAATCTATAAAAAAAATTTAAAAATAAAAAAATCATAAAAAATTCCAAAAAAATTTTGAAAATTTATTTTAAAAAATTTCGAAAAATTATTAAAAAAAATTAAATTTTCGGATTTTTTCGGAAAAGTTTTTCAGTTTTTATTTTTGGAAATTAATTTTATGACTTTAAAATTTATTTTCAGATTTTAAAAAATCATAAAAATAAATTTTTTTAATTTTTTTTTTTCAGTTTTTAATCATTTTTCTAAATTTTTTAAAATAAATTTTATTTTCATATTTTTTTCGGAAAAGTTTTTCAGTTTTTAATTTCGGAAATTAATTTTATGATTTTAAAATTAATTTTCAGATATTAAAAAATGATAAAAATAAATTTTTTTAAATAAATTTTCAAAATTTTTTTTAAAAAATTAAATTTTTATAATAATTTTTCTAAATTTTCTAAAATAAATTTTCAAAATTTTTAGAATAAGTTTTCGAATTTTTTTTGGAATTTTTTTATGATTTTCTTTTTATTTTTAAATTTTTTTTCAGATTTTTTAATTTCAAAAAACAATTTTCAAAATTTAAAAAATGTTTTTTTTATTTTTTATTACGTAGACTGCCACGTTAGCGCCACGTGGGCAAAACCATGCCACTTCAGCGCTTTGATGGGCTTAGGGACAATTTTAAAAAACAAAATATTTTGCAAGGACCTTTTTCAAAAAAAAAATTTATCAGGGACGAAAACCAAAACTGGGTATATTTGCTGGGACCAAAACCACATTTTAGCCTATCATATATATCACAATTAAATGACATAATTAACCTTGTAATTAATTATAATTAAATATAATTAAGCTATTATTAATTATACAAAGTTATAAAAAAAAATTGTCAATCGTCTTCTTCCTTTTTTTTAGGGGTGTCCGTCATCTTCATTCTTAAAGTTCAATTAAAAAAATTGTTTATTGTCTTCTTCCTTCTTCAATTACAAAGTTCTATCAAAACTCATTTGTGTAACTCCAACCTGAAAAAAAAATTCATACACCAACATCAACCTATAAAAAATTTACATTTACAATTCAAGCTCTTAATCATTAGTTGTCTTTGTTGAAGATAATACGAAATTCCTAGACTCTCTGTTTCATCTCTTTTCAAATTTGACTTGAATACAAAATAGACAATCAAGAAAGAAACAAACAAAAAATTAAGCAGATTGAGGAAAAAGTTATTGTAGGGTGGAATTGGGGTCAGATCTGTAACAAATAGAAGAGATGGAGTTGAAGAGTTATGGAGGAAGAGGTAGAGGTCAATGGATGGAGAGCATAGAGAACATGAGCGGTGAATTGAGAGAGAGGGCAAAATAAACATTTTAGTGCTAATCATGATAGAATAATTCTAACACACCAAAAACTAAAGATAAAAATAACAAAGGGTGAGTAGGATAGGATTAGAAATGAGTTTAAGTTATCCTTTCATATTGGCACACAAAACAACAAATTGAATCAAGATATGATAATTTTATCATATTCTGTCTTCCTATCACGTGCACCAAACGTGCCCTTATACCTTCCTACGTATAGATTCTCATCCAACATCCCAAAACCAACAACGACCACAAGCATCAGAGGATTAAAAACCAAGGCGTATAGTGGACCTCTTCTCTCTACACACCATGCAATGACAATAACCATTATTCCCGAGGCCATGATTTCCTTGCATAAACAACAATCAGTTACAAACTAACAAAACAAATTATGTTGATTGCACGTTAAGTAACTACTAATTATAACACTTAACATAACGAATATGTTGTAGTTAGTAGCCTGCTATTCCAACCTAATCTCCATTGGGTCCAATCCTTCTTAACACAGAGGGCAAAACCAGTGCTTGAACTGTCCCTATTAAGAGCATCAACATTATACTTAAATAACGTCCTTGATAATTTGAGCCACAACATCAACATTTATTATTTTACTTATAAATTAAAGGTCATTATTGATCGATAATTGAACATAAAAAATTGTAAATCATAATTAACATATATTCTTTTGATGATTTTCTCCCCGTGCATTGTTTCCCAAACTCTCAATACTAGTTTAATATAATATAAAAAATGATATTGCAACACAACGGGGACTTAGAATTTAAGGAGATAACCCACCTAAAGGATGACCCATAATGCAAAACAGAAGGATCTTCCAAGACCCAAAAATACCAAACAATTTACTATTAAAGTGAACATCCATTGTTCCACTTTTGTCCTTATGCAAGAGGTTAATGTGGAAGGCCCAAATGTTAATTTCAACACCTTTGAAAAATGTTAGCAACATTGCCCATGTAATTCCTATCTTTATGTGCATTTCCTAAATTTTTATGTGCCCCTCCAATTCATACTCTATAACTTTACAACATTGAATGCACAAATTCAAAAAAAAAAAAATTCTATCTTTATGTGTATTTCCCAAGTTTTTGTGCATGCGAGCTTGCACATTTGCATGTGTGATAATAACTCACATTTTAGGTGTTCTATCTTTAGCATGCAATGTGTATTATATTCTTGGCCCAAATCAGTACAAAATAATTCTATCTTTATCAGCAAGTTCATATTTCACATAGAACACCTAAAATCTTATATGTATGTATGTATGTGGATGCATAAAAGTAAATGTCATTAAAGTAGTACAAAATTAATTATATTCTTGGCCCAAATCAGTACATGGTGATAATGACTAAAAGAATGAAAATTGATTTTGCTTGGAGGAAATTCAAACAAACAAAAAACATTTATATATGGACTGAAATAAAACAAACAAAACTACTCATGTACTCCCTCCGTCCCTATTTATAGGAGTAGTTTACAAAAAAAGTTTTGTCCCTAAATATAAGATCATATACAAATTCCTAGATGCATTGATTACTTTTTTTCCAAATATACCCTTATCAATACTATCAATTTGTCTTGGTATATGAAAAGTTAACATTAAATATATATTTAATTAAGGTTAATCTAGTAATAGTCACACCAATTTGAGACAACTTTATTAATCCAACAATTTTTCTTAATACACGTGATTTTTGTAAACTACTCCTATAAAAAGGAACGGAGGAAGTATGTATTGCTATACTATATACCTTTATGATGAATACATTGTCCTAATATTCATTGCTTAGTTTACCATTAAAATGGACTTTCCATAAACGGATCATAGCTCATATCAGAAGCAACGAAAGTAAATTAACTGGGCCAATTCGATCCGCTAAAAATCATTGCCACTTGACTCATGCTTAATTCAGGCTTATATAATTAATGTTCATATTTAAGTATTATGGTGGAATTGAAATTATGAATGAAGCCGCTCTGTTTTCATACATTTATAGGATTAGCATCAGTGAAATTAACTTTGTTATGCTACTCTCTAGTCTCTATTTCCATAGCTCATTCTTACAATATGATTTTACATGAACCGATATTTTTTTTAAAGGAGCAAGTTTAATGCATTTCATTAGAAATCAAATTACAAATACATGACGGTACAACATTAAATAGGTGCGAGTTAGCGTAAAATGAGGTACAACATTAATTAGGACAAAATCCACGTTGACAAGATGGAGGTCTACCACCCAAATTAGTGCATAGTAAAGACCCATAGCTTATCCCACCTCCACTAAACATATAGGGGAGAAGCTATACAGTCTTTGCAAGGACAAAGCAACCTTCGTCTTCCTATATACGTATACCAATACCTACCTTATTCACATAATAGCAAAACGACATGTCAACATTACACTTATATCGATCTCGTGCTGGTCTCTTCCATTTGTGACCTCTTGCAGCACTCAGCCCTAACTGATCAATGATAGAAGTATCGACACTACATGTCCGGATCACTTGAGCTAGCTTCCATCTTCAAGAGTATGTGTTGCGCGCTCCAAGATATGAGCACTTGTCTCATCGACCTGTTGCCATAGCTTCAGGTTTATACTCTATAAAATGGTTGCAAAATGGTTACTTTGAGAGGCTTGAAGGTTGTTCAACAACCTAAAGATCACGGTTTCCATGTTGTAGTGCTCTCGCAGTGTATCACGCGCGGACACTTCTGCAATGCATGGATTTTATCTTCTTGTTTTTATGGCAAACTACACAATCTGTTGGACACGAAACACCTCTACCATTTAGGAGAGCCCTTGTTATGAAGTAACCTCATCACACGTGCCAAACAAGGTTCATGATCTTTGGGGGGGACTTTGAGTTTCTAGATAAGCTCCCAAAACAACAAACCCAACAAAAAAAGTTCGTTTTTTTTTGTGTTGTTCATAATGAATCATGTTCTTGTTCCAACTCAAATCCTCTTCATCTATTGATAAAAAACTTCATGTGTTCTTGTTTCAACCTAACCTATTCCAAATCCTCCTTTTCTTATTCTTCTTTAATCAATGTAAAACCTCAAATCAATTGATATAATCAGATCTGATTTTTTTTAGAAACAAGTAAGATCTGAAATTGAAAGTGAAAGTTCTTTAGGAACAAATTATTAGATAAAAAAAATCTATAAAGGGCCGAGGAAACATGAATTTTCCATCAGTGAAAGTTCTTTTGGAATTGGAGTAGACAATGTGTTTGGAGGTTGAGAATGCAAAGTGTGTCCTGTGGGAGAAATGGTGGTTGGGCGATGAGAGAAAAATAATCAAGTGAGATATGAGAATGTTTGTTAATTTTCTGGATCGAGTCAAAAATTATTTTGGTTTTTTGTTGTTGTTGTTGTTGTTAAGAAATTCCTTATAATGAAGTTCGTTTGAGAAAAAATAGGAAAGATTAAGATGCAATTTTAATTTAAGTTATTTTAATTTCTAAAATTTAATTTTATTTGTGTAAATAAATGTAAATAATGTAACCAAAAATAATGTAAATAAAAATCAAAATAAATGCTATTTGGAAATAAAATTAATAAAAAAAGAAAGTTGATGTACAATCAACATGTCACATGTGTAGATTCTGCTGACAAGATTTAATGAGGGACTTAAAGTGGAAAAATTTGAAATGACAAGGATATAATCTAAACTTTTTTTAATAGGCTTAAAACAAATATTCGCTAATATCACAAGGACCAAAAACATGATTAACCCGCGAAAGTTTCCATGCAAAGACGGTAAGCACTTCACTCTTAATAATCTCCGTTCTTTTGGCCTTCCAAATTAGTTTGTCATCAGTGACTAAATTGTGACGTGGGGTGTTAAGAAACAATTGAAACATGTTGAACGAAAAACTGATGAATAAGATGCAACTTCCGTACCTTAGTGGAGTGATCAATTAAGTCACAAACCTTCATGTGATAATCGAATACCATCAAATATCCAAGGTTCATCAAAGACAAGTTTATTTGCTCCAGACCCAATACCCCACCGGGCACCTGTTGCACCACTATTTTAGCGCCAAAAATGATCCTCTAGACAGTAACTCGGATTATGACAAATCTTCAACCCAATGAAGTAAAGTCACTCTGAGGGAAGTAACACACTTTAAACACGCCTGTCACAAGGTTGGTACCATTTGTTTGAAATTTCCATCCATGTTTACCAAGCATGGACACACTGAATGATGTGAGGTCTTTGAAGCCCATATCGCCATGGTTTTTATAAAATGATAGTTTTTTCCATAACAACCAATGCAACCCACGACGAGAAGATTTTACATGCCCCACTAAAAAGCGTTCAACATTTTCTCGATAACATCAATGAGGGAATTTAAAAGATATATGCTCGTAAAGTAAGATGTGATGGATTGGAGAACCAATTTAATCATTACCTAACACCCGACTTTAGATAGACATTTATTACTCCAGGAGTTAATATTGTATCATATTCTATCTTTTATAAATCCAAAAGTAGCTTCCTAGCTTCAACCAACCATAGATGGTAATCCAAAGTACTTACTTATTCCCATCACTGCACAAACTCCCAAAATATTAGTAATAGAGTGTTGCATTGGTTGTTGGACATTGCGATTATAGTATGAAATTCCTGGCAACCTGACTGAAATATGCTGTGCACAATGTTGGCACAACTGTCCGAGCACGTGTCTACTCAGAACTACAATTAACGTAACACAGCGTAACAAGGCACAAAATAAAATGAACACAGCGGAAAAATAAAGTACACAGTGAGTTTGTTAACCCAGTTCGGAGCAACTCTCCTACTCTGGGGGATACCAATCCAGGAATGATTCCACTATTATAGTTCTAGTGAAAAGACCAACGCAGACACACTACTTGACTTTGCACCTAGACCCTACCGGTGGCAACTCTATCTAGGAACTCCTAGATATGAGACCCCGTCTCAATTCCTACCAGCAACACAGACAGTGTTGTTATCAAACACACAAAACGTAAAACACACCCAAGAGAAACACACTCTAATGACACATACTCACTCCGTACTTAAAAGCTTAGGAGTAGCTTACAAATTACAACTCAAACAAACTCAGTCCTTAGCTTGAATCAAGGTGATACAAGCAAAGCTCACAAATAACAAACAAAACCCTAAAAACCTTAAAACTCACGCTTTGCTAACACACACGGTTTTTAGTTACCCAACTAGGGTTTGTCTTCACAAATATATAGCACTGAGATACCACGGGTCTGGGCTTCAAAATAGAGCATGGACATTGACCGGTCCAGCTGAAACAATCTTCTAGAAATAATAAAAAGCTTCCAAATATAGAATGATATCTTGTGGAACAAATAGCAAGGCAAATAAAACTTCAACCAAATCTTCAGTCAGATACACGCGCCTTGATCAGCAAGCTAGAGGAAGATAAACTTCAGACAAATCTTTTGGAAGATTGCGTACATAAATATAAAGCGCTAGCTTGCGCGAAAACACAAGATACGTAAAGCTGTTCCATATGCTACCGCATCTGTCCCAGCGTCTGGCTAGTAGATGTTTTTGCAAAATGTAGCCAATCTACAAAAACCCAACAATCTCCCCCTTTGGCACAATTTTGGCTAAAACACTCTAGAGCCAGTTCTTTGGGAGATACACAGATAAGATTCCTTCACGTCAACATAAGCACACAACAAGGAACGAAAATATCGTAGCATATAATAAGATTACTTCCAAGGGAGAAATATAGTCAAAGATGGCTTGCAAGTAGAATCAGAGGCATGCACCAGATAACACAAACATCTAGCCTCATAGGAACAACTAGAGAGAAATAAACTCTCATATAGTGGAATCACATAGATAAGGGAAAAAATAAATTTCCACACACCAAGAAAAAAAACTTAAGATAGCTCCCCCTCAAAACATGCATGTACCAGAACTCCCCCTCAACATATACTACACTCCCCCTCAACACATGTAATCATACATAATATAAGCTTCAAATCAGATAGGGCATAAATCAATGACATAATCAAATTCTACTCCCCCTTTTTAGCCAAAAATTCTGACAACCAACAGATAGGGCATACGCATAGAAAGTGCATAGAACCATAAAGAGTGCATAGTAACCACAGAGAGTGCATATTACAGACCAGAAGCGCACAAGGTGCAAAGAAATTCAGGGCATAGCCCAGTCACCAAAAAAATACATCAAAAAGGGGTCAGAACAAAAACAAGAAAATCAGAAATCCTCAGAATCAGCAGAGGAATCTTCAGAGTCACCAGCAGAAGCAACAGCCTTATCTCCTCCTTCTTCCTCATCCTGCTCACCCTCAGCATCAGCTTCAGCCTTCAAAGCTGCAATAATCTTGTCAATCTTCACCTTCCTAGCTCCAAGAGCCACACTAGTTTCAGTAAGATCAGCAATCATTTGCTTTCTGGAGAGCACACCAGATGTCCGGACAGAAGTACCAGCTACATCAGCATCATGTGTCTCAGACAGCAAGCTGCAATCCAAAGCCATAGGACCAGGCCTCTTGCAGGGCTCATCACTACTGATCAAAATATCAGGGTGTTGCTGAAGAATAATTCCACACAGGAGGGTAGGAAAAGCAATTGGAAACTTAATAGCAAAAGATTTAGCATGCTCCAAAACTTGATAATAGATGTAAGCTCCATAATCAAAGGGAGACTTGGTCCCCACAGCATAAATGAACTTGGCCAACCCAGATGCAACAGAATTTGAGTGAGTGGTTGGAGTCCAATTTTGAGCACAGATCCTATTCAAAGCAGCATACAAAGGAGACAGTTGAGCAGAAGACAAATGCTTTGGCCAATGTCTGATCTTGTTATCAGTGATTGTCTTGCAGATAGTGTCCTCAGTGACCTCAAGCTCAGGGGTCTCCTCAGTAGACCTCTCAAGGTATGCATTGATCACCATAGGAGAAAAATTTACACACTTACCACGAACAAAAACCTTCCTATACTCAGGGTTTCTTGTGTCATCACACTCATCAGAAACATTCACCAAAAACTCCCTGACCAGCTTATCATAGCATGGACCCAGATTTCTCACAGTCTTCATTAGTCCAGCAAACTCCAACAAATCAACCAGCTTTTGACACTTGAAAACATCTTCTTTAAGATTTCTTTCAAGACCCAGTCTTCTGTGGTAAATAAACTTCCACCTAGAGGAACCATTTTCCAAATGAAAGGAAACATTATCAAGAGGGGCAGGAGGGATAGTCAGAGGTATCTTCATGCCCTTCATTGTTTTTCTGGAAGCCCCACCAGATGTGGCAGCTTCAAGCTTAGCAACCTCAAACTCAGAGTCACTAGAGGGAGGGTCTTTTCTTTTTAAGCTCTTCTTCTTGTGACCACTTTGAGCCACCTTCTTGCTTCCAGCCTTGGGGGGACCATACACAGGCCTCTTCCCAGCATTAACAGCTTTCTTCTTCTTATCCTTTTGTCCTTCACTGACAACTGCAGCAGTTTTGTCAGTTTTGCTCCTTGTCCTGCGAGCAACACCAATAGTACCAGTTTCTTCCTGAGGTCTTTCTTCAGGCACAGCTTCCTCAACAACAATAGTGTCAGCACAGTCTAAAACAGCAGTCTCAGTATTATCAACAACCTCCTGAGTCTCAGTCCCTTCATCTTCAGACTCTGAGGACTCACTCTCAGGGACACTCACAGAACCAGAGATATTAGGAACCACCACATCATGCTCCTCACGAGCTTGTGACAAAGATGCGGGAGCATCTGTCACAGCATCCTTTGTTGTGGCAAGGGGATCAGCAGGTGTCTCAGAAACGGCCGTATCAACATCATTCTTTTCACCAGAACCAGTAGTAACATCCTTCTCGATAGGAGAATTCGAAGAATCACCAACTAATTTTTCATCTACCTTAGGATTATCAGAACCTAGGGTTTCGGGCATTGCTACAGTACTCTCGACAGCAACATTCTCAGATTCAGTGACAGAAGGTTCAGCATGTGGTTCAACAACAGTAGATATAAACGGATTGTCCTTAAGGTACAGATCTTCCATGCTAAGACCTACTCTTTGAGCAGCTGGAGTGATAGAAGATTTACCTTTTGATTTTGACCTGGTGTTCACAGCGGTGGAGGAGGCAGCTTTGCTAGATTTGGCAGGTGTCTTCCTTCGTGATGCAGATGCCCTAGTTCGACGCTTCTTCGTAGGAGCGCTGAGGATAGTGGTGAGGGGTTGCGCATCAGTGATGACGGCTTCAGCAGCTTGATCATGTGTAGTTTGGTGAGAAGAAGAATCAGCCATGGCGATGATTTTGAATGTGAAGGTATGAGAAGTGGACGATTTTTGAATGATGATGTGCGCGGTAAGAGAGGAGATGAGAGGTTGAGAGAAGTTAAGACAAAGATAATGATGATAGCGTGCAAGAGTTTTGAAAAAGGCAAGTTTGCAATAACCTCCTTGAGTGACGTGCAATAAGCGGTTGAGGAGGAAAAAAATAATAGCTGCACGCCCCTTGCACATTAATTGCTACAATTCTTCAACTAAGCATATCCCTAACTTCCGTCGTAATTTTTCAAATTGATTAGCATCAAGGGCTTTGGTAAAAATATCTGCTAATTGCTCTTCAGTTGGAACATGTTCAAGAGTAACAATTTTGTCTTCAACAAGATCCCTTATAAAATGATGTCTAATGTCAATGTGTTTGGTCCTGCTATGTTGAATAGGATTTTTGGAGATATTAATTG
This sequence comes from Medicago ruthenica, assembly GCA_018208015.1. Classification (NCBI taxonomy): domain Eukaryota; kingdom Viridiplantae; phylum Streptophyta; class Magnoliopsida; order Fabales; family Fabaceae; genus Medicago; species Medicago ruthenica. The sequence goes on from CM031372.1 coordinate 19,506,198, forward strand.
CACTCAGATTGTCACAATATAATGTCATAGCATCTGTCTTGACATTGTATTCACTCAGCATCTGTCTCATCCACAACAATTGAGAACAACTACTACCAGCTGCTATGTACTCCGCTTCAGCTGTAGACAAAGAAATGCAATTTTGCTTCTTACTGAACCAGGATATAAGGTTGTTGCCTAGGAAGAAACATCCACCAGAGGTACTCTTTCTATCATCTGCACTTCCAGCCCAGTCAGCATCACAATATCCAAACAACACAGTGCTTTCCCCATGAGAATACAACATACCATAATCACTAGTACCATTCACATACTTCAGAATTCTCTTTACCTGAGTCAGATGACTTATTTTTGGTTCAGCTTGGTACCTGGCACACACTCCAACTGCAAATGTGATATCTGGCCTGCTTGCTGTAAGATATAGAAGACTTCCTATCATACTCCTATACATGCTTTGGTCAACATCCACACCTTTCTCATCCTTTGATAATTTTACATGTGTGGGAGCAGGAGTTCTTTTATGAGCAGCATTTTCCATCCCAAATTTCTTGACTATATTTTTAGCATACTTACTTTGAGAGATAAATATAGTATCTTCCATTTGTTTCACTTGAAGACCAAGAAAGAACTTTAGCTCACCTACAAGACTCATCTCAAATTCAGATTGCATTTGCTGAACAAAATGCTCTATCATCTGGTCAGACATTCCTCCAAAGACTATGTCATCTACATATATTTGAGCAATCATCAGCTGTCCATTTTCATCTTTCACAAACAGGGTCTTGTCATTTCCTCCCTTCCTATAGCCATGGTTGATTAGAAACTCAGCAAGTCTCTCATACCAAGCTCTAGGAGCTTGCTTCAGGCCATATAGAGCTTTTTTCAATTTGTACACATGGTTTGGAAAACTAGGATCAATGAAGCCTTTAGGCTGTTCCACATAAACCTCTTCATTTAAGTACCCATTGAGAAAGGCACTCTTGACATCCATCTGATACAACTTGAATTTTAGTATGCATGCAATCCCAAGTAACAATCTAATAGATTCCAACCTAGCTACAGGAGCAAAAGTCTCATCAAAGTCTACACCTTCAATTTGAGAATATCCTTGTGCAACCAGTCTAGCTTTGTTTCTAGTGATCGTACCATTTTCATCAGACTTGTTTTTATAAACCCACTTGGTACCTATGACATTCACATTATCTGGTCTAGGAACTAGGTCCCACACATCACTTCTCTTGAACTGAGTTAATTCTTCTTGCATAGCATTTATCCAGAACTCATCAGTTAGAGCTTCCTTAACATTCTTTGGTTCAAGTTTAGATATAAAGCAGGAATTTGATACCTCATCATGGTTCCTTCTAGTTGTGATCCCTTGGTTAGGATCGCCAATGACTTGATCTATGGGATGATTTTTCTGAACTCTGATAGATGGTCCTTTGTTGGGAGCAGTCTTCTCTGGGCCAGTTACTTCAGTATCTTGCTTATCACTTGCTTCATCTACTTTCTTCGCTTCCTGTAGGTCAGATGCTGCGTCAAATGTAGCATCATCTGGCATAGCATTATTTCCTTCATCATCTACAACAACATTTATGGATTCCATCACTGTCTTGGTTCTGGAGTTGTATACTCTATAGGCTCTGCTGTTTGTGGAATAGCCTAGAAAGATTCCCTCTTCACTTTTAGCATCCATCTTTCTTCTTGGTTCCCTGTCAGCTAGAATATAACACTTACTACCAAATACATGAAAATGCTTCACTGTTGGCTTCCTGTCCTTCCATAGCTCGTACAAGGTTGTAGATGTACCTTTTCTCAAAGTCACTCTATTATGGATATAGCAGGCTGTGTTCATGGCTTCAGCCCAAAAGAAAAATGGCAGCTTCTTTGCATGTAGCATAACCCTGGCAGATTCTTGCAGAGTCCTGTTCTTTCTCTCAACTATCCCATTTTGTTGAGGAGTAATGGGTGCAGAGAACTCATGAAATATTCCTTCAGAAATACAGAAATCAGAGAACTTACCATTCTCAAACTCCTTCCCATGGTCACTTCTGATTCTAACAATTCCACAATCCTTTTCTCTCTGAAGTTGTAAGCAAAGATCCTTGAATTTTTCAAAAGTGTCTGATTTCTCCTTAATGAAATTTATCCACGTATATCTAGAGAAAATCATCAACAACAACAAATGCGTACTTCTTACCACCTAAGCTTTCGACTTGCATAGGTCCCATTAAGTCCATGTGCAATAGCTCAAGTACTCTTGATGTGGACAGATGTTGCAGCTTCTGGTGAGGCATCTTGGTCTGTTTTCCTATCTGGCATTCTCCACATATACTTCCTTCCTGAATTTGGAGCTTTGGTAAACCTCTGATGGCTCCTTCAGCAATGGCTTTCTTCATGCTTCTGAGATTCAGATGTCCAAGCTTTTGGTGCCATAGCTTAACTTCATCTTCTTTGGTTATTAGACAAGTAGATAACTTTGCTTTATCTTGAGAAACCCACAAGTAGCAATTGTCCTTTGATCTAACACCTTTCATCAGGATGTCCCCTTCACTGTTAGCAACTAAGCATTCACTCTTAGTAAAGTTGACCTTCATTCCTTGATCACACAGTTGACTAATACTGATTAAGTTGGCAGTTAATCCTTTCACAAGAAGCACTTTATCAAGTTTAGGTAGACCTTCTTCCACAAGATTTCCTACACCCTTTATTTCTCCTTTGGCTCCATCCCCAAAAGTTACAGAACTTGTAGCATAAGGCTTAACATCAGTCAAGTAATTTTTATCACCAGTCATATGTCTGGAACATCCACTGTCAAAGTACCAATCATTTCTGGATGACACTCTCAGAGATGTATGAGCAATTTGAGCAATCTCATCAGCTTCTGGTTCTATTTTTCCAGGATCCATAGTGTTGCTTGTGAAATTATCATTTTTCTGCTTCCACTGCTTCTTGATGATCTTTACTGTAGGATCAGGTCTTGGTGAATAGGTCCTGTCTGGGTAACCATATAATTTGAAACAGAAAGGTCTGATATGTCCTTTTCTTCCACAGTAGTGACATACCCAACCATAATTCCTTCCTTTTGATCTGGGCCTATATCCTGATGCCTGTTGTCTCACCTGATGCTGGGGCATCTGTCTTGACATAGTATGATCATGAGTATTAACAGATGGCACAAACTGTCTCACTGGTAGTTGTTTCTGCTGAGGCAAGGAGCTGTAGTCAAACCCAATACCTTTAGAATCTCCAGGTTTCTGTCCTATTTCCAGAATTTCGTCCAAAGCATCAGTACCTTTGTTCATCATCCGCAGTTGCTTGTTCATATTGTCAATCTTGGAAGTAAGTAAGATAACCTCATCATTGAGGTCTGAGTTTATTTTCAGAAGTTTGTCTTTCTCAGCTTGCAAGAGAGTGATGGTCCTTTTTGTTTTTCTAAAGTTCTACAAACTTCCTCACTTTTGAGATATAGCTCCTTGTAGGAATCAGCCAATTCATCATATGTTACCTCTTCATCACTAGATTCATGGTCAGATGTGCACACTCCAGTCAAGGCATTCACATGTTTTGCAGTTTCAGGTTCTTCTTCTGATTCATCCTCATCAGTCCAAGACACAGTCATCACCTTCTTTTGTTTCTTCAAATAAGTTGCACACTCAGTTCTGATGTGACCAAAACCTTCAGCATTCATGGCATTGCACCCCTTTGCTTTGATTGATTTTGTCATCAGTTCTAGGTTTCCTCTGATTGTTGACATTTTTATAGATGCTGCGACTGTTGTCCGGAGCATTTGTCCTAGGGCGTCTGTCCATCCTCTTCACAACTTTATTAAATTGTTTGCCCAACAACACAATATCTTCAGAGATGCTCTCATCAGTATCTAAATTACTCTCCACATCATCTTCATCAGTGTTGGAGATGAAAGCAATGTTCTTGTCTTTCTTTTCAGATCTTTCATTAACCTTTAATTCAAAAGTTTGAAGGAGATCCAATCAACTCATCAACTTTCATATTTCCAATATCTTGGGCCTCCTCAATAGCACATACTTTCATATCAAATTTCTTAGGCAGGGACCTGAGAATTTTGCTTACCAGTTTTTCATCGGATATCTTTTCCCCCAAGGACTTCAAATGTGTTAGCATATTCTAGCACATTCATGTGAAAGTCATGAACACTCTCTCCTTCCTTCATTCTCAAATTCTCAAACTGTGTTGTTAGCAGTTGTAGCCTTGACTTCTTGACCTTTTGAGTACCTTCATGAGCTGTTCTTAGGATATCCCAAGCTTCCTTGGCAATAGTACATTGTTTAATCAACCTGAACATGTTCTTGTCAACACCATTAAACAAAGCATTCAGGGCTTTAGAGTTTCCAATAGCTGCAGTGTCTTCTGCTGTAGACCACTCCTCTTCTGGTTTCAACTCATCAGTATCAACATTATTCGCATCTTTTATTTTAGGTGGGACCCATGCCTTGATCACAGCCTTCCAAGCTCTGCTGTCTAGAGATTTCAAGAATGCTGTCATGCGTGATTTCCAAATGTCATAGTTCGACCCATCCAACAAGGGTGGTCTGTTCACCAGTCCTCCTTCTTTATCCATTGAGCCAGAAACTTCTTTCCCTGGAGCTCACCCACACAGAACAGGGTGCCTGCTCTGATGCCAATTGAAATTCCTGGCAACCTGACTGAAATATGCTGTGCACAATGTTGGCACAACTGTCCGAGCACGTGTCTACTCAGAACTACAATTAACGTAACACAGCGTAACAAGGCACAAAATAAAATGAACACAGCGGAAAAATAAAGTACACAGTGAGTTTGTTAACCCAGTTCGGAGCAACTCTCCTACTCTGGGGGATACCAATCCAGGAATGATTCCACTATTATAGTTCTAGTGAAAAGACCAACGCAGACACACTACTTGACTTTGCACCTAGACCCTACCAGTGGCAACTCTATCTAGGAACTCCTAGATATGAGACCCCGTCTCAATTCCTACCAGCAACACAGACAGTGTTGTTATCAAACACACAAAACGTAAAACACACCCAAGAGAAACACACTCTAATGACACATACTCACTCCGTACTTAAAAGCTTAGGAGTAGCTTACAAATTACAACTCAAACAAACTCAGTCCTTAGCTTGAATCAAGGTGATACAAGCAAAGCTCACAAATAACAAACAAAACCCTAAAAACCTTAAAACTCACGCTTTGCTAACACACACGGTTTTTAGTTACCCAACTAGGGTTTGTCTTCACAAATATATAGCACTGAGATACCACGGGTCTGGGCTTCAAAATAGAGCATGGACATTGACCGGTCCAGCTGAAACAATCTTCTAGAAATAATAAAAAGCTTCCAAATATAGAATGATATCTTTGTGCGCACCTCGTTTTTTTCCTCGGGAAAAAGACGCGCAAATCCTCTGAGGACGTCCTCGAACGCTCGGAGGGCCTTTGTGAAGCCGCCACCAAAGTTTTTGTGTAAAGGGAACGTTGATAAACCCTTAAGTTTTTTTTTGTTGTAAAGGGAAACGATAATAAAACCCTTTGACGATGAGGATAAGGATTAGGTCATCGCAACCATTGTCGGGTTCGGGAGTCGTTACGCGAGGGGAAGGTATTAGCACCCCTCACGTCCGTTGTACTCAACGGGAACCTTCTATTTGGTTAAAGCTTGAATTGTTTTTTAATACTTTGCGTGCATGTTCATTTATGTTAAAAATATAATAAAAGGGGGGAAAGAGATAAAAACAAACGAAGAAAAAGTTTTTATTATTATTGTGCTTGACAAGATGTCGATCTTGCTCCTACGTATCTCCCGGTAGTCGGAGAATTCAAAGCATACGTAGTTCTTTGGTAGAAAAACGTATATGTGTTGGTTGATTTTAATTGGACGATGTTTTAACCGAATTCTTGCGATTAAACGTAGCTTGTATGCTCGCACTTGGAGACTTATTAAGCGTTCGTTCGCGAATCACATTAGAATTGTTAAAAGGTACGTCCGTTAGGGTAGAGGGTTGAATTGGTCGCTATGGGACCAAGAGAGGTACAATGGACTCATACAAGTCAAACATTGACCGAGTGGACTCCGAAGAGTCGGGCGATTGTTCGATTGATCCACTGAGATCAAGAACGGGTACAATGGACTCGGACTGAGTCGAACATTGACCGAGTGGACTCTAACGAGTCGAGGGGTTGAGTCTAATGGCCAACGGGGGACCAAAAGGTTTGGATTGACCACAAGGGGCCAAGATTTGGTTTGGTTAGGGTTGTACATATTAAAAAAGGGAATGACGATTGTCCGAGCGACGAGACATACGTCACGCATTCGTACAATCGGGGCGATGGAGAGACATACGTCACACCATCCCTTTTTCATTCATATTTTTGGATTGAATTCCTTAGAAATCCCAAGGTATGTCAAAACATTTGGTTTGAAAATCCAAAAATGGGAAGGTTTAGCAAATTTGCTAGAAAACGCGCAAGTTCGTCTCATTTTGCGAAAATGCGAACGTAAACGGTGTATGTTCATCTTTGAGTTTTGAACATCATGAACAATATTTATTGTTCAAGTTTAGGATTGAAAAGATGAACATAGCTTGTTTGTTCATGCTTGTTTTGAGAATTTGGGAACATAACTTGCTTTGCAAGTTACCCACAAAATGGTTATACAAACTTGTGATTTTGCCAAAATTATGCAAAAACCTTGTTGTGGTTTGAAGAACATGGATTTAAAAACTCTTAGGTTCTGAGCTCTGGGGCTAGAACCTCAAAAATTGGTTGTTTTGATACAAAAACTCAGGTTCTGAGTTCTGTCATGGTCGCACTGCGACCATGACTTCGCACTGCGAAGCATGCGAAATTTTGGGTTCAGAAGCTGTTTCTGAACTTTTGTTCAGAAACAACTTCTGAACACACTCAAGACCTTATAGGGGGGTGAAAAACTTTGAGTTTTTGGGGTGAAAAAGGTTGGACAAACCAGCTTTGATGTTTTGAAAACCTTGGGATTTCTTTGAAATTCAAAAGGGGTTTTTTAGGATCAAAAGGTTTTGAGCCAAAATGGCTATGCAAACACAATTAAAAATGCAAGATAAAGAGCTTAGTAACTTACAGAACTCCTTAGCAAAGCTCCAACTGCACTTGGTTTGATTTGGTTGAAAGATTGTGCAAGAGGTTTGAGTATTTGTGATGGTTTTGGAACTTTGTAATGCTTTGTGTGGATTGGTTTTTTTCTGGTTGTTTGTGGAGATTTGTAGGTTGAAATGAGTAGAGTTTCTGCTCTTTGAATGCTGTGTTAGCTGTGTTTGTTCCTTTGGCATTGCCTTCTATTTATAGGCCAAAACCAAATCTTTGTCATCATTACACAATCCCAAAATTCAGCTGATTTGTGGCCAAGATCAAGCTGAATCCCTTTGCATTAAATACTAATGGATAGAGGCAACCCTGTCTTGTACCAAGGGGCAAGATCCAGCTTGATTTCAGCCACAAATTCAACTATTTCTAGAAGGTAATGATGAAGAACAAAGCTGATTTGCAATTGGCTAATGCTTGGGGATCAATCCTTGCAATCTCAATGGTTGGTCAATAAAAACGTGCACTGTAATGTGCAGAGATTGAGGGATGAAAAGGCTAAAATTGGCTGGTGTGAGAGGGTGAAAAGCTGCTGTAAAACAGAGTAGGCACTCATGGCTTTTCAAGTGAGAAATCCAGCTGGTTTGACTGGTTTTTGGGGCAGCAAGCAGGAGGAAAGTCCTCAAGCAGGTGGCTGGCAACCTTGTGGTGGTTAGCAGGTCACCTGGGAGGGACTAGAGCTGCCCAAGGGCAAGCCCACTTGCTTGTCACATGCTAGGTTGGAAGAAAAAGCTTCCAACCTTGGCATTAATGGCAAGTCCTTCAACTCTGGCTTTGCTTGGCCCAATTAGCCATGAATGCTACTTTAAAATAATTATGGAAGTGATATGCAACAAAATCTGGAATTAAATCCAAGAAACCAAAAATCTGCAGAAAAATCGCAGACTTCGCAGTGCGAAGTGAGCTTCGCATTGCGAAGTCCTCAATTTTGAAAAGTTGACTTTTCTGTTGACTTTTGTTGACTTTTGACTTTTTCCCTCTTTGATTTTTTTTCTGATTTTTTGTTTTAAAATGCGTAGGACAAAATTAGGGTACTACAGCTGCCCCTACTTAATTGTATCTTCGCATAGAGTGCGTGAGTGCCGAAGGCATCTCATGAACTCTTTGCGGAGATCAATTAAGTAAAAAGAAAAAGAAGGACCCGAATTTTGTCCTTCGCGAAATGCAAATGCAATGGTTGGTAGGGGTTGATCGTATCCAGCCGCTAACACTGGAGGTAGATCCACTGGGGAATGAAGGTAATCTTATCTAGGCACTGCTTCTAGAGGTCGATTCCTGAGGGTGGTGATTTACTCTAGGATGTCACTAGAGGTGGAACATTGAAGTAGGTGATCTTATCTAGGTACTGCTTCTAGAGGTCGATACCTAAGATGGAGGTTTATTCTAGGTACTGCTTCTAGAGGTGGAACAATGAGGTAGGTGATCTTATCTAGGTACTGCTTCTAGAGGTCGATACCTAAGCTAGGTGATCTTATTCAGGTACTGCTTCTGAATGTCGATTCCTAACGAGCTGTGATCTTATTCAGTCGCTAACACTGAAGGTCGATACACTGGGGGAGGTGATCTACTCTAGGTACTGCTTCTAGAGAGGGATACCTAAGCTAGGTGATCTTATTCAGGCACTGCTTCTGAATATCGATTCCTAACGAGCTGCGGTCTTACCCTAAATAGGTGCCCCTGGTTGAATGTTGATGGATGTTGGTGAATATGTGATACTCACTGGAGGATCCTTGTTGAGGATGCATGCTTTATGAAATGAAATGCATGTGTATGAACGGTTTTTAAATATGCATGCATGAAATGAAATAATGTTGGTTGGGTGCCGAGCAGAGTCGGTCTTTGTTTGTGGTTGTGTTCATGACAGTTGGGCTTTCTTTTTTTTGGTTTTTTGGTTGGTCGGTTTGGAAGGACAAGGTCCTTTGCCTACATATACCCAAATGGGATCAAAACCGGTGTAGTTCGAGCCTAAGCCCGAAAATTTGTGTTTTTTGCCAATAATGATTGGACTTTTGTTTGGGGTTGAGACTCCCTGGGGAGTATCAAGGAGGTTTGGCTTATGGGGGATAAAGGATCATTTTGGAAGCATGATCGATATCCAGCCTTGTTTGGTGTTTGGATGCTTTAGGGTGTTTATTGGGGAATTTTGCTCCGCTTGACCCTTGGGGTTCTTGCGCTCCGCGTGCCGCGAGTTATGCACTTGCCTTAGCTAAGGAGCATAAGTCTTTTGGTGCAATATTTTGGTGGGAACTACCGCAATTCTTTCAGAATTCACGAAGATTCAAAATAAAGCAAAGTTTGTTTGTTTTTTTTCTTTTTTGGAAGAAAATTCTTTTGTTTATTTCCCATGTTTTAAAGCATTTTCATCATGAATAAAACAAAATTTTATGCGCTACTGAGAACATAAAATAACAAAAGGAAATTTATTCAATGCAGATTTGACCTCTTGAATGGGTAAAAATACACAAAGTGAGAAGTGAGATAGAGAAAGACAAGAAAAAGCAAAAAGAAAATGTTGGTTTTGGCACAACACATGCTATTTCCTTATGACTTCGATATTTTCGTTTGTTGGAAGATGCTGACGAGACTGATTCCTCTCCTCTTGAATCTTGTCCGGAGCTTGGATGCTGCAGTCATTGCCTTTCTTCTTTGTTAACCCCTAACTTTTGCCTGGATCGCTCTTTCGAGTTTTCAATCCACCGGGGTGTATTTCCTTTTTTTGATGTCCTTAATTTTTGCCTAGACCGCCTTTTCAGGTTTTCAATCTAGCAGGACGCTCTCTATTGCCTAAACCGCCCTTTCAGGTTTTCGATTTAGCGAGCTTTTTTCTCTCTTTTTTTTCTTTAGGCATAATACCTCTTGACTGCATCGGAGTTTATTGATAGTGGGAACTCCTCTCCATCCATAGTGGTGATGATCAGGGCTCCGCCTGAGAAAGCTTTCTTTACCACGTACGGCCCATCATAGCTGGGAGTCCACTTCCCTCGGGGATCTTTGTGGATAGGTAATATCTTCTTGAGCACTAGGTCTCCTTCTTTGAATTCTCGAGGACGGACCTTCTTGTCGAATGCTCTCTTGAGCCTCCTTTGATAGAGTTGGCCATGACATATTGCCGTCAGACGCTTCTCCTCTATGAGATTCAGTTGGTCGAACCTTGTTTGGACCCATTCAGCTTCTTCTAGCTTGGTTTCCATCAAGACCCTTAGCGAAGGAATTTCCACCTCTACGGGGAGAACAGCTTCCATACCGTATACTAAGGAGAAGGGGGTTGCCCCAGTTGAAGTGCGAATGGCTGTTCTGTAGCCATGTAGCGCAAAGGGAAGCATCTCATGCCAATCCTTATATGTTGTCACCATCTTCTGGATGATCTTCTTTATGTTCTTATTGGCTGCTTCTACCGCACCGTTCATCTTTGGTCGGTAAGGGGAGGAATTATGGTGCTCAATCTTGAAATCTTTGCATAACTCCCTCATTGTCTTGTTGTTTAGGTTTGCCCCATTATCGGTGATGATTTTGTGGGGAGTACCATAACGGCAAATGATTTCCTTCTTGATAAATCGGGCTACCACTTGTTTGGTTACGTTTGCATACGAAGCTGCTTCTACCCATTTGGTGAAGTAGTCGATGGCAACGAGGATGAAGCGATGTCCATTTGACGCTTTGGGCTCGATCATTCCAATCATATCTATGCCCCACATAGAGAAAGGCCAAGGTGAAGTCATGACATTCAATGGAGTTGGTGGCACATGCACTTTGTCGGCGTAAATCTGGCACTTGTGACAAGTCTTGGCATAGTGGAAACAATCAGCTTCCATGGTTAACCAATAATAGCCCGCCCTTAAAATTTTCTTTGCCATTGCATGCCCATTAGCATGGGTTCCAAAAGATCCCTCGTGGATTTCTTTGATGAGCATGTCCGCTTCATGTTTATCCACACATCTAAGCAGGACCATGTCATAATTTCTTTTGTAGAGGGTATTTCCACTGAGGAAGAATTGGGATGCCAATCTTCTGAGGGTCCTCTTGTCGGTGTGCGAGATACTTTCTGGATACTCTTGCTCTTCGAGGTATCGCTTGATGTCGTAGAACCAAGGTTTGTTGTCAAGTCCTTCTTCGACTGATGCGCATACCACTGGTTTGTCTTTACGATCCATCCTTATGATTGGTGCCTCGTTGTAAGAATTTACTTGGTACATTGATGATAATGTAGCCAAGGCATCTGCTACCTAATTTTCTTCTCGAGGTATGTGGTGGAAATTGATTTCATCAAAATGTTTGATCAATTCTACAACCCGGGCTTGGTAGGGAATTAAATTGGGATGTCTTGTTTCCCATTCTCCTTTGACTTGATAGATGACCAAGGCTGAGTCACCGTATACCTCAAGGTTTTTGATCCTTAGATCAATTGCTGCTTCGAGGCCTAGGATACATGCTTCATATTCTGCCATGTTGTTGGTGCAGTCAAAGCACAACCTTGCTGTGAAGGGCTGGTATCCATTTCTTGGGGAGATTAAAACTGCTCCGATACCATGTCCCATGGCATTCGAGGCGCCGTCGAAAGCGAGCTTCCATAGAGCTCCTGGTTCTGGTCCCTCATCATCGCTTGTGACTTCTTTGTCATTCAAAGCTACGACATCTTCGTCTGGGAAGTCAAATTGTATGGGCTGATAATCCTCCAATGGTTGGTGAGCAAGGTGCTCGGATAAAACACTCCCTTTGATGGCTTTTTGAGCAACATATTGGATGTCATACTCAGACAGCAGCATTTGCCAACGGGCTATCTTCCCTGTGAGGGCAGGTTTTTCGAAGATGTACTTGATGGGATCCATCTTCGATATCAACCAAGTTGTATGGGTCAACATGTATTGCCTTAGACGTCGAGCAGCCCATGCTAAAGCGCAGCAAGTCTTTTCGAGTGAAGTATACCTTGTTTCACAGTCGGTAAACTTCTTGCTTAAGTAGTAGATTGCGTGCTCTTTCCTTCCCGTTTCATCTTGTTGTCCTAACACACAACCCATTGATCCTTCAAGTACGGTTAGGTATAAGATGAGGGGTTTACCCGGAACCGGAGGTATTAAGATCGGTGGTTCTTGCAGGTATTGTTTGATCTTGTCAAACGCCTCTTGGCAATCCTCGTTCCAATGAACAGCTTGGTTTTTCCTTAGCAGCTTGAAGATTGGTTCGCAGGTAGCTGTCATGTGTGAGATGAACCTGGCGATGTAGTTCAATCTTCCTAAGAAACCCCGGACTTCTTTCTCGGTATTTGGCGCTGGCATTTCTTGGATGGCCTTTACCTTATCGGGATCTACTTCAATACCTCTTTGGCTGACGATGAAGCCCAATAACTTCCCGGATCTAACGCCAAATGTGCACTTGTTAGGATTTAAGCGCAGCTTGAATTTCTTAGGCGTTCGAAAAGCTTTTGTAGATGGACTAGATGATCCTCCTCCGTTTGGGATTTGGCAATCATATCGTCGACGTAGACCTCAATTTCCTTATGGATCATGTCGTGGAAAAGAGTCACCATTGCTCTTTGGTATGTTGCCCCGGCATTTGTTAATCCAAAAGGCATTACCTTATAGCAGAATGTTCCCCATGGGGTGATGAATGTAGTTTTCTCCATGTCCTTCTGGAGCCATCTTGATTTGGTTATATCCCGAGAAGCCATCCATAAAGGAAAAGACTGAGAATTGGGCTGTGTTGTCCACCAATATGTCGATGTGTGGTAGCGGGAAATCATCCTTTGGGCTTGCTCTATTCAAGTCCCGATAATCCACACACATTCTCACCTTGCCATCCTTCTTCGGAACTGGCACAATGTTGGCAACCCATGTTGGATACTTGGTTACGGCTAAGAAGCCGGCATCGAATTGCTTTTTGACCTCCTCTCTGATCTTGAGAGCCATATCGGGTCGAGTTCTTCTCAATTTTTGCTTCACTGGCGGGCATTCCGGCTTGAGTGGCAGCTTGTGTACAACGATGTTAGGGTCTAAACCCGGCATGTCTTGATACGACCAAGCGAATACGTCCACGTACTCTTGCAGAAGCTTGATCAACTTTCCTTTCACATCCTCGTGCAGGGAGGCTCCTATCTTGACCTCTTTCTTATCCTCTTCGGTCCCCAAGTTGACCTTTTCAACTGATTCTTGGTGAGGTTGTATTACCCTATCCCCTTGATTTGCAAGTCTAGACAATTCTTCAGGCGGTTCATAATCGTCCTCTTCATCATCTTCCGTTTGATTAATCGGGCAATCGAAGTCATAAGGGTTTAAGGTAGTGTTGTTTTTGGAGGGTGGATTTGTAAATCTGCATGAGTATGATTTTTTTTTAGGCTTTTTGTAGAAAAAATTTTTTCAAACAAATGCAAAAAAGAAAAAGACTCAAATGAACATAAAAGATTGCTTTTATTCATGATTGTAAATAACTTATAAAAACATGGGGGCCCCACACGACTAATCATTTGCCTTGGGCAGAGCTAAATGATTTTTTTTATTTTTAAAGTAAAACAAACAAACACGGTTTATTACTTGATCCTGGTAATGATCTCGGGAATCGCGATAGCCCTCCAATTGTTCAAAGCTTCATCCGAAGCGCAACGGTACACCAATTCAGGCACGTCTTCGTCTACATCTTCGAGTAGAGCCACTTGATCTTCATGGATAAACCCCGCACTGATGAATGTTTCCGAGATGGGGGGAACCCCTTGCTTTGGAGGCTTTGAGAAAGTTTCGGCCGATGGATGATACCCCAACCCGAAGCGATTTTTCTTCTCCGGTATGTCCACTAACTTGCCCCATCCGGTGGGTCGGCTTTCTTCTATGGCCTCTGTTATCGCCCTCCATGATGACATGGCTGTCCTAGCCTCCTCCTTGGGCTTCAAGCTCAATGTCACGACATTCGCCACTTCTAAAGATTGGAATGGGACGTCCACAGCTTCTTCATCCGTTTCTATATAACGGAAAGATGAGAGATGGCTTACCATCATGTCCTCTTGCCCGGAAACTACAATCATTTGGTTATCAATGATGAATTTCAGCTTCTGGTGCAGGGTAGAGGTAATGGCTCCGGCCGCATGGATCCATGGTCGTCCGAGAAGACAACTGTATGTTGGATTAATGTCCATAACTTGGAAGGTTATGGTGAAAACCTTAGGTCCGATTTGGACTGGTAAGTCGATCTCTCCCATAACGGCTCTTCTTGACCCATCGAAAGCTTTTACGACCAAGGCGCTGGGCTTCATTACGGTCCCTTCACATGAGAGTTTGAGGAGGGTAGTCTTGGGCATGACATTCAATGATGACCCCGTGTCCACTAGCACTCTTGAGAGGATGTGGTCCATGCATTTCACGGAGATATGTAAGGCGCGGTTATGAATATGCCCCTCGTCGGGTAGCTCATCGCCATTGAAACCCAAGTACCTACTTGAGGTAATATTTCCGACTATCCCGTCGAATTGGTCCACCGGAATGTCCTTGGTGACATGTGCCTCACTGAGGATCCGTAGTAGTGCTTCCCGGTGTGCTTCCGAGCTGAGTAGTAAGGATAGCATGGAGATCTTGGAGGGAGTTTGACTTAGCTGGTCAATGATGTTGTACTCGCTCTTTTGGATTATCCTTAGGAACTCTTCGGCCTCTTTTTGCGGGATTGTCTTTTGAGAAGGCCCCGCTTGGTTCTCTTTTTCCTCCACGCTCTTTTCTTTGAGCGGCTCCTTTGGTAGTACAGCTGGCGTCTTCCCGAGTTCTTTCGGAGCGAAGACTCTACCACTTCTAGTCATTCCTCCAACACCGGTAATGTTAGTGATGCTGGGCTCGATTTTGGCTAGTGGTTTTCCTTCCACATAAGCCACAGGTTGGTAATTCCATGGTACCCTCTTTGTGCTTTCAAAAGAGAAGGGTGCAGGTACGTGGAATGTTATGGGTTGTATTGGCATTGGTACCTCTCTCCTTTGGTATGGGATCTCGAGAGGTTTTGGGCCGTTAGACTCTAAGGTAGCAATGTCCGTGCCCTCCTTTATGTAGCCAATTTGGATCCAACCTTGGTCCATTAACTCTTGAATACAGTTCTTCAACTCTTTGCACTCATCTGGGTTGACCTTGCAGGCTTCACAGTTGACGTGCATTTCCTCGAATAATCCAAAGCCGGTTAAACGCTCCCTTATGGTTGACAGGGGAGTCCTAACATTGGCTACCCTTTTGACTGGACCAAAGTCCTCTTGTTCCTCCACCGCGTTTACAGAGGGACCCGCGTGCCCCGGCAATGGGTTGTTCTTCACATTGGGGCTTTCCTCTTTGAAGGATAACAGCTTCTTGTCAATAAGATCCTGCACCTTGTGTTTGAAAACCCTACAGTTTTCGATATTGTGCCCCACGGATCCTGCGTGGAAATCACATTTGGCATTTGCGTCGTACCACTGTGGATATGGTGGCGACATTGGTGGTAGTAGTCTTGTCTCGACCATACCCTTTTGGATTAGGTATGGCAAGATCTGACCATAAGACATGGGTACAGGATCAAACTGCCTATTAAAGTAACTGTTCCTTGAGCTCGCCTGATTCCTTGGTGGGTACCCGCCTTGTTGCTGTTGCTGTTGATTTTGTTGCGGCAACACTACTGGTTGTCGAGGTGGATTTGCGGGAATCACTTGAGGTGAGTAACGCCCTTGAGTCGTTGCTGCTGCCACATAAGGATAGTGGTAGTGAGGCATTTGATTTGGTGGCGGGTAGGATGGTCCCATTAGAACGGCATTTGTCTCCCCCTCTTTCTTTTTGTGAAAGTTGCTGGGGGGCTTTCTAGCTCCACTTTGAGCTTCTGGAGAGCCTTGGATTTTTCCTCTCTTCACTCCGTCTTCTATTCTTTCACCGACCATGACTAGATCGGAGAAACCGGCAGACGTGCTTCCAATCATCTTGTCGTAATATGGGCCTTGAAGTGTGCCCATAAAGGTGTCGACAAGTTCTCTCTCCAATAGTGGTGGTTGTATACGAGAAGCTAGTTCTCTCCATCGCTGAGCGTACTCCTTGAAGGACTCGTTGCTTCTTTGTAGGAGGTTTTGTAGTTGCATCCTATTTGGAGCCATGTCCAAATTATATTTGTATTGCTTTAGGAAGGCATCGGCTAGATCCTTCCAAGTTTGGACATGGGTACGCTCGAGCTGCATGTACCAATCTAAGGACGCTCCGCTTAAACTATCTTGAAACACATGCACCATGAGTTTCTCGTTCATTGCGTAAGCCGCCATCTTCCTACAGAACATCCTTAGATGATTCCGAGGGCATTGAATTCCTTTGTATTTCTCGAAGTCCGGTACTTTGAACTTCGGAGGAATTACCACGTCGGGCACTAGGCACATATCCAAGGCATTGTGGGCACCGTATGAGCTGAAACCCTCGACAGCTTTCAACCTTTCTTCCAAAACTCGATACATTTGGGTGGTATCATTGTCTTGGTGGGTGGTGTCGGGAGCAAATTGCCTTAGTTGGCTATTTTCCACATCGTGGGGAATTACTTCATGCTGAGTAGTGGAAGTTCCTTGAGGACGACGCTCTTCATTTCTTACGGGGATTTCGAGCGGTGGTGGAGGTGGTCCTTGACCCTCATTTTCAAATGGTGGGGTATAACCCACAGGTAAACCATAAGGAGGCCATTGCACATTGGATGCATCCGTTGTTGGGCGAGGGTGGCTTTCTCGTGCCGACAGAGCTTGCATTAACTCTAGCATCTGATCCATTTTTCCTTTCATTCCATCAACTTCCTCTCTCAAAGCCGCTTGAGTTTGTTCCAAATTGTCCATGATCCTTTGTTTGTTAGCTCGTGTTCCGTACGAGTGTTGAATATCTGGTTCTTGGACCGAGGGCTTTCGGGGTTTTCGGGCTATGATTGCTTTGAACTGTTTGAATGGGAATGAATGAGTTTTTTTTTGAAAAATGCATGAAGATGCATGTGGATGTATGTATGCAAAATATGCGTTTTTTTTATTTTGCTTTATGGAGTTTAAAGGTGCACGATTAATATTTAGCAATTCAAAATATTAAAGACCGGGAAATTGATTATACTTCAAAATATATTTGATTAAATAACATTTGTTTACAAAGTGTAACTAATGCTATTACAAATCAAACAGCCGCTCGCTTCTCGGCTTTGCTCATCTCCTCCCTATAGAAATCTATGGTGTCCTTGCAGAACTTCATAAACTTCCGGATCTCCATAGGGATGACAAAGTAGGGCATGACCATCTCGGCCTCCGCTAGCTTCTTTGGAAGTTGGGTGATCACCAAATTTGAGAATGCAACCAATTTAGTGAAATCCTCACTTAATCGGGTGGCGTCTTGCCATACATACTCAATCACTTCCTTGCGCTGGTCTAGCTTGACTCTTGCACTTCTAATCTCATCGTGTAGTTGTGCAATGTGGTCCCCATGAGCTCTTGCAATCTTGTCGAAGTACTCTTCGAATTTCTTGATGTCTTCTTCGAGATGATCGCACTTTAGCCTCCCTTGATGAGAGAGACTCTCATGTCTTTGTCGCTGGACGCGCTCGGCTTGAAGTTGCTCTTTGTAGTCTTTCACTACTTCTTGGAGCTGTTGATTTTTCTCTTGGAATTTCAACCTCCACTTTCGTTGAGCTTCGATGGCTAATTCGCCAAACTTCTTGAGCTCTTGGTTGGAATGTAAGATTCTTTCCAACTCTTCGTCCTTGGCAACAAGGTTAGCATCCGCACTAACCAAGCCGCCTCCTATCCAATCCCTTTTCCCTTCGGAGGTTCTTAGCCGTTTTTGGCATACTAGGAGAGAATGTGATACTTCATCACGATCTCTCTTCGTCCTAGTAATCTCTCCTAAAGCTTGGAGGTGCTTCAATTCTAAGTCTCCGTTTTTGTTTTGGAGTTCTTGAATTTTAGCCTTGAGGTCCTCCACTTCTTTGTTGGGAATGATTGCAATAGGTTTAGGTGTAGGAGGTTTTGGAGGGTTTGTGACCACGAAGGGTAACTTGATTGCTTTGACCCTCTCCTTCACCCATTGAGTATAAAGGGGTTTGGCGACACAGTTTCTCTTGCCGACCCTTCCCTTGCGTACTTGGCTCCATGCTCCCCGGATTCTCTCTAGCAATGCCGGGTCTTGATCGCCTTCCCTTAAGTAGAAAGCTTCCAACAAAAGGTCATTAGGTTTATCCTCCATTGAAAAACCTAGTTGTCGGAGAGAGAGGACCGGATTGTAATTAATACATCCCTTAGTACCGATGAGGGGTACGTTAGGGAAGTCCCCGCAGCTGAGGATAATTTCCGGGTCATCTAAGTTTGGTGAAAACCAATGGATGTCCTTCTCGGCGAGGGTTGTCATCCGTTGCGACCATTTGAGCTTGGCCCGGTTTTCCACAAAGTCTCGGTTTCTTGGCATGTGGGACATCATCCAAATTTGCACCACGGGAGTGCAACAAGTAATTTTGCGTCCCCTTGCTTGTTCATGCCTTGAATAGAGGGTATGATAAAAATCCGCTAAGATTGTAGGAACTGGATTTTTAGTCATAAACACCTCTAGAGCCGGAAAGTCTACGAAATCATCCATGTTGGGGAATAAGACAATCCCGTAGACTAAGAGGGCTAAGATGGCGTTGAAGGCCATTACCTCTTTGTTGGCTAGTAAATCCCGAGCTTTGGCTTCCAAAAACTTTCTTGAAAAGCCCTTAAGGTTCCCTCTAACTTCCAAGTTAGATGCCACTTCTTGGGTGTCGAGGTATAAGGATTCGGCGATGGCTTCAAATGTAGGATCCTTTCCCGGACCGAGATAGAGTTCATGACCTTTCATGCTACAACCCAAAATCTTCTCAAACTCTTCCAAAGTTGGCGCTAGTTGGAAGTCTTGAAATGTGAAGCACCGTAGAGGTGGGTCGAAGAATTGCGTCAAAGTGGTTAAGGCGGTTGAATCTATTCTTACGGGTAAAAGATCAAGGATTAGCCCATAGCTTGCCTCGAAGATGTTCTTGTGGACCGAAGAGAGCCTCTTGCTTAGAGCTAATAAACTTTCCACCCTAGGAGCTTTAATTTTGAAGGCGAGCGTATTCTTGTTCCCGGAATCCATATTTCTCTTTTGCTAATATTTGTTCGTTCTTTTTTTAACTCCTATAAAGCAAAATGATGCGAAAATTACTTTCATGAATGCAAATGTTATGCAAGGGTATGGTTTATGAAGGTTCGGAACTTCCCCCCCATCCTCACATGTAGGCTCTAAATTGGGAAATCTCCTAAGAAGAGGTCCTTAGAGTCATAGACCTCACATGGAATTAGGGTTGTCTATGGACATACGTCGACATGACTTCAATTAATTCCACGTGAAAATCTCATCTAAGCGGGGTTGGACATCCCACCTCACGGACATACGTCAACGCGGGCTTCCGCACACAACCTCCTTCTAACTTAGTGTTTTTCTCAAGCTCGGGTAGAGAGCCTTACACGTCCGGCATTAACCCGAACAATGTGGAGTAACATCACTCAAGTAACCCCCACATTTGAGATATAATATGAATATAAAGCAAATAAAGCAAATATAAACATAAAGCATAAATATAACATGCATGAATAAAATAAATAAACATGGCACGCAAAGAAAATAAAGCAATTGTCTTTAACCCAAATAGGTTAGGCTTGACTCGCTAGTGGGAACAGGGTCCCCAGTGAAGTCGCCAGCTGTGCGCACCTCGTTTTTTTCCTCGAGAAAAAGACGCGCAAATCCTCCGAGGACGTCCTCGAACGCTCGGAGGGCCTTTGTGAAGCCGCCACCAAAGTTTTTGTGTAAAGGGAACGTTGATAAACCCTTAAGTTTTTTTTTGTTGTAAAGGGAAACGATAATAAAACCCTTTGACGATGAGGATAAGGATTAGGTCATCGCAACCATTGTCGGGTTCGGGAGTCGGTTACGCGAGGGGAAGGTATTAGCACCCCTCACGTCCGTTGTACTCAACGGGAACCTTCTATTTGGTTAAAGCTTGAATTGTTTTTTAATACTTTGCGTGCATGTTCATTTATGTTAAAAATATAATAAAAGGGGGGAAAGAGATAAAAACAAACGAAGAAAAAGTTTTTATTATTATTGTGCTTGACAAGATGTCGATCTTGCTCCTACGTATCTCCCGGTAGTCGGAGAATTCAAAGCATACGTAGTTCTTTGGTAGAAAAACGTATATGTGTTGGTTGATTTTAATTGGACGATGTTTTAACCGAATTCTTGCGATTAAACGTAGCTTGTATGCTCGCACTTGGAGACTTATTAAGCGTTCGTTCGCGAATCACATTAGAATTGTTAAAAGGTACGTCCGTTAGGGTAGAGGGTTGAATTGGTCGCTATGGGACCAAGAGAGGTACAATGGACTCATACAAGTCAAACATTGACCGATTGGACTCCGAAGAGTCGGGCGATTGTTCGATTGATCCACTGAAATCAAGAACGGGTACAATGGACTCGGATGAGTCGAACATTGACCGAGTGGACTCTAACGAGTCGAGGGGTTGAGTCTAATGGCCAACGGGGGACCAAAAGGTTTGGATTGACCACAAGGGGCCAAGATTTGGTTTGGTTAGGGTTGTACATATTAAAAAAGGGAATGACGATTGTCCGAGCGACGAGACATACGTCACGCATTCGTACAATCGGGGCGATGGAGAGACATACGTCACACCATCCCTTTTTCATTCATATTTTTGGATTGAATTCCTAGAAATCCCAAGGTATGTCAAAACATTTGGTTTGAAAATCCAAAAATGGGAAGGTTTAGCAAATTT
Source organism: Medicago ruthenica (assembly GCA_018208015.1). Lineage (NCBI taxonomy): Eukaryota > Viridiplantae > Streptophyta > Magnoliopsida > Fabales > Fabaceae > Medicago > Medicago ruthenica. The sequence continues at coordinate 19,527,100 of CM031372.1, forward strand.
GCTAGAAAACGCGCAAGTTCGTCTCATTTTGCGAAAATGCGAACGTAAACGGTGTATGTTCATCTTTGAGTTTTGAACATCATGAACAATATTTATTGTTCAAGTTTGGATTGAAAAGATGAACATAGCTTGTTTGTTCATGCTTGTTTGAGAATTTGGGAACATAACTTGCTTTGCAAGTTACCCACAAAATGGTTATACAAACTTGTGATTTTGCCAAAATTATGCAAAAACCTTGTTGTGGTTTGAAGAACATGGATTTAAAAACTCTTAGGTTCTGAGCTCTGGGGCTAGAACCTCAAAAATTGGTTGTTTTGATACAAAAACTCAGGTTCTGAGTTCTGTCATGGTCGCACTGCGACCATGACTTCGCACTGCGAAGCATGCGAAATTTTGGGTTCAGAAGCTGTTTCTGAACTTTTGTTCAGAAACAACTTCTGAACACACTCAAGACCTTATAGGGGGGTGAAAAACTTTGAGTTTTTGGGGTGAAAAAGGTTGGACAAACCAGCTTTGATGTTTTGAAAACCTTGGGATTTCTTTGAAATTCAAAAGGGGTTTTTTAGGATCAAAAGGTTTTGAGCCAAAATGGCTATGCAAACACAATTAAAAATGCAAGATAAAGAGCTTAGTAACTTACAGAACTCCTTAGCAAAGCTCCAACTGCACTTGGTTTGATTTGGTTGAAAGATTGTGCAAGAGGTTTGAGTATTTGTGATGGTTTTGGAACTTTGTAATGCTTTGTGTGGATTGGTTTTTTTCTGGTTGTTTGTGGAGATTTGTAGGTTGAAATGAGTAGAGTTTCTGCTCTTTGAATGCTGTGTTAGCTGTGTTTGTTCCTTTGGCATTGCCTTCTATTTATAGGCCAAAACCAAATCTTTGTCATCATTACACAATCCCAAAATTCAGCTGATTTGTGGCCAAGATCAAGCTGAATCCCTTTGCATTAAATACTAATGGATAGAGGCAACCCTGCCTTGTACCAAGGGGCAAGATCCAGCTTGATTTCAGCCACAAATTCAACTATTTCTAGAAGGTAATGATGAAGAACAAAGCTGATTTGCAATTGGCTAATGCTTGGGGATCAATCCTTGCAATCTCAATGGTTGGTCAATAAAAACGTGCACTGTAATGTGCAGAGATTGAGGGATGAAAAGGCTAAAATTGGCTGGTGTGAGAGGGTGAAAAGCTGCTGTAAAACAGAGTAGGCACTCATGGCTTTTCAAGTGAGAAATCCAGCTGGTTTGACTGGTTTTTGGGGCAGCAAGCAGGAGGAAAGTCCTCAAGCAGGTGGCTGGCAACCTTGTGGTGGTTAGCAGGTCACCTGGGAGGGACTAGAGCTGCCCAAGGGCAAGCCCACTTGCTTGTCACATGCTAGGTTGGAAGAAAAAGCTTCCAACCTTGGCATTAATGGCAAGTCCTTCAACTCTGGCTTTGCTTGGCCCAATTAGCCATGAATGCTATTTAAAATAATTATGGAAGTGATATGCAACAAAATCTGGAATTAAATCCAAGAAACCAAAAATCTGCAGAAAAATCGCAGACTTCGCAGTGCGAAGTGAGCTTCGCATTGCGAAGTCCTCAATTTTGAAAAGTTGACTTTTCTGTTGACTTTTGTTGACTTTTGACTTTTTCCCTCTTTGATTTTTTTTCTGATTTTTTGTTTTAAAATGCGTAGGACAAAATTAGGGTACTACAATCTTGTGGAACAAATAGCAAGGCAAATAAAACTTCAACCAAATCTTCAGTCAGATACACGCGCCTTGATCAGCAAGCTAGAGGAAGATAAACTTCAGACAAATCTTTTGGAAGATTGCGTACATAAATATAAAGCGCTAGCTTGCGCGAAAACACAAGATACGTAAAGCTGTTCCATATGCTACCGCATCTGTCCCAGCGTCTGGCTAGTAGATGTTTTTGCAAAATGTAGCCAATCTACAAAAACCCAACATAGTAAACCTTAGATTTTGGGAGGTTTTTAGCTTGCCCTGTAGCGGCTTTGTATGTTGCCAAGATGTTCTTCATCATTTGAGCTTCACGTTCCTCCTCCCTGAAAAAGAGAAAACAATCGCCTGCAAACAAAAGGTGAGAAACAATAAGTGCATTATGACAGATGTTGACGCCGTGAATGTCACCTCTACTCTCAGCTTGGCAGATGAGCGCAAAAAGCCTTTCGAAACATAAAATAAACAGGTAAGGGGACAAACTGACCCCATGCCTCATACCTTAGCCATGAATACTAGGTCCCACTAATTCATTGTTGACCGAGACTGAATAATCAATTGACTTCACACATTAGAATCCATCTGACCCATCGAGGAGCAAATCCCATCTTCAAGATAACCTCTTTGAGATACACCCAAACAATGCGAGCATAAGCCTTGCTAATATCCAACTTGAGTGCAACATTTTTATCCTTGTCCCGCTTACTAACCTTCGTGTGGTGTACCGCTTCAATGGCTATCATTGCAATATCTGAGATAAGGTGCCCATGTACAAAGACTGATTGATTATCAGAGATGCACTTGTGGATAAGATATTTAAACCTATTTGCAAGAGCTTTTCCTAGTAGTTTGTAAAAAAACATTACATAATACGATGAGACTTCAATTTTATTGTCTTTTGTTCTTGTCCCTAAGAAATTAGAGTAATATTCGTTGAGTTAAGAGACAGAGGGATCTGATTGTGATTTAGCCACAAACAACACTCTTGAAACATATCAAGACCACATAAATACCCGAAATGTTGATATAAACCAGGATTGAACCCATCCGGGCCCAGGTACTTGTCTGGATGCATAGAGAACATTGCATCATGGTTTCAATCCTAATATTATAAGTAAAACACCAACTTTTAGAAAAGCAAAAAATCAAACCCCCTAACAAATTTCTAAGAAGACCACCATAACCGGAACGATCTAGGTTACCAATTTAGCTCCCATCCACGTTAAGTTTAATCAATCCGATGAGTGTTTTCAAGGAACTATCAAGTGAGAGTTTTTTTTTTTTAATAATTGATAAAAAACAATTTGATAAACATTTTTTAACGAAATTGGATGAAAAATGATAATTATGACAATATTTAATGATCAAAATAATATAATTGATTAGTTACAAAAATAAATTAAAATAAAAGATTAACTTTTTACAAAATCTAACGTAGTGAAAACACATGTATGTATTTAAACACATTCGTATGAATGCAACATTGTTAAATCCAAAGTTTAGTCATCCATTACGATTCCATCTGACTCAAAAGATTAATCTTTATGGGTCTGTTTGGCAAAAATAGCAGATAGCTGATAAACTAGATGATAACTTATAGCTTATGACTGATGACTGATGGCTGATAGCTGATAGCTGATGACTGATGACTTATGGTTGATAAGCTAATTGAAGTGTTTGGTAAAATTAGCGGTTCAACTAGCTGATAGATGTAAAATGATATTTTTATATCATTCAATTTTTTATGTAGACAAGAACAACATACATTAATAATAATAATAATAATAATAATAATAATAATAATAACAACAACAACAACAACAACAACAACAACAACAACAACAACAATAACAACAACAATATCATTGTTATTTAAGTACGAATTAAGATAATCTTAACTACAATTATATTAATCCAAAATAATAATAAAAACAAGTCTATCGCCTAATATTTCATAATAAAGCAGCAATATTGTTACAAATTTCCTTGTCTTTGTTGATCTCTCTGATCTCCCATCTGGTCTTTCACTACATTGATTACCATCAACAATATCCGGAAGTTCATCATGAGGAAAAATCGCAAACCTGGATAAAGAAAAGAGAAGAAACAATGGAGGAATGATGGAGAAGGATAATGACGATACAGAGAGAATGGAGAAGCAGTAGAACCCATTTTTATCTCTCTTTGCACGATCGTTGATATTCCCTGTATTTAATACATTTATTTTTTATTTTAAATTATAATAAAACATAAGGGGTAAAACTGGTATTTAAATAAAATAGTAAGGGTAAAAACAATAAGCTATAAGCTAAAAGCTCAAATAAGTTATAAGCTCCTGAAATAAGCTATAAACTCATGACGAAAAGACTGTTACCAAACAGGTCTTTTTTTGCCAGACAAGCTTATAAGCTATAAGCTATAAGACATAAACTTGTTTTTGTGCGTTACCAAACAGACTCTATAGCTCTGTGTAGCCGAGATATCTACTACTACAATAAGAAATCTAATTACCACTAAATTCTCTTTATTACCCTCACTTAAGTTAATAATATCACTAATTTTATGGGGTGAACTGTCTAATTACATTACAGTCATTAATGCTTTATTTTTAGATAATAAATAAATACTCAACATGATTAAAGGGATTGCCGTTTCCAAAATATACCGCCAATCAGCTTTAGTTTCTTTTTCATTTTCCAGTTCCAATTGAAGGAATCTTCTTCGATTCCCACTAATAAACTGCCACAAACATGTATATAACAATATTAATGTCCATAATTTTTTTAATATATCATCAGTTAATCTCTTAATCTTATCATTTTAATCTCTTAATTTCACTAATGCAGTAATGCGCATATAAAATAAAAAAGATTTAATAGAAACACTTTATTAATGCTGATATTTTTAAATAATCATGATTTTTCAAAATTTTATCATATCATTATATAAAAATTTGTTTCCGTATTTATAAGCGCATAAAATCCACAACGAATGTGTTCAACTACATAATGGTATTTTGCTTATAAAATAAAAAATTATAGATAAACACTTTATTAATGGTGATATGTTGAAAATAGTCACGAATTTTTAAAATTTGATAATCCCGATGCGTAAAAATTTGCTTTCACAAATTTAAGCACATAAAATCCACAACGAATGCGGTGTAAATACTTAACTGTGTTTTGAAGAAGTTTTGAAAATAATCGTTTTCTCAAAAAATATTGAAAATAGTAACGGGTTTTCAAAATTTGATTAATCGAAACGCTACATCAAAATTTTATCATATCAATTTTCTCACATCAGTACATACAAATTTACTTCAGCAAATATAAGCACATAAAATCGACAATGGATGTCGTGCAAATATTTAACAGAGTTTTGTATATAAAATAAAAAATAGTTAATAGAAATACTAGACTGATGTTTATATTTTAAAAATATTGTTAAAAAAATGTTTAGAATTTAAAAATTGGCATGGGTTTTTGTAAAAAAAAAAATTTGTCATGAGATTTTAAAATTTTCTCATATAATTGTATCAAAATTTGTTTTTGCAGATATAAATACAAAAAAATTTGCAATGAGAATGATGCAAATACTTAAGAGTCTTTTGCATGTAAAATAAAAAAATATCTAATACAAACACTACATTATCAAAAAATATCTAATATAAACACTACATTAATGGTGATATTCTGAAAATAGTCATGAGTTTTTAAAATTTTACATATCATCCATAAAAAAATTATCATATCGATTTTCTCACATTTGTACATAAAAATTTACTTCCACAAATATAAACACATAAAATTTGCATGAGTGCAATGCAAATATTTAGAGGGGCTTTGCATATAAAATAAAAATATTTAATATAACACTACATTAATGTTGTTATTTTGAAAATAGTCATGAATTTTGAAAACTTTAACGTATCGACTATCTCATATCTGATAATTAAAATTTCCTTCCACGGATATAAATACATAAAATCCATTACGGGTGCGATGCAAATATTTAACGGTATTTTGCATATAAAATAAAAATATTTAATAGAAACACTACATTATTGTTGATATTTTAAAAACAATCATAAATTTTCATAATTTTATCATATCGATTTTCTTATATTGTGGTCCACAAAAATTTGTTTCTGCATATATATGCAAATAAAATCCGCAACTAACGTAGCTCAAATGTTTAACAGATTTCGCGTATAAATGAAAAACAATATTTATTAAAAATATTATATTAATGCTGATAATTTTCATTTAATACCTTTAAATATTTCTCAATTTTATCAACATGATTATTTTCTACTATATAGTTACCGGTAATCTTACGCGAGATGCCGGGTCTTTTACCAGTAGCTTTAAAAAAAAAAAGTCAGCGCGTGTAACATGGTAAAAATGTTCGAAAATCGTAAGCCTCTCTTCACTTCACGACACGAACACACATAAGATAGAAAGAGAGAGAGAAAAACCAAACAAAAACAAAACCCTTGTTTCAATTCTTCCTCTTCTCCTTAATTTCTTCACTCTTTCTTCTTCTTCGCGTTTTGTCTCATGAGAAAACACGCGAATCTATAAAACGACGTCGTAATGGGTCAAAAACCTCATCTTCAGCTCAAGGACCTGGGATCCAAACTACAAATTATTCCTTCTTCTTTAGAAGCTCTAATTCAAATATTGAAGGTTTGCATTTTTTTTTCTGATTAATTTTTTGAATTTTCGTTGGTTTTTATTTTCCCAATTAGGTTCATAATTATCAATTATGAGCTTTAATTATGCAAAATTTCGAATTTATTTCTTTTGGGGTTAGTTATTCGTTATTGCGTCCGTTATTTACAGTTTAAAGTTTTTTTTTTTTTTGGGTTTTAGCTGATTTGTAATTTGGGAAAATTGAATTGAGCTATAATGTGTAGATTAGTTTCAAATTTTGTGCTAAATAATAGTATTATTTTTTTGTTTTTTTTTTTGCAATTTAGGAGTTAAATTGTCAGATTTACTTTGTTTGATGTAAGAATTTCGTTAATTTGTAGCATGTTTGTGGAGAATTGTTTTAGTTAGGTTCACTTTTTAATTAATGGTTTTGAAGTTGGTACTATTTGGGGTTTTGGTGCTGTGAAAAGTTGGTATTGTACCTTGTTCTATCTTAATAAGCTGTGCTCCCTCCGGACTCAATTATAAGCAAAAGTACTTTCACACTTATATGGATGGCCTATGAAGCCCAGATACGGGTGCGGATACGATACGGGTACGCGGATACGCGAAATTTTTTAAATTTAGGATACGATACGGCTGTGAGATACGTTAACAAAATTTTTATACTAAAACTTATATGTGTGTAAAATACTTAAAGAAAATAAGCATTGATTACCCTTCATTATTATATGTATGTAAAGTTTTCTTATAAACCATATTATATATAATTTTAAGTGGTTCATTGAGAAACAATTCTACTGATACATATATAAAATTGAATCATATACATCTCTACTGAATTTTTACAACACTGTCTCACTTTTTTACCCTTCATCTTTTCTAGGATACGTACCTGTGAAGTATCTTATAAGTATCATAGTGTATCTATGAAGTATCCTATAAGTATCAGATAAAGTATTTTTTTAAAATTAAAATAATTAATTCCGATACTTTGTGGGTACGTATCTGCGAGTATCCGTGGAGTATCAGTATCCGATACGTATCCGATACGGGTACGTCTCCGTTTTGGAGTATCCGGGCTTCATGGATGGTAGTTAAGTGCATTTACTTTTTTTGATTTTATGGAAAAAAAAGATAATGCATTTACCAATCCATCCCTAATTATTACGAGTTCAGATTTGCTCCATTTATCTATCCTCATTTACCGTTCATTTATGAGAGATAAATACAAGTGGAAGATTAGTGGGATCCACTTATTATAATGAGTCCCACTAATCTATCACTTGTGTCTATCTTACATTAAAAGACTAGTAAATGGAGCAGATCCAGACTCAATTATTATAGTCATCTACTTACAAAATGAAGAAATTAATCTAAGGGTGTTTTGGAATATGTAACATTAAATGTGCATAGAATCACTAACTTTTGCTTATAATTAAGTCCAACAAATTTAGAGTTTAGACATTTGTTTGCTTATAATTGAGTCCAAAGTGTTACTTGTTTTGAATGTTGAGAAAACTGTGAGGAAAATGTGTAAAGCTATTGAGTATTTCAAATTTGAATGAGAAATTATGGAGGGAAAGTGAAGAAGTAGAGCTAGGAGCGAAAAGGAAGAAATTAGTTGCTACGAGTCCCAATTTGTGTCTTATTGTCTAGTTTTTTCAATGAGTAAATGAACCACTTACTTCAATGAACCCTGGATTTTGTTTAATCACATTACATAGATCTAGTGAAAGTGTGCATGTCTTGATGAATGTACTATTTTCAATTTTGAAATGTAGATGAGATTGAAGGTGGCGTTTACTAGAGTTGGATTGTGACTTATGAGATACATCATGAAAGATATATTTTTTTTTTCAAAAGCAATTAACTTAGAAAGATGTGCACCACACTTTCTGAATGATTGGTCAGCTTATCTGTCGACGCATATATTGTTGTACCTATGAAGCATATTATCCGAGGTCTTAGCACACTATGATACACATTTTGTAATAAACTATGTTTTCATTTGCAAAGGCTTTTATATATCTAGTTCCTTCATATTAATGTTAATTCTTTTGAAAAAAATTGAAGTATCCATTTAAGGAAGTGCATGCCTGAATTGGCTCAGTAAATTTGGCGTAAGCCTGTAACCAGATATGTAGTAACTAGTAATAGGATAGCCTAGTTTCATTGGCCTAAGGTCTATGTCATTAAGCAATGAACAGGGTTGAGAGAAAATTGAGAAACATATCAGGCCTTCATTTGTAGTTTAGACATTACTGTTTAAGTTGTCATTTGGACAGACTATCATAATATTGTGACAGTTATTTGCCATGTAGCCACTAGATTTTTCAATTATGGCTGACCATTTCAATCATTATATAAGTACTAATTTTGTTAAGCTGCTGTTCATTTTGCTGAAACTTGCTACTCGAGGTTGACAAGAATAGACTTCTCAATAGTACATAGCATTTCTGTGTATTGAGTTTTGTGTGAATATTCTATTCTAGCTGTCAAAGCTTGCTGTGAAAGCTCAGTTAGTTAGAGGTGTGCATTGTATTAACACACATGCCTAATAGGCTCAACCCAAATGAACATGCTAATATGCTATCACCAAAGAAACAAAAACTAACTTTGCACTTTACAATTAAAACCAGTTTATAAGCATCTAATGCTTGAGGCCAGACATGTGTATAATGGTATCTAATATTAGAAAGTATTTTAGTTTTACTTATGTTACCATTGTGCAGTGTAAATTTTTTCAATTTATTTGTTGAGTTAATTTTTGATTGGCAACTGCTAACGTCCCCCACAACAAAATGTTTCTTGATCTGCAGCAAGCGGCAACATGCCTTACGGACATGGATCAATCACCCTCAGCTTCAGCATTGGAGTCAATGAAGCCCTTTTTGAATGCAATTGTTAAGCCAGAATTGCTGAAGCACCAAGATAGGGATGTAAAACTTCTAGTAGCAACATGTGTTTGTGAGATAACGCGAATAACTGCACCGGAAGCTCCTTACAGTGATGATGTTCTAAAGGTGCCCTCCATTTACCCTAGTTATCTGATTATGTTGATTAGATTTTTTATTTATTTTTGGATGATTAGATTATCTTAGCTTATTTTTTTAACTTAAAATGGTATAATGATAATCCTTTTACTATCAGCCAACCCTAAAGAGAAATTTAGGTGGGAACATTCATCCTAATCTTTGTTCAATCCATTTGCAGGACATCTTTCAGTTGATTGTGAGCACTTTTAGTGGTCTGAGTGATATAAGTAGTCCATCCTTTGGCATGGAAGTTGCTATGTTGGATACTCTTGCAAAATATAGATCGTGTGTTGTAATGTTGGATCTTGAATGTGATGATCTGGTGAATGAGATATTCAGTACTTTTTTTGCAGTTGTGAGGTTAGTATATCATGAAATCTTTTGCTTAGTTAATTGTATGCATGTGCTCATGTAAAAGAGTTATATTATTCCCCTGTAATATACTGCTTTCTGCTTCCAAGGTTGCAAATTTAATATTTTGTTGGTGTACTTTGTTCTGGAGTTTGTGTTCCTTTTATTTTAGTTATCTTTAATTAGAAAATAAATTAAAGATAATTAGAATAAAACTATACATAGTTGTATAATTGGAATTGGAATGTGATGTTTTTGGAATGGAGAGGGAAATTCTGTAATTCTGAAACAGTAAAACTATGTTCTCTAGTTTTGTTGCTCCCTGCTCTGCCTATCTTGTCCTTTTGTGTTCTGTTGGCATTAAAAAAAATACACTTGGGATATTGTATGTGATGCTTGGCATATTATTGTACCTGAAACCATGCTATGTATAACATAGGTTTTTGTGTACTTAGGTTGAGTGCTTCTTGATTCATTGACTTATTTTGAACATTTCGCTCATTATTTACCAGTTATTTGTATTTACCTAATTGAGTTATTTTGACAAATTTTTTATACTCCTTTTCTTGAATAAAGATCGTTTTTGTATTAATTAGTGGTTCTTGTATGTTCTGTCTCATGCCCAGAGATGATCATCCAGAAAGTGTTCTATCATCCATGCAAAGTATTATGGCTGTTCTCTTAGAGGAGAGTGAGGATGTTCGTGAGGATCTTTTATCTATTCTACTGTCCACATTAGGTCGTGAAAAAAGAGTAAGTATTTTTTCTTATACTTTATCCTATTATTGGGAGATAGCTTGTGCTCTTGGAGGATGAATCTCATAGTTTGTGTTATCTCTAATATTATATGAGAAACACAATTTGCTTATATTATTTTATTTCAGGATGTTACTGCAGCTGCAAGGAAGCTTTCCATGAATGTCATACAGCAATGCATAGGCACACTTGAACCTAGCATCAATCAATTTTTTCTATCATTAGTGTCAGGAAAAAGCAAGCCAGTGAATAGTCAACTTCAGAACCATGAAGTATTATATGATATCTGTTGCTGTGCTCCTCAGATCTTATCTGGAATTCTCCCTTATGTCACAGGGGAGCTACAGGTAATTTCTGAAGTATTATTAGTTTCCACTAAATTGACCTTGGTGCTCCGATGAAATGTTTTTTGTATGTAAATGTTATGGCATTGCGGAATGCATGTTCTTTAGAATGTATGAACTTCCAACAATACAATCACAAAAGCCACTATAATAGTTGATCTTTCATCAAATTTTGTTTACGAGTTTAAGCAAAATTGTACTCTTGACTGCAAGTCAAATATGATGCATGGATTCTCATTTGTAATTTGGAAATTTACAGACTGACCAGTTGGAAACCCGTCTGAAAGCAGTGAACTTAGTCAGCGATATAATTGCTCTTCCTGGAATTTCCAGTGCTTTGGCCTTTCAGCCAATACTTTCAGAGTTTTTAAAGAGGCTGACTGATACAGATTTTGGGGTTCGCATGTCAGTCCTTGAGCATGTTAAGAGCTCTCTTCTGTCAAATCCTCAGAGACCTGAAGCTCCTCAACTAATCTGTGAGTCAATTAATTATGTCAAATTGTCAATCATATTCAGTCCCAGCTTCTTATATTGAATTTATTACTATCTATATCTGCTAAATTTATTTCTGCCGAACTTTTTAGCTGCCCTTTGTGACGGGCTTCTGGATTCTGATGAAAATTTCCGAAAGCAAGTTGTGGCTGTTATCTGTGATGTGGCATGTCATGCCCTACATGCAGTTCCTTTTGACGCTGTGAATCTTGTTGCAGAACGGCTTCATGATAAATCTGTATGTATTCCTCTAATCGACGTTATTGTAATTCCATGTTCTCTCTTATTTCTGACGATTCCGTTTCAATCTCAAATCTCTGTTTTGCTTTACATTTCCAGCAACTTGTTAAAAAGTATACCTTGGAGAGATTGATCGAGATATATAGATTTTTTTGTGAGAAAAGCTCCGACACCGTTAACCCCGATGGATATGACTGGATTCCAGGGAAGATCCTTAGATGTTTCCATGACAAAGATTTCAGGTGAAATACTGCTGCATAGTACGGTTATATGTTTAACTATATTTGCATCATAGTCATTATTTTTGTACATTGATTTTTGTTTTGTCATGTAATATTTGACTACAACGTAGGCATAAACCTTAATTGTTTTATGGCAATTAAATATGGACCGACCTTGTCTTAAAAGTTGTAAATTGAAAACAATTGTACAACAAATTGCTTCTATGATCACCAAACAATAAAAGTAGAATGAAGTGTATACTCTATCCATCTGAAGCTACATATAGTTCAAGGTTAACTCAGATTTGTTGAGAAAATAGAGGATTTTGTGTCTTTGACAACTTCAATAACACACCTAATTATAGCTTCACAACTTTTAGATTGAGGGATTTTTCTATATTTTTTTTTACGTGAGGTTGGGATTTTATCTGAGTAAATAACTAAATAACATTCCTTGTGCCTGAAATATATGTTGATATATCCTTCTATTAGTATTATAATGTCATTCTATTTTTCCTCATGAGTTTATTTTGAATTTGATTTACTGCATTTTTAGTATAACTTTTTTTGCACCTGCATAGATGATGTGCTGACAATATGCCGCATGAGTTTAACATCTTATGTATCTGTTAACATAGTTAAACTTATAGTGCAAAAATGGGAGAATGGAATAGTTGAAAACAATTTAAGTAACTAAACAACTAATCAGAACTTCCTACACTTTCAAGCATGAGGTTTATATTTAATTAGTTTAGGAAGTTCTGTAGTTGACACTCAGTGTAAAACCTTTTAAAATTTACATGATATGATTGGTTTAGACACAAAAATGATGTCATTTCCCACAAGCAAGACACTATATGATTCACGTACAATGATAAGTGAGCAAGTGCATTGTAACAAAAAATACGCAAGGGTCCCCATGTCATTCTAAGGTTGCTTTGTTCTTTTCCCTGTATGATTTGTTTATAGTTTCTTGTTTTTGTTTACTTAGGAATAAAGATGTTCTAACTATTGACGTTTCTTTTGTTTGCTTCATTCTTCAGATCAGATACAATCGAATCTGTTCTGTGTGGGTCCTTGTTTCCATCGGAGTTTGCTATGAATGATATGGTTAAACATTGGGTTGATATTTTCTCTGGATTAGATAATGTGGAGGTCAAGGCTCTTGAAAAGATACTGGAGCAAAAACAAAGGTGAGCTTGGTTGACTTATGCGATGACTTATATATTTTATGGTGTATCAAATTCGTGGTTTTCATGATTGCACTTCGATGGCAGGCTACAAGAGGAGCTGCAGAAGTATCTAGCTCTGAGGCAGAATAGTCAGGTATAAAACCCTGAAAGTTAAAAAGCTGAACTTTCAAACAAAATTTGATTTGGAGAAGGTATTGATCTCTTTCAAATGCAGGATAAAGAAAATCCTGAGGTTCAAAAGAAGATCATGTTCTGTTTTCGAGTAATGTCCCGTTCATTTGCTGACCCAACGGAGGCTGAGGAGAGTTTCCAGATTCTTGATCAATTAAATGACACTAATATCTGGAAAGTTTTGACGAATCTTGTTGATCCAAATACGAGCTTTCATCAAACTCGTGCATACCGGGTAATATATTTGAAATTGATGTATATGTTCTTTGAGATACTACTTTGGAATATAATTGTTACGAATTGCATGGGATTAATTATTGAAGGGAAAATATGAGAACTGAATGTTTGACACTAGTACCCAGTTCCTGGGGTTTACATTACTAAGCTTCAGAATTTGTTACTACAATGTTTATGATTTCCGTGTCTAATGATATCACACTGCTATCTATTTATAAAAAACTGTTCAAGATTTACAATAAAAGCTAATGAGCGTCATATCCTAATTAGCTCTAATCTACGATAGTGTACAGCTAAGAATTAATCCATACAGTAAATGTAGATTTGATTCTAACTGTTACCCTTACATTTTACTCACATCTCTCTCTGGATCCACTTTCCAGTTACTTGCATGAACTTATTTGAAAGGCATCAATGAGATTAATTACAAGATGTTAACATCATAATTCTGAACAATTATTTAACCTGTGGAGTCTGTTGGGAGAGTAGTATTTAAACATACAAATGCTACAATCATATTGTGATTTAGACTATCCTACGCTTATGTTTCTTTTCTTATAAAGAAAGAAAGAAACTGTAATTTGCAGTTTGTTATTTACTGATGTTGGTTATTTTTTACCTTTCGTTTGCAGGATGATTTAATTAAAATACTTGGTGAGAAACATCAGCTCAATGAATTTCTGAATACCTTATATGTAAAGTGCTCCTATTTGCTATTCAACAAGGAGCACACAACAGCTATTCTTTCAGAAATCATCAGATATAATTCTGCTGAGAATGATCAGCGTATACAATCTTGCATGAATATATTAGTGGTATGATCATGTCCTTTTGGATGTATTGACTTACTGCCGTTGGTTCTTGGACGTTTATATTATGCATTCTATGTCATGATTCTAGAACAATTTCTACTTCAGTTCATTCAGACAGGGCGGGGAAAAGCTCTTAAGCGTGTCTATATTTTTGCTTGTACTGATAACGCTGCTGCTGATTAATTGGTTATCTTTGGGCTTCGGTTGAATATCTGTCAAGTACCGATTCTTCCCAAAAATTTAAGCTGTTAGGATTAGCTGAGAAGGCTGCTGACTGTTTTTAGTGCTAGTTATTGATATCTTTAGCACAACTGCTCACGTGAGGTCACCAAGCTTAAAATGTGGAGACAACACAGTTCCACCATTACTGCATATTAAATTAAACTGAGAGAGTGAGGGTGGCAAGAATTATGCTTTTAGTTAAAGAAACACTGATACCATGTCATAGACAAGCTGTTAGGAGGATGCCCAATAATGGTTTATCAATATCACAAACAGTTTCATGAATTATAGTTCTTGTATTTTTGCAGTGCCCTTTTCATTTATTTTATATACTTTTGTGATTTTGATATGGAACTGTGGGTATTTTCAGTCATTTTCATGAGAAATAAAGGTCTTGGAATAATCTTTTCTAACTTTCAGTTAACTCACTTTATGATAATGTGCAGATAATTGCTCGTTTCAGTCCACACTTTTTTAGCGGTAGTGAGGAGGACCTGGTGAAGCTACTCAAGGATAGTAATAATGATATGATCAAAGAGGGTATTTTGAATGTTTTAGCAAAGGCTGGTGGTACTATTCGAGAACAACTAGCAGTTACGTCAAGGTGCCACTGTCAAACTTATTAACTCTTAATTTCATTACTTTTTTTTTATTCTATTCTTATTATTTCCTTTCAGTCATGCAGTTCTGTAGACCTTATGTTAGAAAGACTATGTTTAGAAGGCAGTCGAAGACAGGCAAAGTATGCTGTGCATGCTCTAGCTGCAATAACAAAAGATGATGGCCTCAAGTCTCTCTCTGTTCTATACAAGGTTTCATATGTTTGTTATATGAATAGTTTCATTGGCCTTCCCTGAGGTTACTGCTAATTACACCTGCACCTTTGTTGTTTTAAAATTCACTCCTACCTCTCTTGCTTTGTTATTGTTAATGGGACTTCACATATGGTTGGTAGACGTGATTTTCTTAAAAAAGTAGAAGGTTTTAAAGTGTATGAACAGTACATAGAATGAGGTAGGTAGGTGTAATTTTCCAAAAAAGGAAGGTGTAATTAGCCTGTATCTCTTTTTTTTTTGTTACATTAGCCCTTTTCTTTAGTGTAATAAGTGTAATTTTCTCTTTATTATAATACTTTGTAATTCTGGTTGTTCTTACCTTATATGCAGAGGCTTGTAGATACGCTGGAGGAGAAAACAAATCTGCCCACCGTTTTGCAGTCTTTGGGTTGTATAGCACAGACTGCAATGCCTGTATTTGAAACTAGAGAGAGTGAAATTGAAGAATTTATAATAAACAAGATTCTTAAAAGTGATGGTGTAAGCCTTTTAAACTCCTTAGCATGAAGTTCTTTATGGGATAAGTGTCAAAGTAATCAAGTTCTGTTTAAATTAAATGCTTGTTTTATGTTTCAGAAAGATGATCACACAGGAGCATCTTGGGATGATAAAAGTGATATTTGCGTGTTGAAGGTATGGTCTATTATATTTTTTAAGATACTTTAGAGTGTTTTTATTGTTAATTGATACAGATAGTAACTTATTGGATAATGTTTGTAAGCTAGCTGTTCTTTGACTGTTTTATTTTATTCTCCCTCTTTGTATCTCTTCTTTTTCGCTGCAGATATATGGCATCAAAACCGTAGTGAAAAGCTACTTGCCGGTCAAAGATGCTCTTGTTCGTCCTGGTATTGATGGTCTTCTGGATATCCTACGAAACATGCTTTCATATGGTGAAATATCAAAGGACATAAAGTCAAGGTATAATAGCTTCACAGAGCTATATTTCTTTCAATTCATTTCTCTGAAAACTGTCACTCTTTGTTCATATCATTTGAAATTGGTTTTGTGGGTTCAAACACTATGTATTCATTTTTGTGCTCTTGCAGTTCAGTCGATAAGGCCCATCTGAGGCTTGCTTCTGCAAAGGCGGTTCTTCGTTTGGCAAGGCTTTGGGATCATAAAATTCCTGCTGATATTTTTCACTTAACTTTAAGGACATCAGAGGTAGGTTCCCTATTCCCCTTCTATTTACTTTAATCTCTTGAGCCTCGATTTATTTGTTCATCACATTTTTAAGAAGTTTAAGAGATTAAAAATACGGAATACTGTTAATAATTTGGTGATGCACCTGTGGGTTAGAACTTGGATACACACAGCCTTATAAAAAAAGGAAAGAAACTAGCGTCAATTAAATCCATGATTTGAGAGATTCCTTGGTAGAATAGGGAGTGCAGTTAAATGCATCTAATTCTAGAAATATAATCTGTTACCAAGTGATTTTTGACATAACTTGGTTTTTTCATTCTCCTCCTTGGAGTGGTGATGCGTTCTCCGCTCCCAGCTTGGGTAAAATATTCTGAAATGCAAGCTTAGCATGTATAGACATCAATTCACTCTAGTTTTTCTGGGATAAAGTGTATGTCTACCTCGATGTGCTTTGTTCTATCATGTTGTAGTTGTACCAGGTCGTGGACCTTATTGTTGTCACAGTAAATCTCACTGGTCAACCCACCTGATCTTCAAATCTTCATGGTTATCTTTAATCAAAGCAGTTCATGCAGACTGTGATGAGCAATGGCTTTAAATTCTGCCTCTACATTAGATTTGTACTATCACATTCTGTTGTTTTACTCCTCTAAGTCACAAGAGTTCCCTAGAAAAAGTGTAGTACCCAGTGTTTGATTTCCTATCAATTCGTGACTGTGACACAGAATAATCAACATTGGTGTATGCCTCAAGCACCGCACCTCCATTTCTCTTAAATAAAAAAAATTGGTGTATGCCTCAAGTACCACACCTCCATTTCTCTTGAATAAAATGCCTTTTCCTAGCATTTAGGTATTGTAATACTTGGTGTCCTGCTTGCAAGTGAACTTCTTTCGAGTTATACGTGAATTGGGTATCCATGCTTACAGAATGTAATGTCCAATTGTGTGTGGGATAGATTAGTCTTCCCAAGTTCTCATCAGACATTGGTATATTGAACTGTCTCTTGGAGATCTTCCTCCATTTATCAGTCTCAAATTAGATCCGTTGGAGTATTTTCTGGTTTGCATGTTATCCTACCTGTTTCTTTGAGGAGATGTATAACATACTGCTGGTTTCTATATTGACTAGTGATATGACCAAAGTAGTCCTTATAAGGCTATCTTCATCCTATGAAACTAGATTTTGGGACTGAGTCGGGTTTGGCCTGAATTCTAAGGCTTACTTCTATTGCAAAATAAAAATGCCCTATAGAATGGGAAAACTCAATCTAAAATAATTATACTTCTACCTTACTAATGCTAAAATCTTAAACTCCTTAGCTAAACTACTCAAGCTAATTCTCCTTACTAGAATCTCTTATCATTACAATATTTTTCCCTTCTCGTGGCTTCTAGGCCTATATTTTTTTAATATCTCCATCTCATATTTGTGACTTGCTTCCTTTTTTCATTAGACAAAGCCTCAATGATATTGAGAAGACCCCTAGAAGCCCCCATTAAGAAGGTTGGCCAAATAGGGTGTAGTTCAATACTTAGATAGAGGGAGACCAAAGAAAAATATAGGCTTAGCCATTATGAGCGGTATAAGTATATGGTCTCTTTGAACTTGATACATGATAGATGATTATGACATAATTTGGTCCATTTAACCGATCCTACCTTGTGGGGAGAGGTTTGGGTTTTGTTAATGGTGTAAAGCCTCGGAGGGTGGTAGGAAGACTCTATGCATGGTGAGAATTTCTTAATAGATAAGAAGCTTCCGACATGGTATAAAGGCTGATTTGTGCACTCTCTAGTTCATTTTTTAATGACTAGGAATATTTTATTCTTCACTATCCATATGAAATTCAGTTTCATCTTGCAATGGAAAGGGGGTTCAGGCTCAGGGACATCGAGCTTCCTCGTAATATCTCATGTGTGGTTTTTCAAGTAGGTCAGAAGTTGTCATAGGCATAGGTTCAAAAGTGGATTTGTATAGACAAATTGAGGGGAAAAAACATCATTGTCTTCTCTTGTTGAATTTGACTCTTGAAGATAGGGTGGGTGAAGTATAACTCCTCTTCACTGAATGTACTACCCCAGAATACAAAAGAAAAAATCTGGACAGAGGGTGATACCACTCATGTCCTTTTTAGGTCAAAGGGTAGCTCACGATGACATATTTAATATGCGTTAAAAGGACACATGCTTAATAATCTTAGGAACGATGTTATCTGTGGTGTGTACATCAGGGTAGAAAGTGGAGAGTACGTCCATTGGATTCTTGTATCCCAAGACTCTATTTGGTAAACGAGCTATATGTATAGGGTGAAATTGATTTGTCAATGTTTTCATTCCAGTGTATAAATTACTAATTCTCTTGTCTTATATTTGATCTAATAGATTGGCTTCCCTCAAGCTAAGAAGGTTTTCTTAAGCAAAGTTCATCAATATATAAAAGACCACAATTTGGAAGCCAAATATGCATGTGCCTTTATATTCAACATATTCGGAACCAACTCTGAGGAGTTTGCAGAGGTAATATTTTGATTGATTTAACCCTTTTGCATTTGCAAATCTCCTAGTTTTGACATCACTTTTGTGCCTTTGTTGATGATTTGTGTTGGTTAATGTAGGATAAGCAGAACTTAACTGATGTTATTCACATGCATCACCAAGAAAGAGCTGGGAAGCTTTCAGGGCAATCAGATGCAAAACCCTTGACCACTTACCCTGAGTACATTCTTCCTTACCTAGTTCATGCACTTGCTAACCTATCTTGCCCCAATATTGATGAATGCAAGGATGCTGAAGCATACAAAACTATATACAGGTATTATTTTACTCATATAGGAGGACATCTCTTTAAGTGGCAGAAGAGTTTGTATTATTAATACATATAATGCTTATCTATGATTGTATGCATATTTGAAAGATATATAATCAGCCACTTGCTGTTTTTTTTTTCCACAAAAAGGTTTGACTTTGTGTGACTGACATCCAGTTTATGGAAGCTTATATAGTTTGAAATAAGTAATAACTCAAAAATCCAAAATTTATGCAGTAACTAAAGGCCTTTTCTTGGTTTTGTCCTGCTCTAATGCAGTTAGGGTCGGTATTCTTAGTTTTTTGTTTGGCTGAAACACCTAAATGCATCTTTCGCAGAAACCTATAAATTTTACTTTTGCTAGTGTGCTTTAAAATACTGATTGGAATGCTCATTCCTATAAAATTCATATTCTATCCTCCTGAATTTGCAGGCAGTTGCACTTGATACTATCAATGCTCGTGCAACGAGATGAAGATGTCAAGTCGGAAGTAACTGCTGACAAAGAGAAAGAAACTATATCTGCCATTACTTCTATCTTCCAGAGTATTAAACACTCAGAAGACGCGGTTGATGCATCAAAGTCAAAGGTTGGGGAATTTTTTTTTTTTTTGACAAATAAAAAATTGCAAATTTAAAGGCAATTGAGAGACTGTAATCTTACGTTTGTGATCAATGAATGGCCAGAATTCCCATGCCATATGTGACCTTGGATTAGCAATCACCAAGCGACTACTGCAGAAGGATGTTGATATGCAAGGATTGTCTCATTCAGTTTCTTTACCTCCCATACTATACAAAGCATGTGAGAAGGAAAATGATCTTAAGGTATCCCCTCTTGTCAAATTGTAGTTTCCTTCTGGTATGCTAAATTGTCAAGTGTTCTTCACATGATAGACAAAACACCATCCAAATAGTTGCTACTTCTTGACGATATTTACTATTAAATGAGGTTGATTTGTTGCATTGCCGTGATTGCATCATATTAAACTACATCAGTATTTAGCCCATTAAGCCATTTTGAACTTCCATGTTTCAAGTTGTAGATTTTGTTGTTTCTCTGATATTTTTAATTGATTAAACTCTTCAGTTTTTATGATGGTAGAGATCTCAGAGACAAACTCTGATTAAATGGTGAAAGCATTTCCTTGATGTTTGATAGAATGTTATTAGGAGTTTTTCATTTAAGGTTTACAGAACATGGAACTGAGATGGATTTGTAGTCATATTCTTTGACATATTTTTAGCATTCATAAAATATATGGATTACGTTAACTAAAAAAACACTTCTTAATGTCGTTTCTTTTATCTGGCAGGCAAGCGAAGTAAAAACATGGTTGGCTGATGAAAGTGTCTTGGCTCAGTTTGAATCAGTTGAATTAGAAAGTGTAAGCTTGATGCAAAGGGTAAAAATCAATTAGTAATTTCTGCTGCATCTTTAATCTTGAGTCATGTGGTAATGTTTCTCCTATATCAGGTTCCATCTCATTCAGCTGAGGATCATGCTTTAAAGGACAGTGAAAAGGACAGAAATGAAGTTCCCCTTGGAAAAATAGTAAAGAAGATAAGATCTCGGGGAACTAAGGGGAAGAAGGTGAAAAAGAACAAGACCATGACAGGTGAAACAAAAAAAGCTGGTGATGATTTTGATATCCTAAACATGGTCAGAGAAATTAATTTGGATAACTTGGGGATATCTACTAATTTTGAATCAAGTAATGGTCATGAAAGTTCTTTGAATAAGAAGGTGCAGAAAGACCCCGAGTTTGGAACAATTAAAAAACGAAAAGTGGGAGAAGAAACACTTGCTCCAGTGCCTAAACGGAAACGGTCTTCCGTTACCCATGGAAAATCGCGACCAAGTAGTTCTTCAAAAGCTTCTCAAAGAATTTCAGAGGAAGTTCCCTTTGGAGGGAGATTACTGTTAAATGCAGGAATTAGCCCTGATACAGGTAGCAAAAATATGCAGAGAAAATTGGTCAAAGGCAAAGAGCCCTCATCAGAACAAAAAATTAAGGCCTCCGAGAATCATCGTATTGATGAATCTGACAAATCTGAAGACCATCACATAAAGGTGCAGTCTTGCTGTCTAAACTGATTTATTTTAATGTTAGGATGATCTTAATTAAAGTGGACTTAAACAAAACTTGTAGACGTCAGCTTATTTTCTGCATATGTTGCAGAGTTCTGGTAAATTGAAGACACCTAATAAGACGAAAAGTGAGAATTTCAAAACGTCAGCAGGCTCTACTAAAAGGCAGAAAAGAAAAAGTATTGGAGGATTAGCTAAGGTAACTCTCCCTTTTGCTTTTGCAGTCAATTTATTTGTGGGTTTCATGTCAGTATCGCCTCTATGCAGGTTATAATGTCTGTGTTTTAGCAAATCTCTTGGATAATATTAGTAGTTTGGCTTGATTAATTTCTTTTTTCTTTTTGCAGTGTACGACAAAGGAAGGTGAAAGTGATGCTGAAGATCTGATCGGCTGCAGAGTTAAAGTTTGGTGGCCTTTGGATAAGAAGTAAGTTCTTATCATACATAAGTTGTAGAATCAAAACAATGCATGGATTCCACTAAGTTTATACAAAGGATAAACTATAAAAATCATGTGTTTTTTAGTGAATTCGGAAGCTTTTTGACTGGATTTCCTAAAGACAAATTATGTTGCTTGTTTTGACTTCACCTGCTTGTTTTTAGCTGGTAGAATTACTGTGATTTTAACTGCTTGTTTTCCCCTGTGCATTTCTAGTAGCTTGCTTTGACTTCCCGTTTTTTAGTTTACATATCTCTTAAGTTCTTCTTGCTGCATCTATTCTCATTAACCAGTTTTAATTTCTGACTGGTACTGGCTTAATTATTAGTCACTTTCTAGCCTTATTTAAACCCTAGAGTCAAATTTCTTAAGCCCTCAATTCTATTGTTTTCCTATGGTTACTAATTAAAGTTCTCATGTTGGTGTATTGATGTTCTGTAGATTTTATAAAGGAACCGTTCAGTCTTATGATTCTTCAAAGAGGAAGCATGCGGTAAGCTCGCTCTCTTGTTCTGAAGTTATTCTGCCATCTAAGTAATAAAATTCTGACACAATTTTACCCTGGCATGTTGTGTCAAAGATATTGTATGATGATGGAGAAGTAGAAAAACTCTGTTTGGAAAAGGAACGTTGGGAGCTCATCGATGGGGGCCACAAATCTAATAAGGTCTGAATCCTGATTTTCCATTAGTCATCTTTCTCTTAAGCAGTTTAACTGTTCTGCCTTTTCCATTTCCACTAAAGATATCAAATATCATATGAAGTTTGATTCTCTTTTTGTACTATAATTTTTCCAGAAGCTAAAGTCCTCAAAAAGCCCATCGTTACATGAAGTGTAAGTATTCCTTCTGCGAATCAGTTTTAGCGTAGTTTTATTTGAATGAATATGTTGCATTGTGCATATATATATTGCAAATATTCTTATGTTTGGAAAGGTTGAAAGTATGTTCATCTGCTTTAAATTCATTGGACATGATTTTTTAACCCATTTTGAGCCGCTTTCTTCCTTTGTGTGTTGATTTTCTTGTTTGTTTATAGTTCTACTGGGAAGAAACAGAGAAGTTCAGGTGGTTCAACGAGTAATAAGACAACAAAAATGTTAGTAGAAAAGATGAGATTCTTTCGTGCATTTGTTTGTTCAATGTTCTATTGTTATAACTTGTATTGTGTCATTTTGTATTTTTTAGAGTTAATGGTAAACAATCTCCTAGCAAGCATGCAAAACGTGGACAAAGAAAAGCATCAAAAACTAATTTCCATGAAGAAAGTGCTAATGAAAGCTCCGACTCTGAGTTACCTAACCCTGAAGAGACCACAATTGCTGAAGCTGAGATCAACTCAGGTAATGTAACTTAAAAATATATCTGAATCTGATGCATGTATCATGTCATTTAAACTTCTGAGTGATTACATGTGATAATATTGTGGGCATCCTTCCAATTTTGCACTGGATTTAATGCTTCCTGCTTCCTGGTCATGTGACAAACATGTGATAATATTGTGAGAAATTTCTTATTATTTATTCAGCTCTTTCATTTGTTAACTCATTTTAGCCTGGGAAAAGGTGGTGATTTTTCCTTTTTAAATTTCTCATTTCTATTGTGAAATTAAAAAAATTTGTACAAGATAAAACTTGAGTACTGGTCTAGTCATCCACTAACAGGTTTAAATCTCAGGGCATAGCTAAGTGTTTGTTTCCATATTATAGGTGTATAGCATATTTACATGTTCTGCCAGGTTTAATCTTTGCTAATTTGCTCTTGAAACGAATATTATGCCTGGAGTTTTTCCAGTTATAATTGGTTATAGCGATGTTTTTTGTGGTTCCTGGTTATTATGTAAAACTTCTACTTTGTTAGTCTTTTCTACCTTCTTTCCTCAATTTTGTTTAATTTTCTGTTCTAGACGGTTCTAAAGGGGAACAGGATGAAGGGTCTGATGTTAACATAACCAAAAAGAAAACACCCAACAGGAAAAGGAAATCAGTTTCACGTGGAAAGAGACCTAAGAGAAAGAAGAGCGTGAGTAATAAGAAAAAACCCAATGAAGAGAAGCAGGAACCAGATGAAGAGAAACAGGATTATCCTGAGACACTTTCTGAAGATAGAGAGGGTTCCCCACAAGGAACTCAAAATGACAAAGAAGAAAGTGGTTCAAAAGAAAGAGATGCCGATGAGTCGAGAGAAGCTTCAAGAGAAAATGTTAATGAGGAAGAAGAATCAGGTCCTGAAGGGAACCAAAATGAGAGCGATGTGGAAAGTAGTCCTAGCAGAGAAGTGAAAAAATCACTTGATGATCTAACAAGTCCTGAAGATGCCACATTTGCCGAGCTTCCCGATGATGAGCCGCTGGTAAATAACTCCGCCACTACATAGTTACAACACCTATTTTTTGTTTGCTTTTTCTTGATAAATAAATTTTTATTACATTTTCTAAGCTTATCAGTAACCAATGAAAATGATTGATGCAGATCAAATGGAAACCCCCCTCAGGTAAGAAAAGGTCGTCGGCGAAAAAACAATGAGCATTTTGGCTGCTGCTGTAACACAAATCTTTGAATTGTAGCCACCCTAGAGTGGTGCTGTGGAAGCATTTAATCTGTATCAGTATAAGTAGAGGTATAATGTAAATGGTGACTACCATTTATTGACACATTAATAGATATGCTATGCATGTCTTGTATCGTAATTTGTAGCCACCCTTGTGTAGATGTAAGTTGTAACCTTCCCACATTGAGGAGGAAAAAATTTGATGGTGCATTAGGGTTTAGGGTTATGTTATGCAAAATGACCTTTCATTAGTAGTGTGTAGGTAATCATAGGTTTAACATATATTCATGTAGATGTTTTCATCCTTCCATCATAATCAATTGACTAATCAACATGTACAGCTATACATGGTCATAAATTGTATTTGTTGTATTTTTATTTACTATTCACTTTGTAGTCTTTGTAACTGTGATAACTTCACCATCAGCTCCTCCATGTTGTTGTTGTTGTTGTTGTGTTTAATTATGATTTATGAACATGCTAGTTTTTTTTTTTAATGGTGACAAGTGACAACTTTCATACTCTAGAGTTTTATTGAGTATATAGTATCAAATATTCAATAATTTGACGCCATATAACTTCTTTATAAATTAGTTTTAAGTGAGTTTGAACTTTGAGATTATTGTTTTGAGTATCAATAATCCGTATTTGTTATGAATAATTAGTTTAGTGGATGTCCATCCTTAGTCTTCCACCTTCCTATAACTCCCTAAAGTAAATGGATGGTTAGTGGACCTTAATTATTTTGATCATTCACTTGCACATTGTGTCCTATAAATAGGACTCATATTTTAGTGTAAACATACACTTGTGAAGAGAATAATACACAAAGCTTTCATCTTCTTCCTATGTGATCTTGTGCTTTTAGTTTATTTTATAACACGTTATCAGCACGAATCTCTAACAATCTGAGTACTCATTATGTCGAACCTTACAAAACTTGATTTTGAGGCTCTTGATATTTCGGGAAAAAATTATCTGGCTTGGGCCTTAGATGCCGAAATTCATTTAAATGCCGAAGGTCATGGAGATACTATTAAAGAAGGAAACAGATCATCTGATCAGCATAAGGCAAAAGCCATGATATTCCTTCGTCGCCATCTTCACGAGGATCTAAAGAATGAATACCTTACCGTAAAAGATCCACAAGTTCTTTGGAACAGTTTAAAAGAAAGATATGACCATCAAAAAACTATCATTCTTCCTAAAGCTCGTTACGAATGGATGCATTTGCGTTTACAAGACTTTAAATCTGTAACCGCGTATAACTCGGCTGTATTTAGAATTACTTCTCAATTGAAATTGTGTGGAGAAAAAGTGACCGATGAAGATATGTTAGAAAAAACATTCTCCACTTTTCATGCGTCTAATGTGCTCCTGCAGCAGCAATATCGCGAAAAAGGATTTACAAAATATTCTGACTTGATATCTTGCCTGCTTGTGGCAGAACAAAATAACGAGCTTTTGATGAAAAATCATGAGGCCCGTCCCACTGGTAGTGCTCCATTTCCAGAAGTGAATGTAGCAACGCACGATCACTATGGGCAAACTCGTGGTCGTGGTCATGGACGTGGTCGTGGGCAAGGTCGTGGTCGTGGACGTGGTCGTAGTCTTAATCATAATCACAGTAGCGATTACAAAAATACATTTTCTCACCAGAAGTTGAAAAATGTTGGAAAGAATGAAAAGGGTGGTCAGAGTAGCAAAAATAATGAGAATATTTGCTATCGTTGTGGAGGAAAAGGCCATTGGAGTCGTACATGTCGTACACCAAGGCATCTTGTTGATCTTTACCAACAATCACTTAAAAATAAAGATAAAAAGGCTGAGACACATTTTGCATGTGAAGATGGTGATTATGATTATGGTAATATGGATGTTACCCACTTAGACGTTGCTGATTTCTTTGCTGATCCTGATGGAAAGATTGATCATCTCATTGGAGATGGAAGTGTCAAGAAATAAAACCTAGCAATAAATAATCATGTTTACAAATGACTTTGAATTTCCTATGATAATAAAAAAATTTATGTTATGTTTTAACTTTCCTATGTTATTGATAATAAAGTCTTATTTCTAAGTGTGTTTTCAACCTCCAATGCTAGTCATGATAAATATTAAGTTTATATAATTTTGTTTTTATACTTATCTTTTGTTTGTTATTTTTTATTTTTTTTTTAGATAGAATGAGTATTAACATTAATCTCAATAATGGAGATATGTGTCTCGCTGATAGTGCAACTACTCATACAATTTTCAAGGATAAAAAATATTTCTCTTATTTAGTAAAGCAAGAAACCGATGTTAGTACTATATCTGGAAGTTCAAAAATAATTGAAGGCTCCGGAAGAGCTAATATAAAATTACCTAGAGGAACAAATTTAAACATTGAAAATGCATTATATTCTCCCAAGTCTCATAGAAATTTATTAAGTTTCAAGGATATCCGTCTAAATGGATATCATATTGAAACAAGAAATGAAGGAGATGTTGAATATCTTTATATAACGAGACATAATTTGGATAAAATAAGTGTAGTGGAAAAGTTACCCGCCTTTTCCTCTGGTTTGTACTACACTTATATAAGTGCAATTGAAGCACATGTGATCGTAAACCAGAAGTTTACAAATCATAAAAAATTTGTTGTTTGGCATGACCGGTTGGGCCATCCCGGGTCTATAATGATGCGAAAAATAATTGAAAATTCTTGTGGTCATCAATTGAAGAGCCAGGAGATTTTTCAATCTGATAAGTTCTCATGCACCTCTTGTTCACAAGGGAAGTTGATAATTAGGCCATCACCAACAAAAAATGGAAGTGAATCTCTAAATTTTTTAGAGCGTATACATGGTGATATTTGTGGGCCAATACACCCGCCATGTGGACCATTTAGATACTTTATGGTTTTAATTGATGCATCCACTAGATGGTCACATGTTTGTTTGTTGTCAACTCGCAACCAGGCATTTGCAAGATTGCTAGCTCAATTAATTCGAATAAGAGCACACTTCCCTGATTATCCCGTCAAGAAAATACGACTTGATAATGCCGCCGAGTTCTCATCTCAAGCATTTAATGAATATTGTATGTCCATTGGAGTTGACATTGAACATCCTGTAGCACATGTTCATACACAAAATGGACTTGCAGAATCATTTATCAAGCGTATACAGTTAATTGCAAGACCACTTCTCATGAGATGCAAACTCCCAATTTCTACTTGGGGACATGCAATTTTGCATGCTGCATCATTGATTCGCATCAGGCCAACAAGTTATCATAACTCTTCCCCTTTACAATTAGTTTTTGGTCAAGAACCTAATATTTCCCATCTAAGAATCTTTGGATGTGCGGTGTATGTTCCTATTTCTCCACCACAACGCACTAAGATGGGTCCTCAAAGAAGGTTGGGAATATATGTTGGATATGAATCTCGATCTATTATAAAGTATCTTGAACCAACAACGGGAGATTTATTTACAGCCCGATTTGCTGATTGTCATTTTGATGAATCAAATTTCCCAACATTAGGGGGAGAGAGTAAGCAGCTGGAAAAGGAAATCATTTGGAAAGAATTATCATTGTCTCATCTTGATCCTCGAACTAAACAATGTGAACTTGAAGTTCAAAAGATAATTCATTTGCAGAGCTTAGCAAATCAATTACCAAATGCATTCACTGATCCAAAAAGTGTGACAAAATCATATATACCAGCTGCTAATGCTCCGATAAAAATGGATGTCACAATTGGGCAATCTCATATTGCAAATGAGTCTCAACCACGCCTGAAGCGTGGTAGGCCAGTCGGTTCCAAAGATAAAAATCCTCGAATGAGAAAAGGAGCTAAAAACAAAGATGGCCCAAGTGAGGATATAGAAACTCTAAAAGAGTCTTCAGACATAATTGATATTTCAGTTCCGGAAGAGACTGATCAGGTACCTGAAATTCATGAAAATAAAGAGATCTCAATAAATTATGTCAGTAATGGAATACAATGGAACCGACAAAAAGTCAACGTTGACGATGCTTTTGCATATCATATAGCGCTAAATGTGATAAATGATAGTGATGATCATGAACCAAAGTCTATCAAAGATTGTAGGCAAAGTGAGAATTGGCCAAAATGGAAAGATGCAATTGAAGCTAAATTAAACTCGCTTTACAATCGAAAAGTTTTTGGACCTATAGTCCGAACACCTGAAGGTGTGAAACCAGTTGGATATAGGTGGGTTTTTGTGAGAAAACGAAATGAGAATGGTGAAATTGTGAGATACAAAGCTCGACTTGTTGCCCAAGGATTTTCACAAAGACCTGGAATTGACTTTGATGAGACATATTCACCTGTAGTGGATGCATGTACGTTTCGGTACTTAATTAGCCTTGTAGCACATGAAGGACTCAAATTGCACATGATGGATGTTGTTACAGCTTATTTATATGGATCACTTGATAGTAACATTTACATGAAACTCCCAGAAGGATTTAATTTTCCTGAGACAGATTGTCCTAGATCTCGAGAAGACTATTCCATCAAATTGAATAAGTCTTTATATGGGCTAAAACAATCAGGGCGCATGTGGTATAATCGCCTTAGTGAATATTTGATAAAAGAGGGGTATACAAATGACTCCATTTGTCCATGTATTTTTATAAAAAGATCTGGAAAAGAATTTGCAATAATTGCGGTGTATGTTGATGATATAAATATTATTGGAACTCCTGAAGAGCTTCCAAAAGCTATAGATTGCTTAAAGAAAGAGTTTGAGGTAAAGGACTTGGGAAGGACAAAATTTTGTTTGGGATTACAAATTGAGCATTTGAATAATGGAATATTTGTGCATCAAGAAGCTTATGTTGCAAAAGTATTAAAACGTTTCTATATGGACAAATCTCATCCATTGTCTACTCCAATGGTTGTTCGATCACTGGATGTGGGGAAAGATCCTTTCAGACCTCGAGAAGAGGGTGAAGAAATACTTGGTCCTGAAGTACCATATCTCAGTGCAATCGGAGCACTAATGTACCTTGCTAATTATACGCGTCCTGATATTTCATTTTCTGTCAATCTGTTAGCAAGGTATAGTTCTTCACCCACACGGAGACATTGGAACGGAGTCAAGCATATATTTCGTTACCTTAGAGGTACAATGGACATGGGTTTGTTTTATTCAAAAGTACAAAAATTTGAATTAACAGGTTATGCAGATGCAGGTTATTTGTCAGATCCTCATAATGGAAGATCACAAACAGGTTACTTGTTTACCTGTGGAGGTACAGCCATTTCATGGAGATCTGTGAAGCAAACCATAACAGCAACATCATCAAATCATGCTGAACTCTTAGCACTACATGAGGCGAGTC
Source organism: Medicago ruthenica (assembly GCA_018208015.1). Lineage (NCBI taxonomy): Eukaryota > Viridiplantae > Streptophyta > Magnoliopsida > Fabales > Fabaceae > Medicago > Medicago ruthenica. Next base: position 19,556,790 of record CM031372.1, read on the forward strand.
GAGAATGTGTTTGGTTAAGGTCTCTAATTCAACACATACAAGAGAGTTGTGGTTTATCTATCGGGAGAATAAATGCGACAACTATTTATGAAGATAATACTGCATGCATTGCTCAGTTGAAAGAAGGTTACATTAAAGGAGATCGAACAAAACATATTTCTCCTAAATTCTTTTTCACGCATGATCTTCAGAAGAATGGTGATATAAGCATTCAACAAATTCGTTCTTGTGATAATCTTGCAGACCTTTTCACTAAGTCACTCCGAAGCAGAGTTTTTGAACAGTTGATACAAAAAATTGGTCTTCGTCGACTCAAAGATGGTTGTATTGTTGAGGGGGAGAAATAAATGTATTATGTAAAAGGATTATGTACTCTTTTTCCTTCACTAGAATTTTTTCCCATTGGGTTTTTTTTTAGTAAGGTTTTAATGAGGCATATCCTGATGGACATCCAAGGGGGAGTGTTATGAATAATTAGTTTAGTGGATGTCCATCCTTAGTCTTCCACCTTCCTATAACTCCCTAAAGTAAATGGATGGTTAGTGGACCTTAATTATTTTGATCATTCACTTGCACATTGTGTCCTATAAATAGGACTCATATTTTAGTGTAAACATACACTTGTGAATAGAATAATACACAAAGCTTTCATCTTCTTCCTATGTGATCTTGTGCTTTTAGTTTATTTTATAACAGTATTGAAGAATTCAATTTTTTTTACGTGAGTTGAACGGAGTGCCATGACTTTTTGACTTCTGATGCAATTGATAAACGGTTAAAGATTTGATTTGTCCGTGTAAAATAATCTTTTTGCACATCTAAGATCTTTAAATTTTTTACTTCTGATGCAATTGATAAACGGTTAAAGATTTGATTTGTCTGTAAAATAATCTTTTTGCACATCTAAGATCTTTAAATATCAGTCGGAGCTAGAGATGTAAAAAATGGGCCGGACTATGGGCGGGCCCATTAGCCCACATTTTGGGGTCGGGCCGGACCTAAAAAAGCTAGCCCAAAATGCACTCGGACTTTTTTGGCCCTAGCCCATTTGACCCATATAAAAATGTGGCCGGGCCGGCCCATTATCTATATTTCGATTTGATTTTTGTTTAAAAACACTATATTTTTTGAAAAAATTATCAACTAATTTAAAATTTATTAATAAAAATTGATGAATTTAGCTCAAAGTTTTAAAATTCTAAAGTTTATAATTATTAATTTGATTCAATTGAAGGAATAATCTAGAATTTAATTAATATTCAATGTTAATGTAAAAATTATTTACAATTCTATATCCATCCAATCATGTTTTAGCAAAAAGATAATTCTGAGTAACTAATATATAAAAAAGAGTGAATAAATTAAAAAAAGAAAATTAAAACGGGTCGGGCGGGGCTGGTCCACGCAGGCCGGGCCGGGCTCTAGAATATGTGGCCCAATTATAAATGGGTTGGGCCGGATTGGCCCATTTATACACTCGGGCCTCTCAGGCCGATCCGGGCTGAGCCGGGCCAGCCTATTTGACATCTCTAGTCGGAGCCACCAAATAGAATCACAACTTAGTCATAAAACACTAGGGTGTTCGGTTCCAGTGAGTTTTACTCAGTTGATAGAGACATTGTATAACTAGATTGATGACCCGTGCGCCGCACGGGTCTTATGAGCTGGAATTCAATCGATAAAAATAGAATGCAATGGTTTTTTTTTAAAAGTACAACACGGGAGATAATATTGTATGAAATACTAAAATGACACAGATAGTAAGTATGGTTTGACCATCACCTACATATGTTTTACATTAAACATTACGAAATACTTCCACATAGACGACATTAGAGGTAAAATCAGTATCTTCACCATTTTCGTCTGTGATTAATATCTTCAACCATTCTCTTGAAGTCACCCTCGATACAACAACATACAATTGCCCATGTGAAAATACAGGCGTTGGAAGGTATATACCCACATTTTTAAGTGTCTGGCCTTGACTCTTGTTAATAGTCATTGCAAATGATACAACCAAAAGAAACTGTCTTCTTTGAAACTGGCCTAGACTTTCGACCCGTGCGACGTACGGGTCCTATCGACTGTTATAATGATCAATAAGTTATCTTTGACATGTGTCATGTACGTATCTGTCGATAAACACAAACGTGATTATTATATGATTTTTCTATCATGTGTAAATTTACACATATTAAGAAGTTTAAAATAGTAAGTTTGTATTTAAACTTGTACATTTTATATTAAATATATAATTTTTTAATAAAAAAGAAAATATTTTTTAATTTTTTTTGTTACTTTTAGTTGTTTTAACATGTGCAATGTTGCACATGTTAGAAAAACCCTTATTAGATATACAATATCGCGATAAAATGCGTCTTAATATGTCCTTCAACGACATATGAATCGTACCAAATTTGTCACGTATTTGAAAACATAATTTATTAAAATGATTTGCTAGCATTTGATAACAAAAAAGAAAAATAAGTAGAACTATTACCTAATTTAGAGTAAACCCAATTTATAGCAATATAAATCATGAAAATAGTAAATGTGGACAAATTGCATCACAATTATTAAAGTTCAAACTAAAAAATGTGGTCAAATTGCAACTTAAAAAACTGAATAAAAACTAATTATATAGAGTACAAAGTTAATAATACATATTAAAATGTGTCTGTCTTACAATCTTAATATGAATGGTTGATTTATAACATTTTTTTCTTTTACAAATGCTACATAACATCAATTTGAACAAAGGACAGCAAATATGACAAATATTGGCTTTACAAAATCAGGTCATGTTATCAAATATATCTCTTTTGGACGTTACTCTACGTGATAAGTACGTCATTTAAGCCTCAAGAGATGAATATAAGCTGGATCTGTTGGTTCATATTCCCATAAAGCCACATCTGTAAAAGCCAAAATCATAAGAAAGACATCAGATACAGATAGCAAAACCTCAACTCATGAAAACGAAAATGCAGATAAAGATAACATCGTTTGAGGAAGAAAAAAACCTCTTTGGCAGTGAATGGAGAATTTTGTGACATTTATGGCAGGTTAGCTGTCCATTATGGCTACCTCTTATGTGAAGGGCGATATCTTTTTTGTTATGGCAAAACAATTCTCAGTGTGTGTATATATATAGTATTTGAAATAAGTCAATTGTCCATTAAGCTCATTCTTTTCGTGTTCCTCATAGGCATTCATCACTAATAATGATACTTAATGTGCATGTCTATTTCCAATGCTAATTGATTATTTTGTTATGTAACTTCCAAAAACGGTTTGAATGTCATTAGTACACATAGGAAAATACAAATGTTATGTAACTTTCAAAGGTTAACATTACATGGTTGACTAAATAAATAACAATAAATGTGCAACCAAATTCAAATTTGAAATTAGAGTGGAGGGAAGATATTTAGGGTTGCAGTCTTTAACATTTAATGCATTGCAATTATAGGGAAAAAAAAATTAGGTTTAGGTGTTGCTAGACCTAATAAGCTTTAAGAATATGTACGCAATTTAAGCCTCAAGAGATGAATATAAGTTGGATCTGTTGGTTCATGTTCCCATAAAACCACATCTGTAAAAGCCAAAATCATAAGAAAAACATCAGATACAGATAACAAAACCTCAACTCATGAAAACGAAAATGCAGATAAAGATAGCATCGTTTGAGGAAAAAAAACTCTTTGGCAGTGAATGGAGAATTTTGTGACATTTATGGCAGATTGGCTGTCCATCATGGCTACCTATTATGTGAAGGGCGATATTTTTGTTGTTATGGCAAAACAATTCTCAGTGTGTGTATATATATAGTACTTGAAATAAGTCAATTGTCCATTAAGCCTAATCATTTCGTGTTCCTCATAGACATTCATCACTAATAATGATATTTAATGTGCATGTCTATTTTCAATGCTAATTAATTATTTTGTTATGTAACTTCCAAAAACAGTTTGAATGCCATTAGTACACATAGGAAAATACAAAGGTTATGTAACTTCTAAAGGTTAATATTACATGACTGACTAAATAAATAACAATAAATGTGCAACAAAATTCAAATTTGAAATTAGAGTGGATGAAAGATTTTTAGGGTTGCAATCTTTAACATTTAATGCATTACAATTAGAGGGAAAAATTAGGTTTAGGTGTTGCTAGACCTAATAACTTTTAAGAATAAAGGATATATGCAGGGGTTGGGTTTGATTGAACCATGATCATTCCACTTATTCACCTTAAAAAGGTGAATTCTAGTGATTATGCTACTTGACCCAAAAAAATAAATATGCTTAAATGCAGTTTTACCCCCCTTATTTTGACTTAATTTGGATTTTATCCCCCCTATTTTAAAACTTGGAATTTTACCCCTTCTATTTTATATTTTTTAGGATTTTTGCCCCCTCTATCACATTTGAGTTTTTTTTTTTGTTGATGTGGCATATATTATATTATTTTATTATGCAGAAAATGAGCAAAAATGAGCGAAACCAAAAAATAATATAATATATTCCACATCAACACTGCCACATCAACAAAAATGAACTCAAATGTGGTGGAGGGGGGGACAAAATGCTGAAAAATATAAAATGAGGGGGGTAAAATTCCGAGTTTTAAAATAAGGGGTAAAATTCAAATTAAGTCAAAATAGGGAGGGTAAAACTGCATTTCAGCCAAAAAAATAAATTAGGGTGTTCAAATCCAAACCAATCATTAAAACCGCAAATTGATATAAAAAAAAAAATCAAAAAATTGCACAACCGAATATTATTATGTGTTTGGATTTGGATTGGATTTCGGGTTGAGCTTTAAAAAATGAACCAAACCTCACATATATCTTTTAAAAAAATAGTATGATATATTATTTAATCTATTATTAATTTGTTTAGTGTTTTTAATACTATTTATTAGTTCAATTTATTTATTTATTTATTTTGTTGCTATTTCATACTCCATCCATAATGAAATATAACATAACATCATTGGTTTTAAGGAGAAACCTAACAAAAAAATATATCATAGGTTTACTACTATGGCGATAATTGTACCCATATCAATTTATACACCATACCAGATTAAAAAAAATACTAAACTTGAACCAACCGAACACCCTCCATATAAACCTAAACACAAGAAGCAACAAGTATAAAAAAATGAAAAAACATAAAAAAAATTGGGCATATTTTTAAGAAAATTACTCTTCTCCCTTTTAAAATTGCTCATTCCAACCCATTTGGGGTTGACCTAGTGGTTAGCTTGGGATCTTAGAGTGTGCTCCTCTCAAGGTCTCAGGTTCGATAACCTCTGGGGCCAATTTCGGTGGACAAGTCCATACAGAGCTTTGCTCTGGCTTTAAACGGGGTCCCTGCAAGTGGGCGATGTGATTGGTCCCCTCTGACAAATGCCGAGTGTGAATTAACTCCCATTGAGATAAGAAAATGAACAATTTTAAAAGGGGGAAAAGCAATTTTCTATTTTTAGGGCTTCAAGACTTTTCTTCTTGCTATGTTTTTACGGTGTATTTAAAATAGAATTTAACGTGTGCTCTTTTATGATCTTTTTAAAAATGTATTGCAATAGTCACACACCCAATTCCCACTATCACTGTCCAAACAAAAACATGATTGGTTATTCTTTAATCTTGCTAGTTATATGTTGGCATAGTAATGTGATATATTTCTATATCATTGATGTACACCTTTTCGCATTAAATTGTTAATAACGACAAATATTTCTAGATTGATATATAGCGCACAGAACGTAGTTGGTAAACAAAACTCAGTATAAGTTTTAAACAAAGCAGTAGCATGTCAAAAAAAAAAAATCTTGATGCCATATAGAAACAGTTTTGAGATGTAATTTTAAGACTACAAAGTATTAGTTAAAAGGTATCTTGGTTTTGGATTTCCAAACTTTTGTATTTGGATTTCCAAATTCTATTTTGAAAGAGAACATCTATCGAAGTTGTTACTAGATTGAGTCACTCGCTCTCTTTAAGACGTTTCGTGCCACTGCTTAAAATTATGCAAGACAGACTATCAACCACGCTGCCTCCAGGATAAGACAAGCCCAACTACAATTGTGCGGTTAACTACTGCACTGTAGAAAACCGTTCTAGATTTACACCTTCAATATGGTACTTAGACCGCTCTTTAACACTGAAACCGTTCTAATATGATACTATGACCACTCTATTATGGTGCTAAAACCACTCAAATATGATGTTAACACCATTCTAACCTTTAAGTTCTCCAAAAATTCAATATGGTACTACGACCACTCAAATATGGTGATACCACAATTCTGACTTTTTAACTTCTCTAAGAGTAGAAAAATATCGAAATAATATTTATATACCATTAAAATCATTCTTAATTCCAACAGGACATTATTATTCCAAAAGAGATTATGATCTACTCTTTATTTCGAATGAACATATATTATCGAAGAGACTATGTTCTTACGACCTTTCTTAATTTCGAATGGACATTATACCAAACAAGGACTAAGATCTTAAGAACACTCTTAATTCCGAAGGGAAAGAAAAAGGAGATGAGGAGAAGAATAACTCATTATCACAAGCTGGAGGGAAGAAGAGAGAAAGAGTTCTCGACAACTCAATAGAACTCTTTGGAGTGTTTTGTGAACTGAGTGGAGTCCTCTATTTATATAGAGATTTTGTAACTGTTTTAGCTAAAAATGTGACATCAGTTACTCTAATGGATAATATCAAAAGGAAACTTAACCACTAACACTTGTGAATATGATCAAAAAGAAACAAACCCTCAAAAGTGGAGGAAACAAACTCATTGGATATGAATGAAGGAAAGATAGAAAACTCAGTTGAATTCTTATTCTTATCACAACCAACATAAGCTAAAATTATGGGAAGTTATATTCATGAATAAAAATAATAATTACTATTATTTTTATCAATATCAAATATTTAAAATTAAATACCGCAATTTAAACACTACTAATGTGTGTGTTCTATTTTATGTGGGACCCCCACTCTCTATTTTTTCAATTCACACCACACTAGCTCAAAGTCTTATTACTTAGTGTTTAATCGTCTAATTTCCTTCCAACTTCACATCAATGTTCCAACAAAGTACTTCAAAAGATACTTTAGTGTTGCAACGTATTTTGAAATATACATTTTAAAAGATACCACATTTGATATGTGGGATATCTTGGACAACATTCAACCTGTATATGGTTTGTCAAATTATAATTAGGGTATAAAAATTATGAGTTAAATATCAAATTTCATTTTTAGCCTCTTATAGTTTTGAACCATGCTCTTTTGTTAAGTTTTGATGTTCTTGATTAGAATGATTTTACCTCTAAACTGATTCTTACTTTATGCTATAATTTATAATTTTTGCATCTTTATACACTCAAATTTATTATTCAATTCAAGCTGGTGTATAACCTTACGTTGGGGGTATTTTCGTCAGTTTGTATGGGAGTAAACAATTTTTGTTGGGAGAAGAGCAATTTTCATGAGAAAAAGAGAAGTGAACAAAGCCCACATAGTCCAGTGTAGGAGTGTAACTATGATGCTTGTGCTATATAATTAGAGATGTCAAAAATGGGCCGGACTATGGGCCGGCCCATTAGCCCACATTTTAGGGCCGGGCCGGACCTCAAAAAGCTAGCCAAAAATACACTTGGGCTTTTTTGGCCCTAGCCCATTTGGCCCATATAAATATATGGCAGGGCCGGGCTGGCCCATCGGACTTCGGGCCGGCCCATTATCTATATTTCCATTTGATTTTTGTTTAAAAACACTATATTTTTTGAAAAAATTATCAACTAATTTAAAATTTATTAATAAAAATGAATGAATTTAGCTCAAAGTTTAAAAATTATAAAGTTTATAAATTATTAATTTGATTCAATTGAAGGAATAATCTAGAATTTAATTAATATTCAATGTTAATGTAAAAATTATTTACAATTCTATATCCATCCAATCATGTTTTAGCAAAAAGATAATTGTGAGTAACTAATATATAAAAAAGAGTGAATAAATTAAAAAAAGAAAACTAAAATGGGTCGGGCCGGGCTGGCCCATGACCCACGCAGGCCAGACCAGGCTCTAGAATATGTGGCCCAATTATAAATGGGCTGTGCCGGATTGGCCCATTTATACACTCGGACCTCTCGGGCCGATCCGGGCTGGGCCGGACCAGCCTATTTGACATCTCTATATATAATGGAAGAACTCATTTCTTTGTCATCGAACGTGGTATAAAGATTTTCTCTTCAATTCACATATGAGAGGATTATTGCTTATTTCTATGATCTATCGTCAAGAGTTCTTCAACTTGAACCATGTGAATGATTTACTACACACATTTTGAAGGGTTCTTAAAAAGAGACCTCTTCATTATTAATTCAATAGTATTATTTTAGTGTGAAATATGTTTATGATTTTTTTAATTATTTAACTTTTTAGAAAATTCAATTTTTCTTTATATTTTAGTCCTTCAAAAAATTTCTTCACCATTTTTTGTCTATGCTTTCAAGTCAATTCATGTGTACATATTTAAAAACTTGAATTTTTTCACAACCATCTATATAATAGTAATTATCATTTTTTTAAGAAAGGAATATTATATTATTATATAGATGGTTGTGAAAACATGAATAGTAATTATAATTTTTTTTAAGAAAGGAGTAACAATCTCTTAAATAAGTACACATAATAGTAAGGAGTAACATATTAACAATCTCTTTCATAACAATCTCTTTCAATAGTAATTATAATTTTTTTAACAAAACATGAATTAAATATGAATTATACACATAAAATGACTTGAGCGAGACCAAAAGTTAGATGATAAAATATTTCAACAATCTCCCATTTGAGCTGTATATCTTAATAATTACTTACATAAAAAATTCTTTAAACGTGCATCCGAATGCTATTTATCTTTATCTTACTCTTTTATAATATGATCCACCTCTTACATTAATAATAAGATAATCACGACTGTCGACACTGATATATAACGTGACTAAATCCCAACGACGATCATATCAATATACTTGATAATATATATCACTATATCAATATTAAAATTTACCCATTTAATATTTGCACACTGTGTGAGACACAAATAAACACACTGTGTGACCATGTCAAAAGAAACCATTAAAGCTGAAACATACTTTTGAGTTGAAATGGGGTTAAGCGTTTACAGTAAAGCACACATGCTCTTATTATTTGTTAAATAAATTAAATTGAACTTAACAGAAAAAGCGTTGTCATGGTCGGCAATTAACTCAGTCACAAAACGCGCACACTTTGAACTAACTTTGATAAGTAAGCATGCAAATATTCATAATGAGTCAATCACTATTTTTCATTTGGCCAACCAACTTGGTTTTTTCAATTCAAAGAGATAACAAATTACTACTAGACTAGAACAATTAAGATCAAACCCTTAAAAAAAAGACTATAAGATCATACACAATTAATTTTTTTTGACCCATCACATATGATTAATCAATTCAGTCTTTCTCGTCCAAATATTAAATGCTGAATTGACTCATTATTTATGATTAATTCAAATATGTTTTCAAAAATTTAGTTTTACATTTATTCAACGATCTAGTTTCATCAAAATTAATCGATGAATATACTAAACTGATTCATAATCTTTAGTTTTAAGAATTAATTTATCATTTTGTAAGTTTGAAAAATAAATTACTCAATTTTTCTCTCGATCTTTAGTCTTAGATTACTAAGGGTGTATATGTTAAATGTGAGTTAGAAATTTCACGGTAAAGAGTATACGTTAAACAATATATGAATGACATGACTAATATACTTAATGTTACATGATTTTGAATGAAGGTATAACCCATTTAATGTGTTTGCGTTTACTCCATTGTGTTGATTCACCTCAGTATTTTAGAGAGAAATAATATCTGTACAACTATATTGTGACAACTTTTAAACAAACATCTCTTTCATATTCACATTATGTTTTTACTTTCTCTCTTTATTGTTTTTGACCAATAAGAAGAGAGAAAATGAAGGTTGTCACAAAAGTTGTCACATATTGATTGTACAAATATCATTACTCTATTTTAAACAATTAAAATTAAGTAAAATTTGACCAATAATTTATAATTGGATCTTCATATATTTCATTCTTAATTAGATTTCATTAACCGACCACTTGCTTAAAAATAGTGAAGTTTACAATGGGATAGAAAAATAAAAAAGTGGTAAGAGAATCGAATATAAGCAGAGACCTGGTCAAACCTACAGAAGACAACACAAGTACACAGACAGATTCAATATTTTTAATAGACTTTGACTGACACGTGTCAGTAACACAATATAAATTCCTAGTGTATCTGCAATACATTCACTGTTGTTAAAAACATTTGTCCTTTGACCACCTGTTGCTGCAGGTGAAAGAACAACCTGCTTGTTCATGTTCCACCAATCCTTCCATAAATTCTGATACTGATTGCTGAATCACATAAATAATTAACAGATCATAGAGAACCAACTCACAAACACACACATATTGTTCATTATCATTGGTGAGTTTCTTCTTTCTTTGCTATTTAGTTGCTTAATTTCTGTCTTTTATATATTTTTATTTATTTATTGCAACTTGAATCAATGTTGCAAAATGTCATACATAGTTCATCTTTGACATACTTGGTGTAGGGATCTTACTCTTGATTAATTTGTTTTCTTTATTTTATTTAATGTGGATTTACTCAGTTAGGAATATTTATCTACATATATTTACCATATCCATTATTTAATTGAATTATCAATGATTTTTTGTTGTCACTAGTTCTTGTCTTTCTCTTCTTTCTTATTGCTAGTTGCTAGTTTCTAATGTTTTGTTAGTTCAAGAAGGTCAATTTTTGTTTTACTTTGTTTTACAAGTACAAGTGTTTTTTTTTTAGGCAAAACAAGTACAAGTACAACTTACAAATATTTCTCTACTAGAATATTCATGGTTTATTCTATTGTTATTATTTATTATTATTATTATGCTTGCATTTGATTTTCATGTAATTTTGCTGGAAAAATCTTTGTAACAAAGAAAAGGTTTCACTGTGCTTTTTTTGTCCTTTTTGGGTCAAAAGATAAATTAAGACTTGCACTTACATTTATTTTGTCCTTTTGTTTACTGCTTCTGGTTTTGACAACCTGTCTATGCAATGCATTGATTCCTCTCAAAAGGGAAATAGTTTCCACCATACATTATTCCTGTTTTCAAAGATCTGTACTAAAACAAATGAAAATACAAAACATTTTTTTAACGGAAATAATGGACTCTAAATATGTGATCGAGCTACATTTTTTGATTTGTGGCTAGGATCTTGGTTGATTAATTGTTTAACTTGTTGGTAGGAGTATAATGAGTGAACAATTAGGGCAGCTAAAGGTCATAGTTGTGCAAGGGAAAAGGTTGGTGATCCGAGATTTCAAGACCAGTGATCCTTATGTTGTTCTCAAACTAGGGAATCAGGTAACTAACATTTATGTTGCATATTCATCTTTAGTTTCTTTTTCTTGACCTATATGAAGCTCTAAGGCAATAATTTAAGAAAACAAAAGTGATAGAATGTAACTACTTGTGTCGGTGTTGAACACCAGAGACACGTCTTCAATATGAAGTGTCGGTACTACACAGTTTTTGACATTAAAGACATATTTGGATAAACATTTTAAGTAATTGCTTATTGAATGAGCTATTTTGGAGAAGTTAAACACTTATGATCAGAAGCTGTTTTTGGCAGCTAATTGCTGAAAACACTTGTGGCCATGTTATGATTTTTACAAGTGTATTAAAATATGTAAGTACTCATATCATGAGATAAAATCCAAATAAACTTTGAATATGCATGCTCTTCCCAATGCCCCTTAACATTATCTAGTAGTATATTTTAACTTCAAAATATGAAATGATTCATTCATTAAACTGTACCAGACTGCGAAGACGAAAGTCATTAATAGCTGCTTGAATCCTGTTTGGAATGAAGAGCTGAATTTCACTTTGACAGAACCCTTGGGAGTTCTCAATTTGGTGAGTCTCCTCACATTTACAGTGCCTTGTTTATTGGTCGTTTTTGCTTGGAAGGTACTCTAGTTGATGTATTTTGATGTGGTTACGAGGTATATTGATCATTTCTAAGGTGAAATTTTTGAAACCATAGAGTCCAAAGCTCTATATATTAGCCTGGAAGGTACTCTTCATGTTGTATATAGGTCTGTTTAGATAGGCTTATTTGAGCTTATCTAACAACATAACCACTTGTGAGACTGTTTGAAAGAGTTTATGAAAATAACTTACGACATATCCATAAGCCATTTTGAACTTATTTTCATAAGCTTTCCATAGTTTATAGAAACAACTTATAGCTTATATGAAAATAGTTTGTTTTTATTTATTTTTTTTCTAAAGAAATAAGTTATACATAAACACTTACGTGAGAAACGTTTATTTATGCTATAAGCGCTTAATTAAGTTGTTTATCCAAACAAGGTCAATATATATAACTGAGTTGCATTTTTAATACAGGAAGTGTTTGATAAAGATCTTTTGAAAGCTGATGACAAGATGGGAAATGCATTTATCAACCTTCAACCATTAGTCTCTGCAGCTAGATTAAGAGACATTTTGAGAGTCTCTTCCGGTGAACAAACATTAAGGAAGGTCATACCTGATTCTGAAAACTGTCTTGTACGCGAAAGCAGTATCAATTGTGTTAACGGTGCGGTTGTGCAGAATGTTTGGTTAAGGCTTCGTGAAGTAGAATCCGGGGAGATAGAATTGACACTCAAGTTGATCACACCTGTTGCTACTTCAAAATAGTGCAGAGGGTAGATTTCTAACTAGATTATATAGCTGTAACATTTTTTTATGTTGTGTCTTATTTTATTAATTGTTCTATAAGTGTTTCTAGCTAAGAAAAAACCTTTCATAGATGCATATTATGATGCAATTTAGTGCCTGATTAGATAAGAGAGACATGAAGTTGTATTTCCAAATTAAAAGTTATGATTTATGGCTTCTTTGGTCTTTATGTTGTGTGTGTGTATTGTGCTTGTATGACTTTGTATCAAGGAAAAAAAAAACAGAAGCAGATTGAGTGGTTATATTCTAACACTAGCTTTATTAATGAGTTCTAATTGCATAGGTTTAGGGGTTATTGTTGTATTGACTATAAAGGAAGTTGTGATGCTTATTTGGTTTATATACTTCTATTTCTATTTTGTTAGTTGCAATTTTACACAGGCTTTATTATAAAGACTACGTACCTAAAATTGTTCAATCACATCTCATTATGATGTAATTTGGCTATATCACTTTCTAACATATTTCTTTAAATATCTATATGATGAAATATAATTAAACAATATCGTATAAAACTGTCATGGTATTAGTGCATACCAATTGAACAATTTGATAGTCTTGTTTTAATCTTAAAAATTGGGCTCCTTGTTAAAAGAAGCACAAAAAATGCCGTCGTTTATTTAAATTGTAAATTAAGACTCGTAAGTAACATCAAAATGACTCATGTTCTAATCAAGTGGAAGTAAATTTCGTGGGGGCTTAAATATGCAAATAGTCCTTACAAATAGGGCTCGTTTGACTTTTGATCCTTGTAATTTTTTTTTTAAAAAAATGGCCTTGCAAAATTTTCTGTCTTTTAAAAACGTCCCTGACCCCACAAAACAGCTAAAGTGGCATGGTTTTGGCCATGTGGCAGTTGTTGACTGTGCAACAATTGCCACGTGGCAGTCCACGTATTAAAAAAATTAATTAATTTTTTAAAAATTCTGAAAATTGTTTTTTGAAATTAAAAAATCTGAAAATAAATTAAAAATATCATAAAATAAAGTTCCAATTTTTTTTTGAATTATATAATTTTCAATTTTTTTTAAATATGAAAAAAAATCGAAAATTATATATTTTTTAAAAATTTTGATATAATTGTTTGAAAATAAATATTTGAAAATTTATAATTGTCAGTATTTTCAAAAAAAATTTAATATATAATTTTCAATTTTTTTTAATAAATTTAAGTTTTGAAAAATTTATTTCAAAAATTTATTGTGATTTTTATATTTATTTTCATATTTTTTAATTTCAAAAAAGAATTTTCTGAATTTTTTTAAAAAATTATTACGTGGACTGCCACGTGGCAAAAGTTGCACAGTCAGCAACTGCCACTTGGCCTAAACACTGCCAAATCACCTCAAAAGTGGGCCCAAAGACCTTTTTAAAAGACAAATTTTTGCAAGGGCCTTTTTAATTATTTTTTTTGCAAGGACCAAAAGTCAAACATACCCTATTTATAGGGACCATTTGCATATTTATGCCTTTCGTGGGAGAGTGTTTTGCTTTGAAAGGATGAGAAAATAGGTTTAAGCAATTGGATTGAAAGGACGAGAAAGTAGTTGTGAGAATATCAGGCTTTGTAAGAGATATTTAGATAACCTGATTGTATGAGTCGTTATTTATAATTAAACAGTTATAAAAGTTTAATCAAATTGAATCAAATGACTCGGTTTATACATTTTAAAAATGAACATTTATAAAAGGTAAAATAACAATTAATCAAAATGTTAAGATAACAATTAACATTCAAATTCAACTTCTTGCTATGTTAATATTGAGATTTTAGAGTGTGCTCCTCAGAAGGTCTCATGTTCGATTCCCTTTAAATGGGGCCCCACAAGTGGGCGGTGAGATTGGTTCCCTCGGATTAGTCGGCCCTTGGATCGGATACCGAGTTTTCATAAAAATATATTAAGACTTAACGTGTTAATTTTTTGAAAGAAGCACCTCAATGCATTTCATTAGTTAAAAGATGTCAAATACAAGACGATCCATCATTATAAATATTGGGGCATTTAACGTATTAATTGTTATCTCAATGTTAAGATAACAATTAACAATTAAGAGAAACAATTAATATTTGTCATTAAACCTCCCTCAAGAGATTTAAAATTTTATGATATCTAACTCTTACCATCTCATCAAAATGTTACTAGAGATATAATATCAAATAATATTTTTACTAAGAGGATAAATTTATTATATATTACTGAGGGAAAGACGACATATGCTAACATGCTGGTCTATCCATGGAAATAATGGCATTTTTCAATGGTTTTCTCTCTAAAGTGAGGTTTTCAAATGTTAATTAAAAAACTATATTTGATAAATTATTATTTTTTCAATTAATTAACTAAATAATTTCACACCTCAAATCAACTAAATAATTTCAATTTTCCCTCTACAAAAATCTAAATAATATTAATTTTCGTCCTGTAAAAAATTAAATAATTTGAATTTTGAAAAATATATATAATCAGAAATAATATTTAATTTTGATCTCATAAGAAGAAGATGAAAGAGTAATGAACATTTTACAATGGCATCATCGTCATCATCAACGAACACCTTGAACCTAAAACCGGTGCCGGCACCAAACCCTAACGACACCGCAAAGAAGGCTGAGACTATTGATCTCGGAAACGGAAGCGACGTCGTTTTCATTCAGAGGTTAATACCTTCAGAGCAATCATGGAAATTGTTCAATTACCTCGATAAACACATCCCATGGACAAGACCCACCATTCGTGTCTTCGGTAAATCTTTCCTTCAGGTCATTCTCTCTTCATTTCATCCCTCAACAAATTCTTGGCTTCCTTCAAAATTTCATCTTTCTCTTCATTCACATTTCAAATTTAATATTCAATGCTATTGATTCTAAAATTGATTTTTACATTCAAGTTTATGTTCAACTTACTTCAATGTATACAAACATAAATATATTTATCTTCAATTCAGTCAAACTTAAGTAAGTTTTGTCACTTCAGAACCAAACCCATGCTTAAATATGATTATAACAAATTATCTTAATTTTGTTTTACATATATCAAGTTAGTTAACAATGTGAAGTTGTCTTTTGTAATGTTAGGTAAAAGTGTGTGTGTTGGTCCTTTAAATTCAATCTAATGGGTGTTTGAATTGGTTTGTTTGGCTGACATAATCAATTGTGAGAGTGAGACTATTTGAGAGAATTTTGGAAATAACTTATGACATGTAGATAAGTTGTTTTCAACTTATTTTCATAAGCTCTCTAGAATAGCTTTTTAAAGCAACTTATGGCTTGTATGAAAATCTTTTCACCTATATTTGTTGCACAAATAGTTTATACATAAGCACTTATATGATTAACTTTTATGATATAAGCATTAATAAAGTTTATCCAATCAGAGTCTTAGTAATTATTTATCTGAAAAAAATTATTTTTGAAGGGTTTTTGTAAATTGTATTGCTAAAACATTGAAACTAGTTGTTAATTTTTGTTTCTATGTAATAATTTGCAGCCTCGAGACACATGTTATGTTGCAACTTCAGGATTGACTGAGTTGAGTTACAGTGGATATCAGCCACATGCATATTCATGGGATGATTATCCACCTCTTAAAGATATCTTGGATGCTGTAAGGATTACTTTTAATCAACATTGGTTGTTAGGCTAATGAGTTTTTTTATTTCTGTTAATGTTACCTGGTATCAGTTTGGTTTAGATTTTAGTTTGTAGAAGTTTCTCAATCAAAACACGTTTTATGCTTTTTTTTGCTTACAGAGAAGTTCTTATGATGTTTATAGAGAATGTTAAATGAGAGTGCTTTTGAAATTGAGATGCAGAACCACATTTCAGTCAGAGATTCTTTGAATTGACTCATTTGAGTTTATATACTGGTGTAAACACTTCTGAGACTGTAGGGAAGAGCTTATGGAAACAACTTATGACATGTCCATAAGTTGTTTTCGACTTATTTCTACAAGCTCTCCAGGATTGCGAATGAAAACAACTTATAGCTTATGTAAAAATTGTTTGAATTTATTTTATCTTTTGTTATAGAAATAGCTTTTATATAAGCATTTGTTATGCTATAATAAGCACTTAATTAAGTTCTATATTCAAAGATGGGTTTGTTGTAAGATTATTTTTAATTAGTATGGCACTTTTTCATAAGTGTTTCTTGACAAGTTTATTCAAACAAGCTTCTTAATATTTTTTTATACTTGCTTCTGAAGGTACATAAAGCTCTACCTGGAAGTAGTTTTAATAGCTTACTCTTGAATAGGTATAAGGGTGGTAATGACTATGTTGGTTGGCATGCTGATGATGAGAAGCTTTATGGACCAACTCCTGAAATTGCTTCTCTTTCTTTCGGATGTGATCGCGACTTCGTTTTGAAGAAGAAGCCATCTAAACAATCCTGCGGTATGGTTCCTTCTGTAACTAGAGTTAATAAACAGTGTTCAAAATATGATTATAGTCTCTCTTAATACAACAGTGTTCATAAACATATCATCATTTGGTGTGGATCTCCAGATGAAAGTGATGAGCCTGCAAGCAAGCGATTAAAGAAGAGTAGTAATGCCGATCAACATGCTTTTAGACTTAAGCATGGATCCCTTTTAGTGATGAGAGGCTACACCCAACGAGATTGGATTCACTCTGTACCAAAGCGTGCAAAAGCGGAAGCAACACGCATTAATCTTACCTTTAGGCGAGTTTTTTGATTTGTTTGGGACAAAGGCCAGTTTTTTGGAAGATGTTCATGCATTGTTGTAATTTGCATCTTGCATTCTAGGTGAAATGTCTTGTTTCTGTGACAAGTTAATATGAAAATTAATTATGATGTTGTAGGACTTTCTAACATGAATTTGACTCTTCTAGTCTAGAAATGTCATACCTCATAATGTCATCCGTTTTCATACCAAGTTTTAGTTTGTTAGCTGAAAGTGTCAAAAGAGCTTGATATAAAACTCAAATCTCTACTCGTGTTTTACTGTGATATTTGCAATCTTTATACGGTCTGCACTTCCGTGACTGTGGCGCCAAAGTCACGGTGCCATTCGACGCATTGCAGACGTAAGATTCTTTGAACAAACCAGATTATTCCATGTGTCAAAGCCTTTATTTTTAAAATAAAAAAACAAAAACTATGTATTGTAATAGAGAGAAACACAACCTTTACATAAATCACCACCCACCATCAACTTACCTCCTGCCGGCGGCCTGTGACCGGAGGCGAAAATAAACCAAAGCTGCGGCGAAACCCACTACAGCAGCAGATCCGACGACCATGAATCTGTTCAAAGTGGCGGCATTTTTGGAAGGTAAAGGTGCTTAAGGTAGAGGAGTAGAGATCGATGATGGTGTATTAGAAGGATGGCAACGGAAAAACCAGATGGTGGAGAGTTGACGGGGGATGGTGAAGGAGGGGAGCACTCTTCACATGAACGGGAAGAGATGCCGCCGGTGAATTAGCAGATGGAGAAATCACATGTGATGGAGTTGATTGGGTGAAACGACGGCGGCCTGAAACACTGTCTATCTCTCTCAAAATAGCCAGTATTGTTTTTTTTAAAAAATTAAAAGCTTTGACATATGACATAATCTGGTTCATTCAAAGAATCGTACAACCACAATATGTCGAATGGCACCTGACTTTGGCGCCATTAAAGTCACAGAAGTGCAATCCTCTTTATACTAGTACGTATTAGGTGTCTCCCAAAACACTGAGTATTTTAAGATGGAAAGACTGAGTGCAAGTATACACTGTCCAAGTTATAGTATAAAAAGATATCGATCACACAGGGACTGAGGAGCTATAGCTTCCTATAGCTTTGCAGTAGAAAACTTGTTTGCAAGAAAATAAAATAAATCATTGGTTACAACAATAAAGTAAAAGTAAAAGTTTGGGAAAACAGTTAAAGAGACTTAGAAATTCTCAAAACTAAAAACGTGATTTAAACAATGAATTAACTATGACAGAGCTTTGATATGATCTACAAAGTTATAGCTTGTTATGGCTTCCTGGCAACCTGATGGCCACTGTGAGTATATCATAACCCAGCCTTCATGTTAAGCACGTGAAGACGTCCTCTCGGAGTACAATCACATAATCTTAACATGCAACATTGTTAGGCTAGGTTATCAACTTTTCTCACCGAAGTAATACTCTAGTTGAGCCTTTTTATATGACTAGAGTCCTAGTTAGATCTCAATGCTTTCAGGCTCCTCCAAGATCTAGTACTTGTGCAAAGTAGTCTCTCTTATTCCCGCCACATTTTGATTCATAGAGACGTAACTCATATCAAACAAACATTTCACATTCCCATACCCTTTCAGTTTCAGGGAACTATAACATCAAAAGTAAAGTAGATCAAGTTTCACTTTTAAAGATTTTGAGTTAAAACAGTTTGTTTGAAAGAAGCGCGAAGTTAGAGCTTTATAAATCTTAAGCAAAGGATATCATAACCTCATTATGTCTAAACCACAACAATGAGTTTAGCTCATGATGAACTTAACCACGAAGATAAAGGTGAAATGCAACATAAATGATAGGTAAAATAAATTTAATAGAAGATTACAATCCAAGAAGGAAGGAGGTGAACTTGAAGCATCACCTAAATAATCCTAGCCCTAAATAACTAAGAACTAGCTCTCATTCTTATCTATGGAGAAGATCAGATGGAGTGAGAACTCTAGTCTTGCTTAACCCTAACTGGACTTGGTCGCTCAATTCATAAATGTAAAACATTGGACCCTTGACACTAACATGTGGTTGTCCTTTTATAGTACAAGGTCAACCATTACAAGTTGTACCCTTTGGTCATTTTCCCATGAGTTGTCCTTATCTTATCCTACATACTCCAGGCATATTCCTTTATTCATTGTACTATCAATCATTGGCGCCAGCTCATAGAACTTAACCATTAAGCAATGATAAAAAGGGGTCCCATGAGTTTGTACAATAGTACGACCCGGTTGGCGATCTGGCGTGCTACATCTTCCTATATCTTCAGCGATGCATCTTCAATTCCAAGTTGTAGCTTCTGAGATCTTCAGTGTCATTCTTCACCATGTTCCATCAAACATAAAAAACAAGCATTACTAGTTCAAAATGATTAAACTACACTAAAAATTAATTAAAACCACAAAATCCTAAGTAGGCATTGATTAGATGCTTTAGGCCATGCATTCACTCAATTTCTCGTTCATTATGGGGGATAAATTCAACGTGAAAATATACTATTTTGCCACTTATCACACCCCCAAACTTGAACAGTGCTCTTCCTCGAGTGATGCAGCTCGATCATTGATCCAAAATAGCTCCAAATTCCTAGCCCACTCACAATAGTCATGCAGTTGGTCTTTTTTAAGTGAGCATATACTCAGGTATAGCTACTCAATCAAACTCTAGTCATCCCCCTAACCACATAACCTGGATTATTTCCCACACTGAAATTGTGTGTGTGTGTGTGCAGTGCAACCTATAATTGCTCATGTGTAAACAACACCTTAAAGAAAAATCATAACCATGCTATTAAACATATGAATCAAACTGTTACATCTCTTTCACATAAGCTACGTGGAAATTTTTTCTTTGTTATTTGGTGTTTCACAAATATGTCATTACATGACAGTCTCAAAGTCACTTTTTTGTTTATAGAATAGTCGGGTCATTCTTGGAAGTTAGTGAGGGTGAGTCACTACCACCTTACGTCAATAGCCTCCTCTTTTTATAGCTAAGTCGGGTCATTCTTGAGGAGTTAGTGAAGTTGAGTCACTACCACCTGTGTCAATAGCTTGCATATTCACTATAAATAATTCACAGAGCTACATCGCAGGGATACTACCAAAATCTACTTATTCACTATAAATAATCATCATATGTCCTCAACTCAGTACTAAACCAAAAGCTTCATTACTATAAAAAAGGCTACAATTAAGAACTAGAATGAAAAACTGCATGGGCCTACAACTTCTAATCCCTCCCCCAAACTTGAATTGAGCTGTGTAAACAAACTCATATTCAAAGTTTGTAACAAGAAGTTGTGCCTACTGAATTAAAATAACATTGCAGAAATTGAAATTGCAGAAATAAAAACTACTATTGCTAAGTTATACTAAAGCAGAAGTGAAATAAATAGAGAGAGAAGGGAGATGAAGCACTGCCATGTTACAAAGCTACAACTCTGAACATTTTATTTTGGTTATAGCCTGCGAATTTATGAATATGTTCAGACTGTACTTTGCCAAAATTTGAATCATCCATTTCCTTGTGTTCTCATTGTCCCTTTGGTTCCCCTCAAGTCCATCAACCTCAATTCCTTTCTTAATATACTCAATACATTTGCCTAACTTCTTTCTGAGGAAAGTCTTCATGTGGGCATCAACATGTCCATCACAAATTTTATGATGGCTCTTTGTACTCGGCTCTCTCTTCTCCTTGTCAAAACCAACAAACCTTTTGTTATGTTTCTTGCAAACACCAGTCTCTAATTCTTCAATTGTTTTTCTAATCAGCCCAAATGAATTCTTGATTTCCCTTGAGGAAAGAGGGAGCTGGTTGTATTGCATTCACTCAGAACTTTGTCTTCCATTGATTTCTGAGGGATGAAACATCGTGACTACATTCAAAATGTAGGTGTTCTCGTGTTTTGCAGATATCTTGAAATCATCCAAAGCTACAACGAGGGGTTGAAGAGGGCCACATACGATTAAGCCATAATGGTTTACTCTTTTGGCAAGATGGTGGTCCCTCAAGGCTATGTTTGATTTGGTTTTGGTAGTGAAAGAAGTTGATCTTTTAGTTGTGGCTGAGAAACATTTTGATGCAAAACTCATGAAGGTTGAATTAATTGGGTTGCCAATGGTGAGAGGTTTTTGGGAACTCCTTATTGACCATATTGACCATAAGCTGCTCCCTCGCATATAAGTTGTAGCAAGACTTTGTGGTAGATGGATATAGTTTTGGTAGATCATATTGTCATTTATAATTATGGATGGATTAGATCTATCCACCTATTTAAACAGTCCAATGAACCATTTCAAATAATAATATACATCTATTTATTAAAATAAAAAATTCATAAAACTAGTTTAATAAAAGAAACTGAAAGGAAAAAAAAAAGAAAATTTTTTTTACAATATTTTAATATGAAATAATTTAATATTCTTTTATTGTATGAGGAGGTCAACGCCGGAGCTCTGCCCTCGGCCGCGTTTGATCACCGGAGCTCCGCCGTCAGCCACCATATTAACAGTAATTTTTCAGAGCCTAGGCAAAATTTTAACCGCAAATTCACATGTGATATAATATATAAATAGTAATAAATTGAAATAAAAAAGGCTCGTCATTTATTCAACAAAAGTACAATTTGAAATAAGAGAGATGAAACATAACCTACCAATAATGTGCTAAATAAAATTAGGAGATAAATGCTCTTTCTGATACCTCTTTGCGGTGAATGTTCTAAGTAACTTGAATATCTTGTGCACTGAATCTTTGTGGAATTGTATGTGGAAAGTTGCATTTATTATGTGAAATTGGATTTAGATGGTATGAAATTTATGGTTAAAAGGTATAATACTTTTAGTGACAGTCTAACCCGTAGGCAGAAGTCTTTTATGTTTTAAATAGATTTCATAGAATTAGCTACGGTTTTGTCCGTAGGTAGAAGTCTTTTATGTTTTAAATGGATTTCATAGAATTACCTAATGTTTTCAATATCTAAAACGTATAGAGACGGACTAAATTTCGTTGCCATTCGTTGAGCATAATGCACGGCTAACGTGGCCGTCGGTAATGTATGCGCGACCTTTTGCTACGGATAATAGCCTATAGTGACGGTTTTCGTCTGTCACTACAAGTCAAATTTCGTCAAATTTCTTGTAACGATACATAGAAAGTATGGGTTGAGCCCGGGCATGTGCCCAGGCTCGCTGGGGGGTAAAATCGCCCATGTATATATATATATATAGTATGTATGCATGCATGCATATACATATGTATGTTAGATAAATATATATATATATATATATATATATATATATATATATATATATATATATATATATATATATATATGACAACGAAATGCAGAGGGATTGAAGAGAATAAATAACACATCATTATCTAAAATCTAAACTAGCATTTGCATTTGCGTTCTGTTCTATAATTGATAGAGACTAGGCTTAAATGCACTTTTGGCCTCCTATGATTGAAAAAGTTGTGATTTTGGCCCCCTATTAAAAAAAATGGATTATTAGACCCCTAACTTTTGCTCCCTTTTGCTAAAGGCTGATTTTGACCAAGTCAACGCATACGTGGCAAACACTTGTGTAATTATGAATTAAAAAATAAACAAAAAAGCCACGCGTGTAATTATGAGTTTAAAAAAAATCAAAAATTGGATTAAGAAGAAAACATCACGTGATGTTTTTCCCAACGGTAGGATTTTAGGGTTAAAAAACCCCAAATCCACCCAATCTCCATGCCTGCTTCATCTTCTTCAGAAATTCAGAAACCTGCTTCTTCTCGAGCTCTCCTTCTTCATCTTCTTAACCATTTTCGCAACCTCATCTTCGTGTTGTATTCTTCACCAATTTCGCAGCTTCATCTTCTTCATCAATTCTTCACCATTTTCGCGAGCTAATATTCTTCAGAGATTGAAATGGGTGATTATTCTTCTTCATCTTTTTCTGAGTCAACATTGAAACAAAGACCAAACATGGTGTGTTACTGTGGTGTAGATTCATCGTTGGTCACTGCCTGGACAGATGAAAACCCAGGGAGGAGATTTTATAGGTGTGGGAGATATTTTCAGAGAAGGAAATGTAAGTTTTTTAGGTGGTTTGATCCTGAGGTTCCAGATCGACAGAAGAAAATCATTAGAGGAATGCTAAAGAAAAATGATTCAATGAGAAAAAAGGAGAAAACTCATGTGACTGTCATTATAGTTTTAGGGGTATTGTTGTTGCTAAGTTTATGTGTAATCTGCATTAAGCTTGTTTAGCTGATGTCATGTTAGAGTATGTTAAGGAAATGTAAGCTGCATTAAGTAAGTTTATGTGGTGTGTTTAAGTATGTTAACTATGTATAACCTTTGTAATGGTTTGAAAACTATGTGTAACTTATGAATTGAGAATGAAGAAGGAATGAAATCAGTGTGTTTTAATGATTTGTGTGAAATTTGACTGCTTATGATTTGGGTTAACTTATGATTTGTGCAAATAAATTGGTGAAAATGTAGTGAACAAGAGGCAAATAATACACTGCCAAGAGTGGTTGTCATAATAGGTGATAATTCAAAATAGTACTTAATATTACATGCCAATATGATCATGTTCAAGATGTTCTAAATGATAATTCAAAGAGCACTTAACATTACAATCCAAAAGGTAATTCAAAGAGTACTTAACATTACAATCCAAAAGGTAATTCAAAGATTACAATCCAAAAAAGTGGAGCTAATAAAGTAAGTCAAGTCTCATGTTCAAGATGATGTAACAAGTCTAAGTCTTGTTAACTGATTGTTGAGTCCCAAGTTGACCAACTTCTTCAATTTTCCTCTTCACACCAGTAGTTCTTATCTTCCTTGGCACAAAAAGTTGTTCTGTCCCCACTATATGTTTCCCACCTTTGACAGCATTTCCTCCAGAAGTAGTGATTGATGCAAATTGATTTGTAGAAACTGGCACATTGTTGGATGCAGCTGGGACAGTTGGTGTTGAATTATTGTTAGCAGGTGCAGTTGGTGTTGTATTCTTGCTAGTAGGTGTAGTTGTCATAGTTTGGGTAGCAACTGTGTTAGCAGGTGCAGTTGTCTTGGTAGCAGGTGCTGCATTCTTGCTAGCAGGTGCTTCATTCTTGCTAGCAGACGTCCCAGTCTTGCTAGCAGGTGGTCCATTCTTGCTAGCAGATGCTGCATTCTTGCTAGCAGACGTCCCAGTCTTGCTAGAAGGTGGTCCTCATACTCATTATCATCAAGTTCAATCTCATCCAAGCTTCCATCTTGGCTTCCAGCTTCAACATCATCTTCTTCATCACCTTGGTATTCTGGATATGTTTCAGATGCATCATCCCTTCCTTCCCCATTGGCTTCACCTACCACTTCAACATCACTATCATACCTAGAATCTAGTCCATCAACTGTTGGGGTTTCTACATAAAAGTCAGTACTTGCCTCACCCTTGAACTCATTTATGAACCTTATTGTATCTCTATCATTTTCTAGCAACTTCAGACCATTCCTTATCTCTTTTCCTGGTTTAACATACCACAACTTGTATTCCCCTTTCACACCTATTTCTTTGACCAATTTACCCAAGTCAATGAGATTAATCCCATCTATGTCCCACTCCCCACCAAATTTGTACACCTCACCCTTTTTGTAAGCTATCTCAAGGGTCAGAAATAAAATAACCTTTGTGGTGGAAACGAATCTTCAATGTGTGGTTCAATGTGTGGTCAGCAACATCCTTATTAGGGTTACAAGTTAACTTGGATTAAAAAATTGCCAAATCAGTAGTTCCAAAATAGTATCAATAGTTCCACCAACCATTTTTTAATCATAAATATGGCATAAAGTTCCAAAAATAGTATACAAACAAGACACTAAAATACAAAAAAGCACTGACCTTGAATCATTCTTGTCGGGAATATTCTCAGGGACCATGTCATTGTTGCTTCCTGAAAGACCATGCTTCTTCTTCGTAAGCACGCCAGCATCATGCTTCTTCTTCGACGAACTATCATCAACCCACTTCATCTTCTTGCTATTTCTGGAAAACTAACTATGATGTAGATTTTCGAGCAAAGCAGATGGAAAAATTCGGGCTAACAGATTGAAAGAATGATGGAATTCGAAGGTTGCGATTGAGATTGAATGGGTTTTCGATTGGAAGAGATGGGATTAGAAGAGGTACGATTCGATTGAAATTGGGGAAGATAGGGGGTTTGAAACCCTAGTTTCTGAAAAGGATAAAAATGTAATTACAAGATGTCACATGACACTATATATTAAATCCAATTTTTGATTTTTTTTATATAATTACACGCGTGGATTTTTGTTTTATTTTTTAATTCATAATTACACAGTTGTCTGCCAAATCAGTTAAGTGACCTGCCACGTATGCGTTGACTTGGTCAAAATCAGCCTTTCGCAAAAAGGACAAAAGTTAGGGGTCTAATAATCCATTTTTTTTAATAGGGGACCAAAATCGCAACTTTTTCAAACATAGGGGGCCTAAAGTGCATTTAAGCCTAGATACTATGAAAAAAGTTTCAGAGAAAAGTACAAAAATGGTTAAATAATTAAAAATAATGAATAAAAGAGTAGTGATATTGAGTTTGAAGTTTGAACCTGATGATGAAGCTAGCTAGGGACTAGTATCTTGAGCAAACAACTAAAAGTGAATGGGACGAAAGAAACAAGGAAATGGAATATGAACAGGTGAGTGAGTGAGTGAGGAAGAGTGGAGAGAAAGGAAACGTGAAACGTGGAACGTAGTACTGGTACATACATAAATTTATACTCCCTCACATAACAAGTGACTTTGAACACATACCGATACACATCTTTGACCTTTAATATCTTTTTCTTATACAATTAAAAAATATGAAAATTTGATATTTTGAATTCAACTCCAACACATAGAAGTCTTCCATTTTGGAAGTGTCAAAATTTCTTCCACTTTGTGAACACCTTCGTTATAAAGTGAGAAAATTATAAATAGTCATAAACATTACATACTAGAAACAGTTATATGTAGTAGTCCAAGAGGCAGTAATAGGGTCAAAATATTATATATATATATATATATATATATATATATATATACACACACACACATATTACACTACATAGTCTTATTTTTGCCATGTCGTGTATATTTCAATGTGGCACCTTCAAAATTTCTCCTAGAATCCTCCTTTCTATTTTTTCTTCTTACCGGCCTTTTGTGCAACACAAATATGTGAGGTTTAATTATTTAGCCATAAACCAAATTCATGTAACTTCCTCCACAAAAAAAGAAAAAAAAATGAAATGTCCTTTCTTTTTTAAGAAGCAAAAATGAAATATTATAAATCATTGATTTGGAATTTCAAGCACAAGGAGTGCCGAAAAACCAGAAAAAATCAAGTTACATCAAGAGTCTGAGAATAGTAGTAACAAAGAACCAAAATGGCAAAAGACAACCCCGTTACAAAAAGATTCCCAAACAATGTAAATGGTTTAGCCACCACAAGTGATAGGTAAAAGCAAGATTGTGACGCTTTGCTTTTAGCCACCAAAAAGGTTGATTCTTGATTTTATCTAGAAGCTGTTGTAACGAGGACCCATTTTGTCTAAACACCTGAGCATTTCGTTCGTTCCAAATGACCCAAGCGCAAGATAGCCAAATGAGATTAAAAACTAAGCCAATGCTTTTGTGAAAACCGCCTAGACTTTCGAACTGCTGTAAGTGATTTACGGCATGTTCTGGTTGCACCATGCTGAAGCCAAGCCAATGCAAAATACCATTCCAAATTTTCCCAAAATAATCGCAAGAGAGGAACAAGTGATCAACATCTTCCATTTTACCACATCCACCCACACAAGGTTGCACATTATGCTGAAGAGCATGCCTCCTTATTAAGTTGTCAGTAGTTGGAAGACGATTCTGCAACATACGCCAAGCAAAGAGACTGACCTTTAGAGGGACCTCCTTGTTTCAAGCATATGCAGTTGGATCGATTGCCTGGTTGGTGATTTCCGACATCATGTAATTATAGGCATTTGTAACGGTATAATTTTTTGAAGCATGCAAATGCCATAACCATCTGTCAGAAAGATTAGGTTGTAGAACAATGTTAACTAAAAATTCACAACCAGCTCCTTCTCCTAAGAAAATAACCTACGCCTCCACCGCCACACCTCACCATCCTCCCCCACCCAAAAGAAAACATTTCAGCCACTGTTGCCACTTTATTAACGACTAAATCAAAAAGTCGGCTGAAACTACTTTTTAAAACTAAACCATCAATCCATGGGTCCCACCCAAAAAGAGTATGAGTTCCATCTCCTAGCACTCGACCAATGTTGTCAGCAAACCACCTACCCACACCCACACCAGCCCCATCTTTGATACTAATTAAATTATTCCACCAAACAGAATTATTCTGCTGTCCTTCCTCAATACTCCCTCCTACCTCACTGTATCTCGCAACTAGAACTCTATACCATAAACTCATATTCTCCACCTTTAACCTCCAACACCATTTACCAAGTAAAGTCAAATTAAATTCTCTACTCCTCTGGAGACCAAATGTCGCCTAAAAAAGAAGAAGCAAATCTTTTAAAGCACGAATATTAGCCCAACTACGATCACCTACCAACAAAGTATTATCAGCAAATTGTAGATGGGAGATAGAAACCTAATTATTTGTGCCAACCTTATAACCAGAGAAAAGACCAGCCTCCACTAAAGACTTCATCATAACATTTAGGCCTTCAACTACTAATAAAAATAGAAAGGAGAAAGTGGGTCACCTGACTGCCATTTACAAGAATAGAGGCCGAAGCCGTACTAATGCACTCCATAATCCACTTGCGCCACAAGGTTGGAAAATTCATTTTTTTTAATGACAGTTGCGAGATAACTATTGAATCAAATGTTTTCTCAAAATCAACTTTAAAAAGAAACATATCCTTGTTTCGAGCGCCTAGCATCTTCTACCAACTCATTTGTAATCAAAACTCCATCTAGAATTGGTCTACCATGAATAAAAGCTGATTGAGTTTCTGAAATTACACTACCCATAACACACCACAATCTATTGGGGAGCACCTTAGAAAGAACCTTATATAAACTTCCAACCATAGAGATGGGTCAAAAATCATTTAGACGTTGGGGACTCTCAATTTTAGGAATTAAAGCTATAAAAGTGCTATTAATACCTTTTGAAAGCTTCCCATTCCTGTGAAATTCAGAAATAAAATGCATAAAGTCTTCCCTTAATTCCGGCCAAAAGTCCTTGATAAAGCCAAAATTGATATTGTATGGTCCTGGACTCTTGTAACTATCACAGTCCCAAACTGCCTGCTTCCCTTCCACCATTGTAAAAGGTTTGATTAAATCTCCACATTGCCCCACATTAAGCATCTTGAAAGGGAGATTATCGATGCCAGTCCTCTCCAACTCAGCAGCCCGGAAATGAGATGTGAAGTGATTAAACACGGCACCCCTGATACCTTCCACGCCCTCAATAATAGAACCATTGACCAATAAAGAAACAATAGAGTTTGCCCTTCACCCAGCGGACATAGTACCATGAAAAAAATTTAGAATTAGCATCTCCTTCTCTCAACCAAAGTAATCTAGATTTCTGCCATTGCATGCTGGTATTGATTCGAGATAAAGAATGCAAATCATCTGAAAGGGAATGTAATTCTTCTACTTCCTCCAACTCAAGATCATATTATTCCCTTTAGTATCGAGAGCAGAAATACGATCTTGTAAATTGCTTATTCAGCCTTCAAGGTTTTCAGTATGGTTCTGCTGCCAAGTAAGCAAACTCCCCTTGATCAACTTAAACTTTTCCTTAAAGACATATCCACCCCAGCCATCAACATGATATGACTGCCGATTGTCTTTAACAAACTGTTTATACCCCGATAAATCTGGCCAACACTTCAACATACGCCTAGACCGCGGACCCCAATTTTCTTCTTCCATAGATAACAAAATGGGGCAATGATCAGAAAGGCCGCGAGTTAAAGCACGCTGAATCATTTGGGGCCAACGAGCACACCATTCCTCTGAGAGAAGGAATCTATCATGGCGGCTCATAGAAACACCATCTCCTCGAAACCAAGTAAAGTTTCTACCACATAGTGGAAGATCAAAAAGGACGTTACTATCAATGAACTGATTAAAGTGGGAATAATCCTCAACACTTGTACCAACAACTCTGCTCCTTCGTTCAGCTTGAGACCGAATGGCATTAAAATCACCACAAATGCACCAACACAAATCTCTGAAATTACTAATAACTGTGCCAAGGTGATTCCAAATATCTTGCCTGCCAATAGAGTCACAGGGGGCGTAGACATTTGCGAGAGCAAAATTACCACCATTTTTCAACAAACTACCTTGAATAATAATAACATTATCCATACTCCTGGTAATTCTAACATCAACTTTAGTTGTGTCCCAAAGAGTCAAAATTCCACCATAAGCCCCTCTAGACGGTTTGTAAGAATAGCTAAAGTCACGGTTTCCCCAAAGAGAATCACATAAGAAGTCACTAATAATTTCCAACTTGGTTTCCTGAACACATAACATCCACGGCCGGTGAAGTTTCACAAGCTTATGAATTTCCTTTCTCTTCTCACAACTCCCCAAACCTCTAATATTATAAGAAATAAATTTCATTTTGACCTCCAACACCAAACAAAAACAATTCACAAACTAACAACCTACTGAACCACCAAAAGAATTAGTGTGAGTACCATCCACGCCTGTCTTACCGACTCCACCTCTTCCTTTTTCATTCCTCTCCAAGTTACTTGGTCGGGAGATAGCATGAAACATATTGAAACAATCACCCTTAAATTGTAAATTAATAGCTTTCCCAATGTCGACAATATCCTTGCCTCCCTCGTCAGTTTTGTCGTGTAACTTCATCCAATTCCTCCAATCACCGCCTGATGTTGAAGAAGATGAGTTTGCCTCCAAGGAGTCATTATTCTTACTGCCAACATTATGGGACTGTGTTGGTTTTCTCTTGTTGAATTTTTTAAGCATACGAAGCAAGGCCTGCCTATCCTTGAGGGGCATACGTGCAACACGTCTCAGACTAACGAGAGAAGGAGTATGCGATTGAGCCTTAAATTGTTGCTGGTGTTTTGTTACCTTCTTCTTTCCTTTATGAGAAAAAATAATCCATTCAAACGTCCTTTGTAAAACGAAACGTCCTTTGTAACTTGTCTATTGTTTTTAATAGAATAAATATCCATTATTAGTTAATAGTTACCAAATTTCAAACGTTACAATTTTATAGTATTATTCTACTTCATCCCCTTTTTTTCTTCTTTCTCTATTTCCTAATTCTTATATTATCCCTTGATATGTGCTCACAAGTCATACCACTCACAAACTTTACCTTCTAAGAACAAAGATTTCACCATCTTCTTTTTCGGTTTGCTTTGATTACAAGCTCTCATTTTTCAACAAATTTTTTGTATTATACTTTTGTTTTTCCAAGGGTTGCTAGTCGCTTTGAACATTCGTTTTGTTTTAACAAGAAATATTTCATTGAATTGATGATTTTTCACGGTCACAAGACACGTTCAAAATCAAGAAGTTAACAAAGAAGGTGAGAGTCCACCACACTATCAATATCATTTTTTCCTGTTACAAGACTAGAAAGTATACACAACCAATTCCGACATACCACTTTTTTATTTTGATTTGCAAATTTGGCCCTAATTTCAGTTTTTATATTATATTATTACCAATCATATTATTTGTTTACATTTTGGCACATTGATATTTGATATATCCTTGGTGTATAATTTCTTATTTTGATTATTTATATATGTATCTTTTGGGCTCTATGTCTCTTTTGTTTTTATCCGAACTGTTAATTAGGTCATTATTTGTGCTCTTATCTGATGGTTAACATTCTTATCTTATAAAGTATGAATACAATTCTTATCCCAAAATCATTTATATTTGGGTTAATACCGCTTTTAGTCCCTGTAATATTAGCGAATTCCGGTTTTAGTCTTTGTAAAAAAAAATTTAGATTCTGTCCCTGTCATTTCAGATTCTTTCACTTATAGTCCCTCACTTAATCTTGTCAGCAGAATCTGCACACGTGGCACGCTGACTGTGTAATTTTTTACTTTTATTATTAAATTTATTTCCACTTGGCTTTTATTTTGATTTATATTTTTTTAAACAATTGAAAACAAATTTTAGAATTACAATAAAATAACTTAAATTAAAATTAAAACTCTAGCTCAACAATCACAGCCAAACAGCAACAACACAACAAGTGCAAACACAGATCCATTTTCTTCATCTTCATCTTTTCCATTTTCTTCAACTCTAGCCCAACAATCACAACAACAACACAACCAAACAGCAACAACACAGCAAGTGCAAACACAGATCCGCGTCAACAACTACAGATCCGTTTGAATCAACTTCGACCCGACAAC
Organism: Medicago ruthenica; assembly: GCA_018208015.1. Taxonomy (NCBI): domain Eukaryota; kingdom Viridiplantae; phylum Streptophyta; class Magnoliopsida; order Fabales; family Fabaceae; genus Medicago; species Medicago ruthenica. The sequence goes on from CM031372.1 coordinate 19,588,895, forward strand.
CCACTCAAGTAAGAGTGACGAAATCAGCACGAACAACGGCTACAAGGATGCCAGCAACGCCGATCCTTCAACCCACGAGCGTGCTACTGTCGAAACAAAGAACGTGACCGGTAACTGCGGCGCCGGCGTGGTTGTTGTGATCTGAAATGAGTCGTTGATGGTGTGAGGGAGAAGACGATGTTGCCGGCGGCGTGATGGAGAGAAAATCTGAACAAATTGATGGAGGTGAGGATGATGATGGTTGAGGATGGAGGGTGCGGTGGTGAGGAGGATGGACGGCGGAGGAGGACAGTGGTGGTGAAGAGGACAGTGGTGGTGAGGAGAAATTGAGAGAAGGTAGAGAAGATGAGAGAAGAAGATGAGGTGTTGGGATTTTACAAAACTACCCCCTTGTTTTATGGTTTAAAGATTTTAGTTTTTATTTAATTTTAAAATCAAAATTCATTTTAATCCAAGTGGCATCTGATTTCAATTAAAAAAATAAAAAAATAATAGAATTACACAGTCAGCTGGATACGTCAGCAGATTCTGCTGACAAGTTTAAGTGAGGAACCAATAGTGGAAGAATATGAAATGATAGGGACGAAATCTAAATTTTTTTTTTACAGGGACTAAAACCGGGATTCGCTCATATTACAAGGACCAAAAGCGGTATTAACCCTTTATATTTTATATGCAAATACATTATTATACTTTACCAAAGGAGATGAATGGCCTTTGCAGAAGACGCCATATATAAATTTGCTCATGCTTATTTATACATTTGCATTAGAAAATATTGGAGAGCATTGGTTACTTGCATCTTTTATTCTCAACAAAATAACTCATCTTTAAATTAGACATTCATCTCACTATCTTCCTTTTTTCTTTTTCTAGGCATTTTACATTAAGCTACAACGATTTACTTATAGCCATTTTAATTAATGTCAACGTATATTTTTTAATTCTTATATTCGATTTCTTTTTTTTTTTTTTGAAAGATTATATTCAATTTCATATGTTATCAACAACTTCACTATATATATGAATAAATTAATTATTTATTCTCTAAATTTTTCACAAACTAAACATTCAAGATATCCGCACGACGCGAGGTCTTATATCTAGTTCTTAATTAGTTTTGTTGCTGATGGAAAGTTTCATAAACATGTGTCAATTTATGGGTAAACTATTACATAAAAGACTCATCCTTAATAAAAATAAACTCAATACAAATACAAAACCATTTTAATTTTTCTTTCTCCATGATTACTTTTGCAAATGTTTATCTTGATACACACTTCTTACCATAAACAAAGACAAGAAAACGCATTTCCTCTACAAAACAAGCACATAGTATTGGAAAGCACGTAGGGTTGGTACTTGGAAAGTACAAGCTCACCACCTTGGAGAGCTTTACACCTCTCTTGAAAAATAGTTTGTGTCTAAAAATGGTACTAGGTCATATATGTTGAGACAAAAACCTCTTCAACCTCTTTGGTGGTTATAGGTCTATAGCATTAAATTAAATGGGTAATTATGATGAAATGATCAAACCTTAAACTTATTAGGGAAATGTTAACGAGTGCCCTGGGGCACTCTTTACGACCTTTAAATAGTAATTTTTTATTGAAATATGTGTAATCAATGCATTGGAAATCGAAATATTTGACTTTTGTATAAAATAATTTCTTCTTTTGAAATCCTTAAAGAGTATCCCGGGAGCACTCGTTAACAAGACCCAACTTATTATCGAACACAATTGTATTAATAAGGGATCTAGATGCATGTACAAGGTTTAATCAAGATTGGATCACGTCCCATCTTTAGAATCCTAAAAGGGAAAAGTTGTCACTTTGTCATAAATGATGTATCCATCTTTGCCACGTACAAGTATAGGTATAGTCGGTTGAGTTTGGATTTCCTATGTTCATGCAATTTTGTCGTTATTTATCTTAACCATTAGATCAATAAAAGATGGCCCATATTTCAACTTTGTATTTAAATTTATATACCAAAGTCAAAATATAAATTGTTCGATCTTAATTTAACTATTTAAATTGCATGACCGCTTCAAACACATGATTTCATGACAACCTACCATATTAAATAACCCTTTTGATAAAATTGTTCTAGAAAGTAGAAATCTTTCCAAAGTTATATTTAATGTGGAATATCCATCATGTGTCGGTTATATCTTCCATTTTTTCAGGATGCATATATCCTTGTAATGCTGTCCAATTACAGATATGAAAGAGTAATATTTTTTTTAACAACACTTGATGGTTGGCATTTACTGTCAAAACCACCACAAAAATATATCCATTTCTCAACCTAAAAATAGTATATAGTCTATTAAGCAAATTTAACCAACCATATTTTAGGGTGTTTTCCTTGTTTATCAACGGTCTCAAAAGGGTAAATAAAAGTTAGACTTGCAAGGAACCAAAGTTTACATCTTGGTTCTTTTGAATTCCAACACTTTTGCAAGGAAATTCTCATCAAAAGGAATTTCTTGTAGCATCAAACATTAAGGTAAGCATATATTTTATTTATGTTACAAGTTTTGTATTTCTATTACACCATATGTAACATGTTATGCAATTATAAAATATTATGTAACACGATTTATCTTGACAATGTTTATTACAATTTATCTTGCAGATACATTTTGCAAGTAAGAAAAAAAAAATATAATGAGTTTCCGAAACAGAGATAATTCTCCAAAGGAGACAGATTCTCCAGTGGGAGAGAGGGAGATTGACACAAGAGCACCATTTCAATCTGTCAAGGCTGCTGTTAGTTTGTTTGGTGAAGTTCGTGTCAACCGGGATAGAAATAATTCTATCAAGAGAAGATCTTCAGAGGTAAACATCACGGCCACTATCCTTAATATTGCGAATAATCGTTGGAAACTCCCATTTTTTTGTACTATGAAGCAAATCATGGCCACAATCCTTAATTTTACAAATAATATCGGTTAAATTTTGCAAATAATCGAAGTCAAATGCAGCCTCAATCTCATATACATCAAACACCGTGATGTGGCGGTTAAAACTGCAGTTGCTAGTTGCAGACCATTTTTTCATAACCCTGCTTGGAAGATTGAATGCTTGGTGCCAAAGGCATGACCCAGATGCTAGTTAGTTAGACATTTGCATAATTTTAATTAGTGTTGTCAACTGAGAATCGCGGAAAATAGCAGTTTGTTCAAATTTGGCTATGCTATATTTTTCGGCTATGCTATAGTGCTATATTGTATTGTAGAACAATAGTGATTTGTTCAAATTTCGTTACACTGTAGTTGTTATTTGACAAAGCTGATTTTAATACAAGAGGCACACTCAACATGAGAAGATTTTCATTTGCATGAGTGCTTTATTTGAATGATTTTGGAATTCAGAAATTTTATCATTTTTCATTGTGCTATAGTGTCATTATTTATGAGTTATGCGTCAGGGTCATTAACTTTATGTGATATGCAGAATGTATTGGAAAAGGAGACTCAGCTTCTCTTGGCTCAAAGAGAACTGAACAAGATAAAGAAAAAGCTTGAAAGTGCTGAGAGTACAAAAGCTAAAGCGCTTACCGAGCTTGATAAGGCCAATATAACACTTCAAGAATTGACAAAGAAACTCAACACTGTGAGAGAATCAAAGCAATCTGCAATGGAAGAAAGTGAGGCTGTGAAGAATCAAGCCAAAGAACTTGAAAAGGCACTATCACAGAAAGCGATAGGGTATGAAGCTTGGAAACAAGAACTAGAACATGCAAGAAAGGAGTACACCACAACTGTAAAAGAACTAGATGCTTCCAAGCAAGAACTTAACAAAATAAGACAAGATTTTGATGCCGCTTTGGAGGCGAAATTGGCTGCATTTCAGATGGCAGGAGAAGCTCAGCGTTCGGCGAAATTGAACTCCGAAAAGATCAATGAACTCTCAAAGGAAATTGCAACCATGAAAGCGTCAAGAGAAGAACTCAAGCTAGCAACTGCACAAGCACAACAAGAACAGATTAAAGTGATGGGAGAAAGAGAAGAAAAGTTGAACTTTTACAAAACTTCAAAGGAAGAAATAGATAATAAATTGATGGAAGTGAAGAATGAGTATGATCCTGAACAAACACAGAGTCTCGAGGCGAAACTTGCTGAAACATGGTGCTGAAATTCAGGTTCTTCAAGAGAAGATAAAAGAGTTTCGTGATTCTGAGATGGATTCTGTTGAGGCAATAACTTTGGAAATCAAAGAAGCAAAAAAGACACTGCAAGAAATTTCTGTAGAAGAAGCTTCACTGAGAAACCTTGTGGATTCCCTTAAGACAGAACTAGAACAAGTGAAGAAAGAACAAGAGGAAATTAAGGAGAAGGAAGAAGCAGTGGAAGCTCTTGCTGCGAACCTAACTGGCCAGCTACAAGGTAGCAAAGAAGAGGAAGATTCTATGGAAAACAAAAAATCCAGTGAGAGTCATTGTCAAGAAATAGAATTGAAAATTAAGCAGTTATCATTCGAGACGGAAAATGCAAGAAAAGAAGAAGAAGAGATGAGAATGAAAGCTCAGGAACTGAAACAAGAAGCTGAGAAATCCAAAGCTTTGTCTGAAGAAATAGAAGGTAAACTAGAGCTTTTATTTAAACAAGCTGAAGAAGCAAAAGCAGATGAAAAAAGAGCTGTTGAGGAGATGAAGTTGTTGTCTGACTCACAAGGTAGTGTCTCAGTTTCTGATTCCAGTGGTAAGATCGTATTGACAGTTGATGAATTTGCTGCTCTAAGTGGAAAAATCAATGAATGTGAAGATTTGATTGAGAGGACAGAAACAACTGCAATGGCTCAGGTGGAAGCAATCAACACAAGAAGAAATGAAGTGAACAAAAAAGTGGAAGCTAATCTTCAAGCAATCGAAGAAATAAAAGCAGCAACAGATTTGGCTTTGAGGAATGCAGAGATGGCAGATTCAGCAAAACTAGCAGTTGAAGGTGAATTAAAGAAGTGGCGTCAAGAAGAACAAAAAGGAGTATCTAATTTGGATTTCTCAGATAACTCTTCAACACCGATCTCGCTACAGAGCTAGAAGCTTTAAGTCTTTCAAGCTCAGAATGGATAGAGTGAAGTCTCGTTCTGGTCCATCACAAAATCACTTTGGTTGTAGCATTGGCTTTTTTGTCTTTATCTTGAGAGTTGAGAGGTTGCTTGCAATACAAGAATCACTTATGTGTCACCAACTCTCCCAGTTCAATATGAAAGCTTGTCAAAGTTTCACTTCCAGACAACATTATGCAGATGTGAATGCTCATGCTCATTGCCAACATCCTGGTTTCTTCTTCCTGAGGCCCTTTAACAGACAAGTTTAGCTGTTTCGTGTATAGGTTTTGATAATGACCAACATATTGAGATGTAAAAGCTTCAAGTACAGAAAATAAAACATATATATTTGCTTCAAAAATGGCTTCTGCTAGCTTCTGCTTATTATGCATGTATAAACAACTCTGCTGCTTTTTTTCAAACTAGCTTCTGCTTATTATGCATGGATAACTAGCTTCATTTATTTAAAACTTATTATTTAATTTTAGAACACTTTAAGAAAGTATTACCAAATCGATATAAAATATCATGAAAACTTTTTAATTTATTGATATACTGGTTAACTAATGTCAATGAATTTTCTATACTCATTTATTTTCCTTAAAAGTACAATTTACTTGGTATAGTTGTCCATAAATTAAAAAGATAACATATTTCTCCTGCTTATTTTCAAGACCAATAATTTTGAACACAAACTTTTATATTTGAATTGTGAAAGTAATATGATGATATAAATGCAAATGAGGTTTGTTCAGGTTAAAAATAAGTCAAGAAACTTTCCATACCCCTCAATACCACTTCAGATTGTAGCGAACTTCAACATAGTGAACGGATTGAGAATTGTTTTCCATCATTAGTTTTCCGTTGGTGGAAAACATGGATGGTTGGATAAAAATAAGGAAGCCAATGCAATTACAAAGTAATAGCTGACAACACTTTGCGATGTCTTTGCTGGCCAATATTGTGATAAGAAGCATTACTGTAAAAGAATGTAAACGTTGTGTAATCTGAAAGTCTAAAAGTGCACTTTCAAAATAGTTTCTTTAAAATGTGAGGTGTGAGGAAAGTTGCTTCCAAAAATCACACCTATTGGTTAGCCACCTCTTGTAGCTACAAGGGATGCCAATCTTTTTCTTTAACCCAAAAAATTGCACAAACAAGACCAAACATAGAGAAGAAACCACATAGTAAAAGTAAAATAATATATTTGCCATTTCTTCTAGCATTATGACACAATGCAAAGCTCTTATCGGTATTATTCCGACTATTCCCTAAATTTATGAAACTAACAACTACTGCAGAATCCTGATAAATATGAAGGTGTAACCTTTGTACAACTACAAAGGATTGGTTGGTTCAAATAATTAAGAAGACTTATAGGATTGGCAAAAAGACCAGAAGGTGAAGACACCGTTGACAATTAACTCATAAATAGTATCAACCATCAATCACATTCCCATGGCTGTTCTCAAACTTGTGTATTTCTGACTCTATAGTCTTGGCAATTTCTCCATCGTCGGCAGCAGGTTCAGGAAAGTCTACATGGAAAGATCCGTGCTTGATTGGTTTCCCATCTTCATTCATTCTGGATTGTTCCTTGATGTAGTTGTAGAGTTCTTGATGGAAGGGGTGATCCAAGGAATAGCAATTTTCACTCCCACTACCTGAATGTTTGGATGATCCAGAGCCTTCTTTTTTACAGAAATGTGGTAGAGATGCGTAATCCATGATCTACATGCCAAAATTTAAGTTAAATTCAATCAAACAAATAACAATATATTAAGGATTATGATAGATCACTTCACATCTAAATAAAAAGTGAAGAAATGTTTGTGTATGCACCTGCAGAAGAATGACCTATACTACTTCTAGATTTGTGTGCACCCTTTTGATAATTTTAGTGAAAGTTTAGATTTGTTAAAATGAGAAACCTTATGACAACTAGGACCCTGTTTGGATTAACAGTTTAATTAAGAGCTTATAGCCTAAGTGCTTATCATATATGTGCTTATGTATAAGCCATTTCTATAACAAAATAAAATAAATTCAAACTATTTTCATATAAGATTTAAGTTGTTTTCCTAAGCCATCCTGGAAAGTTTATGAAAATAAACTGAAAACAGCTTATGAACATCTCATAAATTGTTTCTGTAATCTCTCCCAAACATTCTCACAAGTGTTTATGTCGGTAGATCATTCAAATAAATCAATCCAAACATGGTCTACTTTAAAAGGCTTTTTGAATTATATGGAAGATAAAGTTTTATGCAAGGACTTTCAAGAATAAGCATATGTCGATGTCTCTTGGCTTTGGTTAAAAAATTGCCAACTAAGTATCTCTTTGCAATTCTCTCTTTTATTCTGACACTATAAGGCTCCAAGAGTATGTTCTGACTGGAGTATGTACTCATGTAGTCATCCTCCAATAATAGAAAATTTAAAATAAATACATTAAATACCTTCAGCAGCTCATCTCGCCCACAGCCTTGTAAGACTTGCACTTTTTTTCTAGTCCTCTCTTGTAAAAGTGGCTTCACAACCTGCGAACATGACGTGTTTAATATTATCTCGAGGTTTCAATAGGTGACAGGTAAAATAGGTGCTCAGCCTAAGATAATATAATAAGAAAATATCATACAAGAAACTGAGTCATACTGAATAATATCTTCGTACCTTCCAACAACCTGAAAATATGTATGGGGCATTTACAATGTAATAAGTATTTGTCTTCTCAGGGTAGTTCAGATCATCAATGGACGATATTATTGTTAATAACTGCAACAACATCAAAAACAACTTGACGCATAAAATATCCAAAAAGAAAGGAAAACAAAGCTTGGAGCATGTCTAGTACTTCCAGATGTGCTATAGTTTATTAATCATGAATCACAATTAATAATGTATTTTCTAGCCCTTAATCTGATTCAACTAAAAAATACCTTAATCTGATTCAGGGCTGACAGCTTCAGACCAGTCATATCCAAAACCTTCACACATGTTGTAATAGGGCGACCATGCTTCTTCGATGCAGAAGGCTACAAGCATATACGGGTCAAAACAAACAAAAGAATGGAAGCTAAACAAACAGCTCAATCTTGCAACTAAGAATATCAGTACACTCCAACGATTGAAACCTACCAAGATTACACGATCACGATATTCATTAATCTGAATGTGAGACTGAACATAATAATGGACCTGCAAACAAAATACACACAGAACAATATTAGAATATATATGAACATTTTGCTTTAAGATAAAGCAGTAGACGGTGTGTTAAAGAAACCATATTCCTTTTCCCCTTTCTAATAAATGAAACTTACAGATGCTTTGTCGAATGTGCTAAGCCCAACACCGATTGCAAAGACAGGCAGGCCCTGATAAGGGTGGTAGAGCAAGAATCAAAGTTAGAAGAGTAAACACAAAGTTAAGTGTGTATGATCTTTCATTCAAAGACATAAATTTGCATGCAGATATAGCCACGGTTGTCAAAATCGAGATCATACCACCAAAAAACAGAAGTGACAAAGCAAACGCCTACAACGTTTGATCATAGTACGGATTGTACTATCCTACCTAAAATGTAAAATTGTTCAAAGAATATATAAACAAAAATAAAAAAGTGAAATCACAAGTAACATTTAATCAAACTTCAGTTAATGATGCATAGTTAAAGCTCACAGCTAATGATAAATTTATTACTCATAATTTAAAAGACACATCTATACACACACGCTGTGCTCATACACATGATAAAAGGTTTAGCACACATGAAAAAGACATGTTTTTACAACTCTCAGTGTCTGCAATTGCCCACACCCAGTAAAGTGTGGTTTGAAAGTACCATTGAACCAGCGGGCAATTACAGAAAAATTAAAAGGAGAGAAGAGTGTTTGAAAAAGTTGAAAATTTCCAGCAAAAATTCAGCCCCCCCGTCAGCCCCAACCGTTAGATAGGTGTTCAAATGTTCAATCACAACCATCAGCCCAAGACAAATCAAAACAAGCCATCCAGGTTGAAACACATAAAGTAATGATGTTCTTAGAATTTGAGTTTTTGTATTGGGCCTAACTCATCCTTACAAAACCGGCTTGTAAGGCGAGGGTTGCCCAAATTTTATAAACTCTACACGGCTCATATCTCTAGGCAAAGGCAATGTGGGACTAAAATCCACTCCTTCACACCCAATACAAAGAAGATGTTGGAGGTGCAACGAAGGCAACCCAGATGCCACAATTAGAAAGCTAGGGGTGGACCGCAATGAAGGCGGGATTTCCAGCAGATGTCAAAATGACAGAAAACAAAATCACACTTTAAGTTGGGTAGCCTCTCAGTTTGGTGGCACAAACAACTTCATCCTATGTAACCGTTACCGTCCCTAAACATGAGAATCCCATGTGAACTCCCTAGATTATACTTTATACGTGATTGGGATTGGTGAATGTGGCAAATATCATATAGTCATGCAACTTCATGAGTATAATCAGAGTTTTAACAACATCGGATATATCATATTTGAACATTTTGACCAACAAATACTTTTGAGTACAAGTATGGTGAAATGAACTAAGAAAATATTAAGTTTGATGAGTACCTCTCTTGAGTACCCTGACAATCCTATGAGTTGAGAATCGCGCACACCTCTATATAGATCCGGAGGGATTATTGGTTTCTGAAAATAAATAACAATCCAGGCACTAAAGGTAAGAACTCATTGTCATATAATAGATAAACGTGGTAATAAGATTTTGCCAATAAATATAAAAAAGGGATGCAATAAAATCTAATTTAAAATGTCACAATCAGGATAATCTATTGATATCTTACAAGCATCTCCTTTTAAAATATTATATGAACTACCAAAAGAAATATATAAACAATAATCTACAAATATTGGCAGAATAATGACTTACCAATAAGATTTTGTCAATCTCATTTTGTACCCTCCAGTTCAAACTATCAATCAACTGAAACGAAAACAAGCATTTACAGATAAATCAGATATCATAGTCAATTTACAACAACAAAGTTAAGACTGCAAAGCATTCAGCAACAACCACGCTTTCACCATAAATATCATACCATTTTATGTGCCTTTGAAGCATTCCATTCCCTTGCTTTCAGAAATCGAATCAAGGTTTCGGTTACATGTCCTTGATGAACATTCTGCAAGTAACATCAGTTAATTAGCTCCCACCAAAGCATTCTATCTAGTGGAACCAGTTCATAAGAGATTGTCAGATCTCACCAAACCATATCAGAAAATTTAAGTTATTACTTGCATTTGATCCCAGCAACAGCAAAAACTTAATACCAATTACAAACTTCAGAACACAATTACACATAAAACAATTGAAGTTGAAGATGCTTAGAAGTGCCACATTGATTGAACTACAAATTTGAAATCAGATCTCATTCAACTTAATCACCATGAGTAAAATATCCAAAACATAGGTGGAAAAATGCTGAAGAACCAAACCAATCAAACACAGCAATGAACCATTTTAACACATCAATGACGTTAATTCCAAGGTTCCAAAATCTATGACATACAAAATCTACTGACACAATCCAAACATATAAAAACCAGAATCCAAAAAAGAACATAAATTGACATAGTTCATGCATAAGACATAGATCAGCATCAGCAGCAGATTTTGAAAAACAAAAAACAACCCAACTAGCAAAAACATAATAAAAATACAAAAAGATTCCAACTTTATAATGTTGGAATCAGATGAAAATGATTAACTGAAAATGATCACACTAACCTGAAATGTTTTCTGAAGTGGCTCTTCAACTAGAATCAATGCAAAAAAGAAAAACTCAATAAAGGGTCACAAAAAAGATAATTTTTTTAAAAAAATAAATAAAAAAAGGAAAGAGAGAGAAAAAAGGTATAATAAAGAGAAGACCTTGATCTATGAGAGCCTGGAGTTGGATAAGGGCATCCTGAGAGACAATCCCCATTTTGATGAGAAAAACAGCAAAGGAAAAAGCAAGAACCTTAAAGAATACTAGATTTTGTAGATGTTGTTGGATTTGTATGTAGCTTTAGCTTCACTCAGTGTATGTCCTGTGTTTCACTGTGTCTGTGTGAAAGACACAGTACAGGACAGACAGCACAACAAAATAGAGATACAATATCTAAGCTTATATATGCTCAAGTGAATGTAATTGACTGCCCTTAACTTTGAGAGAGAGATACCCTCTGCTCTAGGATTCAAGTGGCATCCACTTCTACATTTTTTCCCTCTAATTTAAAATTATTTTCTAAAATATTTTAAACCATCTTTTTTATTAAAAAAGAAAAACTATCTTGTTTGTTCGAATAGAAGTAAAAAAAAGTCAAGTGTATTTGATTTAAATTTGGTTCAAATATATGACTAAGGAGTGAAGCGCGTTAAATGATGTGAGAGAAAATCATTGACTACAATAAAAATTTATGATGGATAATTATGCATTTTTGCCGTTTTAAAACGATCAACCTTATTTGACTATGATAAATGATGTTTATACAATCATTTTGAGATACCTTTTAAAATAATTGTCTCGTATATTCACATTGTGTTCTTAATTTCTATATCTATTTTTTTTCCGTAGAGTCTATAACTATTGTTTTTATCCTACTAAGAGGAAGAAAATATTGTTCCAAAAGTTGTCCAAAAAATAGTTGTACAAATATTAATTCTCTTTGATCATGTGCATTATTCACATAACATACTTTGACCATATTTTTCTACTAATATATAAAGATAAATGGTAGTACCATATACGATGTTGGATTTGTCTCTATGGATATTTTTTTGTTTTTTTATAAGCCAAGAGTAGGTTAGGCATTAGGGAGAGACAATAACATCCCAACTAGGTTGGCACGAAACTGAAACTCTCATCCTCTACTGCCTACTCAATATATATTATTAAAAAAGAAAAATATATAGTGGAGTGAGGACTAGGCCAAAACCATAAAAAAGGATAGAGAACAGCAATAAGCCACATAACCGACATCTTTACCCCATAGCGCCCATAGATTAGGCATTAAAGGGTCTCAGTATTTCATACAAAATTTCGTAACATATACCCCTAAAATTCCTGAAAATAATCTTCATTTGTGAGGTGAAGGAGGAGGACCCTGAGATCGAGTTTGATATGCCTTTGTAATGTTCTTTTTCTGACTCTTCGAAAAATAAGGAGTAAATGAAACTTATGCTGACGCAACTTGAATCAATAAATGATGGACAAGATTCATTTCCCTTTCTAAATTTGGGTCAATGGAGTCATTAGGATTAGCCACTATCTCACGAACATCAGGCGCAATATGATGATTTTGAGCTGCGATAGGATTAGCCACTGGATATTTTCAAAATATCAATTTTTTTATAATTTTTGTTAATAAGATTGACTTTTCCGTCTTAAGATTGCCATTTAAAAAGAAGATTTATATCTTGTACACCGAAAAAAAATATTTATGTCAAATTTATGCATGCTTGATACTATAATACTCATTAATTGAGGTTTATTTTGGAAATACCACAGTACTCAAATTTATGCATGCTTGATACATAATACTCACTAATTTATGCATACTTGACATTTAAAAAGAAGATTTATGTCAAATTTGTTAAAGGACAATGCTACTTATATATATATATACACCAGACGCGGGTAGGATCGGGACTAGAATATCAGGAATAATACAAGTATATTTGGCACATAAAGGTGCAGGTTTCAGAGTAATTTCATAAACAGCGGAACAAGTAAAAATAATAAGTTCTTCCAAAGGTGAAGTAATTTGAAATACTATGTTTCTTACATTCAGGACATACTAATAAGTAATCAAAATTATAATCAATAAAAACATAAATCGTGTTTAAAGACATAATTGATAAAGACAATTTTATTTCTTATAAAACTTACAATGTTTACAAACAAGGGCTTCGAAATGCTCAGAGAAGTTGAGACTTGGTTTTCGAATGCCTTACACACTAATTTACAATCCCTTATATAGATGGGATGAAGACACGGACTCCAAATGCAAATTCAAAACACTTAAAAACTATTCACAAGTGGCCGACATAAGTGGCAGACAATATATAATGCCACTGAAAAGAAAAAGTAAAAGCTAAAATAAAACAAAATAGGTGGCAGACAAAAGTAAATGCCACTTAAAAAGATAAAAGAAAATATCATGGCCGACAAGTGGCCTAAAAGGACAATAATGGGGGTTACATAATTCAAAAGACAATTATTCTTGGAATCAATAATTCAGTGGTTATCCAATAATGTCTTCAAAATAATTAATATTTTAACAGTCTTCTAGATCAACTCCGTAGCAGTCATCTTCATTAATGTTTTCTGAAGAACTCCCAGCATCAGAGATGGAAGAGGAGACTTCTTGTAATCTATTCATAAATTCCTTAGGATCGGTAATTGCTGATAATGAAGCTAAGTTTTTAGACCTGCTGGATAAGAATTCAGAATCTGAAGTATTTCCAGCCTTTTTACAGCGTCCTGGATTAGCTTGCACCCAGGTATTTAATTTAGCCTCACTGAGTAATTCGAGATTGAACTTAATCCACCATTTGACAGAATATCTTTTAATTAATTGAGAGGCCGAATAATTATCCCAAATAATATCTGTAGCAAAAGTCCATGGGGTAATCCAATTAACACTAAATGTCGCGCAAAAAGCTAAGATAGCCAGATGATGAGGGCAGCCCGTAATGTTGTAAAACTTTGTAATGGTTTCTTTGGCATAATCTGGAAAAATGTCTAATGTTGGTCCGATCAATTCAAACCACTTAATAAACCAATAAGGGAACTTTAATGATATGTTTTTAGCGAACCATATGAACCAGGTATGGTTGAAAGGTTCAATGGCTAAGAAGTAATTCTAGGCGTCCATGTAATCAAAATAGTTGTAATATTGTGGATTAAAACTTCTGGTGAAAGATTTCTCCGCTGAGGGAGATAAGGTCCAATCTGTTGCCTATAATACTTTAATAATTTTAAATTTAGAAAAAGTAATCTTGGATTTATCCGTTGAGTCATATTGATGAGTCAACACAATAGATCCTGTATCAACTAGAATAAATTTGTAAAATTTTATGTTTTTTAATAAGCTCTTAGGAACAAACATGAATCCTTGAGGAAGGATTCTTCTTACTCTCTGTAGGATAGAGGTATTGTCTGGGCAGTAAGCTGTTTCTAATGGAATAATAGGTTCAAATAATTCTTTTGTCACAAAAGTACTTCTTGCTGTAGAGGGAGGAGTGTAAAAGGCCTAATTTAGAAGATTTAATTGATGATGTTGATGGAGTTATATTTTTAGTAATGTCTGATGGGGATAATAAGGTAAATTTATTTTGAGTAGGATTGGGTGAAGTAATTTTTGTAAGGTAAGATGGGGATCCTAATACTAAAGCTTTATCTGTGGTCTCCTTTTTAGGAGGTAATGGGGGTCCATAACTGTCTCTAGGATCCATTCTTGCCCTGTAAAAGTTCTCTAGTTAAAAAATCTGGTAATGAGGTTTTAATACCTTCAATATGTTCTATATCAAAATCAAAACAAGATAATAAAAATTGCCATCTGGCAAAAATATGTTTAGAAACTAAATTTTTAACATCTTTTTGTAAAACACTTTTAGCAGCTTTGCAATCTGTTTTTAAAACAAAATGTTAAGAAAACAAATCATCTTGAAATTTAGTAATACATAAAACAATAGCTAAAATTTCTTTTTTAATAGTACTATAATTTAATTGGGTCGGAGACCAAGTTCCAGAGTAAAATCTAACAACTTGTTCCTTTTCCGTTCCCGGTAATACTTGCTTTAATATACCACCAGAACCAATATCTGACGCATCAGTTTCGACAATAAGGTTTGCTTGAGGATCTGAGATTCCTAAGCAGGGTAGTTTCTTGACTAACTGTTTTAATTGCTTGACACTATTAGTCATAGACTCATCCCATGGTGGAGGACTCTTTCTAAGCCTTTTAAATAAGGGAGCACAAATAATTCTTAAGTTTGATATAAAATCTGACACATAATTAAGACATCCTAAAAACCTTTGTAATTGGGTCTTATCCTTAATCTCATCCGGAAATTTACTAACAAACTCTAAAGACCTGCTAATAGGAGTATACATCCCTTGACTAATATACCTAAAAATCTAATTTTAGATTGAAACAAGTTCATTTTTCTTTCAGATAATACTAATCCATTATTTTTAATTAGCTCATAAAATTGATTTAAATGTTGAATATGTTGATTAATGGAATCTGAGAATACTAATATATCATCAAGGTAAACTATAGTAAAATTTGAATAATTATGGAATATAGAATTCATAATGTTTTGAAATTCTGAAGGTGCATTCTTCAGACCTAATGGTAATACATTCCATTCATAATGTCCAAAAGGAACTACAAAAGCAGTTTTGTATTTATCCTTTTCTTCTAATTGAATTTGATAATATCCTGACTTAAGATCAAATTTAGAGTAGACGGCTTTATTATGTAATCTATTTATTAAATCTTTTTTATTAGGTATTGGGTACCTAATCCATTGTAATGCCTGATTTAACGGTTTATAATTAATAACTAATCTAGGACTTCCTCTTTCTAATTCTGCTGCATTAACAACATAAAACGCTGAGCAACTCCAAGGAGATTTGCTCTGCCTTATTAATCCTTTTTCTAAATATTCATTTATTTCTTTTTTGCAATAATCTAAATGCTGCTTATTCATCTGAATAGGCCTAGCTTTAGTAGGGATATCCTTTTCATTAAAGGTAGGTTCATAAGGTAATGATATAATATGAGTTTTTCTTTTCCAGAAAGCATTAGACTGTTCTGAACAAAGATTATTAGTAAACTTGATTTTTATTTCGTTGATTTGTTTAATAATATTATGAGATAGCAATTGTTCTTCTATTCTTTTAAAGCGTATTTCTTTATTTAAAAAATTAATTTGTTTTTTCTTATTATTGATAAGATTAATATAAGAAATTTTTCTATCCTTAAATTATTGAGATCTCGTATTTTAGGCGGATTTAAAAAATTAAATTTAATAGTATGACCTAAAGCTTGAGTAGTAATGGATTCTTCATTAACAGTATAGGATATAATAAAACTAAAAAGGGTGTTCCTAAAATAATATCTTCATTAATATTTTTTACTAATAAAAATGAAGTATTATAACATATTTTATCTTTGCAGATTTTAGCAGAAGATAACTTAAAATTAACTTTTAATCTAGCGTCATTAGCTCCTCTTAGGGATTCAGTAGTTTTTTCATAATATTGAGTAGGGATTAATCTTTCTCTAATGCAGTTTAAGTCTGCACCAGAATCTATTAAAGCTATCATTTCATAAGTTCTATCTGGCAGAACCAGATCTATTTTACTAAACCATTTATGAGAAATAATTCTTTCAATACTATTAAAGTATTTTTTATCACTTTCACTTGTTTCTATAGTTTCCAGTTCTATCTCTTTACCTTTAAGCTTTTTATCTAATCGCTGGTTTTGAACTATCATATGACCTTCTAATTCTAATAGTTTTAATTCTAATTCATCTTCCCGAGTTTTTAAACTTTGAACTTCTTTTTTCAAAGTTTTTACTTCTTCTTGTAAATCATTAACTGATACAGGTTTAATTTTATCTTTATTAAACATTTCTATAACATCTTTAAAATCTACAGCTTTTATAGGCTTTTTAAGAAGATCATTATCTTCTATAATAGTTTTTAAATGTTCCATAAAAGCATTCTTGCTTTCGGAATCTTCCATATTATTAAGAATAGTAATTAAGGTATCTGCTTGACTATTAGTCAAGACTCTTTTGGTTAATACATTGATATGTTTGCTACAATTATTACAATTACAGAAATCTAATCCTAAACATTCTTCAGCGCTATCTGAGGATTCTTCTGTATTACTAATATGATTAATTTCTTGATATGAAGATTCTTCTGAAGAAGAAATGTCTTCATTATCTGTATTTAACATAATATTTTCTAAAGTTGAGATTAAAGTATCCTTTAACTCTTTAGATAAATCTAAATTTTGTAATTGATTAATTTTTTCTTTAACTCTACATTATGTAGCATAATGTCCATTACGACCACATTTAAAACATTTAATATCTTCTTTATTATTGTTTTTATTATAATATTTCTTCTTATTTTTATATGATTTTTTCTTATAAGGTTTTTGGTAAAATTCTTGATTATCCTTATTTTTATAAGACTTTCTATAATGTCGGCAATTACTTCTTCCTTTACTAACAGCCTTTTTCTTATTTTTAGGGTTACTAGGAGCTCGCAAGGGTGCAGCCCCATATTGCTCACAAAATGAACCGATTTCTCGTCTATTACTTAATTTTTCATTTTTAATTTTATTTTGTAATTTATAATCTGTACAAACTTGTATTCTTGTTTCTATTACATAATTAGATAATTCTCCCATAGATAAATCTTGATAAGGAAGGTCACCACCAAAGTTATTCCTAATGTTTGTTTTTACTTTTTCAGCAAATAATCTGGGTAATCCACTAAGGAATCTTTCTTTCCAATATGTAGCATAACCATCTTGCCTAAGGCATAATTTTGAGAAAAACATATCTTTATACCATCTATAATCTGATAAAGTCGGGCAATAAAGATTTGCTAACTGTTCTCCTGCTCTTTGTTGAAACTTAATAGGTTCTCCAACAAAGAATTTAGTAATAGAGTAAAGTAGTGTAGTGGTACAAATTGGTTCGTTAGTTTCTGTTTTTACTGCTACGTCTATAGAATTCTTTTCTACATCGTTAATAATATTATCCCACCATCCTTTTAATATACCTGTAAATCCTCTTACTAACATCTCTTTAGCTTGCCTATCACTGTTTCCTTTCATTTTATGAGCAGTAGCAGCCATAGTCATAGCTTGAATAACATCTAATATTTGTTGTTCAGCAGCGCCATCTATGTTCCATTCATATATGGCGTCTCCTGTAAATGCATCTCCTATACTGGTTCCTGTAACATCCGGTGGCTCCCATTGGGCTGGCCTCCCTATCTTTCAAGGGCCGAGATGTACTCATGGTCTTCTCCACCCCCCAAGTGGAGTTTCATGCCTTCCGTGGGAATCGAACCACGTACCCTGGAGGCTATAAGTACATGGCCAATGCATTCCCACTACCAATTGAGCTAGTAGCTCAATTGGTAGTGGGAATGCATTGGCCATGTACTTATAGCCTCCAGGGTACGTGGTTCGATTCCCACGGAAGGCATGAAACTCCACTTGGGGGGTGGAGAAGACCATGAGTACATCTCGGCCCTTGAAAGATAGGGAGGCCAGCCCAATGGGAGCCACCGGATGTTACAAAAAAAGGCGCCTTTTTTGTAACATCCGGGATTACTAGCTCAATTGGTAGTGGGAATGCATTTGGCCATGTACTTATAGCCTCCAGGGTACGTGGTTCGATTCCCACGGAAGGCATGAAACTCCACTTGGGGGGTGGAGAAGTCCATGAGTGCATCGCGGGGGATCGCGGGGGCCGTTAGTTGCCAAATCCCGGATCCAAATCCCGGATGTTACAAAAAAGGCGCCTTTTTTGTAACATCCGGTGGCTCCCAATGGGCTGGCCTCCCTATCTTTCAAGGGCCGAGATGTACTCATGACCTTCTCCACCCCCCATGTGGAGTTTTTGCCTTCCGTGGGAATCGAACTCTGTACCTGGGGCCTAAGTACAAGTTCTTTGCATTCCCACTACCAATTGAGCTAGTAGCTCAATTGGTAGTGGGAATGCAAAGAACTTGTACTTAGGCCCCAGGTACAGAGTTCGATTCCCACGGAAGGCAAAAACTCCACATGGGGGGTGGAGAAGGTCATGAGTACATCTCGGCCCTTGAAAGATAGGGAGGCCAGCCCATTGGGAGCCACCGGATGTTACAGTTCCTCTCTCTTCAAATTGCACATCCGCAAATGAAGGTCTGCTATAATAATTTCTAGTTTTTGGTCTGGGGAGTTTTCCTAGACGGTTAATGATGTTCTCAAACTCTTCTTCTCTAGAGAGAAGGTTAACATTAGAGGATTGTCCTATACTAAAACCACTAAGTTTTTTAACTAATTCTTCTATTTTATCAGTGGGAGTTTTTCCCAAACTGAATTCTTTTAATTCTTGTGTAGACGGAGTGTCGTAATTATATATTGGTTTTGTAGGATTTAATTTATAATTCTTTTCATCCTTAATAGGAGTATTTTGGGGTGCTAATAGCTCAATTCGATCTAGCTGTTGAGCCATAGTATGTAATGTTTGGCTTGTATAATTTAGTTGGGCGTGTATATTATTCACGTCTATCTTATCACAAAGTTTATCTAAACTTTTAGTTACAGCCTTAAAGGGTGCTGCTTCTATAATTACTTTCTCTTTGTGAGGAGTAAACTTAAAAGCTTCTAAAGGTGGGTGTACTAAATCTATTGTTTCTCCTTTTGAAGTTTTCCATTGAGTATTTAATCTAACATTAATACCTATAGTTTTCTCTGAAACAAAAGGATTTTTAATATTGTTTTCTTCACAATAAGGTTCAAACCAGGACAAAGAATAAAACATTAATTTTATAGTGTTTTATATAATCATAGAATTCTTGACGATAATAAGAAGTTTCTTTTTCAGAGAAGGTTTTAAAATACCATTCTCTTTTATTATCATTATAATTAGCATAAAAATCTTCTTTAATCCAATCCTTATCTATCTCAAAGGATTCTTCTAAAGTAAGGGTCCTTATCATTTGTGATTCTGTTGGTGAAGGAGATCTGGAAGATCTTTCACTAAAAATTGGTCTAGGTATTGGTGGAGTAAAATCCACACCTGATAAGTTTGTTCTAAAGGGTATATCAACTGAGGATCTAGCATCAGAAGTTGATCCTAGACTACTTAATCTATCAAATCTCATAGATTGACTTCTATTCATGGCGATGGAGATAGTTCCATCTGTATCTTGTATAATATGTCTAACCGTTCTAGCTTCTATTTTTTGAGGTGGTACTATGTCCTTTAATATCCACTCATGTGGTGATCTTGCTAAAATTTTAGATGTTCTAAGAATTTTAGGAGTTGTAACATCGACTTTCTTAAGATTAGCTTCAATAATACAAGTTTCATTTCTAGGAGTAGATCTTAAAGATTTAAAATTATAATTTACTGTAGAGACTTTATAAGTCATTTTACTAATAACATCTAAATTGGACACACCTAGGTTGAAGGTATCTTCAAGCCCTTGCACATGGACAAGTAATGAATTTTTTGTATTTTCATCACCTAAACTCATGGAAAAGTTAGGATGACAATTAAAATAAACGGGTCCATCGTTAAGGTTTGATTCAATAATAGCTATAATAGAATCTTCAAATTTAGCAATTCTTTTATCTCTAAGAATTAATAATATAGGAGTATTAAGTCCTAATCTATGTAATGGTTTAATAGCAACTTGTATTAATCCTAGATGTATATATCTATGTCCTTCATTATAATGTTCTTCTAATAACTTACTATCAAGAATATTAATGGTTTCCATTTTACTACTAATGGATTTAGCCATTTCCGTAGTTTTAATGATCTTTTTGCTTTTATAATCAAATTTACCAACCTGGTAAACTCTGTTATAATTAATTTCTGGCATAGACCAGTTTGTTAATCTGTTTTCCATTTCTTGAATTTCTAATTCACTATTTTGATAATTATCTTGATCTATAGTAGATTGTTCACTAGTAGGTAATGTAATTAAAGGTGGATTCCTTGAACTACTGCCTAATCTCGAACTACTTCCTAATCTGCCAAGAGTTCGACTGAACAGAGACATGATATCTTAATCTACGAAACAAATTATAAAGTTTATTAGAATTTTCTTATTTCTTAATTACTTTCTAACTCTCTCTCCCCCCTTATAAGTTGTTTCTAGATAGACTCCTACAGTGAGCTGACCAACCGTTTTACTGCCTCACTCTGGGTCTTACGACGTGGACCACTCAGTAGACCGACACCTAAAGGCAACTTAAACTGGGTTAAAGAAAGATAAATAGTAAGTAAAAAAAATTAAATCCTTTAAAACCTTAAAATAAGTTTAGTAAATTTAGATAATATATCTCAATCCAACCTGGCTCTGATACCAGACGCAGGAAGGATCAGGACTAGAATATCAGGAATAATACAAGTATATTTGGCACATAAAGGTGCAGGCTTCAGAGTAATTTCATAAACAGCGGAACAAGTAAAAATAATAAGTTCTTCCAAAGGTGAAGTAATTTGAAATACTATGTTTCTTACATTCAGGACATACTAATAAGTAATCAAAATTATAATCAATAAAAACATAAATCGTGTTTAAAGACATAATTGATAAAGACAATTTTATTTCTTATAAAACTTACAATGTTTACATACAAGGGCTTCGAAATGCTCAGAGAAGTTGAGACTTGGTTTTCGAATGCCTTACACACTAATTTACAATCCCTTATATAGATGGGATGAAGACACGGACTCCAAATGCAAATTCAAAACACTTAAAAACTATTCACAAGTGGCCGACATAAGTGGCATACAATATATAATGCCACTGAAAAGAAAAAGTAAAAGCTAAAATAAAACAAAATAGGTGGCAGACAAAAGTAAATGCCACTTAAAAAGATAAAAGAAAATATCATGGCCGACAAGTGGCTTAAAAGGACAATAATGGGGGTTAGATAATTCAAAAGACAATAATTCTTGGCATCAATAATTCAGTGGTTATCCAATAATGTCTTCAAAATAATTAATATTTTAACAGTCTTCTAGATCAACTCCGTAGCAGTCATCTTCATTAATGTTTTCTGAAGAACTCTGATAATGAAGCTAAGATTTTAGTAGAAGACTGTTACAATATTAATTAATTTGAAGACATTATTGGATAACCACTGAATTATTGATTCCAAGAATTATTGTCTTTTGAATTATGTAACCCCCATTATTGTCCTTTTAGGCCACTTGTCGGCCATGATATTTTCTTTTATCTTTTTAAGTGGCATTTACTTTTGTCTGCCACCTATTTTGTTTTACTTTAGCTTTTACTTTTTCTTTTCAGCGGCATTATATATTGTCTGCCACTTATGTCGGCAACTTGTGAATAGTTTTTAAGTGTTTTGAATTTGCATTTGGAGTCTGTGTCTTCATCCCATCTATATAAGGGATTGTAAATTAGTGTGGAAGGCATTTGAAAACCAAGTCTCAACTTCTCTTGAGCATTTCGAAGCCCTTGTTTGTAAACATTGTAAGTTTTATAAGAAATAAAATTGTCTTTATCAATTATGTCTTTAAACACGATTTATGTTTTTATTGATTATAATTTTGCATTACTTATTAGTATGTCCTGAATGTAAGAAACATATATATATATATATATATATATATATATAGATGATCAAAATTCAAGAGCAATACTAAATGGAACCAAACAACACTCGACAAATGTGTACAAATTTCCCCTAAAAAAATGTGTACAAATTTATCGATATACTATGCATAAAGGGGAAATATTTCGAAGTGCTAAATAAAAAAGTGGATAATGCTTTAAAAAATTATACAATAAATAAAATACTCCCCCCTAATTTATTATAATCATTTTGTCATTTTCACACATATTAGAAAATGTAGTTAATTATTCTCGTGAGTTTAGAGCACGACGATGAGGGCACATACGTCCAACCCGCAACTAGAGGGTGAGTACATATTCAAAATAGAGATTGCGTAAACATAATGAATAGATTTAGAGATTAAACACATAAGACATCGTCAATCATATATTCATATCATTCATGCTCATCATTAAATAATCATCATTACGGTCATTACATCATTTAATAATTACAAAGGAACCTTTATCATTTCATCCTAAATCAATTGTCCATTTAGTAATTCACATAATTTAATAGCATATATAAAAACACAGACAATCATATATGTTATTATCATTCAATAATTACTTCAATACACCACGTCATTTATCACATCAAAACACATCATCAATTAGCACATCATTACACCTCATTGGTTTAACATTGTCAATACAGATCATCAGTTAACATGTCAATACACATTATCAGTTAACGTGTCAATACACATCATCAATTAACATATATTTGCAGCATCATCAAAGTCAAACATCATCAATTATATGCAAAGTATGCAATCTCACTCCTAAGACCTATATGCATGTGGTACCACACCTACTCATCGTTTATTGTATGTTAGAGTTGTGTTACTAAACAGACACTCATCGTTTCTTATCGTTCTCATCGTTCCCTAAATATGATTCTATATGCATGCATGAAGACAAACACACTAAGCAATGCACATTAACACATCATCAATAACTCACACCATAATAGAATTTATCTCATTATACACATCACCATAATAGGGTATATCTCATCGTTTCTCATCGTTAAAAACAAGGTATTGTTGGAACAAGAAAGGTCATGTACAATTTATCTAAGGTTTTGATGATAGCAAAGTATTGAAGAACAATTGAAATACTAACATATGTTCAAGTGTGCAGAATCAAAGATAGAACCTATCATTAAAGGATGAAAATATGAAGAGCATTAGAAGGACCAAGAGAAGCTAAGAAGACAATGGTAGAAGATCTGAAGGAAGGTCAACCAGAAGTCAACGTCCTAAAAAGACGGATACCACACAGAAGTTGAAGAGTTACGTCAACAGACTCCGTGAAGGTCATCAGACTCAGAAGCAGACAACAGACTTGGATGATCCCTCAGATTTGAGAAAATCCTGAGAGACGTAGATTTTGTCTTCTTCTGTGAAATGTCCCTATCAAGGATATGATAAGTACAGTTTTTTGTCTTCCTCTGTCTACGTGCACAAACAGACAAAGGACCTCAAGAACAAAAAGAATGCAACGGATAATTCTTCTTTTTGCAAAGGAAATTCAAAAGACCATTCACGGAATTATCCATATCCAGCAAAGGACCAACGTTCTTGATTGAAGCTTCTCAACGACTCTATTTGTGCTGACACTCTTCTCCAACTGTCTCTCAAATCCCTTCCTATAAAAAGAGATGAAGACCATGAAGAAGATCAACAAGACTCTGTTGTTTCACTGTGTCATTACTCTGTCAAATCTAATAACGCAAAACACTTAGGATTTTTGTATCAAAGTTTATATCTTAGAAATCCTAGAGTTGTAAGAGAGTCGTTTCATTTGTTCATTATTCACTACCATTGTTAAATTAAGTGTAAAACAAATTAGAAGTCTCAAGCTTGTGAAGCTTGAACGTATAAGTCTCCTGGTGAAATCCTTGAGCATTAGAAGTCTTTTAGAAGTGTCCTTAGAGCATTGAAAGTATCTTGCATGTGTGCTTGAGCATTTGTAAGTCTCTTGGAGTTGTCCTTGAGCAATGAAGTCTTTAGGTAGAGTCCTAGAACAATGAAGTCTTAAGCAATTGTGATTAAGCAAAGGAAGTCTTTAGGAAGAGTCCTAGAGCAGGAAGTCTTGGGCAGGTGTGCTTGAGCATAGGAAGTCTCTTGGAAGGGTCCCTGAGCAATTTGTAATCCAGAGTGATTATAGTGAAATCCCTTGGAAGTGCAAGGGGACTGGACTACTCCTGTGTTATGGGAGGAACCAATATAAAATTGCTTTGTTTTTGCCTTTTCTCTCTCTGCCTTTATCTCTGTGTTTCTGTACTTTATATGCTGCATTCAGACTCTGTATCAGAATCTATATACCTCAGATTCTGAACTGATTTTAACACGCAGAAAAAGGAACCAGAAAAAGCGAACACAATTCAACCTCATCCTTCTTGTGTTTTTCTCATCTTCAGGTATTATCTCATCATTAAAACAAGGGGTGTCTCATCATTACTCATCATTATAAAGAATGTATATCGCATCATTACTCGTCATTATAAATAAGGTATATATATATATATACACACACACACACACACACACACACATACATACATACATATCTCATCATTACTCATCATTATAAACAATACATATATCTCGTCAAGACTCAACATCATCATAATGTTTAACTTACCGGCTAACTACGCATTATCACAATTCATTCATCTCCTTAAACTCAACATTTTAACACCTTACTTCATTTCATCAAAGATAATTTATAATACACTAAATTGTCTCACCATTAACAACTCTTTACTCTCACTCATAATCTTAATAAAAACCAACACTTCGTCTCACCACTTATCGTCACTTATAACATCAACCATTCCCACAATCTTAACTTCATTCTAATTTAAAATTTCTATCTCATCTTATTATTATTGTTTATGACCTCATTAATTCTTACAACAAAACTCTAGTATATTTTAAGGTTTCATTCCCCCATTATTGATTCATTATTATTATCGTCGATCGTTATAAACCATTATCCTAAATTTTCTTTTTCATTCATTTTACTCTCCTCTCGTTGATTCCTATCTTAACTCACTGTTATTACTATCTCTAATATTATCCATTTCTATAACTCACATATCCCTGCTATCAATTATATCCGCCTTATCGTGTCTTTAACATTAACGTTTATCTTAATTGACTACACTCCATCCTTCGTTCATTCTAATACTATACTCTTTTATATGTCCATTACTTTAGAAATATTCCTACTTTTAAGACTTCACCCTCA
Organism: Medicago ruthenica; assembly: GCA_018208015.1. Lineage (NCBI taxonomy): Eukaryota > Viridiplantae > Streptophyta > Magnoliopsida > Fabales > Fabaceae > Medicago > Medicago ruthenica. The sequence continues at coordinate 19,614,648 of CM031372.1, forward strand.
TCCTAATCCATCATCTTAGAACACCACCCCATACTTTCAATTATAATCGTCTTACACTTCTCCGGTTAATTCCCGTATTAAGCTCAATGTTACTACGCAGAATTACTCATAAGGAAACACTTAGACATACCCCTTTCACCTAAGGATCACCTACTTCGTTTTAACTTAAAGTCTTTACCTCACCATTATCATTATCTCTAGCATTAACCTTCACTTTAACTTACACCTTCATATTTCCAATTATGTTCGCCTTATCTCTTCACCTAGCATCTTCATCCATCTTAAACCAATTCGCCACTTTAATTGTTCATTTTGGTCCTAAACTCTTCTATCTACTTCTATCTTAGGTTCATTATTGTTTTAATGATGGTTTAGAGTCCACTGAAGGAATTGTGCTGAAATTTCATGAAAACGCAACATGAATCATGTGCAGTATTTTGATCATATCTCAAGTTGTAGATGTACAAATGGAGTCAAACCAAAAACAAATGAAAACTAACATCCATATCTACAACTTTCATTAAGACACCTAAACTCAATTCAGAACAGAAAGGGGTGGAAAAGTTAGTTTTCCTAAGGCTGAGAAAAGTGCACGACCGTGCGCTTTTAAACGTATGAATGGGGGTTTTAAATAGAGAAAAATGCACGGTCCGTGTCCCTACACAACACCTCCATGCATTTTACACAGATGGCCAGAATCATAGAAATTCTGCAATTTAGTTTTTGGGGACCTTCCTAAACTCTGATTTTCGACCCTAAACTCACCAAAATCGTCCTTAATCATCACCCTAAGGTTATCCTAACATCCAAACACTAATTTTCATATAAATTCACCTAACTACAATCATCTTTTACACGTTTAATTCACCGCTGAAAACCTAGTTATTTCAATCCTTCTCCTTCTTCCTATATCCACCATCACTACACCTCGACTCCAAACTTCACCAATTCTTTCCAATGACCTTCTATGATTATAATACACATTAATTCCCATCTAATTACACCTAATCTCAACATCTTCTCTCATGATTAATTCTTTAATCAAATTATCTAACCATTGGAATCACAACCCCAATCACGCCAACCCTTCTCACCAGGATTTGTTCATCATCATTCACTCATCATAATTTTTATAATAACAACACCAAATTCACAATATCATAACTACAATCAAATTCACAGTTATAACAACATAAAGGGATAAAATATAAAAATGAACTCATCATAAGAATAATTAAAACACCAAAGATTAAAAACCCCTCACTACCCACATGAATATACAACCCTTATTGTTGAATATAACTCCCCTCTTACCTCAATGATTAACAGAAATAGTGATTCTTATGGTTGAATCTCTTCCTAGCCTTCTCTTTATGCCTCCTTTCCTCTTAACCCTAGTTTTTCTTCTCTTGTCTCTCCTATCTTTTTTTTCTATTTGTTATAACCCTAATTCTCTAATGTTCTCCTCTATTTATAACCACCAACTGAGTTTGTTTCTCACTTATTTTTTCTAACAGGGTTACTATTTGCACCTCTAATTGTTACTATTCTTGTTGTAACTACACAACCTTGCTATTCACACCTCCCTCTGCTTAAATCATTAAAACACTACTCAGTTCACAAACTACACCTCTTTTCTACCCAATTTTACTAATCCACCTCCGTTCGCACTCTACTTTCTTATTCTTTCTAAAAACTCTATTTTCTTCCTAAACATTATTTTGTCCCACTCTTTAATCGACTGATGGTCGAATTTAGGCAAGAGTACCAAATCGTTTACCAAGTAATAAAGTGATAAGTAGAGTATCGTATCCACATGGACTGTCGTTTCAACCAAACAATTCGCGTTACTTATTTGGGAACAATAAAAATAAAAGAGATAAAGGTTTAGAGTTTTTCAAAGTTAATCTGTTTGCAACAGAGCAAAGTTCACCTGTTTTGATTACAGAATGTTAGCAGCGGTTAGGATTCTTTGAATCCCCTATATTTAATTGTTGGAATTACTTAACAGGCAAGTCTTACTCATGTTATTAATCATTATTTATCTAAATGATGAGTTTGTGGGATTTTAATACCTATCAGTTGTCAAGTTGCACATGTTGATCACACGGGGTAGGTACGTGTGGGGCCTTACTCTCTCAGAGATATGGGCTCATTCCCTTCCAGCTGTCGAGTTGCACCTGCTGATCACACGGGTAGGTACGCGTGGGGTCTTACTCTCTTAGAGGCAATTGAAACATAGACTTAAATTAGCGTTCCTAAATTCCGATCAGCGTGGTCCCAATGTTCTTAAAGGTTCGCTCATCTATGAATCTTAGAAGCATATAGCACACTCTCCCTCTAGGTAGTTCTACAAATGGGAAGCCCCATCAGCGTCTACCTTACCAAGGTTCGAGGAGAATGGAGTTACTGGTAGGGCTGAGCAGAGGACCCGAACCCAACCGAACCCAACCGAATCTGAATTTTGTCAATCGGGCGGGTTTGAATGGGTTAAACGGGTCATGGGTGAAGCAAGACAGTTTCAGGTGGGTTAATACGGTCGGGGTCGGTTTTTCCCAAAACAAAACCATTATAACCGAACCCGACCGAACACTTACTAAAAAATAAGGACTAGTTGTTAAAGCCCAACAGAGAACCAACCCAAACTAATATCCAATCCAATACACTTCATATAAATATCAATTTTCACATACCATCCTTCCAAACCCTAATTTTTGAAACAGCGCTTACAGCCTTACCTTATGTATTCTCTTTCCAACCTCAAACCCAAACAACACTCTCCAATCTCCATTGTTCTCTCAAAAATCTTCACTCTCCTTTGGTAAGAAAAAATAAGCATTAGTTTCACTACTCACTCTTTTCACTGAGTTTTTCCTTTCACCATATTTTTCTTGTTTTCTAGTTTTTTTTTTCGATTTTTATTCCTTGAAAATATTTTTTTACGAAAATTAGGGCTTTAGTTCACTCAGTTCATTACTTCAAGTTTAAACTGTATATCTTTTTTGTATGTTTTCTTCCATAAAAATTAGGGTTTGAAATCTCTAAGGGTTTCCTAATTTTCTCTCTATTTCTGGGTTTAAACTTGAAAACATTAAGTTTTGGCTTCAAATCTCTATTTCTTTCTTTTTCATTATGGAAAAATGGTACTTTTCTATTTAATTTTTTAATTTTGATTTTAGGATTATTTTTTTTCTATTTCGTTTAGTTTAAATTTAACAATTGTATGTTTAATGTTATTTCTTTATTTTGAATACAGAGAGGAAGAAAAATTCTCATTTAATGCATTGTAACTAGCTGACACAATCTGTTGGAGAAATGAAATCAGTTGAAAATAGTAAGTTATTTTAACTCTATAATTTATTAAAAGTTGTTTTTATTTGAAATTGTCTATATTACTTTTGTAAGAAAACTTAACTTTTGTTACTAATTTTTTTTAGTTTGAAAGCTGTTATTTATCAGTGTTAAGTCTGAAAAATATCTATTTGATAAATCTATGTTAAGTTTTTATTTAAATTTGTACTTCTGTTTTAGTTGTGTAAATTATGTGATGAGGTATGTTAGTTTGATAATGTATGTTGTAGCTTATTACGTTCTAATGATGTGATGAAGATGGTTATGTGCTTTACTGGTTATGTACTTTTTTACTTATTTGATTATGCTCTTCATTTTTGAACAAATCAAGAAAACACTCCTATTGCAACTGAAAATAACCTTGTTGCTACAAATGGTGGTGGAACTGGAAACTCTCCTGCTGAAAACACTCCAGTTGCAAACACCCCTGCTGAAAACACTCCAACTGTTGATCCCGCATCTCTTCTAGCTAGGCCATCAAAGAAAAGGAAGGCTAATGCAAGTGGCCCCAGAAGAACATCACCAGCTTGGAAGACTTTCACCAAAGTGCCTGAGTCCGAATCTATAGAGCCACTAGCCGCTTGCAACTACTGTGGTAAGAGGTATCATTGTAACCCTAAAACTCATGGAACTACTGTGGTATTAGGCTGCCATGGCTGATGGGAATTTGCAACAAGCTGCTGCCAACATAATTTTACTTGTTCCAAGACTTGTTGCCATTTGGCTGATGTTGGAATCTACACTTGTTGCTTCAAGTCTCTCCCCTAACCAAATTTGGATACAATTTTCAAATGAGGTGATTAAGTGATATAATATCTCTTAGCTTGATGTTTGATTAATATACTAAACCACATGTGTTAAGGATGGCATAACAAGTTAATGCTAGAATCATACAACTATGTATTGTTGGTTTATTTCTTAACTTAATTTATTGATATCTCATTTTTTGTAGGAATTGATGGAACTTTGTTGGCATTGGCAGTAGCAGTAAAAAACCATAGAATGGACGAATGTTAATGCCATGTTCTGATTTGTCTAGAATTTTTTCTCATTTGGGTATGTAATATATTTCGATGGTGGATTAGATTTGGTATAATTGTAAGACGACTGAACTTGTGCGAATGCGATCCAAGTCAAGCAGCGACAAAAATTAGTATTATTAGGTTCAGTTTATTATCTATTAAGCACACTTCTTGTCGTTGTGCTAGTAGCATATGATTTGAATTGCTAGATGTTGCATGTTGATGCTAAGACTTAAGTAGTTACTGCACAAGTGCTCTGCCAATGAATGTTGCTCTTATAATGACTATTAGTATTTTCTTATATTTTATTGTATATCATTTGATCCTTTTAAGACTAGAAATTACATTATATCATTAAATTAAATGAGTTATTTTGATCAAGTGAGCATTCATTTAGTTTCTGTACAATGATTTTTGGGCATAAAAAAGACTCCCAATGATTTTTGGGTTTAAAAGTGGACTTTACAAAAATGTAGAATTTTTATATTATTTTTTTAAAAAAGCTCATTTAAAGAATGACCATAACCGATCCAACCCACCCGCCTAAACCGAGACTCGCCCAATCTGAAAGTGTATATGGGCGGAATTGGGCCTTGGAATAAGGTGATCGGTTTCATCCATCATGGTAGGTTTAGCCCCGAACCGGCCCAAACCCGACCGTTGCTCTACCCTAGTTACTGGACTGATTTAAGTCGCGAAGTTGCCTATTTCCTTAAATACTAACTAGTTACTTCCTGATTCTGGCAGATATGCATCAATATTAGGTATGTCACCTCCCTAAGCACCTTTCTCTCAGGGTTCTGCTCTCTTTCGACGTGTTTCCCTGGTTACTAATTAATTACTTCCTGATTAGACAGATATACATCAATTTAAGGTAATGTCACCTCCCTAAGTGCCTAAGTCAGGGTTATGCTTCAGACACTACAAGAAAACTGCGATTTAGCGTCGGCCAAAAACACATTCTAACAGGGCTAAAACCGACGCTAACACAGATTTAGCGTCGGATTAGCGTCGGGGTCAGGGGGCAGGCTAAAAAATTTGAAGCTACTGGGTAGAGTCGGCTATTTGCCCTCCGAGGCTAAAACCAACTCTTCGCGCAGCCGAGGCTATTAAATTCTAAATCAAAAAGTCAACAAATAATTTAGAGTTTGCCAGACCGACACTAACTATAAAATTTAGAGTCGGCTGAACTAACGCTAAAGTCAACTTCAAGCCAGTCAACTAAATCTTTTAGAGTTGGCCAACCCACTCTACAGTCAAACAAGTCAACTAAATATTAGAGTCGGTTTGGCCGACGCTAGATTTTTTTTTTGCTAATTTTTACTGTATACCTTGTTCTACAAAACTGAACCAGAAATCTGCAAATAAAAAAAAAAGTCATTTCTATTAACTAGACAAATGAGACATAGTAAAATCAACAATAATGTTATTCTTAAAATCAACAACTTTTATCTAACAACTAAGGTTACAATAATGTTATTCTTAAAATCAACAACTTTTATCTGACAGGAACCTTAGAAACAACTCATATCAGCTCATGAAATGTTATTCTTTATTAATATACCATAACGCTACGAAATGGTTTTGCAGTCAATAACACACAAATATTCATTCCTTACACGAAAAAATTAACAGCTTACAAGTTACATCAATTGGTATTCATTGGTATTCACAAAGAGTGGCACATAATTAACCATGCTGACAACATCACTGCATTAAAAAAGAAAAGTGTTAGAGGTAAGTTGTAAAGAAGTGAACTTCATTGAGGCCTCGTATTCTGTATTATCTAACTAATAGCTTAGTTTGTGTGAAATAAGTTGTTAAAAGTTTAAGTTTGACTAAACCTATTTTTCTCTAAGCCAATCAGGAACCCAGCTTCTGCTACAGCTGTCAACAGGGTTCCATTTCCAGCCTCTTCTCCAGTTAAGGCATACTCACTCACAAAGGCCTGAACAATATTCAAATAGGTTTGAATTAATCAAGTAAAATAACTATTGAGAGGAGCAATTTATCATCCAAGATATATTTTGTACCTCAAAAAAAGGAAATTGAATCACTACTAATTATTGGTCTAGAAAAGATTAAAAGAACATATCTAGGACAAGAAGAATACCATTATTCAAAACCCATATTGGCAATGCATTAAGATCCTCTGCTAGCTGCTCAAGAAAAAAAGGAGGGTATTACAAAACAAAATAAGTATTACAACTTTTAATTGAATGATTGGAGGTAATTTTTAATTAATGTTATAACCAATGTTTTAAATATTAGATCGAAGATCCATCCCACGTGATCTCTAATTCATAGTTCAATTGGTTCGACCAATTCAACTGACCGGTTTGGCTTGATTCAATCCCGTTATGAAAAGTCAAACAATTAATGTTTGTATAGATTTGGAAGGATACCAACAATGTTGTTAGAATAAGATCCGGAGATCGACCTAGTGAGACTCATAAATCATTATTCAACTGGTTTAATCGGTTAAAGATGATGGACCACTTGTCAGGGGCCAACAATTGTAACAATTACTTGCAATAATAATGGAAGGGATAGAGCATTTTTTCTTAGCCCTTTTTGTTAAGATATACTAAAACTTGATGTATACCTGGAAATCTAAATACTCTTGGTTTTAATTCTGCCACCATTTGAAAAAGATCCATACGGAAGCCATGTCCCTGTGCCAAGAAAACAAAGTCATGAGCTTCAAAGTAATGAGAAGAAAATGGAAAGTGAATTAAAGCGAATCAGTTGTAAAGACATTGAAATCGTGGTTTTAGAAAAAGGGTCTGCAACAACAATTGTGACTATGATGTCAACGTTTTTGATGTATCTATGATTGTATAGGAAGAAACTACAATTGTAGCTGCATCGACCGATTTCAAGCTTATTAGAAGAGAAAAAAACGGCAATTGCGATTGTGGGTACAATGTCAAGGTTTTTTACGCCTCTGCAATCGTGTAGAGACCGCAGTTGCAACCACATATGTCAATGTCATGATTTTTTACAGGAAAAAAAGGTCTGCTACAGCGATTTTGAGTATGATGCCTATGTTTTTAAGTGTACTTACTCTATCACAACCGTAATTGAAGATGCATTAACATTATTTTACAACACAACTGTGATATAAAGCCTTTTACTCAAAACACTAAAAAAACATTTCAAATGCATACCTTATATGTGTCTAACGGCATAGCCGATACTTGGTCTAATCACATGGTCCCTTTCCTGGTTGCCGTAATTTGAAGGCTTGAGTAGTGGTTAGTTTCATGGGCCTCCAGCACACGTTCCACCCTTCTCCATGTTGATGAATTTACGCCAACACCCCTGCAACATATAGACCAGACATACTTTGTTGTTATAATTTGTATTCAATCACTCAATAAATAAAATAAATGAAACTTGAAGCCAGAGGAAAATATAATTCATCGTGTGTAGAGAGTCTATACAACCTGATGCCACTTGAAGCCAATTTTCCACCATTTGTTCCAACAAATGAAACTTTAAGATCAATTCCTTCTGTTGAACGAACATAAAAAACCACTTTGTATTTTTTCCCCTTCTCAATATTCTATATATAGAAAGAGATAACAAGTTAGAAGGAACAAGCCCACATGCAAAACATAGAATTTATGAAAAGCAACCATTAATGTAGTGCATGCTAAGATATTGAATATTAAATGGAAGCATCTCATTTAATCTTTGTCGACAAGTATTTGATAAGGAGTTAAAAGATCAGAGATTTGCAAGACCACCAACTAGTTAGAAATTTTCAACTACAAAACTACACCAGATTTTGGAGCTATGGTATGCATCTATTTACAGAACTTGGCTTCGCTACTAGCAACACTATTTCGGCTTCGCTACAGCGCTGCACCAAAACAGAAATACATAACAAGATTTAACCTCCCAAAGATTTTAACCTCCCAAATTTTAAGTACATGACATCACATAAATATATATCAGCCAACAAAATTGAGCCAAAAAAATGTAATGAATTGAAAGAGAAATAAATTGGGGTGTGATATCTCTCAACTAAACATACATTGAAGATGAGAAAAGTAGTACATCACAGTAGTAGTCTGGTCATAAAAGGAGAAGATCAAGGTGCAGAGTGATCTGATGAAACTACATCACTTGCCATTATAATCTTGAATACCAATAAAAAATGAAATGGTGATGCATCCAGTCACCTATTAAGATTTAGAATGACTCTTCTACAGTTTTATTGTACGAACTACTAGCAACTCTATGTTCCAAGTTGCAAATAAATAATGTAATAGAGAGAGGTATCATAAAGATGAGGTCAACTCAACTTCTGACCAGTAGTTATTCGCACAAGTAAAAAAATGCTGCCTATGTTCACCAAGAAAATAAAATTATGCCTATTCAACTCATTCAATTGAAGAGCACATAAAATCTTCTATCTTTGTAGTCAGTAGTGGATAGGGCTGTGTGGCGGCCGACCGCTAAAGCACTATAGCGTAGCAGGTAGTAGTACAGCTGCTACGTCAAAGTTTAGGGAAACGGTACAGAAATTTATACCACAGTACACATGAAAAGGCTAAAAAATAGATCAATACACAAAATTGAAGATATTTATAACTAGGAATCGAAGTTTTAAACTCAGTATAAAGCAAATGAGTTTTACAGTGAAATAACCAAAGAGTCCAACAAAAATCAGAGAGAACATCTAAAAAACAACGGCATATCCGGGTTTTTACAAGAGATTCCATATAGCGGCAACTGCAGCCATTATTAGTCCACTGCGGCCGCTATTCATAAATGCAACTAATCAGGATTTTGCGTAGCGCTTAGGTGCCGCTATAGCGGCCGCTACGACTGTAAATATGGTCACGACGTAAAGGTTTTAAACAACTGTCCGCAACTTAAATATGGTCACGACGTAAAGGTTTTTTATGTCTATGCGAGTGCATTGTGGCTGCATCATCCGTGTTTGACGGTAATTTTCTGCAACATCAGGAATATTGAAACAACAACAATTTAAAAACCTTGTTCACAACATAGCCATCTAATACAAAATATGGATGTATGTCTAATGTGATTATGTAATTTATTGTTACACTTCATTGCTGCTCAATAACTGATCACAACAAATTATAAATCGTGACTAATTAACAAAGGGCATCAACAAATGCAAAATGATTCAGACCTATAGAACAACAAAACAAATAGAACCAAAACTGAAACAGGGAGCTAGATTTCATTCAAAAACCTTCGAACTGAGAATGAAGCAGATATGATCTAATATGATCATAGGCAGAAACACAACAACCTGCAAACTGCAGAAGCAAGCACAACACAACAACCTGCAAACTCGCAAGAAACCAAGATCACAGGTTAGAGGAAAACTCCAGAACCAGATCTACATATTAGAGAATTACATATCAGAGACTCACCAAATAAAGTGGATGTGTTCATACACAATTGTTGTTACATAATAATGTGGTCTAACTCGAGTTAAGCTTCTTAAGTATAACATTAGCACTACTACTCTTTCAGAATTTATGTTACATGATAATATATGGGCCATAGTGTCATGTACTTAAGTATAACATTAACACTACTACTCTTTCACAATAAAACTCAAAATCGATAATCACTAACGCCTACAACTTCTTTCAACTATTAAAAGGAAGAAATAAGCAACTTACATAACTATGTCCATTAAACCAAGAGCTATTTTTAACTTATAAGTAACTCTCATTGACACAGATCATTTTGTCAATTAGTTCTTTGACATTCCTTTGAGACTTTTGATCATATACCTGAGGCTGTGTACTCCTCTTTCACACCCCTTCAGCATGACAAGTAGTGTTGAAGAGATCTTAGAAATTGAGTCTTTAGAATCCACTATCGCACCAGTAGAAAGAGGTTGGGTGGATGCTAGTACAAGAAGAAGAAATACTTTAGATATCTCTCCACTTGCTTCACCTTCCTTATTAACTTTCAGATTTAGACTTCCTCTTCATTGCCTGTTGAACATGCCTAGTAACATCATACACTACAATCTAAAAGTTTTGAAGTATAGATATTTTTCTTATTACTAGATATTATTCTTATTGCTATCAGACATGCAGATACATAAATTTCAAGAATGGGACTTTTGAAACAAGTAAGAATGAATGTCAAATAATCAAGTAAAAAGAATGAAACTTTTAAACCATAAAATTAGGCTGCAAATACAAATTACAATCATGATTAAATAAAGCACACCATGTGAATAAAACTAAAGCACCCGACTAGGGATGCCACCAATTACAAGTAGCAAATAACACTGAAACATAGTCTTACATGAGCGAAGTAGCTACACCTAAATTCAGCCCCAAAACAGCTGTTATAGCATTCTGCAACACTGCTATACAACCAAAACAGAAATACATAACAACACACACCAAACAAAAACACACACACAAACTATTATGTTGTCAATATGTTCTATGCATAACAAGATTTAACCTCCCAAATTTTAAGCACAAAGAATACAATATAAGCTTGATGAATAACAAACAAATATGCATTTGATTCTAATTCAAGTACCTTAATTCATTCACAATATGTTGCGGTTCAATGATCTCAAACTGAGATGCCTTAAAATCCTCTAGAGCATCAACCTGCACAATGGACACGTAAAGAACTAAAAACAAGGTATCTTTGAATCGCAAACATAGACGAGAACAACCAGTTTCATTGAAAACCAGAAAGAGAAATAAAAACACTCCTAAGCAAAGAACCAATTTTATCATTTTATCAAACGATGTCCGTTTTGAGCAAACGACCACTCGTTGGAAAGCTTAGGGTGTTAAGATTACATATGTAATTTTTGTTTTGAGGTTTAACCATCCAATTGGTTCAGTTTAACAAAATAGTGGGTATTGGTACAGAAACCGGACAGAAACTTTTCTCAAACTTGCAGGTAGCTTTTCTCCTACTATACTTAATGAAATTTGATAATTCTTGTGTCTAAACCGTAGGGAATTTCGTCTTCTTTGCATTGGATTCAAATTCATCATCATATGACCTATATTCCAAGAGTTATGCAAAATTTATCACATATATGCCATACGAATTCTGACCCAAAATTCCATAAAACTCAGCCATAACAACTTAACCTCACAGGATATTTGACATTAATCAAAAAAGAAAGAACAAAAACTTTGACATTAATCAAATTGGTTTACTTATCAAGAGTTGAATAAAACATTCACAAAAAACCTAATTTATTCAAACAGGATATTTGGCAGAACCTATTTGACGTTGGAGAAGTGATACCTATGGTGTTAGGGTTTAAAATCAGGATAAAAGAAGGCGAAGAATCAAAGGGAATCAGGTGAGGATTGAAGGAAAGAGAAGGTGTTTACCTGCGACATGGCGGTGATCAGTGAGTGTTACTACGACCATTAGTGAGACAGAAGAAGACGAAACTGAGATTGGACAACCACGACAGCGAGGACGACGAGTCCTTTTTCCGAGGAAGGTCAACGCAAGCCTTAGGCGTCGAGCCTATTGCAATGGCGCATCTTCAGCTTTGTAGTCGTCGACGGAATGACGAGATCTATGACTTTGATTTCTACGATCTATAGATCTGAGATTTTTCAAAATTTGATTCTCTAAAATTGATAAAAAGATAAAGAGTGGAAATGGGAAAGGCACAATTGAGTGTGAAAGATTTGGGAGAAAAACATTTTGGGTGCTTAGGGTGGAGGAGAAATGAGGGAGGCATTGATTGGTTTGTGGGGGAGAAGAAGAGTTTTGGAAAAGATGAGATGAGAAAGTGCAGAGAGAAAGTGTGTGTGACGGGTTTAATTTTTATAAAATTAAATTTTTATCAATAAAAATAATAGCCTCGGCTGGGCCGACTCTACATTTTTTAAAAAATAATGGGAAATTAGAAATTGTTGTAGAGTGCGTTAGTCCGACTCTAAGTGGATGCTATTAGCGTCGGTGTCGGTGGCCGACGCTAAATTTTGAGGCTAAAATCATGTTTTCTTGTAGTGAGAGGAGACAAATCTTACGCACGACAGTAAAACTAAATAGCATAAAGAGAAATAGCTAAATAAGGACTTTAAATTAAAGAAATTATCCAACAACCAGAATAGAGGTTCATCTTAGAACCCTAGCCTAAAAAGATTTAGTTACACATGGTAACTAAAGACAAAGTACAAAAGAAATAAAACATACCCTATAAATACTTGGAGTGAGGAGAGAAAATCATCCTTTGAAGCTTCTAGCGCTTGCCTTCCTTTTGAACCGCTTCGTTCTGAATGATAAATTATGAATGAGGATAGTGATATTTATGGGGAGAGTTTCCACCTAAAGTTGGGCTAAAATACTGGGATTTTTCCACCAAAAAGTCACAAAACAGCGCCTTGGCCCCGCAAGGAACAGACGCCTAGAACCATGTGACAGGCGCATGTGAGAGGAGTTTCAGGCGCCAGGCGCCAGGCTCCAGGCGCCTAGATGCATGCGCCAGGCGCCTCATCATGTGCCTAGGCGCACATAATTGTGTGCCAGGCGCATGTGAGTGATGTATGGGCTTCGAAACGCCTATTTCTTCGTCTTTTTGGGTGATTGCTTCCATATAAGATGTCTTGGAACTTGGGAACATAATTCCTCCCTTTGTAACGTCTTCTAAGGTCTCTTGAATCTTTATTCTTTCATCTTCCCAAGGTCTTCACAAATCTTCATATGTCTTGCTTTGCCGACTTGCACGATTTCTTTGTGAATTACATCTAAACACCCTAAAATTGCTATGTTTTGGGAAGAATAGAATTACATACTACAAATATAGAAAACATTACAAATGTCTCGAAATCATAATCAATTGCTCTAATACTCCTCTATTCTTGATGTAAAACCTCCTGAAAAACATGCTAAGAATAACGTAAGATGACTTGTCATCACCGACTAACCAACCCATCCACTTTCTCATTACCTATTCTCCCAATAAATACGAATAATTACATTAATACTATCTAACAACCAACTAATAATAACAATAATACTAATATTATATAATAATAATATTTAATAAACTAATATTAGAAATCGGGGTGTTACACACGGCCCTTGCCTTTGGAAATGGATTTGGTGCTATAAAATACAACACAGTTCTTATCTCAATCATTAGATTGTTTCACTAAAGCAGCAAATCTTGGTCCCCTTAGCTGCTTGAACCTTGTACATCTTTATGTAGAAACATAAATTAATCTTACAAATCTATCTATTGAACCATATGATTATGCACATCAACTTTCAAATAAATCGTATATTTACATATAAAAACAGAGTTGTTTGGTGTGTGTCAACTTTTTAATTTCATGTAATCACATTGTTTCATTTTATCTATTGTAATGCAACAGTTGCTTAATTATAAAATTTTACGAATGATTTTGCAAATTAAAAAACAAACATATAATATGAGGAATCACACTTAAAAGAAACATAAATTAGTGAAAGAATTTTAGAGAAAAAAAAAGTGAAACGCTCTAATTTAGTTACGGAATTAGAAAGAGATTTTATTTTTTGTCACTAATTTTTATCGATAATTTTTTTCTAGTAATGAATCAATAATTTATATTACATAAAATTTATCTAGAAATTTTACTTATGCTTCAAAAATACTCTAAAAATGGACAAGAAAGAACATGTAAGCAATATAAAAGTCAAGATGCTCTTTGGAGTATAAAAGTATATTCATATATATATCTTGTTGCAAATGGGTTCCACATAACAAGTGACTGTACGATCATGCTCCACCCCTTGAAGTGATTCTTATGACTAGTTAAAAATCATGCACTTTATTTATTTATTTATCAAAATTAACTATACAAGAAAAAAAAACGCTGAACCAGCAAAACAAATAAAAGGGGTGATTAATGAAGCACATGTTGAAATAAATGTCGACTATCTAATGCAGCTTTATCTTTAACGAAATAAAATATATAACTTTGTTAATTGTGGTGTAGTATGTTAGATACTTTTCACATGAAAAAAATATGTCAGAAACTTTAGGGTGGGCGTGCTTTAGGGCTTTTAACGTGTCTTCTTCCCAAACTATCCAACATTTCCCTCTCTTTGGTCTATATGACATGTAAAGAAAAACCACGTAGTCATCTGAATTTTTTATATTTTATTTATTTAATAAGTAAAATTAAAAATGTTATTGTATCAAAGTGATGCATCGACATCATTATATTTTATTTATGATTTATGATAAGGTAAAGACGATATTGCCAAACATTGACACTCTTAGATATCTTCTAAAATTAACAAAAAAAAAATCAATTTATTGAGTCACTTTTTTTTTTTTTTTATAAACGAAAAATTTAGATAAGGATAGACAGATCCAATGCATTAATATCTAGTTACACTGAAAATCTTTCCATAATGCTTTCTTTTGAGAGAGAGTTCTCAAGAGACAAGTCCCTAATAAATTGGTTTATTCAAGGTGTGATAAAAATACAACAATATATTCTTTTATAAAGTTGCCAAAGTGGTGTTACACAGCTTCCAAGCAGATTTTTGAGAGTCAATCTAATATTGAAGCTCGTGTTCTTTAATTCTATCAGACATTATATGCTTCAAATAATTTTTATTTTTATTTTTATTTTTTGTAAAATGGGAGCAGGAAGCTACCCTGAATATATATTGATGAAAAAGGAAACAAGATTAC
Source organism: Medicago ruthenica (assembly GCA_018208015.1). NCBI lineage: Eukaryota > Viridiplantae > Streptophyta > Magnoliopsida > Fabales > Fabaceae > Medicago > Medicago ruthenica. Next base: position 19,629,714 of record CM031372.1, read on the forward strand.
AAAAAAAGGAAAAGGGGACATTGATCAAAACCCTTTCAAGAACTAACTGAATCTGAAATTATGAAGACCAAGCTTGTTCCTAGCAAAGTCTTCCATAATTTCAGAGTGTACATCATTCCACCAATTAAAGTTCTGAGAATTAAAACCTATGGAAGCTAATCTATCTGCACAATGATTATCCTTTCTAAGAATATGAGTAACTGTAAAGTTCATAGATCTGCAAGCATTCAGACAGTTTAACCAACAATTTCTAACTTTCTAAGGAACAACTGAGATTGAGTTAAAAGCTAAAACAACCAGTTGAGAATCAGTCTCCAACCACAGGTTCACCCAGTTTTTCTCCACTACAATTTCAATTGCTAGCATAGCTGCAGTAAGCTCAGCAATGAGGGCATTTCCTTGGCCAATGAAACAAGAAAAACTGCCAAGATGATCAGAATTATGGTTTCTAAAAATCCCCTCACAAGCAGTTGTATTGTTAATGGCCGCTCCATCAGTATTACATTTCACCCAAGCCCAAATGGGAGGGAACCAGAGGACTTCCTTGATGGTAGGAGCTTTTGGAGGGGTGAAGGGAAACATTGAAAGATTTGAGAAGCACAAAATCAGACATTGAAGTGTTAGAGCATAGAAAAGTAGCTTTACCAACAAGGGAAACATCTGACAAGATTTTAGAAATTGAACATTTCCAATGCATAACTTTATCTTTGAATCTTCTTTGGTTTCTGGAAAACCAAATAGCATTGACAGTACTTACTATGACAGCTTGAATAAGGACTTTTCCTTGAGGGGACCATGCTTTGTGACAAATATCCCACCAATCTTGAGGAGAGTTAATGGTGTTGGAAACATTGATGTAGCTTCTAGGCCGATTCCACAAGTTAGTTGCAAAAACACAATAAAAAATGAGATGGTGTCGGGATTCAGCTTCATTGTAGCACAAACTACAAATAAAGGGAAGATGGCAGCCTCTTAGTTCCATGTTGTCATAAGTTGGGAGTTTCCCATGTAAAAAACGCCAGAGAAGTAAGGAATTTGAAGAGGGAATAGCATTGTTCCAAATAAGTTTGGTCCAACCTATCTGTTGGCCACTGGGACATTGAAAAGAGTAGGCCGATTTCAAAGAGAGATCACCTAAATCGGCGTGAATCCAAATAAGCTCATCATCTTTCTTTTCAACAGGAATAGTCGTGTTTTTAACTATTCTGAGGAGATCAGGAAAGACATTCAGCAAGGAATGAGGAATGGTCCATTGGTTGTTGTTGGTGATGAAACAATTGACAGTAGCTTTCAATCGTTGGGCTAAATCATTTGAAATTTGAAGCTGCTGGGATATAGGCTGACCACACCAATTATAAAGCCAGAAATTGATCATGTCCCCCTTCCCTAGTAGCCAGTATGAGTTTTTCATGATGATAGGAAATTGATGCTTGATGTTGCTCCAAGTTGAAGAATAGATGTGGTGATACATGCATCTCTTGTTTCTCAAAACTCTACTCTTAAGAAGCATAGACCATCGTTCTTCAAGTGAAATAGATCCCAACATAATTTCAAATTATAAGCTTTGTAAGGAAGGAAAGAGATCTTAGACCTAAGCCACCTTCATTGATAGGTTTACAACATTTATGCTAGGCTACAACGACTAGTTTCCTTTTTGTAATATCTCCACTCCAGATAAAATTCCTAATCCACATTTCAATTTCTTTGATTAAAGCAACATGCCAAGAATAGATGAGAATTGTGTGCATAATCATGTTGTGTATCAGTGATTTAACCAACTGGACTCTACCTGCAATAGTGAGAATAGAAGCTTTCCAGGCAGATAACTTGAGTTTAACTCTATCGGCAATGGCTTGAAAGTGGATAATTTTCGGCTTACCCTTAAAAATAGGAACCTTCAAATATATAAAGGGCAAGCTGCCAATGGAGAAGCAAAGCATTTGAGCAATGCTATTTTGTCTCTGAACTATCATGTTACCAGAGAAAAGGAAGGATTTAGCCGGATTAATAGACTAGCCTACACAAGAAGCATAAGAAACAAACAGATTTTGTAAAGCCTCTATGGAAGAAGAGTTTCCTTTACAAAAGATCACGATGTCATCAGCGTATAGAGAGTGAGAAGGAACCATAATGTTTCTAGAAGGCATGAAACTCCACATGGGCCGTTAGTAGTCCTAGGGGCTGTGGTGAAGACCGTGAGTACATCGCGGGGGCCGCTAGTAGTCCGCCCGGATGTTACAAATACCAAGATTGCAAAGAATGTTTGCCTCGATGAAAACTGCTAGTCAAATGACATGGCATCATTCGAATGGAATTCTCGGAGTGATGTGACACCCTTCTGATGGTGAAGCCTGGAAACACTTTGATCGAGTGATAAGTGGCAAGAAATGAATAAATCCATGTCTTTTATAAGGCTTTTTAGTTACTTGTTGTGCAAGTTATCTTAGGAAAAGCATGGAATTTATGAATAAATGCCAATTATTCTTTGTATACCTTATTCTTCCCCCATTTGTGTAGGAAAAAGCAAGCCAGGACCTGAAAATAGCAAGAAATCATCAAGAGAAGAATGAAGACTTTCGCCCAGCGACTGCTTGGCGAAGTCAGGCAGGGATTTTCAGGAGTTTTCAAAGTGTACTCTCGCCCAGCGATCCCTTGGCGAGAAGTTGGCGAAGTCAGGCAGGGATTTTCCAGAACAGGGGAAGTTTGATTTCGCCCAGCGAAATATTGGTCGCCCAGCGAAATCATCAAGGTGGTTTAATGCTGTAGAAGACGTGGCAGCATGCCATTGGCCAGTTTGTTGAATTCGCTGAGCGAAAGTTATATCACTGAGCGATATTTCACTTATCAGTTTTTGTATATAAGCTATCTTTCATCTTTTAGGTTATGATACTACTATTGTTAAGCTTTCATTAAGAACGAAATTTAGAGGTTTATTACCAGAGAATAGGGCTAAAAGAAGGGCACTTCAAAGGACAAAACAAGGAATCAAGTTTAGATCATTCAAGGGTTTTTGAGAAATCAAAACTAGCATTGATCTTCATCTTTACTCCAGCTTTTGTATTGTTGACATGAGAATGATCAACTAAATCTCCTTTGTTGGGATTAGAGGTAATGAATCAAGCTAGATGTAATCTATTTGATCATGCAAATATTTGATTCTAGAGTTTTATAATATATTGAAAGTTATTCTTGTTATTCAATCTTATTTATGGTTTAGTGTTATTGACAAATACATTTAAATCTAGGGTTAGAATACTTTTCTATTAAAACAAGTGTTCTAGACATGGAACTATGTTTTGATAATCACTTAAAACATCAATACTTAATGCTTTTGGATCGTTTAATAGATTGGGAAATCGTCGATTAAACGATACAATCGATCTCACAACTTTATTTGGACACGAATAATGTTGTCGAGTGATGTGTGATAATATCGTTAAGAAGAGATTAAAACTAGAATCCTTTTATCATGATCATTAGAACATTATCGATGTTTGATTTATGACTTTGATACCGACGCTTTTATGCCCTATTGCTCGTAGTATTTATTTATATTGTGGAAGTCGAGTAGGTTTTAGTAAACAAAATTTGAAACCCTAACTTAAAATGATAATCGATGTTGAATGGTTTAAGATATCACGTAAATCCCTGTGGAGACGATCCTAATATACTCACGTGTAGATAGGAAATTATAATGTGAGGAAAAACCTTTCATCAAAATGGCGCCGTTGCCGGGGATTATAACGCTTAGATATCATAAACATCGCAACTAAAATTATTGTTTTAAGCAATTTTGCAGAAAATTCTTTTATGTATATAACTATCATTTTTTATCCATCTTGTTGCTAATTTGTTTGGTCAGTTTGTTGAATTCCGTATATGCGAGGTAAAACACAAGAAGACCAACTGATGTTTAATTCAGAAATAGAGAGGACTGCTAGAAGAAATAATAGCAGAAATTGGAAGAAAAGGCAGCAAGCTAAGAGGCAGCAAGAAGGACCATCTCTTTCAATTCCTTCATTAGTTCCAATACAAGAATTACCAATGGCGGGAGAAGGAGAAGGTACTGGATGCTCAGGTGGTAGTGGGATGCCTTGTCATAACAGCCCACGACGCCTTGCACAATTGGGAAAGTCGCCAAGGACAACAAAGCAAACGGAGATGAAGACGGGGATTATCCAAATTCTGTATGCTAACCCTTTCTCGGGTTTAGATCATGAGGATCCATTTCAACATCTGACAAAGTTCTATGAGATAGCTGGTACTTTAGGAGAAACGGAGAATAATGAGGAAGCAATATTCATGAGAATGTTTCCTCATTCATTGATTGGAAAGGCAAAGGAATGGTACTTGGATCAACCCCCACAAGTGATGACTAATTGGAACACTCTTGAGGAGAAATTCCTTGAGAGATTCTTTCCACAAAATCGATTTATGGAGGCCAAGACAACCATAGCCGTCTTTTCTCAAGGCTCAAGTGAGACACTTTGTGAAGCTTGGGAGCGATTCAAGTCAATGCTAAGAAGATGTCCAAACCACGGTTTTGATGATTTAACTCAAATTCATCTTTTCCGCAATGGGATGCAACAACAATCGAAGCTTTTACTTGATGCAGCTGCGGGTGGATCATTAATGGCGAAGAGTGCTGAAGATGCTGTTTCAATTATTGAGAGAATGGCACTCAATGACCATCAGGCTCACCACAACTGAAATTCGGGTCAAAGAAAAGCTGGTATTTTGGACTTGGGAACCAATGACGCTATTCTTGCACAAAATAAGCTTTTAACTCAACAAGTGGAAGAATTAACAAGAAAGATGGAAAATCTTCCACAACAAATGAAGGAGATGCAAAATGAACAAAGAAGACATCATCAAGTCGCATCTTGCGAGCTTTGTTCAGGCGATCATCCCACTGGATTTTGTCCACCGCCAACTGAAGAAGTAAGCTATGTCGGTAACCAACAAAGGCCGAATCAGTTTCAAGGTCAATATCAAAGCCATAACAACAATTTCCCAAGAGGAAATCACCCAAATTATGGCCCACCATGGAGACAAGAGGCTGGTCCTTCCAACCGACAACCTTACAATAATTTCAATCAATCCGCACCACAACAAAACCGTTCACAAAGTACTGACGAGACATTGAACCAGTTTATGCAAATGTCCATGGCAAACTAGAAAAATACCGATGCTTCCATTAAAAACCTTGAAACCCAAGTAGGCCAAATGGCTCAACAACTTGCTCAAGCCACACAACAAGGCGGAACCTTTACCGCCAACACTCAACCCAACCCAAAAAACCAAGCATCAAAATGACAATTAAGTCATTTTGATGCAACCGACCTTGCAGAAAAAGACCATTGCAAGGCAATTGCTACAAGAAGTGGGAAGGTAGTTGGTAGGGGAATAGGAGATAATCTTGAAGTGGAGAGAAAAGTTGTTGAAGATCATGATGAAGTGAATGATGAAGGAAGTGAGAAGGAAATGGAGGGAGAAAATAATGAGGAAGTAGTTGAAAAGAATAAGGAGGTAGTTGAAAATGAAAACAATGAGAAGAAGAAAGATGTGGAGAAGGAGAGGGGCAAGAATCAAGAAGTTGTAAATAATGCACCAACTCAACATCTACCATATCCAACTACTCCAGCTAGGAAAGATAAAGAAAGGCAATTTGCAAGGTTCCTAGACATTTTCAAAAGATTGCAAATCAATATTCCATTCTCGGAAGCCTTAGAGTAAATGCCTACGTATGCCAAATTCATGAAAGAAATTCTTTCCAAGAAGAGGAGGTACTATGATGAAGAGACAATTCAGCTTGATGCTAATTGTAGTGCAATCATCCAAAGAACATTGCCAATAAAGGAGAAAGATCCGGGGAAAGTTACATTACCGGTATCTATAGGCAATGTGAATGTCGGCAAAGCACTCATCGATCTTGGTTCAAGTATCAACCTAATCCCACTCTCTGTTGTCAAAAAGATTGGTGATTTGGTTGTGAAAAGAACAAATTTGACGTTGCAACTGGCCGACAAATCTGTCACACGTCCGTTGGGAATAGCTCAAGATGTTTTGGTGAAAGTCGACAAATTCCTGTTTCCCATCGACTTTGTGGTGATGGATATCCCGGAGGATGATGATGTGCCACTAATTCTTGGAAGAACATTTATGCAAACGGCAAGAATGATGATTGATCTTGACGGAGGTCTAATGAAAGTCCGTGTGGACGATGAAGAAGTCAATTTCAACATCAATGAAGCTATGAAGTACCCTAGTGATAAAGGTGCATGTTTCAAGATGGATGCAACTGATGAAATAATTGTTGATGCAAGGGAACAGCTGCATAATTTGACACCTCTTGAAAGAGTTTTGACGGATGCACTTAATATCATAGGGGAGGAAGATGAGAAAGAGATAGAAGAATGTTTGAAGGAGCTGGATTCGTTAAAGGAAATTCCTCCTCAAAAAGCAATAATTGAGGAAGTGACGAATGAAGCCAAAGTTGAAGAAATGAAGCCGGAGATGAAAATTCTACCCTCACACTTGAAGTATGTTTTCCTGGAAAAAGTGGGTAACAAACCGGTTATCATAAGTAGCTCCTTGTCAAGCAACGAAGAAACCAAATTGGTGGAAATTTTGAAGTCTAACAAAGAAGCAATAGGCTGGACATTATCCGACTTGAAAGGGATAAGTCCATCTTATTGTATACATAAGATCATGATGGAGGAAGATTACAAACCGGTAGCGCAACCTCAACTTCGGCTAAACCCAAATATGAAGGAAGTAGTCCGGAAGGAAGTGGTTAAACTACTTGAAGCCGGCATTATTTATCCGATCTCGGATAGTACTTGGGTTAGCCCGGTTCAAGTTGTCCCTAAGAAGGGAGGTATGACGGTAATCACAAATGAGAAGAATGAGCTCATACCGACAAGAACCGTCACCGGTTGGAGGATGTGTATTGATTACTGGAGACTCAACAAAGCTACAAGGAAAGATCATTTTCCTCTACCATTCATGGATCAAATGCTAGAAAGACTGTCCGGTCAAGCGTATTATTGTTTCCTTGATGGATATTCGGGTTATAATCAAATATCGGTGAATCCAGAAGATCATGAGAAGACAGCTTTTACTTGTCCATTTGGAGTTTTTGCATATCGACGCATGCCGTTCGGGTTATGTAATGCTCCAGCAACATTTCAACGATGCATGCAAGCAATTTTTGTTGATTTGATAGAGAAGAGCATTGAAGTGTTTATGGATGATTTTTCTGTCTTCGGTTCATCCTTTGATTTATGCTTGAAGAATCTTGACACGGTACTGAAGCGGTGCAAGGAAACCAACTTGGTACTCAATTGGGAGAAATGTCATTTCATGGTAACCGAGGGTATTGTCCTTGGTCACAAGATTTCGTCCAAGGGTATTGAAGTTGACAAAGCAAAAGTTGATGTGATAGGCAAGCTTCCACCACCAATCAATGTCAAAGGCATCCGAAGTTTTCTTGGCCTCGCCGGATTCTATCGGAGGTTTATCAAAGACTTCTCAAAGATTGCAAAGCCATTGAGCAATTTGCTCAACAAAGATAAGTCTTTTGAATTTGATAATGATTGTATGAATGCTTTTGAATGTTTGAAAGAAAGTTTGACATCCGCACCCATAATCACCGCACCAAATTGGAATTTTGATTTTGAACTCATGTGCGATGCGAGTGATTATGCGGTTGGAGCGGTGTTATGTCAACGCAAAAACAAAATTTTTCATGCTATACACTATGCAAGTAAAGTTTTAAATGATGCTCAAATCAATTATGCTACCACAGAAAAAGAATTACTTGCTATTGTGTTTGCAATAGAAAAATTTCGTTCTTATCTCATTGGTTCAAAAATTGTTATCTATACTGACCATGCAGCCATAAAGTATTTAATCACCAAACCCGATTCTAAACCGAGACTCATCCGATGGATGTTGCTTCTCCAAGAGTTTGATTTGGAGATTAAAGACAAAAAGGGGACTGAGAACCTTGTGGCTGATCACCTTTCAAGGTTGGTGAACAATGAGGTGACTAAGAATGAGAGAGAAATTCTTGAAGAGTGTCCGGATGAGAAGTTGCTAATGGTGCAAGAAAGACCATGGTTTGCTGACATGGCAAATTATAAAGCAACGGGGTTCATTCCGGAGGATTTTACATGGCAAATGAAGAAGAAGTTGATGAGAGACTCAACTCATTATGTATGGGATGACCCATATCTCTTCAAGATTGGAGCTGACCACCTTTTAAGGAGATGTGTTGCTATAGAAGAAGCCAAAGACATCATGTGGCATTGTCACAATTCGCCATATGGTGGTCATTACAATGGTGAAAGAACTGCAGCAAAGGTTCTTCAAGCAGGCTTCTATTGGCCCACTCTATTCAAAGACGCATATGAACATGTGAAGAGTTGTGAGAGTTGCCAGAAAACTGGAGGAATTTCAAGAAGAAATGAGATGCCTCTACAAAGCATCCTTGAAGTCGAAGTTTTTGACTGTTGGGGTATTGACTTTGTTGGGCCATTTCCATCCTCCATGTCCAATGAATACATTTTGGTAGCCGTCGACTATGTGTCTAAGTGGGTAGAGGCAATTGCATCCCCAAAAGCTGATAGCAAAACGGTGGTCAAATTTCTCAAAAGAAACATCTTTTCCCGTTTTGGAACTCCTCGAGTGCTTATAAGTGATCGAGGTTCTCACTTCTGCAATTCACAATTAGCAAAAGCACTTGAGCACTACGGAGTCAAACACAAGGTAGCTTCACCATATCATCCACAGACCAACGGTCAAGCCGAGGTATCCAACCGTGAAATCAAAAGGATACTTGAGAAGACCGTGTCATCATCGAGGAAGGATTGGTCAATGAAACTTGATGAAGCGTTGTGGGCCTATAGGACCGCATGCAAAGCTCCTACGGGTTTCACACCATTTCAGTTGGTGTATGGGAAAGCACGCCACTTGCCGGTAGAGTTGGAGCATAAAGCGTTTTGGGCGCTAAAGTTTTTGAACTTTGACCAAGAGCAAGCGGGGGAGAAGAGAAAGCTCCAAATGAACGAATTGGAAGAAATGCGTGACCAAGCATATCAATCAAGCAAGCTCTATAAAGAAAAGGTCAAGAGGTATCATGACAAGAAGATTATGAAGAGGCAATTCAGGCCCGATCAAATGGTGTTGCTATTCAATGCAAGATTGAAACTATTTCCGGGTAAATTGAAATCAAAGTGGTCCGGCCCTTTCATGATTAAAGAAGTCAGGCCTACTACAAGAAATTTGGCATTTTGCGACACTTACTTTGCGACCCTTGGCTTAGAACCGTCGCAGATTACACTTTTGCGACTGTTATTGCGACTGTTAGGCTTAAGGGTCGCAGGTTTTATACATTTTTTTTAAACACCCTTCACAAAATATTTTTTCCAATTCATCTTCATTCTCAGGCGCGCGTACACACCTTTTCATTTCCCTCTTCTTCTTATTTTTTTTCTTTAATGAAATTTTCATTTTCCCTCTTAGCAGAAATAGTTAGGGTTCCTTCTCACTCCATTTTCCCTCTTTGTGCTTCTTTACCTCACCGATTCACTCACAGCCGTATCCTTGCAAACCCCTTTTGAATCTCTCTCTCTCTCTCTCTCTCTCTCTCGAAATTCCTTCAAACACATCGCAAACCCCTCTCTCAAATCCCTAATATTTGTCTCGTAAATCCCTCTCTTAGTTTACAACTCACAAATTCAGGATTTTGTCAATTGGAAGTTAGGGTTTTGTCTAGGTTTCTTCAAAATTTGTCACTTGGAAGTGATAACTGGGGTAAATTTCTTCTCTGAATTTTAACTTTTGTTGTTGTTTCACCTTTGAATGAACTTCATTAGGATTAAATATAAATTTTTAGGAATTTCCTTTTGATTCTTGTTTTTGGGTATTCTTTGAAGATATCTATTTAGGTCTAGATTATGTTTTTGTTGTTTTAATTATTTGGGTCTTCATTGAGTTTATGTAGTGACTTTTTTTGTTGATTTCTGATAGGTTTTTTTTGTTTCTAATAATGGGTATTTGAAAAAAAAAATTAACCTTTTTATGTTGCTAAATCTTTGGTTGATTTTTATCTTTGTGCTGTTCTGCTATCTGCATTTAGCCAGTTCTATTTGTCTGGCTCTGTGGTGTCATGTCCATGGTGTTCAGATGAGATAGTTACTCGGACCTGAGTTCATCAGGAAAGTTGGGTAGTGTGGCTGAAATTACATTAGTGTCTAGGTATTTGTTTTGGGGATGGTAATTGGGTATCCTACAATTATGTCGCTTAAAACTGCAACCTGCATCCTGATAATGAAAGTATTATGATTGTTTATTGAATTCGAATAATGGGATATGACTAAGGAATACTACATCCCGAGTTGTGAGTTTAAGGTTCTCCTTCATTGCAGCTTGATTTTGGATGTGGATCTGGAAGCTTGTTGGAAGCATTGCTAAATTACACAACTTCGTTGGAGAAAATTGCTGGTGTTGATATTTCACAAAAGGGTCTTACACGTGCTGCAAAGGTTTACATGCACTTTCCTATCTCAAAATTTGCATTTTAGTTTTTTTAAGTAGAGTACTTAGGGTTTAGGCTTAGATGTGCAAGAAAAAAAGTGTCTTCTATTGTTTGGAATATATAATATCAGGGAGCGCTGTCTGCACAAGATTGATCCTAAATATGCCAAAGTAATGCCTTTTGTCTGACCGTGAATTCAAGATAATGGAACAGATTTTTATTGAATGGGTATTTGAAAAAAAAATTAACCTTTTTATGTTGCTAAATCTTTGGTTGATTTTTATCTTTAATTGTGCTGTTCTGCTATCTTTGTGTTGTTCTATATTTGACACTGTTATGGTAGCAGCACTTGTTGCACTATTTATGGATTTTTCAGTTGTAGCATCACTTGTTCCACTTTGCTCCTCTGTCATGGCTCTTGTTTTGTTTCTTTCATGAGCAGTAGTAATAGTATAAACAATAAATCGTTGGTTGATTTTTATCTTTAATTGTGTTGTTCTGCTATCTTTGTGTTGTTCTATATTTGACACTGTTATGGTAGCAGCACTTGTTGCACTGTTATGGATTTTTCAGTTGTAGCATCACTTGTTGCACTTTGCTCCTCTGTCATGGCTCTTGTTTTGTTTCTTTTATGAGCAGTAGTAATAGTATAAACAATAAATGTTTGGTTGATTTTTATCTTTAATTGTGTTGTTCTGCTATCTTTGTGTTGTTCTATATTTGACACTGTTTTGGTAGCAGCACTTGTTGCACTGTTATGGATTTTTCAGTTGTAGCATCACTTGTTGCACTTTGCTCCTCTGTCATGGCTCTTGTTTTGTTTCTTTCTTTCATCAGCCACCCCTGCTTGAGGCTCGCTGAAAACAATGGTTGATGTAGAAATTGTATTTTTGTGTAAATGGTTGTGTCTAGATAGAACACACCTTTGTATTTTTAATAAAAATATAAATCAGTTACAATTAACGCTATTTAAGCATAATCGATATGACAACTAGCCAATCATAATGTTAGATCTCTCATAATGTTAGATCTCTAAATGATTTTAACCTTGGCGAACAGCAATCACCAATTCAGTGTTTAATGAGTGTGTCATTAGCCAACTATAAATGGCAGAACAGAATACTACCAAACCACTTACCTTGAATAAAAACGACTACCTGATTTGGTGGATTGTTTATACTATCAAATCCCTCTTGGTTTAGGGAGCATTGCTTGTTTTGCTACTGCCATAGTTGTGTAGTTAGCTTGTTTAATGCCTATTTGGTGGATTGATGCCAACAATTTTTTGGCGGATGTGCAGTTAGCTTCTTATGTTAGATTGCTACTGCTATATTAGAGGCTTTTGTGTTTTCTTTTTTGTCCAGTCTGCTCCGCTTGAGTGGATTGAGACCTTAATAATATTAGTCGTTAAAAAAAAAAGTAAAGATTAGTGCTTGCCGGTTCCATTTGTGGTGTTCACTCATTTAGTTGTTTTTTATATTGCAGAAAGCTAAGCAAGAGAAGTTAGAGAAGGTTGCTCACAAGGTATGTCCTGAAATTTCACTTCTTATTCTTTTAATTGTTTTTTTTCTTCATATTTTTAATTGTTTTTTGGTTCCATTGGAAAAATCATGCTGAAAAGGACTTGAAGCGATGGCATCATCATATGAGGAGAATCGGCTCAAAAGAATTGCAGAGAATCAAGTTAGGATACAGGCTCTCAACTGCCTCATCTCTCTCAATCCCTTCACAAATCCTCATCGGTTAGTAATAATCTAAAACTGACATAACATGCTTCGCCTTTTGTATTTGGCTTATTGAATATGCTTATTCTGCCATTCATACTCTGAATTTCAAACTTCAGTGAAGCTTGTTTGTTTTTTAGTTATTGTTTTGCTTGGTTTTATTATTTTGATTGACCCTATTGCAATTTTATCTAAAATGCAGAACCTTTTTATTTTTAAATAATGGGGACGTAGTCTTATGAATCATAATTCATAAACAAGGAAATAGTAGCAATGAAAAGAAAATGATTTCATCATCTGATGTTGAGGCTTTAAAAACCTTTTTGGAAGATAACAAGATGCTTCTCTTTGGTGTCTCCCTTCTCGGATTGTGGCTTGTAAATCATCATGCTCATTGAAGAAACCAAATGTCTCTTCATTCTTCACCACTGCTCAAAACAGGTGTTTGACATTATAATAGATGGATTTTAGTTTTAATTCTGATTAATGGGTTATTCATAATGACCATCTACGGACACATTATATGGAATTACATTACTTTCATCATGTTACTATTTTCAATAACCCAGTGAGCAAGAAAAATCAACTTGGGTTCTGTATATGACATTTTGTTAGTTATAGTATGGAATGAAGTCTAGTTATCAACTATGGATCAACTTTGAATGTGGACAAAATAGAATCTCTTTAGCATCAGAGAAGCAGGTGAAGGCCAACTCTGATGTTGTTGGGTTGCTTGTAAAACACAAGCTATGTCATACAAAATTGTTATCTTTGCCTCAATTTTATGTCTGTTTTTCCACTCATTCTGAACTTATAAATTAAAGAGTCATCAGATAGAGAAAAAGGTTCAGACGGATACACTTTTGAAGTTAAATTAAGTACTATGATCCATAGTCCATTTTGCTGGAAGTAATTGGTGAAGATGACAAGAAATTGACAACTTCAATTGGTGACTGCTTTGAAGTAATTTAAAACAAGTACAATAGTTCAGGCCGTGCCAAGACCAACTCCAATCCAACTGGGATGAAATATGTGGGTCAGTTAGTATCTAACCAAAAGGCATTTAGCTTATTTGTGAGCTTTTATTCAATCTCTATATCAACTTTTTGTTTATTTACTTGACAATATTTTGTTTCCTTTTGCTGAAGATCTGATCAATATAGTTCAATGATTATAGGTATTGAGTTTCTTTGGTAACAAAATGTATGGCTACTTTCTTCATTTTAAGGTATTACATCTCCTTCTCCAACTGGCTTTTTGAATGTTATTAAGCATGCATTATGTTTAAATTAATGATCAACTCCACTCTTTTCTTCTTATTTATCTTTTCTCTGTCTCTATAATGTCATGACGCTACATTGATGGCATAAGCATAGCATAACCTACAAAAGAAGTATTTGTTAAATGAGTATTCTTTTTTATTTTCTCTCTTTGGTTCAAATTCACAATTGTACATGGACAACAGCTACATCATATTTGACAAGTATCCTTATCAAATTGTAGAAAACGCCGTGATTAGTAGAACTTTGTGTTTGCAAGGTGATATAGCCAGAGAATGTATTAAGGTGAACAAGAGAATACCATTCCGTATGGTATTTATGGTCAAATTCTGGGACATGGATAGTACAAGCTTGTTGACAAGTTTTGATGCAGATGGTGGATTACTGGTAATTATTGATTTGGCATCTTGTTTTGTTTTCTGATGATGATGATGATAACTTCGTTATATAGTAATACATGTCTTTGAAACCTGCAGGCTTCTCCACAAGTGACAATGGAGTTAAAATTTTAGCAAATGCAGAAGGTATTAGACTGCTCCGAACTGTGGAGAATCGTGCATTTGATACTAATTTCTGAAGCAGATTATTAATTTTCCAATTTAGATCTAGAATAGACTAAATTGTCTTGAGTATGTTGATTATTGAGTTTGCTTAAAGTTTTGGATGAATAAACTATGTACTTTATCTATTCTTTTGATTGTTACTCTTGAAAGAATTATATGAATGAGATTTATATATTTTTAGTTATATATTTATGTATATTAAGTATTTATTAATTAATATATTTATTTAAAATTGTCAACAAAAATTGCCCCATTATTTTTTTTTTAAAAAAACTAAACATTTGCGACTGTTGTGAGGGGTCGCAAGCCCATTTAAATTTGATTAAAACGCCTACTTTGCGACTGTTGTGAGGGGTCGCAATAGCCTTTGCGACTGTTGGTGCGACTGTTGGTTGAACAGTCGCAAAATACCCTTTGCGACCCCAATTTCTGTGTCTGTTGGGGAACAGTCGCAAAGGGATATCTGCGACCCTTCTAACAGTCGCAATCCATGATTTCAGAAGTCGCAAAATACCTTTTTTCTTAGACCTAAGCCACCTTCATTGATAGGTTTACAACATTTATGCTAGGCTACAACGACTAGTTTCCTTTTTGTAATATCTCCACTCCAGATAAAATTCCTAATCCACATTTCAATTTCTTTGATTAAAGCAACATGCCAAGAATAGATGAGAATTGTGTGCATAATCATGTTGTGTATCAGTGATTTAACCAACTGGACTCTACCTGCAATAGTGAGAATAGAAGCTTTCCAGGCAGATAACTTGAGTTTAACTCTATCGGCAATGGCTTGAAAGTGGATAATTTTCGGCTTACCCTTAAAAATAGGAACCTTCAAATATATAAAGGGCAAGCTGCCAATGGAGAAGCAAAGCATTTGAGCAATGCTATTTTGTCTCTGAACTATCATGTTACCAGAGAAAAGGAAGGATTTAGCCGGATTAATAGACTAGCCTACACAAGAAGCATAAGAAACAAACAGATTTTGTAAAGCCTCTATGGAAGAAGAGTTTCCTTTACAAAAGATCACGATGTCATCAGCGTATAGAGAGTGAGAAGGAACCATAATGTTTCTAGAAGGCATGAAACTCCACATGGGCCGTTAGTAGTCCTAGGGGCTGTGGAGAAGACCGTGGGTACATCGCGGGGGCCGCTAGTAGTCCGCCCGGATGTTATAAATACCAAGATTGCAAAGAATGTTTGCCTCGATGAAAACTGCTAGTCAAATGACATGGCATCATTCGAATGGAATTCTCGGAGTGATGTGACACCCTTCTGATGGTGAAGCGTGGAAACACTTTGATCGAGTGATAAGTGGCAAGAAATGAATAAATCCATGTCTTTTATAAGGCTTTTTAGTTACTTGTTGTGCAAGTTATCTTAGGAAAAGCATGGAATTTATGAATAAATGCCAATTATTCTTTGTATACCTTATTCTTCCCCCATTTGTGTAGGAAAAAGCAAGCCAGGACCTGAAAATAGCAAGAAATCATCAAGAGAAGAATGAAGACTTTCGCCCAGCGACTGCTTGGCGAAGTCAGGCAGGGATTTTCAGGAGTTTTCAAAGTGTACTCTCGCCCAGCGATCCCTTGGCGAGAAGTTGGCGAAGTCAGGCAGGGATTTTCCAGAACAGGGGAAGTTTGATTTCGCCCAGCGAAATATTGGTCGCCCAGCGAAATCATCAAGGCGGTTTAATGCTGTAGAAGACGTGGCAGCATGCCATTGGCCAGTTTGTTGAATTCGCTGAGCGAAAGTTATATCACTGAGCGATATTTCACTTATCAGTTTTTGTATATAAGCTATCTTTCATCTTTTAGGTTATGATACTACTATTGTTAAGCTTTCATTAAGAACGAAATTTAGAGGTTTATTACCAGAGAATAGGGCTAAAAGAAGGGCACTTCAAAGGACAAAACAAGGAATCAAGTTTAGATCATTCAAGGGTTTTTGAGAAATCAAAACTAGCATTGATCTTCATCTTTACTCCAGCTTTTGTATTGTTGACATGAGAATGATCAACTAAATCTCCTTTGTTGGGATTAGAGGTAATGAATCAAGCTAGATGTAATCTATTTGATCATGCAAATATTTGATTCTAGAGTTTTATAATATATTGAAAGTTATTCTTGTTATTCAATCTTATTTATGGTTTAGTGTTATTGACAAATACATTTAAATCTAGGGTTAGAATACTTTTCTATTAAAACAAGTGTTCTAGACATGGAACTATGTTTTGATAATCACTTAAAACATCAATACTTAATGCTTTTGGATCGTTTAATAGATTGGGAAATCGTCGATTAAACGATACAATCGATCTCACAACTTTATTTGGACACGAATAATGTTGTCGAGTGATGTGTGATAATATCGTTAAGAAGAGATTAAAACTAGAATCCTTTTATCATGATCATTAGAACATTATCGATGTTTGATTTATGACTTTGATACCGACGCTTTTATGCCCTATTGCTCGTAGTATTTATTTATATTGTGGAAGTCGAGTAGGTTTTAGTAAACAAAATTTGAAACCCTAACTTAAAATGATAATCGATGTTGAATGGTTTAAGATATCACGTAAATCCCTGTGGAGACGATCCTAATATACTCACGTGTAGATAGGAAATTATAATGTGAGGAAAAACCTTTCATCAAAATGGCGCCGTTGCCGGGGATTATAACGCTTAGATATCATAAACATCGCAACTAAAATTATTGTTTTAAGCAATTTTGCAGAAAATTCTTTTATGTATATAACTATCATTTTTTATCCATCTTGTTGCTAATTTGTTTGGTCAGTTTGTTGAATTCCGTATATGCGAGGTAAAACACAAGAAGACCAACTGATGTTTAATTCAGAAATAGAGAGGACTGCTAGAAGAAATAATAGCAGAAATTGGAAGAAAAGGCAGCAAGCTAAGAGGCAGCAAGAAGGACCATCTCTTTCAATTCCTTCATTAGTTCCAATACAAGAATTACCAATGGCGGGAGAAGGAGAAGGTACTGGATGCTCAGGTGGTAGTGGGATGCCTTGTCATAACAGCCCACGACGCCTTGCACAATTGGGAAAGTCGCCAAGGACAACAAAGCAAACGGAGATGAAGACGGGGATTATCCAAATTCTGTATGCTAACCCTTTCTCGGGTTTAGATCATGAGGATCCATTTCAACATCTGACAAAGTTCTATGAGATAGCTGGTACTTTAGGAGAAACGGAGAATAATGAGGAAGCAATATTCATGAGAATGTTTCCTCATTCATTGATTGGAAAGGCAAAGGAATGGTACTTGGATCAACCCCCACAAGTGATGACTAATTGGAACACTCTTGAGGAGAAATTCCTTGAGAGATTCTTTCCACAAAATCGATTTATGGAGGCCAAGACAACCATAGCCGTCTTTTCTCAAGGCTCAAGTGAGACACTTTGTGAAGCTTGGGAGCGATTCAAGTCAATGCTAAGAAGATGTCCAAACCACGGTTTTGATGATTTAACTCAAATTCATCTTTTCCGCAATGGGATGCAACAACAATCGAAGCTTTTACTTGATGCAGCTGCGGGTGGATCATTAATGGCGAAGAGTGCTGAAGATGCTGTTTCAATTATTGAGAGAATGGCACTCAATGACCATCAGGCTCACCACAACTGAAATTCGGGTCAAAGAAAAGCTGGTATTTTGGACTTGGGAACCAATGACGCTATTCTTGCACAAAATAAGCTTTTAACTCAACAAGTGGAAGAATTAACAAGAAAGATGGAAAATCTTCCACAACAAATGAAGGAGATGCAAAATGAACAAAGAAGACATCATCAAGTCGCATCTTGCGAGCTTTGTTCAGGCGATCATCCCACTGGATTTTGTCCACCGCCAACTGAAGAAGTAAGCTATGTCGGTAACCAACAAAGGCCGAATCAGTTTCAAGGTCAATATCAAAGCCATAACAACAATTTCCCAAGAGGAAATCACCCAAATTATGGCCCACCATGGAGACAAGAGGCTGGTCCTTCCAACCGACAACCTTACAATAATTTCAATCAATCCGCACCACAACAAAACCGTTCACAAAGTACTGACGAGACATTGAACCAGTTTATGCAAATGTCCATGGCAAACTAGAAAAATACCGATGCTTCCATTAAAAACCTTGAAACCCAAGTAGGCCAAATGGCTCAACAACTTGCTCAAGCCACACAACAAGGCGGAACCTTTACCGCCAACACTCAACCCAACCCAAAAAACCAAGCATCAAAATGACAATTAAGTCATTTTGATGCAACCGACCTTGCAGAAAAAGACCATTGCAAGGCAATTGCTACAAGAAGTGGGAAGGTAGTTGGTAGGGGAATAGGAGATAATCTTGAAGTGGAGAGAAAAGTTGTTGAAGATCATGATGAAGTGAATGATGAAGGAAGTGAGAAGGAAATGGAGGGAGAAAATAATGAGGAAGTAGTTGAAAAGAATAAAGAGGTAGTTGAAAATGAAAACAATGAGAAGAAGAAAGATGTGGAGAAGGAGAGGGGCAAGAATCAAGAAGTTGTAAATAATGCACCAACTCAACATCTACCATATCCAACTACTCCAGCTAGGAAAGATAAAGAAAGGCAATTTGCAAGGTTCCTAGACATTTTCAAAAGATTGCAAATCAATATTCCATTCTCGGAAGCCTTAGAGTAAATGCCTACGTATGCCAAATTCATGAAAGAAATTCTTTCCAAGAAGAGGAGGTACTATGATGAAGAGACAATTCAGCTTGATGCTAATTGTAGTGCAATCATCCAAAGAACATTGCCAATAAAGGAGAAAGATCCGGGGAAAGTTACATTACCGGTATCTATAGGCAATGTGAATGTCGGCAAAGCACTCATCGATCTTGGTTCAAGTATCAACCTAATCCCACTCTCTGTTGTCAAAAAGATTGGTGATTTGGTTGTGAAAAGAACAAATTTGACGTTGCAACTGGCCGACAAATCTGTCACACGTCCGTTGGGAATAGCTGAAGATGTTTTGGTGAAAGTCGACAAATTCCTGTTTCCCATCGACTTTGTGGTGATGGATATCCCGGAGGATGATGATGTGCCACTAATTCTTGGAAGAACATTTATGCAAACGGCAAGAATGATGATTGATCTTGACGGAGGTCTAATGAAAGTCCGTGTGGACGATGAAGAAGTCAATTTCAACATCAATGAAGCTATGAAGTACCCTAGTGATAAAGGTGCATGTTTCAAGATGGATGCAACTGATGAAATAATTGTTGATGCAAGGGAACAGCTGCATAATTTGACACCTCTTGAAAGAGTTTTGACGGATGCACTTAATATCATAGGGGAGGAAGATGAGAAAGAGATAGAAGAATGTTTGAAGGAGCTGGATTCGTTAAAGGAAATTCCTCCTCAAAAAGCAATAATTGAGGAAGTGACGAATGAAGCCAAAGTTGAAGAAATGAAGCCGGAGATGAAAATTCTACCCTCACACTTGAAGTATGTTTTCCTGGAAAAAGTGGGTAACAAACCGGTTATCATAAGTAGCTCCTTGTCAAGCAACGAAGAAACCAAATTGGTGGAAATTTTGAAGTCTAACAAAGAAGCAATAGGCTGGACATTATCCGACTTGAAAGGGATAAGTCCATCTTATTGTATACATAAGATCATGATGGAGGAAGATTACAAACCGGTAGCGCAACCTCAACTTCGGCTAAACCCAAATATGAAGGAAGTAGTCCGGAAGGAAGTGGTTAAACTACTTGAAGCCGGCATTATTTATCCGATCTCGGATAGTACTTGGGTTAGCCCGGTTCAAGTTGTCCCTAAGAAGGGAGGTATGACGGTAATCACAAATGAGAAGAATGAGCTCATACCGACAAGAACCGTCACCGGTTGGAGGATGTGTATTGATTACTGGAGACTCAACAAAGCTACAAGGAAAGATCATTTTCCTCTACCATTCATGGATCAAATGCTAGAAAGACTGTCCGGTCAAGCGTATTATTGTTTCCTTGATGGATATTCGGGTTATAATCAAATATCGGTGAATCCAGAAGATCATGAGAAGACAGCTTTTACTTGTCCATTTGGAGTTTTTGCATATCGACGCATGCCGTTCGGGTTATGTAATGCTCCAGCAACATTTCAACGATGCATGCAAGCAATTTTTGTTGATTTGATAGAGAAGAGCATTGAAGTGTTTATGGATGATTTTTCTGTCTTCGGTTCATCCTTTGATTTATGCTTGAAGAATCTTGACACGGTACTGAAGCGGTGCAAGGAAACCAACTTGGTACTCAATTGGGAGAAATGTCATTTCATGGTAACCGAGGGTATTGTCCTTGGTCACAAGATTTCGTCCAAGGGTATTGAAGTTGACAAAGCAAAAGTTGATGTGATAGGCAAGCTTCCACCACCAATCAATGTCAAAGGCATCCGAAGTTTTCTTGGCCTCGCCGGATTCTATCGGAGGTTTATCAAAGACTTCTCAAAGATTGCAAAGCCATTGAGCAATTTGCTCAACAAAGATAAGTCTTTTGAATTTGATAATGATTGTATGAATGCTTTTGAATGTTTGAAAGAAAGTTTGACATCCGCACCCATAATCACCGCACCAAATTGGAATTTTGATTTTGAACTCATGTGCGATGCGAGTGATTATGCGGTTGGAGCGGTGTTATGTCAACGCAAAAACAAAATTTTTCATGCTATACACTATGCAAGTAAAGTTTTAAATGATGCTCAAATCAATTATGCTACCACAGAAAAAGAATTACTTGCTATTGTGTTTGCAATAGAAAAATTTCGTTCTTATCTCATTGGTTCAAAAATTGTTATCTATACTGACCATGCAGCCATAAAGTATTTAATCACCAAACCCGATTCTAAACCGAGACTCATCCGATGGATGTTGCTTCTCCAAGAGTTTGATTTGGAGATTAAAGACAAAAAGGGGACTGAGAACCTTGTGGCTGATCACCTTTCAAGGTTGGTGAACAATGAGGTGACTAAGAATGAGAGAGAAATTCTTGAAGAGTGTCCGGATGAGAAGTTGCTAATGGTGCAAGAAAGACCATGGTTTGCTGACATGGCAAATTATAAAGCAACGGGGTTCATTCCGGAGGATTTTACATGGCAAATGAAGAAGAAGTTGATGAGAGACTCAACTCATTATGTATGGGATGACCCATATCTCTTCAAGATTGGAGCTGACCACCTTTTAAGGAGATGTGTTGCTATAGAAGAAGCCAAAGACATCATGTGGCATTGTCACAATTCGCCATATGGTGGTCATTACAATGGTGAAAGAACTGCAGCAAAGGTTCTTCAAGCAGGCTTCTATTGGCCCACTCTATTCAAAGACGCATATGAACATGTGAAGAGTTGTGAGAGTTGCCAGAAAACTGGAGGAATTTCAAGAAGAAATGAGATGCCTCTACAAAGCATCCTTGAAGTCGAAGTTTTTGACTGTTGGGGTATTGACTTTGTTGGGCCATTTCCATCCTCCATGTCCAATGAATACATTTTGGTAGCCGTCGACTATGTGTCTAAGTGGGTAGAGGCAATTGCATCCCCAAAAGCTGATAGCAAAACGGTGGTCAAATTTCTCAAAAGAAACATCTTTTCCCGTTTTGGAACTCCTCGAGTGCTTATAAGTGATCGAGGTTCTCACTTCTGCAATTCACAATTAGCAAAAGCACTTGAGCACTACGGAGTCAAACACAAGGTAGCTTCACCATATCATCCACAGACCAACGGTCAAGCCGAGGTATCCAACCGTGAAATCAAAAGGATACTTGAGAAGACCGTGTCATCATCGAGGAAGGATTGGTCAATGAAACTTGATGAAGCGTTGTGGGCCTATAGGACCGCATGCAAAGCTCCTACGGGTTTCACACCATTTCAGTTGGTGTATGGGAAAGCACGCCACTTGCCGGTAGAGTTGGAGCATAAAGCGTTTTGGGCGCTAAAGTTTTTGAACTTTGACCAAGAGCAAGCGGGGGAGAAGAGAAAGCTCCAAATGAACGAATTGGAAGAAATGCGTGACCAAGCATATCAATCAAGCAAGCTCTATAAAGAAAAGGTCAAGAGGTATCATGACAAGAAGATTATGAAGAGGCAATTCAGGCCCGATCAAATGGTGTTGCTATTCAATGCAAGATTGAAACTATTTCCGGGTAAATTGAAATCAAAGTGGTCCGGCCCTTTCATGATTAAAGAAGTCAGGCCTTATGGAGCAGTGGAACTAGAGGATCCTATCACCAAAGCAACTTGGACAGTGAATGGACAAAGACTGAAGCCATACTTTGGTGGTGAAGTTGTTCGGCACACGACGACAATTTCACTTATTGATTCTTAATCGAACATGAAACAGGCGTCGATCTAATGACGTTAAACAAGAGCTTGTTGGGAGGCACCCCAATTTTGTAAGTATTTTACTGCTTTGCATTTTAGATTAGGTCACTTTACATTCTAAATCAGAAACTAGTACAGAAACCAGAACACAAAAATTTTACCTGTCATAGATCGCCTAGCGAAGCCAACTATCGCTGAGCGAGAATTACAGGTCAGTTTGACCAAGTTTGACCTGACCAACTTCGCTTAGCGATATATATCTGTCATACCCCATTTTTTGACTCATATTTTTCTTTGTTTATTATCCTTTTAATATTTATTATAATTTTTAATTTCTTACTTTTACCCTTTATTATTTTATCTTTATTTTTAGATTTTTATTTATTAATATTTATTATCATTATCATTACTATTATTATTGTTTATATCATCATTACTATTATCACTACTATTATTATCAATACTATTATTGTTATCTTTTTTCCATCAATAATATTATTATTATCTTTTTATCAATGTCTTCTATTATTATTATTTATTATTATTATTATTATCATTATTGTAACATCCGGTGGCTCCCAATGGGCTGGCCTCCCTATCTTTCAAGGGCCGAGATGTACTCATGGACTTCTCCACCCCCCAAGTGGAGTTTCATGCCTTCCGTGGGAATCGAACCACGTACCCTGGAGGCTATAAGTACATGGCCAATGCATTCCCACTACCAATTGAGCTAGTAATATCCCGCTTATGAGTATCAGTTAATCGTGTTAGAAATTATTTAAGAAGCATGGCGTTTTAGTAAATTATGGCAATGGCAAAATTGTGAATATTTGAAAAGGGAGTAACAATTTAAATGGAAAAGGGAAGATATTTTCCATTATGGTTTTTTTTCTTCTCTTCCACTCACTCAAAAACCAGCCCTCTCTCCCTCATTTCCCTCACTCTCACGCCACTCACTCTCACCCAAATCATCAAGCTTTCACCCATAAATCCTTGAGGAGTTTGCTAGCAAGTGGATTGGTGAAAAGATAGAACAATAGAGAAGGAATAAGGAAGAAACAAGGAAAGGAACAAGCTAGGGTTTCTGGAATCAAGCATAACCAGCACCAATTAAGGTTTAGGTGAGCTCATCTTGGGTTTTAGAACCCTCCTAGAGAGAATTATAAGTGTTTTATAACTTAAGTATAATTTTAGAGTTTTACCCTAATTCCTTGCTTGCTAAATCCTTGCTTATATGTGTTTATAATTGTTATTTTATGAAGGAAAATCATTTTTAGCATGTTTAGGAAGCTTGGGTAACCTTGAATGGGCAAAAATGGTGGAAAAATGCATTTTTACACATGACTGTGCTGTCATGGTCGCTGTAGCGACGAGCTGTCGCTTGTAGCGACCAGGCAGGATTTCTCCCTGCCTACCTGCGCTTGTAGCGACCAGACTGGCGCTTGTAGCGACTAGTGGCGCTTGTAGCGACCAACTTGGCGCTTGTAGCGACCAAGTTCTGCCTACTGGCGCTTGTAGCGACTAGATGGCGCTTGTAGCGACCAAGCCAGGACAGCACAACCTAGTTGAGCTGTTCTGGGGGTTCTGAAGCGCGCAGGCATGGCTTTTTGCAAATGTTTTCTCCTAACATATTTTAGAAACATAAACCACCATTTTAGTTCATTCTAAAAGCTTCCATTGGTTGAGAAAATTATATAAGCAAAGATTACGCAAGGCTTGGAAAATCATGAATTAAAGTTAAATACATAAGTAAGCCCTAGGAATGGCTCATGAGAACGATGAGTCAAGAAACTTAATAGGTTAATGAAATTATAGAAGTTATTCTACATGTATTAAATACAAGAATGTATCGTATCCAAAGTTATGAACCTTTATAGGTTAAGTATTTATGACATATCATTTTAGAGGAAAAAGAATTAATTAAAAGATGGGCTTGATGTGTCTCTCGTATGCTCGCTAGTTAGGATATGAGGGGTTCCTGTGAAGTTACCGCCTTAAATGGCAGCCGGAACGGTGAAGTTACCGCTCGTGAGGGCAGCTACACATCCAAGTCTATAAAGTTAATGTGTCTCCTGTCTGCTCGTTAGTTAGTATACAGGGGTCCCCGTGAAGTTACCGCCTTAAATGGCAGCTGGGACGGTGAAGTTACCGCTCGCGAGAGCAGCCACACAAAATAAGAGGAGTCCGGTGTTAGCCTGATATGATAGGAATTTTCACCGGTAAGAAGGGAGATGTACTTCGGGGTTACTCCACCCGGATGCACTCCGTAAAATGAACTCAGATAATTATTGATTGTTCAACGCTAACTTCTAACTTAAGATATGAGAAGATGAATAAGTTTATTTATATATGTATTGAGAAAGTAGGACAATTAGTTCCTAGTGAATTCAGAAGTGGTCATAAGATGTTTCCCTCGATCACTAAGTACAAGATAAGTTAAGTTAGCATATGATGAGAAATGTTTGAGACAAAAGCGATCTTAGGTTTTCCCCTCGATCGCGAAATAAGTAAAGAATGATGGGGATCATAGTTTTCCCCAGGATTGCCAAGAGTAGGCACGGCGACCCTAGGTTACCCCCGTGGTTGCCAACAGTAGGTAGGGTAAGAGCTCACTGAGACGTTATGTCTCATCCCTTTCCTTCTGGTGCAGGTTCTTCGCAGGTAGCACGACATAAAAGTAAAGAGAAAGCTACGGATTGATCGTGCTGCTTATGTTTCTTGGATGTTATATATGATATTGTATCATGATGTATATATACTATGAAGAATGTTTTGTATCGGATATTGAGTTGTATCACAAACTTATGCATTGTATTAATATTAAGCCAACTTTTCTGTATTGTATTTAATGTATCCAGTACGAAATTTTAATACTCGTAAGAGATCCTAGGCAATCTCTATATGGGTGTTACAATTATTATTATTATTATTATTATTATTATTATTATTATTATTATTATTATTACTATTACTACTATTATCATATCTTTCATCATTATTATTATTATCATCTTTATTATTATTTTCATTATTTATTATTATTTGTTTTATTGTTTTATTTTAAAAGAAAATAAAAAAGGGAAAATTAAGGACTTCGCAGAGCGATGTTCCAATCGTTCTAAGAACTCTGCGATTTTTTTGCAGGTTTTGATTTCTTTGATTTATCTCTCTTTTGTTTTTATTATAATTATTGTTATTATCATCTATTGTTATTATTATCATTATTATTACCAATTTTGGCTGTTTGGATCTAACAAAAAAAGAATTAAACATGTTGTGCACTCTCGTTAAAAACGCGCAATCCTCCGAGACGTGTACGAACGCTCGAAAGGCCTTGTGAAGTCGCCACCAAAGTTTTTGTGTAAAGGGAACGTTGATAAACCCTTAAGTTTTTTGTTTGAAGGGAAACGATAATAAAACCCTTTGACGATGAGGAAAAGGACTGGTCATCGCAACCATTGTCGGGTTCGGGAGTCGATTACGCAAGGGGAAGGTATTAGCACCCCTCACGTCCGTTGTACTCAACGGGAACCTTCTATTTGGCTAAAGCTTAAAATGTTTTTTAAATGTTTTGCGCGCATGCTTGTCTATGTCAAAGGGAAAAAGAAAAAATATGATGCAAGGGGAAAATAAAGTTTTTTTATTGTTGCGCTTGACAAGATGTCGATCTTGCTCCTACGTATCTCCCGGTAGTCGGAGAATTCAAAGCGTACGTAGTTCTTTGGTAGAAAAACGTAAATTTGTTGGTTGTTTTTAATGAACGATGTTTTAACCGAATTTCTTGCGATTAAACGTAGCTTGTATGCTCGCGCATGGGAGGCTTATTAAGCGTTTGTTTCAAATCGCGCTAGAAATGTTAAAAGGCATGTTCGTGGACGATGTTTTAACCGAATTTCTTGCGATCAAACGTAGCTTGTATGCTCGCGCATGGGAGGCTTATTAAGCGTTTGTTTCAAATCGCGTTAGAAATGTTAAAAGGCATGTCCGTTGGGGAAAAAAGGTTTGAAATGGTCGCGAGGGGACCAAGAAAGAGTTCAAAGAGGATCCAACCGGATCTAACATTGACTCGAATGGTCACGGCGGACCGAAAAAGGTTTCGATTGACTCAACGGAGTCAAGAAAGAGTTCAAAGAGGATCCAACCGGATCTAGCATTGACTCGAATGGTCACGGCGGACCGAAAAAGGTTTCGATTGACTCAACAGAGTCAAGAAAGAGTTCAAAGAGGATCCAACCGGATCTAGCATTGACTCGAATGGTCACGGCGGACCGAAAAAGGTGTCAATTGACTCAACGGAGTCAAGAAAGAGTTCAAAGAGGATCCAACCGGATCTAGCATTGACTCGAATGGTCACGGCTGACCGAAAAAGGTTCAATGGATCCAACTGGATCGAGCATTGATTAAAATGGTCGCGGCGGACCGAAAAAGGTTCCAATGGATCCGACGGGATCGAACATTGATTAAAATGGTCGCGGCGGACCGAAAAGGTTTCGATTGTCTCAACGGAGTCAAGAAAGGGTTCAATTGGTCACGAGGGACCAAGAAAGGTTCGGATTGACCACGGGGGGCCAAAATTAGTGTGTTGGGTTTGTTTTATGTTTTGAAAATAGAATGACGATTGTCCGAACGACGAGACATACGTCACGCATTCGTACAACCGGGGAAATGGAGAGCCATACGTCAAACCATCCCTTTTTCATTCAAGTTTTTGTATGAAACTCAAGAAATCCCTAAGTGAACAAAACACTTGGTTGTTGCAACCTATGAACAAAGGTTGTTCCAGTTTATGGAAAAGCACAAGTTCGGCTCAAGTTTTGAAAACGGTTTTGAAAAGCGAACAAGTTCGGCTTAAGTTCACGTTTGATTTGAAAATCATGAACAAGGTTTTTGTTCAAGTTTGGTTTTGAAAATGGTGAACTTAGCTTATTGCTCAAGTTTGTTTTGAAAGTTTGCGAGCGTAACTTGTTTTGCAAGTTATCCAAAAAAAGTGGCTCGAACTTGTGAATCCTTCAATATTATGCAAAATCCATGATATGGTTTGGATAAAATGAGTTTCAATCCTCTTAGGTTCTGAGTTCTTGGGCTAGAACCTCAGAATTTGGCTGCTTGGGAGCCTAAACTCAGATTCTGAGTTCTGTCATGGTCGCACTGCGACCATGACTTCGCACTGCGAACAATGCGAAAATTTGAGTTCAGAAGCTGTTTCTGAACTTCTGTTCAGAAACAACTTCTGAACTAGCCTCAGAACCTTAGGAGGAGTGAAAAGCTTTGAAAATAGCAATGAAATGAATGCAACAACTTAGTTTAAAGGTTTTGCAAACTTTGGGATTCCTTTTTGGTTCAAAAAGGGTTTTAACTCAAAAATGAGTAAAAACTCAAAAAATGCAAAACTGAGATTGAACCAATATTGAAAACAAAACAAATGAAAGCAGTATGCAAATGGAGTGTAAATAAGTTAGAATGACTTACCTGCTCCTAGCCCAAGGCTTGTGTTGCAAAGAAATGGAAGAGGCTTGAATGCTTATGGTTTTGCAAGGTTGGACAAGTTTGATGAACTCAACCAGTGACAAATTGCCTTAGTTCCTCACTCTTTGTGAGAGGTTTAGTGCTGTTTTGAGTGCTTGATTACTTTGTGTTGGTTTGGAATGATTTATGGAAGAAAAGGATTGGAACTTTGTTCTAAACTTCTCAAAAACCCAAACTCTGTTTTTGTGTATAGCAAACTCACTCAATTCTCACTCTTTATGAACTGGTTTTTTGCTCACAAACTCTGTGTGTTAACCCTCAAAAGAACTCTCAGAAACCCCCTTCTAGAGCTGTCTTTTGATTCAGTAACAATGCCTTGCTTTTATAGGCCAAAAAGAGATCAAATGGTCATGATGACAAAATCTGCAGCAGGGCTGATTTTGTGCCATAATCATGACTGAAATGCTTTGCATTTAATGCTAAGGATAAGAGGTGACCTTGCCTTGCTGCAAGGGTCAAGACCTTGGACGAATTCAGCTCCCAAAGCAGCTGAATTCTGACAAAAAGATGATGGAAATGATGAAAGCAAGGCTGTTTGCAAAACAGGGGCAGCAACTTTGCCTCAATCCTTGAGTGGTTTTGATAAAGCATATGGCAAGGTGGTTGCTGGCAAGTAGCAGGGTCAGTTGTAGGCCAAGTGGGAGGGGAAATGACTGCCCAAAGTCAGCAAGTGGCTGGGTTACTTGATCAATTTTGTATCCTCTTCCTTTCCCTTTTTGCTTTTTCAATTGTCACATGTTTTCTCTGATTTCTTGGTCAAATCCAGCATTAATCATACTAATAATAGATGATAATAATAATAGATAATGACTGGAATAGCAATAAAAGAAAAGGAAAACAGAAAAATCAAAAATCTGAAAATCTGCAAAAAATTCGCAGACTTCGCTCTGCGAAGTCCTCATTTCTGGGAGACTTCGCTCTGCGAAGGGGACTTTGCTCTACGAAGTCCTCATTTCAGCAATGTTGACTTTTTGTTGACTTTTGATTTTTCCTCTCTTTTTTTTGAAATTTTTTGAAAGGCTTAGGACAAAATTGGGGTACTACAGCTGCCCCTACTTAATTGTGTCTTTGCATAGAGTGCGTGAGTGCCGAGGGCATCTCGTGAACTCTTTGCGAAGATCAATTAAGTAAAAGAAGGACCCGAATTTTGTCCTTCGCGGAATGAAAAGATTGCAGTGAAATGAAAATATTACTATGCATAATGTAAAAGGTTGAACAAAGGTAAAAGGTTGATCATATCCAGCCGCTGACACTGGAGGTAGATCTCTAAGGATGGAGTGGTTCTATTCAGCCGCTTACACTGAAGGTTGATCCACTGGGGATAAAGGTTGATCGTATCCAGCCGCTAACACTGGAGGTAGATTCACTGGGGATGGGTGTGATCTTATCTAGCCGCTTGCACTAGAGGTCAAAACACTGAGGATAGGTAATCTTATCTAGCCGCTTGCACTAGAGGTCGATACCTAGGGATGAAGTGATCTTATTTAGCCGCTTACACTGAAGGTCGATTCACTGAGGAAGGTGATCTTATCTAGCCGCTTACACTAGAGGTCGATACCTAGGGATGAAGTGATCTTATTCAGCCGCTTACACTAAAGGTCGAAACACTAAGGATAGGTAATCTTATCTAGCCGCTTACACTAGAGGTGGATTCCTAGGGATAAAGTGATCTTATTCAGCCGCTTACACTGAAGGTCGAAACACTGAGGAAGGTGATCTTATCTAGCCGCTTACAATAGAGGTCGATACCTAAGGAAAGGTGATCTTATTCAGCCGCTTACACTGAAGGTCGATACCTAAGGAATAAAGTGATCTTATCTAGCCGCTTACACTAGAGGTCGAAACACTGAGGAAGGCGATCTTATCTAGCCGCTTACACTAGAGGTTGATACCTAAGGAATGAAGTGATCTTATTCAGCCGCTTACACTGAAGGTCGAAACACTGAGGAAGGTGATCTTATCTAGCCGCTTACACTAGAGGTCGATACCTAGGGATGAAGTGATCTTATTCAGCCGCTTACACTGAAGGTCGAAACACTGAGGATAGGTAATCTTATCTAGCCGCTTACACTAGAGGTCGATACCTAGGGATGAAGTGATCTTATTCAGCCGCTTACACTGAAGGTCGAAACACTGAGGAAGGTGATCTTATCTAGCCGCTTACATTAGAGGTCGAAACACTGAGGAAGGGTGATCTTATCTAGCCGCTTACACTAGAGGTCGATACCTAAGGAAAGGTGATCTTATCTAGCCGCTTGCACTAGAGGTCGATACCTAAGGAAAGGTGATCTTATTCAGCCGCTTACACTGAAGGTCGATCCCTAAGGAAAGGTGATCTTATCTAGCCGCTTACACTAGAGGTCGATACCTAGGGATGAAGTGATCTTATTCAGCCGCTTACACTAAAGGTCGAAACACTAAGGATAGGTAATCTTATCTAGCCGCTTACACTAGAGGTCGATTCACTGAGGAAGGTGATCTTATCTAGCCGCTTACACTAGAGGTCGATACCTAAGGAAAGGTGATCTTATTCAGCCGCTTACACTGAAGGTCGATCCCTAAGGAAAGGTGATCTTATCTAGCCGCTTACACTATAGGTGGATACCTAAACTGAAAGGTGATCTTATTCAGCCGCTTACACTGAAGGTCGATCCCTAAGGAAAGGTGATCTTATCTAGCCGCTTACACTAGAGGTCGATACCTAAGGAAAGGTGATCTTATTCAGCCGCTTACACTGAAGGACGATCCCTAAGGAAAGGTGATCTTATCTAGCCGCTTACACTAGAGGTGGATACCTAAACTGAAATGGTCTTACCCTGAAAAGGTGCCCGTGGAATTGGGGACAGTTTGTGAAGGAGGTTCACTGGGGAACACTTGCTTAACTGTTGATGGATGCTGGTGAATATGTGATATTCACTAGATAATCCTTGTTGAGGATGCATTGACATGAATATGAAATGCATGTGTATGAATGATTTGGTATGATGCATGTATGAATGCTATGTGGGATGACAGACGTCATGTTGGACGCTGGGGGTTATGATTGGATGCCGAGCAAAGTCGGGCTTGGGTTGTGATGGTGTTTGTGAAAGCCAATGATGATTCGGCTTTAGGGTTGAGACTCCACTGGGGAATGCCAATGAAAATTGGGCTTTATTTGATGATTAGAGGCCAATGAAGATTGGGCTTATTATTGTTGTGCTTGACAAGATGATGATCTTGCTCCTACGTATCTCCTGGTGGGATGGAGAATTCAAAGCTTACGTAGTTCTTTGGTTTGCCAATGAATATTGGACTTTTGGTTCGCCAATGAAAATTGGACTTTGGTTCGCCAATGATTATTGGGCTTTAGTTTGCCAATGAAAATTGGGCTTTGGTTTGCCAATGAAAATTGGGCTTTGGTTGTGACATCACTGGGGATATAAGGATCAATTTGGAAACATGATCGATATCCGGCCTTAGTGGATGAAAAAGATGTATGGGGGTAAGCTTTATTTGGGGAATTTTGTTCCTCCGACACACGGGATCTTTGCGTTTCACGTATCGTGAGTTACGCACTTGTTTCTGCTGAAGAGCATGAGTCTTAAAATGACTGATGCAGAGCTTCAAGTTTTGAGTCCTCTGATGCAATACCGGGGACCAACAAAATTCTTTCGACATTTAACGTCCAAGTAAAAAACACACACATTTTTTTTTGCAAGTTTTTTTTTATTTCCCATATTTCAATGCATTATCTATCATAAAAACACATTTTATGAGCAAGAAAGGACGCATAACAATGAAAAGGTTTAAAAATGATTTTGATTCAACGAAACTTAGTCCCTTGTATGGGTAACTATTTGTGAAAATGTAATCCCTATAAGAGGTGATTACTGAGATAGAGAAAAAGGAAGAAACAAAAGGCAAATGGGTATTTGCTTGGGTTTCACGTGCTACTTTCCCTATGACTTTGAAATAACTCGCTTTCGAAAGATGATAATGAGGTTGATTCTTTCCCTCTTGAATTCTGTCCGGACCTCACGTGCCGCAGTCTTTTGCCTTTTTTTTCTTTTTTTTTTTTGAAACCCCTAACTTTTACCTGGACCGCTCTTTCGAGTTTTCAGTCCACTGGGGTATATTTCCTTTTTTGATGTTCTTAATTTTTGCCTAGACCGCCTTTTCAGGTTTTCGATCTACCAGGACGCTCTCTATTGCCTAAACCACCTTTTTCGGGTTTTCGATTTAGCGAGCTCTTTTTTCTTTTTGGCATATATAATTTTTTGACTGCGCCGGAGTTTATTGATAGGGGGATCCTTGTGGATGGGTAATACCTTTTTTCCAAGCATTAAGTCTCCTTCTCTAAATTCTCGAGAATGAACTTTCTTGTCGAGCTGTCCATGCGACAATGCTGTGAGGTGTTTCTCTTTTATGAGGTTCAGTTGGTCGGACCTTGTTTGTGTTTGTGAATGCCAATGAAAATTGGACTTTGGGTGTGTGGATGCCGAGCAAGGTCGGGCTTTTATGATTGGATGCCGAGTGAGGTCGGGCTTTTTGTTTGGATGCCGAGCAAGGTCGGGCTTTTTGTGATTGGCTTCCGAGCAAGGTCGGGCTTTTGATTGGGATGTGTGTGTGTGCCCATGAAAATTGGGCTTTTGTTGAAAATGTGAGGAATGCCAATGACGACTTGGCTTTTTGTGTTTGGGGATTGTGGGGAGTGTCGTAACGGCAAATGGTTTCTCTTTTTTTTTGAATTGGGCTACCACCTGTTTGGTCATGTTTGCATACGAAGCTGCTTCGACCCATTTGGCGAAACAGTTGATGGCAACTAGTATGAACTGGTGCCCTTTTGAAGCCTTTGGCTCAATCATTCCAAACATGTCTATGCCCCACATAGAGAATGGTCAGGGTGCTGTCATGACATTCAGAGGTGTTGGTGGGACGTGCCCCTTGTCGGCGTTAATTTGACGCTTGTGGTATGTCTTGGCATGGGTTTGGAAGGACTCCTCATGGATTTCTTTGGTGAGCATGACTGCTTCATGTTTATCCACACGTCTGAGTGAGACTATGATTTCTCTTATAGAGTGTGCCCCGGCAGAGAGAGAACTGTGGTGCTATTTTTTTTAGGGTTCTCTTGGTGAGGTTGTATTACCCTATCCTCTTGATCCCCAAGTCTGGACAATCCTTCAGGAGGTTCAAAATCGTCCTTATTATCATCTTCCGTTTGGTTAATTTGAAGATTGAAGTCAAAAGGGATCGTAGCAGTGTTATTTTTGGTGGTGTATTTATGATGAATTTTTTTTTTGTAGGGTTTACGAAAATTTATTTGAGAACGAAAGAAAAACGAACTCTTTGAACATAAACTGCAAATTTATTAATGACGGAAATGATTTGAAATATGGGGGTCCCATAAAATTAATCGTTTGCCTTGGGAAGAGCAAAATGATTTTTTTTATAAAAAAACATGATGAATTACTTGGACAAAGAAATGATTTCCGAAATTTCGATGGCCTTCCGGCTGCTTGGATCTCATCAGAAACGCCAAGGTACACCGGGTCGGGTATTTCCTTTTTTTGGTGTTTTTAGTGAGGGGATGATGTGAGGGTTTTGCTTTGAAATGCATGAAAATGCATGTAAATGTATGAATGCAATGAGTATGCAAAAATATGCCCCTTTTTTTATGCAAAAATTTTTCATGAATGCAAATGGATGATATGCAGGGGTTTGGTATACAAAGGTTCGAAATTTCCCCCCATCCTCACGTGTAGGCTCTAAAGATGAGATTTCCTAAAAAGGTCCCTAGAGTCATAGATCTCACATGGAATTAAGGTTGTCGATGGACATACGTCACATGACTTCAATTCATTCCACGTGAAAATCTCCTCTAAGCGGGGTTAGGCATCCTACCTCACGGATATACGTCAATGCGGGCTTCCGCTCACAACCACCATTCTAACTTAGTTTTCTCTCGAGCTCGGGTAGAGATCCTCACACGTCCGGCATTAACCCGAACAATGTGGAGTAACATCGCTCAAGTAACATCCCCGCATTTGATATAAATGATATGAATATAAAGCAAAATAAAGCAGTTATAAACATAAAGCATGAGGAAGACATAGATAAATAAAAATAAAAGCATGCACACAAAAAGAGATAAAAACATTTAGCTTAAAAGCTAAATAGGATAGGCTTGACTCGCTAGTGGGAACTCAAATCCCCAGTGAAGTCGCCAGCTGTGCGCTCTCGTTAAAAACGCGCAATCCTCCGAGACGTGTACGAACGCTCGGAAGGCCTTGTGAAGTCGCCACCAAAGTTTTTGTGTAAAGGGAACGTTGATAAACCCTTAAGTTTTTTGTTTGAAGGGAAACAATAATAAAACCCTTTGACGATGAGGAAAAGGACTGGTCATCGCAACCATTGTCGGGTTCGGGAGTCGATTACGCAAGGGGAAGGTATTAGCACCCCTCACGTCCGTTGTACTCAACGGGAACCTTCTATTTGGCTAAAGCTTAAAATGTTTTTTAAATGTTTTGCGCGCATGCTTGTCTATGTCAAAGGGAAAAAGAAAAAATATGATGCAAGGGGAAAATAAAGTTTTTTTATTGTTGCGCTTGACAAGATGTCGATCTTGCTCCTACGTATCTCCCGGTAGTCGGAGAATTCAAAGCGTACGTAGTTCTTTGGTAGAAAAACGTAAATTTGTTGGTTGTTTTTAATGAACGATGTTTTAACCGAATTTCTTGCGATTAAACGTAGCTTGTATGCTCGCGCATGGGAGGCTTATTAAGCGTTTGTTTCAAATCGCGCTAGAAATGTTAAAAGGCATGTTCGTGGACGATGTTTTAACCGAATTTCTTGCGATCAAACGTAGCTTGTATGCTCGCGCATGGGAGGCTTATTAAGCGTTTGTTTCAAATCGCGTTAGAAATGTTAAAAGGCATGTCCGTTGGGGAAAAAAGGTTTGAAATGGTCGCGAGGGGACCAAGAAAGAGTTCAAAGAGGATCCAACCGGATCTAACATTGACTCGAATGGTCACGGCGGACCGAAAAAGGTTTCGATTGACTCAACGGAGTCAAGAAAGAGTTCAAAGAGGATCCAACCGGATCTAGCATTGACTCGAATGGTCACGGCGGACCGAAAAAGGTTTCGATTGACTCAACAGAGTCAAGAAAGAGTTCAAAGAGGATCCAACCGGATCTAGCATTGACTCGAATGGTCACGGCGGACCGAAAAAGGTGTCAATTGACTCAACGGAGTCAAGAAAGAGTTCAAAGAGGATCCAACCGGATCTAGCATTGACTCGAATGGTCACGGCTGACCGAAAAAGGTTCAATGGATCCAACTGGATCGAGCATTGATTAAAATGGTCGCGGCGGACCGAAAAAGGTTCCAATGGATCCGACGGGATCGAACATTGATTAAAATGGTCGCGGCGGACCGAAAAGGTTTCGATTGTCTCAACGGAGTCAAGAAAGGGTTCAATTGGTCACGAGGGACCAAGAAAGGTTCGGATTGACCACGGGGGGCCAAAATTAGTGTGTTGGGTTTGTTTTATGTTTTGAAAATAGAATGACGATTGTCCGAACGACGAGACATACGTCACGCATTCGTACAACCGGGGAAATGGAGAGCCATACGTCAAACCATCCCTTTTTCATTCAAGTTTTTGTATGAAACTCAAGAAATCCCTAAGTGAACAAAACACTTGGTTGTTGCAACCTATGAACAAAGGTTGTTCCAGTTTATGGAAAAGCACAAGTTCGGCTCAAGTTTTGAAAACGGTTTTGAAAAGCGAACAAGTTCGGCTTAAGTTCACGTTTGATTTGAAAATCATGAACAAGGTTTTTGTTCAAGTTTGGTTTTGAAAATGGTGAACTTAGCTTATTGCTCAAGTTTGTTTTGAAAGTTTGCGAGCGTAACTTGTTTTGCAAGTTATCCAAAAAAAGTGGCTCGAACTTGTGAATCCTTCAATATTATGCAAAATCCATGATATGGTTTGGATAAAATGAGTTTCAATCCTCTTAGGTTCTGAGTTCTTGGGCTAGAACCTCAGAATTTGGCTGCTTGGGAGCCTAAACTCAGATTCTGAGTTCTGTCATGGTCGCACTGCGACCATGACTTCGCACTGCGAACAATGCGAAAATTTGAGTTCAGAAGCTGTTTCTGAACTTCTGTTCAGAAACAACTTCTGAACTAGCCTCAGAACCTTAGGAGGAGTGAAAAGCTTTGAAAATAGCAATGAAATGAATGCAACAACTTAGTTTAAAGGTTTTGCAAACTTTGGGATTCCTTTTTGGTTCAAAAAGGGTTTTAACTCAAAAATGAGTAAAAACTCAAAAAATGCAAAACTGAGATTGAACCAATATTGAAAACAAAACAAATGAAAGCAGTATGCAAATGGAGTGTAAATAAGTTAGAATGACTTACCTGCTCCTAGCCCAAGGCTTGTGTTGCAAAGAAATGGAAGAGGCTTGAATGCTTATGGTTTTGCAAGGTTGGACAAGTTTGATGAACTCAACCAGTGACAAATTGCCTTAGTTCCTCACTCTTTGTGAGAGGTTTAGTGCTGTTTTGAGTGCTTGATTACTTTGTGTTGGTTTGGAATGATTTATGGAAGAAAAGGATTGGAACTTTGTTCTAAACTTCTCAAAAACCCAAACTCTGTTTTTGTGTATAGCAAACTCACTCAATTCTCACTCTTTATGAACTGGTTTTTTGCTCACAAACTCTGTGTGTTAACCCTCAAAAGAACTCTCAGAAACCCCCTTCTAGAGCTGTCTTTTGATTCAGTAACAATGCCTTGCTTTTATAGGCCAAAAAGAGATCAAATGGTCATGATGACAAAATCTGCAGCAGGGCTGATTTTGTGCCATAATCATGACTGAAATGCTTTGCATTTAATGCTAAGGATAAGAGGTGACCTTGCCTTGCTGCAAGGGTCAAGACCTTGGACGAATTCAGCTCCCAAAGCAGCTGAATTCTGACAAAAAGATGATGGAAATGATGAAAGCAAGGCTGTTTGCAAAACAGGGGCAGCAACTTTGCCTCAATCCTTGAGTGGTTTTGATAAAGCATATGGCAAGGTGGTTGCTGGCAAGTAGCAGGGTTAGTTGTAGGCCAAGTGATAGGGGAAATGACTGCCCAAAGTCAGCAAGTGGCTGGGTTACTTGATCAATTTTGTATCCTCTTCCTTTCCCTTTTTGCTTTTTCAATTGTCACATGTTTTCTCTGATTTCTTGGTCAAATCCAGCATTAATCATATTAATAATAGATGATAATAATAATAATAGATAATGACTAGAATAGCAATTAAAGAAAAGGAAAACAGAAAAATCAAAAATCTGAAAATCTGCAAAAAAATTCACAGACTTCGCTCTACGAAGTAGACTTTGCTCTGCGAAGTCCTCATTTCTGGGAGACTTCGCTCTGCGAAGGGGACTTTGCTCTGCGAAGTCCTCATTTCAGCAATGTTGACTTTTTGTTGACTTTTTATTTTTCCTCTCTTTTTTTTGAAATTTTTTGAAAGGCTTAGGACAAAATTGGGGTACTACACATGTGACATTAAAGATTAAGGTGAGAAGGTTTTTGTTCCAACCAAGCATGTGCCAAGCAAGTTGGCCTGCCCTTGGGCAGCTCTCATCCCTCCCAATTGCCTGCAACCTGGCCCTGAGCTTTCCAGCAAGCAGCTTAATCATTTTTCTTTCTTCTTTCCCACAAAACCAGTCAAACATAGATGCTTTTGCTTGCCCAAGAGCTGGTTTTGCTGCCCTGTTTCAGCAGCCTTTCCTTCCTTCTCACACCAACCCATATGTTCCTTTTGTTCCTCCCAACCTCTGTACATGGCAGCACACGTTTTTTCTTGCTTGTCCTCTCAAGATTGCAAGGATTAATCCCAAGGACAACCCAATTTGCAAACTGCCCTGTTTTTCTCACTTTTTCATCATCATTGCTGTCAAAAATCAGCTTCATTTATTGCTAGATTTGGCCAAAATCTTGACCAAGATTGCAAGGCAATGTCACCTCTTCTCTTTTGCATTAAATGCAAAGCAATTAGCCTGAGTTTTAGCCCACAAAACAGCCCGCTCTAGGAGATTTTCATCATGACAATTGATTTGGTTTTGCCTATAAAAGGAATGCAATGCATAAGGTTTCATACACTTGAAAACAATTGAATAACAGTTCAAACACACAGAATTTCTAGAGCAAGAACAGAGTTCAATACATAGCAAAAACCAGTTGAAACATTAGTGTTATTTGTCATCCATAATCTCCAACATTTCACTTTGCAAAAATCACAAGCATCCAAGCCTCCTTCATTCTCTTGCAATACAAGCATTGGCTAGGAGTTATGTAAGTATTCTGAATCCTTTACCTTCCATTTTGCATTGCTACTTGCATCATTAATTTTGTTTAAACTCATTTTGTACAAAAAAAGCCACTTTTGAAACTTCAAAAGAAATCTCAAATTTGCAAAACACCAAGCTAAGTTGTGTTTGCTTCTTTTCTTGCTAATTTCCCAAGCTTTTCAATCCCCTTAAGGTTCTGAAGCTTGCTCAGAAGCAGCTTCTGAACAGAAGTTCAGAAGCAGCTTCTGATTTTCAATTTTTCGCAGAGTTCGCAGAGCAAAGTCATGGTCGCTCTGCGACCATGACAGAACTTAGGTTCGCAGAGCCAAGTTCAGGTCGCTTTGCGAAAATGGCAGAACTCAGATTCTGAGTTCAGGCTTTTAAAAAGCCAATTTTTGAGGTTCTCACCTAAAAACTCAGAACCTGAGAGGATTAAAACTCATTTTGTTCAAAACATAACAGGGCTTTTGCATGATGGAAATTTCACAAGTTTGAGCAATAATTTTGGGTAACTTGAGAAACAAGTTATGTTCATTAATTTCCCAAAGTCAAATTCGAGCAATAAGCCATGTTCATTATTTTCAAAACTAAACTTGAACAACAACCTTGTTCATGAATTTCAATTAAACTTGAACTTGAGCCGAACTTGTTCACTTTCCAAAATCAAACTTGAATTTGAGCCGAACTTGTGCATTTTCCATAACTTGTGCATTTGTTTCACAAACTTGTGCATATTTCATGAATTTGCTCATTTTGCAAACTTGAACAACACTTGTTCTTAAGTTCCAATAACTTAAGCAACAAGCTATGTTCACTATTTTCAACAAACTTGAACAACAAATTTGTTCATGATTTTCCACAAACTTGTTCCTAAGTTCCAATACACTTGAACAACGCTTGTTCATCTTTGCATCATGAACTTGAAACAAACTTTGTTTTCAATAACTTGAACAACCTTTGTTCATAGGTTGCAACAACTAATTTGAGTAACAAACTTTTCTTAAGTTTTTACTAAGTGTTTTGCTCTCTTTGGGATTTCTTTGAGTTTCAACAAAAAAAACTTGAATGAAAAAGGAATGGTTTGACGTATGTCTCTCCATTCCCCGGTTGCACGAATGTTTGACGTATGTCTCGTTGTTCGGGCAATCGTCATTCTATTTTCAACGCGTCCAACGCGCTTTACCCTTTTATTGGTCCCCCGTGACCAATCCAACCTTTCTTTGATCCCTCGTGGTCAACTTAAACTTTTCTTGGCCCCCGTGGTCAATTCAAACTTTTTACGCCCGCGCGCGTTTTCAAACGGATACCATCGCCCGAGCGCGAGTCCGTCCCTCTTTTTATCAAATCGTTTTTACCTTCATTAAGCTACCCTCATAATGGTAGTAGGTAAAAACTTTTTATCGGTCTTCATTAAGCTATCCATACAACGATAGTAGACCATGTTTCCTTTTCAATCAAACTTTTTCGCCCGCGCGCGAGTGAATCATCTTTTTCATAATTAAAATCAACCAACACACAAACTTTTTCTACCAAAGAACTACCTAAGCTTTGAATTCTCCATCGCACCAGGAGATACGTAGGAGCAGGATTCACATCTTGTCAAGCGCATTAATAAAAAAACTTTCTTTTTCCTCTTTATGTATTTTTTCTTTTTCCCTTTTAATATATTTAAGCATGCAAGCAAAACTTGGAAAACATTCTAGCCTTAGCTAACTAGGAGGTTCCCGTTGAGTACAACGGATGTGAGGGGTGCTAATACCTTCCCCTCGCATAATCGACTCCCGAACCCAAAATCTTTAACATAAGGTAATTTCAAACTTTGTCCCCTTTTCCCCGAAAATTAAAAGTTCAGTCGTGATTTAAAATTAGTGATTCAACGCTTGTCAATAGCTTGATATCCGAAATTTGACGCGACAATATCTCGCTCAGCGAAATTATGTTATCAGACAGTTACGATTTCCAAAGCCATTAACCCTCATAACTCCCCTTTACCTCCTCAACTACCTCCCTAACCACCCAACTTCATTTCAAAAACCGGTTTTGATACCTTTTCTTCACTTTTTCACAACAACTCAAAAATCTTCCATTTTTCTTTCAAAAATTCAAACCCAAACTCAAACAAAGCCAGATTAAGCACTTGCACTTCATTGCATCACTTCATCTAGCACTTAATCAACAGGTTTGAGCTCTTTTTTTTGCTTTTTATTAAAATTTCGAAAATGGGTTATTTTATGGATTTGATAGAATAGGTTGTTAGTTGTTGTGTTATTAGTGATTAGTTACTGGTTAGGTTCGAAATTTATCTATGTTAGAAATGAACTGGAATAACAACACGATTGCCATGCAAAAATCAGATTTTTGAATCACTTTTTGAAAAACCCATTTTGTGTAGATGTGAAATAAACTTGGGTTTGTGATGTTTGTATGCAATAGTTGTTATTGTACTTCATTTCTAAGATTACTGGGTGTATTTTTATAGAGATTAGAGGTAGTTCAGAGTGATTTTCGAGCAAAAATTTAAAATTCTGCACATTTTCGCTGAGCGAAAATCATGATCGCCTAGGCGAAAATTCATCTGGAAAACCCAGAATTTTTGAATATTTTTCGCCTAGCGACATTTTTCTTCGCCTAGCGAATTTCTTCAGAAAATGAAAATTTTATTTGTGCTCTGAGTTTTTCAATTCCATTTTACACTAACCTCTATATATCTTGTTCTGTATGCATTGCCTGGTTGTTTTGCAGCAATGGCACCTAAATCGAAAACAACCGAAAGCAAGAGGAAGGCAGGAGAATCATCTCACGCATCCGCACCTTATGATGCTAGTCGCTTTCGGAGCGCTCACCACGCTGCAAGGTACCAGGAGCTGCTCAAAAGAAAATTCTGGCACGAGAAGGAGTTTATCATAAACCCTCAAGGCAAGTACAATGGAATTTTGGGGATATTTGAGAATAGAAAGTGGGAGAGGTTGGTGAGTCCCCCGACCAAGATAAATGCTGATATTGTGAGGGAATTTTACGCGAATGCCATTCCGAATGACCCTGAGGACCCGTTTGAGTTTCAGACATTCGTCCGAGGCCATGTTGTTAAGTTTCATCGCCCAGCCATTAATGCCTACCTAGGAAACCCACTACCCCCTCGTGACTCTGAGTACCTTTGTGAGTTTCACACTCAACAAGCAAGAGGTAACTGGGACCATAAGGAAATCAAAAAGGCTATTTTCAAGGAGGGAAAAGATTATGATGTTAATGCGGCTGGGAGACCTTTTAGAGCACTTAAGCAGAATATGACACTCCCGACCCAGGTGATCCTTAACCTCATCCTACACAATATCCGTCCTAAAAGCCACACATCCTCAACCACACTTGATGTAACTCCTCTCATCTACTACATCCTTGCTGGAAAACAAGTGGATGTAGCCAGAATCATTGCAAATGAGATTAAGACAATTGCAATGAGTGGCATTACAACTGCTAAAGGTCCACTTGCGTTTCCCGGACTTATCATGGGCCTATGCCAATCTGCACGCATCGTCCTACCACCACAAATC
This sequence comes from Medicago ruthenica, assembly GCA_018208015.1. Lineage (NCBI taxonomy): Eukaryota > Viridiplantae > Streptophyta > Magnoliopsida > Fabales > Fabaceae > Medicago > Medicago ruthenica. The sequence goes on from CM031372.1 coordinate 19,671,559, forward strand.
CATGAACAAATAGTGCATCCGGTGGATGATGTCTACATTTCCCGCCACAATGAGGATAAGCAAGCAAGACATGCCCCCCAACAACCTCAACATCAGCCTGAATCCTCCCATGCTCAGCAACAGCCACAGCAGCCTCAGTTTTCAGAGTGGGATCCTAGGTACATTAGCTATACATGGGAAGCTATGGAGGCTCACTATAGGGGCCAGCTGGGTATCCAGGAGTCTCTTTTTAGATTGCAGCAGCAGTGGGGTGTTCCATCCGACCCTGCTCAACAGATTATGACTCCTGATCAGTACCGTTCTTACGTGGCTTACCCTGGGGACAGGCCAGTTTATCATGGAGGGGGCAGTGCAGCTGCAGGTGATGATGCTGGTATAGTAGCTGGTGGATCAGATGATGAGACGGAGAGTGATGAAGAAATGGAGGATTGAAGGAAGAGGAAGGACTTGAAAGCACGCCGCGAATAGTGACATATTTTTTTAAAGCTTTCAGTCAAAAATTTTCTGATTTTATCTGAACAGTACTATGGCTTGCGTATTTTGGATTGTGTACCTTTGAATTCTGTATTTTGAATTTCCGTACCTTTTGATTCCGTATTTTGATTATGTACTTTGAATATTATGTACTTGTGGTACATTATGTTTAAGTTTATGCTTTATGTTTTAAATTATGTGTGTTTTATTTATTTCATACCTTATTATAGTTAGTATAGTTTAATTTTCCATGTGAATGAACCCTGTTCAAATACTCAAAGTTAAATGCTTGAACTAAAGCCAAAGCATTGAGCAAAAGATCAGGTGAGTGATAATGATAGAAAGTTAGTGATAAAGCGCGCAGCTAAGGTACTCGTTTCTTGTACTCGTTTCTTGTTTTTCTAGGTATATACTTGAATGTGAAATGAGTGTTCATAACCCTCACAACATGAGTTCAATTTGTTTCATTTACTTCAATAGAAGTGTGTTAGGTGTGGTTCAAATTTAAATATGTTGTTTGCCAAGAATTGTGTGATTTGAACTTTGTGCTTAGGACTATGTCACATTCATGGTATGTACCTTGTTGAATGAGAAACTTTACTGTTGCTAGCGCTGTCGCAATTGAATCATTCATCTGAGAAATATTTTCTTCAATTACTGAATTTTTGCTTCATGCTCAACTTTGTCCAAAGCCTTGTTTTTTTTCCAATTATTTTGAATCTTTTGTTCGAGGACAAACAAAGAACTAAGTTGGGGAGTATTTGAGAAGTGGCAAGAAATGAATAAATCCATGTCTTTTATAAGGCTTTTTAGTTACTTGTTGTGCAAGTTATCTTAGGAAAAGCATGGAATTTATGAATAAATGCCAATTATTCTTTGTATACCTTATTCTTCCCCATTTGTGTAGGAAAAAGCAAGCCAGGACCTGAAAATAGCAAGAAATCATCAAGAGAAGAATGAAGACTTTCGCCCAGCGACTGCTTGGCGACTGCTTGGCGAAATCAGGCAGGGATTTTCAGGAGTTTTCAAAGTGTACTCTCGCCCAGCGATCCCTTGGCGAGAAGTTGGCGAAGTCAGGCAGGGATTTTCTAGAACAGGGGAAGTTTGATTTCGCCCAGCGAAATATTGGTCACCCAGCGAAATCATCAAGGCGGTTTAATGCTGTAGAAGACGTGGCAGAATGCCAATGGCCAGTTTGTTGAATTCGCTGAGCGAAATGTATATCGCTGAGCGATATTTCACTTATCAGTTTTTGTATATAAGCTATCTTTCGTCTTTTAGGTTATGATACTACTATTGTTAAGCTTTCATTAAGAACGAAATTTAGAGGTTTATTACCAGAGAATAGGGCTAAAAGAAGGGCACTTCAAAGGACAAACAAGGAATCAAGTTTAGATCATTCAAGGGTTTTTGAGAAATCAAAACTAGCATTGATCTTCATCTTTACTCCAGCTTTTGTATTGTTGACATGAGAATGATCAACTAAATCTCCTTTGTTGGGATTAGAGGTAATGAATCAAGCTAGATGTAATCTATTTGATTATGTAAATATTTGACTCTAGAGTTTTATAATATATTGAAAGTTATTCTTGTTATTCAATCTTATTTATGGTTTAGTGTTATTGACAAATACATTTAAATCTAGGGTTATAATACTTTTCTATTAAAACAAGTGTTCTAGACATGGAACTATGTTTTGATAATCACTTAAAACATCAATACTTAATGCTTTTGGATCGTTTAATAGATTGGAAAATCGTCGATTAAACGATACAATCGATCTCACAACTTTATTTGGACACGAATAATGTTGTCGAGTGATGTGTGATAATATCGTTAAGAAGAGATTAAAACTAGAATCCTTTTATCATGATCATTAGAACATTATCGATGCTTGATTTATGACTTTGATACCGACGCTTTATGCCCTATTGCTCGTAGTATTTATTTATATTTTGGAAGTCGAGTAGGTTTTAGTAAACAAAATTTGAAACCCTAACTTAAAATGATAATCAATGTTGAATGGTTTAAGATATCACGTAAATCCCTGTGGAGACGATCCTAATATACTCACGTGTAGATAGGAAATTATAATGTGAGGAAAAACCTTTCATCATCAAGTACATCCTGATTTTGCAGCAGATCCACGGAATGTAAGACTTGGATTATGCTCTGACGGTTTCACTCCATATATACAAGCTTCAAGCAAAACCATATTCTTGTTGGCCAGTCGTTGTAATTCCGTACAATCTTCCTCCTGAGATGTGCATGACAAAACCCTACATGTTTTTGAGTTGCATTGTACCAGGACCAGATAACCCTAAAGCAGGCATAGACGTGTTTCTACAACCTTTAATTAATGATTTGAAGAGGCTGTGGGTTGGAGAATGGACATATGATATTTCAAGAAAATAAAATTTTCGAATGAAAGCAGCTTTGATGTGGACCATTAACGACTTTCCCGCATATGGCATGTTGTCTGGTTTGAGTATTCATGGTAGATTTGCATTTCCACATTGTATGGAACATACAAAGGCAGAGCTGCTGCTGCCCGTCTCTCCGACATGCTTAGAAATGCTCGGGTTCGTTATGAGAGGAAGAGAACGAGGCTGCATTGGATTGGGGAGCCGTTGATGGCGCAGTTGGTGGATTATTGGGTCAGTACCGAGTTTAAGGAGAAGTCTGAGAAGGCGAAGAAGAATCGGGCATCGGAGAAGGGAGGCTGCATTCATACTGGAGGTTGTATAAGCAATGCAGAGCATGCCCGCAGATTGGTAAAAATAATAATTCTTTTAATTTTTGTATGTGGCTATATAATTTAATGTTTTACTAATTAATTAATAATTTTGTGTTTCTTATCAATTAGGCCAAGAAGCTTGGAAGGGAGCCATATATAAATGAGCTCCATAAGCAGACACATACATACAGTTCTGGCCAGTTTGTCGACGATCGCTCCAGGATATGCCAGGTAGTTGTTACATAAATATATTTTAATTAATTTAAATGGTTTTATAATTTTAGGTTAATTTTTATTTGTCTTTAACTATTTTGTTATTATTTATTTTAGGAGGAGTACGATAGACAGCTTGCAGAGGCGCTCTCCCGTGGTTGCTCAGTTGATGAGGCGTTATCACTTCGCACTTGGACTAAAGTTGCCGGTGACAAGTCAAAGGGCAGGTTATATGGTGCCGGCAACTTAGCAGGCAACTACCGCAAGGGCATTGCTGCAACTCTTAAGTTTACCCTGAATGCTGGAAGAAGGGTCTTCGAGGCAACCCGAGCTCACTCCTGAAATGAGGGAAATGATACATAAGTTGACTCAGGAGCAGCTTGCGGTTCAAATGGCAAGCCAAGAGCAGCTTGTGCAGCAACTGCTTCAAAAACAACAAGATTACTTTGAGGAGCAGTTGTCACAATTTAGGCAAGCTCAAGGCTGGCCTACAGGAGAGCAGCAGGGTATAGGGACCTCCCAGTGTAATGCCCAAATGTGAGAGCGCCGATCTTCGATGATAATGATGACCTGTATGAGGTGTTTGGTGAAGACGAGGAGGATGTCGAGACCGAGGAGGAGGATTGATGATGGTGATGTTGTTAGTGTTTTAATTATTATGTTTTCGATTTGGTTGTAGTATTTGGGATGTTTTCTACGCTTCCTGGCACAATTTTTATTTGTTTCTTTTATGATACAATGTTTGTAATATTATTAAGTACAATTTTAATTTCACGCCTATTACATTTAATATTTTAGTGTCACGCTTTTATTAATTAAAATGATTTTTGAAACAATTAATTATATTTAAAAAAGCATTTTGAAAAAAAAATGATTTTTTTTAAAATTATTTTAAATAATTTTTATTAATTAAAATGATTTTTAAAACAATTAATTATATTTCAAAAACAATTTTGAAAAAAAAAAAGATTTTTTTATTATTTTATATAATTTTTGTTAATTAAAATGATTTTTAAAACAATTAATTATATTTCAAAAACAATTTTGAAAAAAAACGATTTTTTTATTATTTTAAATAATTTATTTTAATTAAAACGATTTTTATTACAATAAATTATTTATTAAAATATTTTTTTAAAAAAAAATATATAATGTTTCACAGGGTTTACCTCTGGCAAAACCCCTGATACTGTATGATTTAACTTGTGTCAGCGCAGCAGTGCGTCAGAAAAGCAGTGCAGATGCGTCAGTTAGAAGACAGGGGTTAAGACAGAGATTTTGACAGGGCTCAACCCCTCGTTTTTTTGCCAGGGTGAAACCCCTCACTTTCCCATTTGCGATGGATGTTTTTTCCAGGGATTCAACCCCTGGCAAAATCCTTGGCAAACGTCCATTTGCCAAGGCTTTTAGTTTTTTTCCCAGGGAATCTGCCCCTGGCAAACAACATTGTTTCTTGTAGTGTTATATATAAAAAGCTTAATAGGCCGGCCTAACGGGCTTAATAGACTTTTTGTAAGCCTTAGTCTGACTTATTTAATTAAATAAGCTTTATAAAAAGCTTGAATCTGACTTTTGTATTAAACGAGTTAGGCCGAGTTAGGCTTTAAATAGGTTAAATCGTAGGCCCCTGTCGGGCGGCATTGTTTGTTCCCACCCCTATTCACACAGGTCCCTTACGTTATATATTTGTACTCTTCTATCATTTTTACACATTTCGTTACAAATATCTTATTGACTTTTTAGGAATGAGGTCGATCACTTAGCTTAGGAGATTTTTTTAGTGAATTTGGTTGTTGAATTGTGACTTACACAAGTACAATGGATGGAAATTTTGTTAACTTCCACCATATATGGTAGCCAACTAGCCATGTTGTGGACATGCACCTATTTTGGAGTTTCGGAGGATACAATTAAATAACTTAATTCCATAATACATTTTGTCTAAATTATATATACTTCTCTAAATTAGGTTCATACAAGAAATAATGATAGCTCTTCATCATATAATAGTGTAATCATTCTAAACCTTATAACTAGAGACCATAGTCATGCATCCAAACTAGGGGTGAAAAAATGGATTTTGACTGAACTATAAATGTTTCAAAACAGTCAAAGTTCTTTAAAAAAAAAATCCAATTACATTCAATACATGGACTATCATCTTTTCAATGGAGGAATATTCATCCAAATCATAAGATTATATTGAAAATAATACTTTTTTTAGGGAGTATTGAAAATAATACTTTTATTACTTTCAAATAAAAATATTTAAATATTATAATTTATTTAAATTATTTATTTACAATTTTTTTAATAAATGTTGTCAAAATTGGTAGTGGCCAATCTTTTATATACTTTCTTTTCTCCAATCTTGAGTTATTTACGCCATATCTCTAATGTTTTACCTAAAAAAAATTATCTGTGTTTAGTTTTTTTTTGCAAATTTTTTTTATGCTTTCAAAAATGTTTTTATTACATAATCTTTCTTTATTCTTGATGATGATGGTGTTTTTCTTTTAACCTTTTTGTATAATGACAAAAGGGAGAAATGAAGAAATAAGTGATCTACCATTTTTGTATAATGAGATTTGATGAACAAAAATGTTGACAACACTTTCTATAAGTCTTGCATCTCCATGTGCATATTTATTTTCATCATATCATCTATCTTATAAGAACATTCACAGGTATTTGCTCTTAATATATGTATATGTATCGTATGAATCTTAGGGTCCATTTGGTCGGATGTTTTTGGAGATGAGAGGAGATGTTATTTTAAATTAACTTTGTTTGGTTTAATTTTTAGGCTTAAATTCATTTTTAACCCCTTTGTGATTTTGACCCTCTAACAAAAAAAAAAACAATTTTACCCCCTGATTAAGTTGCTTAGAGAACGCCACATGTCCCAAAACAAGAGGCCAAAATTGCAACATTTTGTAAAGATAAAGGGGCAAAAGAGCGTATTTTATAAAAGATAGAGGGCTAAAAGAACATATTTTCATATAAATAGAGGGTCAAAATAGCACATTTTCCTAAAGATAGAGGGCAAAATTGTTAACTTTTTTGTTAGGGGACCAAAATCGCAACTTTTTAAAAGTTAAAGAGTAAAAAATGCTTTAAGCCTAATTTTTTTAAAGAAGGGAGGAGACTTAGAGCCATTTTTTGTTCCTCCAAATTGGAGTGTCTTTCGAGGGGAGGGATGTTAATAAATAGTTAATTACATTTACAAAATTACCCTTAATTTTTTTTAAAAACCCAAATTATCCTTGTTGTAATATTAATAGTTTACTTTTTTTCTTTTCACGTTAACCTTCCTTTTTTTCATTTCATTACTAGGAACGGCAATGAAACTCATACCCGCCTGAACCCACCTCAATTTGACAGGTTTCTTCCGATATGATTTGATTTGTGTATGAATTTGGGCTTTCTTCGGTTTCAAAATATGAGCACGGAGCGGGTAACTAAATATAGATACTCACCTCAAACATGTCCTAAATGTACTATTACTTTATTCTCCCTACTTTTGAGATGTTTTTGAATTTTTAATCATTGTGAACATGTTATAATAAGAGTACCTTCTTCCCATGTATGAAATTGACAAACACACATGGTGTTGGGTGTTTTCTTACCCCAAATGTATTAGATTAACATAAAAGTGGTGGAAATTAATTTATGGTTGAAGGTTCGGGTTTGGGTTTCAAGTATGGGTTATGGGTCTAAGAAAAAATTATGTGTTTGGGGTGGGTTTATGTTTGAGGCTGGAAAAACTTCTTTTTTATTAAAAAAATATTTTGACTACGGAGATACTCGAACTCGTTAGAGACGGAGATGGAGTTCAATTTCTCATCCATGTTGGAGATCGGGTATGATAACGCGTAATTATATGGAATTTGGAGACATTTGGCGACGGTGTAGGCAAACCATCTCCTCACCTCATTTTCATGTCTATTCATGACTCTTAACTTTTTTTCTTCAAGTCAACCTCCATGTTATTTTCCGTCTTCGTGTTTTTTTACTATTAGTAATATGGCACATTTTGTTTTTCTTTTTTCACGTCAACTTCATTTTTTTTCAACTTCGTCTTGCTACAAAATCTTGTCATTCCAAAACTGTTTTAACTTAACATGGAATGAAAAAATGAATGTTCTAAAATATTAAGGGGTAAAAATGTAAATTAGTTTAAAAATATATTCTCTCTCCTTGTAAACCAAACACATTTTTAATTAAAATCACTCTCTTTCTCTTTTAACCAAACATATTTTTTTTTATACATGAAGCAAACATATATTAAATTAGAATATCTCTCCTTCCTTCTTCTCGCTTCCCCTTCCTATACATACATACATACATACATACATACATACATACATACATACATATATGATTAGGTAATATACTTCTATAAAAAGATTAGGTAATATGATTACAACAACCTAACTCGAAATACAAATTTAACTAAATATAAATTACAATTATTATTATGACTAAAAGTTGTCTTCACAAGTCTCTCCACCAGTGTCATTGCATGGTGTTACCCAAGTCATCATGGTCAATTTACAATTACTTAAAACTAAGAAATGTCACAACACGGAGATCGTATTTTAAAATAAATTAGACCATGACACGCGGTGCATATTTAAATAAAATAAAATAAATGCCAACCACACTAAGGTCATGGCTATACAATTTCAATAATTAATTTTTAACACATTACAAAATATTAAATAATTAGTAAATAATTATTTCAATTAACCACAATTTAAAACAAAATCAAATCTTTTGATTCAAAATCAAACGTTGATTGAGACTACATCTTTTTTTTTTAAGAAACTAAAATTAAATTATATTACCAAAGAACCAAAACTTCCTAGCACAAGGTGTGCCGAGAAGAAATGGCTAAATCAAAAGTTTACAGAAATAGAGTCAGAAAATGAACGAAACAAAGAAAGAAATGGACAATTACGTTATAGCTCCCAAGCATATAATTGGGTTAAGCCACCAAGAATAATAATCAAAAGATAAGGTAGAATATTTCTCTTTCAACCACCAAAACGTTTGTAGCTTAATTTTGTCGAGCAGTTGATGCAAAGAGTGATCCTTATGCTTGAAGATTCGACCATTCTTTTCATTGTTATCACCCAAACGCAAGATAACCATAAAAGATACATAGTTGACCGATGATGCTTTGATGATCCTCCTAAAAGACCAAATCGATGTAAATGGTCTGAGATGAGAGCAGGAATCACCGAAACATACCCTAGCCATTGCAAAACGAAAGTCCAAATTGATCCAAAAAAATTACATTACAAAAACAAGTGATTGATGTCCTCATTATTCGTAGTATGAATGCGATTCGGGAGAAGGCCAAGCAAATATACTGATTTTTAAAAGGAATCGCCTTGTGTCAAATGATGTCTGAAAATTCTTGAGTTGTGACATTTTTCAAAGTCGTCAAGTAGTAATAAGTTGAGCTGACTGTGTATCGTTGAGATGTATGAATGTTCCATTTCCACCTGTCTGACACCCCTTCCTACAACACATTATTATGCAATAAAGTACTACACTCCGCTACCTTCTCCTTCTTCCATGCTAATATACGCCTACGCCACTTCCATCCACCTGTTCTTCCACCCAACCTAAAAGATTCATCTCTAAAATTGTCATCATTTTATTCTCAGCTAAGTTAAAAAGACGACTATATCTATCCTTCAAAACTCCCCCTCCAACCAAGAGTCCCACCAAAACAACGTAGTTGACCCATCACCGACGCAACAACATAAGTTATCTACGAACCAGTTCCCTACACCTAAATCGTCCCCTTCACTAATGCAGGAAAGATTTTTCCACCACATCGAATCTAACCTTCCACCTACACTGATCCTACCTCTAAACTCCCTATAACGCACCGCTAAAACTTTATACCACAACCTATCTCTTTCTTCCCTCAACCTCGAACACCACTTTCCCAGAAGAGCCATGTTAAATTCCTTAATTCTCCTAACCCTTAAACCTCCAAACTCCTTTTTCAAGAAAACAGTCTCCCATTTGATCCAAGTTATTTTCCTAAAATCTTTACTTCCCCCCATAAAAAAAAATATAGATTCGATAGAAGAAATGATACATGTGGGAGCCTTGAAGAAGGAAAGAAAGTAGATCAAGAGAGAGGACATGACAAACTTCGGGAGAACCAAGCAACCTCCCATAGATAAATTTATGATCTTTCAAACTGATAGTCTAGAATTAATACGTTCAACCAGAGGATTTCGAAAATTTATTTTACGAGAATCTCCACCAATTGGTAAACCCAAATAAGAGAAAGGAAGAGATCATGTTTTACAATTCAACACCGCTGAAGCCTTGACCAACCAGGTATTATAAACATTTACCCCATCCAACTGGACCTTGTGGAAATTCAATTTAAGACTAGAGATCACCTCGAAATGAATTAAAACGACTTTTAGAGATCTGATGTTAGCCCAGATTTTTTCACCGATCAACAAAGTATCGTCTGCGAATTGAAGATGGGATATCAAAACACCATTATCATCCCCAACCGTATAACCAGAAGAAAAAAAACCTGTGTCTACCATGGCTTTCATCATAACATTCAGACCATCCGCCGCTATTAAGAAAAGGAAGGATGAAAGTGGGTCCCCTTGACGAAGCCCTCGTTGGAGCTTTATAGGTTTGGAAGGCTTGCGGCGTGTATAATGTCATCAATGTTTATGAGGAATTGGGAATTGCTAATGTTCCTCTTCTGTTTCATAACATTTGCTTGAGGTTTGGTCCTTTTGGTTCATTAGTTATGTGGAATATTTGGTGTTGAAGAAATAAGTATGTGTTTGAAGTTATTGTTCCATTTATAAGGTTTCTTTACCATTATTAGAATTTGTTGGAGCGTATAAAGGTCTCTCTAAATATTGGTCGGAGGATATTTCTCTTCATCATATTCTTCGAAAAGGTAATGCTTACGCGGATTTCCTTGTAAAGTTGGATGTCAATAGTGTTGAACCACTTGTTCAAGTGTGTGATCCTCCTACAGGACTTTTTTCAACTTTTTTGCCTGATGGCTGATGCTTTAGGTAGCTTCTTTATTAGGTAGTAGTTTTTTTTTCTTTCTTTCTTTTTCCATTCCTTTTCTCATGTAATAAAAAAAAATAACACATATTAAGAAATACAATTGGTTTTGGTATGAGAAAGATAAGTTATGATGGTTTTATCAAATTATCATTCATTGAAAGAAGAAATTAAAAGAATTGGAATAAAGGGGAGTATTAAATATCCTTTGTGAACTTAGTTCAATTGATATGAACATTGCATTATACTCCCTCCGTCCTAAATTGTATGACGTTTTGGAAATTTCACACGTATTAAGAAATGTAATTAATATTGTGTAGGAAAGAGATATTATGAGTTGTTTTACAAAATTGTCCTTAATAAATGATATGGGAAAGATAATTGAAAGAAGAAAGTAATAAATAGTTAAGGATATAATAAGAAAAGTAACATTAATGTTTCATTGGTATTGTAAAGCGACATATAATTTGAGACAATTTTTTTTCCAAAGCGACATACAATTTGGGACGGAGGGAGTATATACAGAGGTTGAAGAGTTTGAACCCGTATTTCTCATTTATTCACCTTGTAAATACTTTTTCATTGGTAATTGAAACTTGAATTCAAAATAAATTAAAAAAAATCAAATAATTCAAAAAGAATCATAATAATATCACATAATTGATTCTACAATTATTATTTGAGAAATGATTGATTACTGCCTAATCAATAGAATTCATGTAATTGATTCTTGCATTTAAAAATTACTATTTGAATCAAAAACCAATTAAAGCAATGGAATTTTTTTGTTAACCCTCAATTTTTAGGATAATGAAACCATATTTAAATGGAGTTCGACCATGAAATAAATATAGTATGTCTAAGAGTTTACCAAAAAATCGAACTCGGGTTATGTTGAATGAGTTCTAAACTTTTAATTTGAACGTATTAGATGAGATGACACATGTCTCTTATAACTTAACTAGGGTCTTGTGTTTGAATTTAGAATTGGACATCCAACAGAGGTAATATTGTTAGGAAGAGTTTGCCATCAGTTTAAATCTCACAAGGCTCGAATAATTATTCTCCACAGTTACGCGTGGATGATGCATAATTAAAAAAAAAAACTATTTGAGGTATCATGGTGTACTATACAAGATTCCTTTTCAATTTCAACTTCAAAAAGATAAATATATTTTTCAGTTTTACGCGGAAGAAAAAATATGATACCGAAACTGTTTTGGACGTAATTCAAAAGCCAGTATTATTCAAAACCGGCAATTTCAATTTTTTGCAGTCATTAACAAAATTTTGCCTTCATCAAATCAATTTTTTGATAAAAGACACGTATTGAAATCCAAAAATTTATTCTGAAAATCAAACCCAAAATATTCAAACAAAAGTAAACAAAACCTTTTTTTATCTTTGTCACAACTAAAACCATTTACAATGGTTTTATCCTTCAACACCCCTTCAACACACACTTTTTCAATTCCCAACACTCCACATCATTTTCTCTCTCTTCCACATAATAATTCAACACACCATTCAACAAATACCCTCTCCAATGGTTTTTCATTCAACACTCTACCCCACCACTCACTATACCCCACCACTTTTTATTTCATATTCTTATTTAATTTTATATTTTGTTTTTATAATTACATAAAATTACAATTATCAACTATAATTAAATTAAAATAATAAAAACTTAACAATTTATTTTTTAGTGTTTTTGTAAAAACAAAATTTATTTAAATAATTTATTTTTATTTTCTTAAATTAAAATGCAATACAATACATTAAACACGCGGCGCACAAATAACTTAAAATGCAAGACAACAAATTAAGCACACGACACAAGTAACTTAATTAGTACGATACAAATCATCTTTAATCATGAAACATTCCAAACTTATGCATGTTTTGAGGACGTTGGTTTGGAAATTGATTTGGATGTTGATAATTGTTGGGATTTTGGTAGCTAAATGGGTAATTAGAAGAATTCTGGGTGTTGAAATTATTATTATTTGGATCCATTTCACTAAAAACAAGTTTAAAACTTCAAAAGGAAAGCTAATAGAAGGATAATAATGTATCTTAATCTTATTATTATCCTTCTATTAGCTTTCCTTTTGAAGTTTTAAACTTGTTTTTAGTGAAATGGATCCAAATAATAATAATTTCAACACCCAGAATTCTTCTAATTACCCATTTAGCTACCAAAATCCCAACAATTATCAACATCCAAATCAATTTCCAAACCAACGTCCTCAAAACATGCATAAGTTTGGAATGTTTCATGATTAAAGATGATTTGTATCGTACTAATTAAGTTACTTGTGTCGTGTGCTTAATTTGTTGTCTTGCATTTTAAGTTATTTGTGTGCCGCGTGTTTAATGTATTGTATTGCATTTTAATTTAAGAAAATAAAAATAAATTATTTAAATAAATTTTGTTTTTACAAAAACACTAAAAAATAAATTGTTAAGTTTTTATTATTTTAATTTAATTATAATTGATAATTGTAATTTTATGTAATTATAAAAACAATATAAAATTAAATAAGAATATGAAATAAAAAGTGGTGGGGTAGAGTGAGTGTGGGGTAGAGTGTTGAATGAAAAACCATTGGAGAGAGTATTTGTTGAATGGTGTGTTGAATTATTATGTGGAAGAGAGAGAAAATGATGTGGAGTGTTGGGAATTGAAAAAGTGTGTGTTAAAGGGGTGTTGAAGGATAAAACCATTGTAAATGGTCTTATACAACACACCACACCATTCAACACACCATTAAACATACCATTGCAAATGGTCTAAGGAAAACCTCAAGAAGTACGGAATTGATATCCTTTTAAATAGTAAAAAAAACATTATATACATTCAGGCATGTCATAAGTGCCAAATATAACTTAACTTACCTATGTAATTTATGACACTTATAAATTTATTTTACAAAAAGTCACATGAAAAATCCAATTCTTGTAATTAGTATAAAAATCAAATTCATATTCCTTTCCTTGTACTTTAACTTTATTTTCAACACATTTTATAGTTTAATTGAGATAAAGAACGAAAGGTGCAAGCAAATAGATTAAAAGGAACATATCAAGCTAAATCGCCCAACGATCACGGTTATTTTCCCAACGATTCAAGTAAGAGATTCAAGTCTTGAAACAAGAGAAAATCGTTCGGCAAAGAAATGTCTCGTCCAACGAGTAATGACGGTCTAAAGTCCCACGTGGTTGAGCTGGAAGAAACTAGTTGGTGAAGTAAGGTCTACTCGCCCAACGAATAAGACTCGCGCTCGACGATTATGTTTTTCCATAATCTATAAATTGAGGACTGCAGCCTCATTTCTCTTCATTCTTTGTTTTGGCAATTTTAGAGAGAGAGAGAGAGAGAGAGAGAGAGAGAGAGAGAGAGAGAGAGAGAGAGAGAGAGAGAGAGAGAGAGAGAGAGAGAGAGAGAGAGATCTTAGGAGTAAGAAGTAAGGCAGAAACAAGGTGGAAACATCTGAGGCTTGTAGATCAAGTCGTAGATGCAACATCTTGTCATCCTCTCCTTTGTATTGTAGGCTATACATCATGTGCAAATAATCTCTCTGTGTTGAAATTAAGTCTAATTTACTTGGTTACTCGGTTAAGAATCTAATGTAAATACTTGGTCTTTTTGGTTATATATAAATCTTATTTCATTATATTGATGTCTCTATTTCTACACTTAATGATTATCCAATGTACCATCCAAAATTGACATTTTTAGGAATAGATTACAACAACATAGGCTCTTGTCGGAGGCAACAACACGAGGATCATTAAAGTCAAAGAATAATGCCAATGCTATCAAGATCATAGAATTCAGGGCCATGAATGATAAAAAAAAATACCCTTGATCTATTTATAAATTACTAAATTATGGATTTAATTTGTATATATAGATAGTGTATTATGAAGATTGCTCTTTAGGGCTCCAGGTTGTTCAGCCCTAAAAAAGATTGACCAGAAGATAGTTTCCGATAAATTTTGAGGAGAAACAAACCAATTGAAAGATCGCTTTCGATAGGTTTGTACCATCGAAAAAGACGATCTAATAAATTGAGTGACTTTTGAACAAAAGTGAGAGACTTGTAAAGCAATCTTCATATAATGTAAATGGAAACGAGCCATTAGCCCTCAAAAGGTGTCACATAAATAATATCATGAGTCATTCATACACCATTTTATTGAAGTTAGGATCATGCAAATTCTATATATAGGGTTTGCTAACTTAGATCAACAAAAAACATGAAGGTTCAAGTTAGCAAAAGTGCACTTTTTCATTTGGACAAAAATACTCTTCATCTTTATTATTTAAAACTAATAGCTTGAAGGTTACTTTAGTAATTTTCATTAAAACATTTGTTAACTTGCACCAATTTGCTAACTTAGACCCACTTTTATTTTATTACAAATACCTTGAGAGATAGTTTAGTAATTTTTTTCTACCTTTTCATTTGGACAAAAAACCCTTCATCTTTAATATTTAAAACTAATAGCTTGAGGGTTACTTTAATAGTTTTCATTAAAACATATTTGTTAACTTGCACCAATTTTTCTGTCACAAAAAAAAAACTTGCACCAATTTGCTACTTAGACCCACTTTTATTTTATTACAAATAGCTTGAGGGATCATTTTGTAATTTTTCCAGAAAATTAGGAAACTGTCGTTGGATGTTTTTTTTATTGAAAAATAAAATTAAATGAAATTTACTAAACTATCCCTTACTTTAAATTGGTTTACACTAGTGGATATTGGTTTTTTTGTCCAAACGAAAAGGTGTACTTTTGCTAACTTGAACCTTCATGTTTTTTGTTGGTCTAAGTTAGTGAACCCCTATATATATATATATATATATATATATATATATATATATATATATATATATATATATATATATATATAATTCTTGTGTTTAAGTGATTAAAATCTAAATGTAAATCACTTCATTTTAAACAAGTTTCTAATTAAAGGTGATTTTATAAAATTAATATAATTCAAAATTAAGTTTGCAAAAGCCCATCCCAACATAAATAGAATGTCTGTATTTTCTTGTCCTGCATATTTAGAAATAAATCCCAATGTGGGTTACTTCTTAGTCTCTAATTCCCACCAAAATTATTCTAAAATAAGGAGTAAGAGTTTTAATATTTCTTCCAACTTTGTTTAATGTCGTAGGTCAAATTTAATGATTGAATAAAGATACCGAAGTAAACGGATGAACAAAGTGGTCGTTTTAATTATTTTTTCTTACGGAAAAAATATTCATTAAACAACCAAATCATCTGCAAGACAAAGAGGACATTCATCAATTCAAACATAGTCAATGGAATAATAGTTCGACACTACGTTCCTCGATCTTCAACAGCAAGGGGCGCCGCCCTCCTCACCAGTCACCACCCTCTTTCCTTAACACCAAGCCAATCTCGAAGAGAAAAGTGAACTACATGCAACTACATCAATCCACTTTTGTCTAGGACTTCTCCACCCTCTGCTAACAGCTTTCTTCTCTCTATGATATTTCCATTACTTCAACTGTAGCTTCTCTTCTCTATATGAGTTCAGTTACTTGGTGTAACTCAATTCAACTAAGCTTGCAGTTGCATCTTACTAGAAGGTTTTCTAGAACCTAACACTCTTAGATAGAGTTTCAAACCAAATATGCAATTTCCCTCCCCCGACAATCCAGAGTGAGTAGCACCATTAGCAGTTCTTTTAACATGGTTTAACAAGAAAGAATGAAAAGGATTGCTTAATTCTTTGACAATCACCAAGAACCATGCCAAAATAAGAATGATCATGCATGCAAACTATGAACCACATAAATCCCCTTCAACAACCACTTGGAGAAAACCTGTGTCAAAAGCAAAATGGAAGGCTAACCTCAACCCCAAAGCTTCAACAATATCAAAAAATTGATCATTGGAACTACCGATCTAAGTGTGTTTGGATATTGGATCAAATCACGCCATAATTATCAGCTTCACTACCACCGCACCATTTGCTACTTCAAATGTGTTTCAAACCCTAATTTAAGGTATCATGGAAAATGACAAAATGAAACTCTGGGCATGCTCAACAACCATATATGTGCTCAGATTTTCACATGGATACTAATGGAAAAAGAAATCTTACCAACCATGTTGCCATAATCAGAAGTACAACACATAAACTAACTATTTGTATTTTAGTTGATTTTGGATTTAGATATTGTTTTTTCTTGATAATGTGTACAGGCTCAATGGTGAAGTCCCTAGACAGAAAAAAAGAAGTCCTTTCTTACAATTGCTTACTTTTACCATTAGGCCCTTAATGAGCATCACTATCATCACCATTCACCAGAATTAGCCAGCTTGGCAGATAGTGGAGAAATGGTTGTTGTTTTTATGCCTATGAGATGACAGAGAAGCCATGCATTAAATTATGATGCCATACAAATATGAAACAGCAAATACCCAACAAAAACAAACACATACAATTCCTCATCATCAGTTCCTTGAAACATTAAAAAAATAGTTCCCTCCCACCTCTAAAAGAAAACCATCTTTTTTGCAATCAATATATATTGTCTGTCTTATATCTCTAGAAGAAATCAAACTCCAGATAATTGTCAGAACCTTTCTGATTAGGAGCTGTTGACATGTGGTTAACAATGGCCTTTTCGCCGGCAGATGATGCAGCTGGGGAAGGTATCTTCTCAAACTCAACAGCCTTCGGAATCTCGGGTGGTGTAGCACATCGGATCAAGGCCCAATTCACACCTTCAAAAAAGGGATGTTGTTTAATCTCGGTTGCGCCTCTTTTATAAGCCAATCTGTGCTGAGGTTCCTTTACAAGCAAACCCCTGATAAGATCCCTTGCTGCAAAGCTAACAACAGGTGCTTCTGGAAATCGCAGCGGCTGACCTACCACGTTAAACAGCGTGGCTCGGTTCCCGGATCCCTTAAATGGAGTTTTGCCAAACAACAACTCGTATAGAAAGATTCCATAAGTCCACCAATCAACTGCACTGCCGTGACCTTCACCCTTGATTATTTCAGGTGCCAGGTATTCGTGAGTTCCAACAAATGACATAGAGCGAGCGTCAGTGGGCTCTGCAATGAGCTCAGGTAGAGGACTGACTTGATTGCCAAGTTCAGTTTTGGCCTTACGTTCTTTCTTTGATTTGCTAGAAAAGAGCCGGGGTGAAAAACATGAGGTAGGAGCAACACAGGATGGCTGAATGCAGGATGGCGGCTCAATACATGCAGGCTGAGCACAGTAACCAGTATTCTTTCTTAAAGGCTCTGAATCAATGGACGAGGATTTACTAGGGTTGGACTAACAGCACATCGGAGGGAAAGGTCAAAGTCGGAGAGCATAATATGTCCATCATCCCTAACAAGAACATTTTCTGGCTTAAGATCACGGTATACAATCCCGAGCATGTGTAGGTACTCCATTGCCAGTAGGACCTCTGCCACATAAAATCTGCAAGTTATGAAGAAATTAGCAGATTGTTACCATCAAATTATATTAACATCTTACAAAAACAAATCAAAGAAATCATCATTAGGCTTGAGTATCAGAAACTGAAGATGTTAATGAATCTGAGAATAATCAAGCAAAATATCTCAGTATATGAGATTAAACAGATTCCCAAGAGTTGTTTCAATTATAGTGGCAGTAAAAATTTCAACTTAATTTACTTCCCACTAAAAAGCTTTCAAAGATTTTCTTTTACTCTGATCGAGAATATGTATTTGTTTGATATCTGAAATTGCTTGGCAGGAGTACAATATTTGACTTATACAGGACTCAAAAAAGGCAAACAGTAAATAGAACAAAAGCAATACATGCAAGTATGAAATCCCAATTCTCAAAGGCTTAGAATACAGTACTTTCAATAAAGTGCATAAATAAGAGTGTAACAAGACTATGAAGGTACAGAAACAGTCCGTTACAAAATTGCCAATATACACATTCAAAGAGTTTTGCAGGGAAAATTTTGGACCCAGTAAAATATCCAATTGAATCCCTCTTCTCCCCTACCCTACTCTCAATCAAACAAAATATATAATTAAATATTTCCCTCTCCTCATTCGAACCATACACGGTGTAAATTATTGCATCTGAAATTTGGTCCAGATTTCACATGAACTGTTACATATCATCCACAAATACATGACAACCTTTTTTTCCCAATTCAATACTACAATAAAATACAAGGTGCATTATTTATAATGGGATGAAAACATTTTTAATTATTTGAAAGCCAAATTGAAGGTTTCAAGCAAACAAAATTGAAGAACCAGTCACTTCCTTGTGGCAGAGTTATTAAAACTAATGGAAGGAAATCAAAAGGACAATAAACTAAATTATAAATTGAACATACTTCACTGCCTGCTCAGGAAAATGCTTCCCTGGTTGTTTCTGCCGAAGAGTATGGAGGTCTCCACCCGGGCAGAATTCCATCACCAAGCACGAAAATTTCTCTGTCTCAAAATGAGTGTACAAAGTTGGGAGAAACGGGTGGTCAAGTGACTGAAGAATTTCCCGTTCCGTCTGAGCACGAAGTAACTTCTTACGACTTGCTAAAGACCCTTTGTCCATCACTTTCATTGCGAAGTAACATTTAGTTCCACTCAATTCAGATAAGTAAACGCTGCCAATATCTCCACAACCCAATCTCTTCAGAAGTCTGAAGTGGCCTAAACCCAATGCTCCATCTCTAGTTCTAACCACTTGGATAGCTTCCCATCTCATGTCATTTGCTTTGTGAGGCTTGTTTACGCTGCTACTAAAGCTACTACAAGTACTCTCGTCACTCACATCGCTGCTAGTACTTCCTCTGCAAATACTGCTCTTACCACTCTCAACGAAATCAGCTCGGTCACTGATCTTAGCACTGCCACTTGTCTTCGCAATACTGCTGGCACCATCGCTAGCTTTCGCAGAAACAGAACTGTTTTTCACACTTCCATATTCTGAAGTCTTTTTGTCTTGATCGATAGAGCTTTCCGTTGAGCCTGTGTTCACATTAACAACGGATGAGGAAGCACCAGAACCGAATTTACTACTCAATGAATCAGCAGAAGAATCCTTTTGAGACGGAACACCAAACTTCTTACTTTCATAAATCTCACCGATATTCTGCTTTGATGTGTTTTGTACAGACTTAGACAAATCTTCAGGCTCAGATTTCCCTGTCTTTTGAAGCGACAGCGAAGAAAACTTGAGGTCTTTCGCCTCAGGTGTTTGAATCCCGGATGTTTTCTGATGTTGTTTTGAGAGAGATCTAGCACTAGTTTTCGAGTCCATCAGAAAATGCTAAAGAATTTCAATTGAAATCAGATTGACCAAATTAATGGTTTAGCATCCATTTGTGTCTTCAAAAGTAACAAACAACCTATCAAAGCCATCAATATCATAAAAAAATTGTCAGCCATTTCAACACAGTAAGAATAAACATGCTCAGATTAACAACAACATCTTAACATGTAAACAAATAGTCATCTTCAAAAATTCATTAAAGAAAGACTTAGAGCATGATTGGATTAGCAGTGAGATTGACAAGATTACAGCGAGCCACCGTGATTTTGTCAAAAACTACACATCAGAGCTTGAAGAAATTCACGGTGCTGCGGTGATTTTGCCAAACTCATCGCCCACCCAAACATACTTGGCCTATGTTTGGTTCCACATTTGGAGCAACCAAAATTGATTCTGAAGGTGTAAAATTGATTTAACATGTCTGGTTGCTCCCAAGTAGAATTGATTCTAGGTTGAAGCTAGGATTTGTAGCTTTTGAGTGTAAACATGATTTTTACACTGAAATTTATTGTTCAACTCACTTTTACGTAAATGTAATTAAACATAAACCAATTTACATTCAATTTACAATCAATTCATTTTTAAGTCAAATGAATTTACAAAATCAATTTTTGTCAGAACCAAACATACACTTAGTATCAAAAAAATCAATTAACCAACAAACAGTTAGCTCACATTCAACACGAGACAAATAGATCAAGCAAATAAGTGAAAAAACCACTCCCACTAAAACACAAAACTTGTACATCATAACATAACAAAAACCTTAAAAACATAATTAGCCAACCTAAACTCTCAGACACAACATATTGTTCATAAACAAACAGTGAACATAACATAACATAGGACCCATTTAGCAAATCAACTATGAAACATGAGTAGTAAACTGCATGCAGAACATGATCATTAGATTAATTAATAAAGTTCAACAGTGATGAGTAACCAACAAGATAACAATAATAATTGTCGCAATAAATTTAAAAAACAAAACAAAAAACAATATTAATAATAATAACTAAGAATATGAATTAATTAATAAAATTCAAATAGTAACAATTATGAAGGGTTGGACTAAGAAGAGTGAGCAAAGAGTAAAGTATGAGTCAAATTGGGTGAAAGTGCAGAAATTTACCATAAGGAGAAAAATGAAAGTGATGGAAGTGAATAAAAAATGGATCTTGATGAAGGAAACATGAATTAGGGTAGAATCCTTGCAGATCCAAAGAGAAAGAGAGAGACCCAGATGCAGAAAAAAAGAGATAAACTTGAAGAGAAATGGAAAGTGAAACGTTAAAAGGGAAAGTAAGATGAACCCACCAAAAGAGTACCTGAGTTTGAAGAATCAGAAAAACTTGGGTTCGTTGCTGCACAGAGAGAGAGAGAGAGAGAGAGAGAGAGAGTTCTTCTCTCTTGTTAGCTTTAGGCTTTAGAGAGAGACACACAGGGCCTGTTGGCTGTGGTGGACTATTAGGCAGAGAGAGAGAGAGGAGAGAGAGAGGGGTCAAAGTTTATTTTTCTTGAATGAATAATTTGAATCGTTTTTTGTCACTAAAACCAAGAGAGGTACAAATCACTAAATAGTTACAAGGTCGCGTGTAGATAGTTGGGTTGATGAGTTGAGAGTTCGATCAGCAGAGCGTTCAATTAGGGTTTGATGATCGGAAAATAATATAGCATGCTAACATTTGTCTATAAAAAATTATAACTAAAGTGTTACGTGGTATTCCATTGGTATCTCATTCCTTTGTTCAAGTAATATCTTCGTCTATAGTTATAAAACTCTTTTTTAATAGATAAAATGACAATAGTCATTAAAAATGACACACATAATTGGAGAAGTCGGGGTTGAACCCCTGGTTACAACGTCCGATCTAAAAATTTTGTTATTTTTGTTGGTTGAGGTAGGACTCGTGAACAATTATAAAACTCTTTATAAAAAATTATTTGTCTTTAAATATAAAACTATCTATAAAAATACATATCACTTGTTAATACTCTCTTCGTCTTAAAATAAGTGTCACAATTTGAATTTCGCATATTTTAAAAAAAAATATCTCGATATTAGGCCTGAAGACCGATTAATTCGATGGGTCCAATTTCATTGTCCACTTTTGGGGGACCGATTTAAAATCAAGGCAAAAATTTGTATGAACTAGTCCATCAAATTAACATCAGAGGAAATTGAACACGAGACTTGTGAGATAAGCGTATTCTAAGATCTCAAACCAATTACATCAATAGGTCAACCTAATTGGGTTAACTTTCACATATATTAATACACAATTTTGACAATTAATGTTTTTAATTATCTATTTGCAAAAGGTTATAAAATAATGATATTTTGAAAATATTCATTTAGACAAATTGAACAATTATATATTAACATTTATTTTTATATAGTAAAAAAAAAAATATATATATATATATATATATATAATCAAAGTAGCAGAGTCGTATATGAGGCAGGGCGAAGAGGAAGACCATGTTAGGCCTACAAAATAAGTCTAAAATTTGGGCTCCAAAATAAATGAACAAAAAGATGTCGGATGTTGGTGCAAATGTTATTTTTTATAAATTAAAAGTGTTGCAATTATCAGTGACTCTGTATCTAGGAATGCTCGTAGAAATTGGTTTTTTATAAATATTTTGATATCAAATAAAAAATTCAATGTGTTTTTAATGAAACTTGATGTTTTTTTTAGTTTATTTTTTTAACGTGATAAAAACTATCATTTTCATACTTTCAGAGTTTTACATACTTATTAGTTAGGGCTCAAGTTATAGGTTTGTCCTAGGCCACCAAAATCTCATAAAGAATTTGCAAAGTAGATTATGTGAATGATACAAATGATCAAAAGATGAACTTTTACAAAAAAAAAAATTGTAATTTAGTGATAGCCCTACATATTTCAGACAAATTTATTACTTCAACGATTATTTTCAACGTAGGGAATATATTTTTTTTATCTTCTTTTCCCTTTTTATTTTCTTTGTACTACTGGAAAAAAGCAACAACAAAAAAACAAAAAGAAACGGCTACCTAGAAAAGAAAATCCCTTATCTTTTTTTTGTCAAGTAGTTTAGTGGCTGGAGCACACAGATTTTAAATGTGAAGAAGTTGGGTGTCTGGAATTCGAACTGCGACACCTACATATATTATGCATTGACTCGTATCAACTGAGTTAAACTCACGGGACACTCCCCTATCCTTTTCTATTAATTGCAGTATGTTTATATTTTTATAACATGTGTTAGTAATTATGGATGAAGTACTAATATCGTGTATATTACCTTTATACTTTTTGTTCAGATACTTGTTATTAATGTTTTCTAAACACATTTGATCACCAAAAAAAAAAAGTATTTTCTAAACAGACTTCAACCCTTCCTTTTCTATCAAATTACTGTATTAACTATATATTTTTTTAGAATATTTTGAGTAATTATGGAGAAATTATTAGTATATCCTGTATATTTCTGCCTTTATAGTAGTACTTTTTCAGATACTTATTACTAATGTTTTCTAAACACATTTGATCACCAAAAAAAAAAAGTTTTCTAAACAGACTTCGACCCTTCCTTTTCTATCAAATTACTGTATTAACTATATATTTTTATAGAATTTTTTGGGTAATTATGGATGAATTACTAGTATTCATGTATATTTCTACCTTTATACTTCTTTTTAAGATACTTGTTATCAACGATTTCTAAACACATTTCACCCAAAAGAAAGGTTTCCTAAACATTCAGATTTCTTTAGGATGATAAGGTTTAAATATAAATATTTAAAAAATTAAAACAACATCAACTATAATTTGAAAAAAAAAGTATATAAAATATGTCTAAATATATATATATATATATATATATATATATATATATTAAAGTTAATCCACTTGGGTTAGTAAAGTGGTGTTGGCTTGGGACCTTGGATTGTACTCTCCTTAAGGTCTCAAGTTCGATTCACTCTGATGACAATTTCGGTGGATCAGTCCATGCAGAGCTTTGTTTTAACTTTAAATGGGTACCCATAAGTGCACGGTTGAATTGAAACCCTCGAATTAGTCGGTTCTTGGGCTTGATTCTGTCCCAAAAGTTTGGGTTTGGGTGTTGTCCATGTCTGGAATCTACTCATGTCATTCTGCTTATAGATGGTTAAGCGATCTTAATGAAAAATGGGCGTTAGTGTCTGGCTGGAGTTGGATTTGGAGATTGAAGATTCTTGTAAACATTCAATTCTTTGTGCGACAACTCATACATAATTTTGTCCTTTTTAGGTCAATGCTTAAGCATCGAGGCATTGCTACCTCTAAGGTGTGCCCAATGAGTGTCGTTGCTACCAAAGATTGGATGCATGGCCTTTTTTCTTGTTTGTGTGTTGTCCAAGTGTGGTGTAAGTGTTTGCATATGGTTGTTTCCCCTCTCCCATCTGCTAGCTCATTTTCTTCTTGGCTTAAGGATTTTATCAAGAATGTTGGTATTATTCTCCCAGTTTGTAGGTGTGGTTTGTGCGCAAGTCCTTTCTCTTCTTGACCATGTGTACATGACTTTTTATTCATATAGGATTAAGCATATGTAGCCTCTTGAGAGGATTGTCTCTTGGTCTCGACCCCTTGAGGGGATTGTTGTTTTAAATGTGAATAGTAGTGTCGCTTCTAGCGTTGGTACATTGGGGTTTGGAGGTCTCATATGTGATCATCATGGTAACTTTCTGCATGGTTATTATGGCAGTAGTCGTGACTCGTCTATTATTCACGCTGAGATTTTGGTCCTCTTTCACGGCGTCAATTATGTTGGGATTTTGGTTATAGGAAGATTGCCTGCGTCTCAGATGCAACTCATGTGATTGATCTTGTTAAGAACGATATAAATGTATATCATTGTTATAGTAGTCTCATCTCAACCATCAAGCCCTTTCTTCTATTAGATTGGAATGTCGAGTTGACTCGTATATTGCGCGAAGAGAATTTTAAAGTAGATCATTTGTATAAGTTAGGTGTTTCAGCCTCTACGAGGCTCGTTATTTTGATGGACCCCCATCTTGATCTATCCCCATTTTCCCTGCGGATGCTTTGGATGTGACGTTTATTCGTCGTTAGTTTGATTTTCTTTTTCTCATTTGTAAAAAAAAAAAGTTGTTCTATTTTATCATACTCACGAAAGTGGTATCCTCTTTTTAAAGTTGGTTGGTCCCTCAAGTATCTCATTTTATTACAATTTTGATCTCAACCATGTTTTTGACCCCAAAAATAACTATATTTGGTAACAAAAATAATATGAATTCCAGTCCCATAAGTGATTTTTTTTTTTCTCTTATTCAAGATTGTGGCAATAAATCACCACTTTTGGAGTCAAAATTTGTTATTTTTAGAGAAAAAATATATATGCATTAGGACTAAAATTATAACAAATATGATATATATTTGAGGGAGAAAGATGCTTAATTTTAAAAAGGACGGACTATTTTTGTTAGCGTGAGAATGTGTTACTAGCATTAGTCCACGGTAGGTTTATGTCGAGCTAAACTTTGTTATAATAGGCAAAGCTAAGATTTTTTTAGAGCTCTATTTAGGTAAAAGAAGTTATTTTATTTGCCATATAAAAAAGATCGTTTATGCAAAATAGACTGTGAAGCATCCTAACAACGAACAAGTCATACTTTAAAAAATGTCGTTTTCTAACAGGTTATAACTTAATGCAACCTATTTTCACTTATATTTTCAATATTATTTTTCAAAATAGGGATTCAAAACTTGTTTTACCAATAACTAATTTGTGGTAGAATAACCTATTCCGCCAAATTCAATGCATTGCCTCTTATAATTAATGATATCAAAGACCTCTCTTTTTCAAATTTTGTTTGCTAAGACATAGTAATATGTCTTTAACTCTGAGTAAGGTCCCCTAAATATTTCCACAGCTCAGGCCAATTGGGTTGTTACAACATTAATCTTCAAGTCCTGCTGGTTAAAACTTGCATTGAATTTACATAAAATATTTTCATATATAAACAAGTTTAGAAGGGAGAATTAAATTGCCAATATGTTTCAAAAAATTTAATTACCAGTAATTGGGGATTTCAATTTAAAAATTCTGAATTTACATGTTATTGAGAGAACAGGTATGATAAGGTTAAACAAAAGGACAACATCCCCCCATAGTGTGGAGCACCTATTAGATTGTACTTGTTAGCCCTGCTGTCCTAGATCTTTCTTCAGAACCAAAATATGATAAAAGAAAAAATAGAAAAAATAGGAATTATAGAAGCAAGCTGAATACCTAAAAAAACCATAGGAAAATAATGAACTTAGGGAGAAATTATTTTTCCTATTGACAATAATTGTTATTATGATTATGTTTGCATGAAGACAATTGGTAGAAATACAAATTCCCATCACTTAAGCCGACATCAATATTTTTGGTTACCTAAAATGGGTGTATCTTCCCCTTGCAGTCAATGAAATCACCAAGTAATGGACCAACGGTCGATGAGAATGTTTGAGGTGATCCAATGAAAAATAGAGGTGTATTACTGAATCAACCAAGCTATAAGTTTTGGTGGACCATCAAACACACTCGGTGCAATTTCTCATTAAAGCTTTGATTATGTGTGTAGTAGTGTGTACCAAAAAGAAGTGCCTTTAATTTCATTGTAAAATGTATAGGAACCATTTTGTAAATAAGAAAAATCCATCTCAATCCTCATCTTGTTGTAGTGTGATCCTAGCAATTAATTTAATTATTATCAGTGTCTTTATAATACTAGCCAAGCATGGCCCAACTTCTAAATGCTATTTGCTATGATGGGACATGGTATCACATAAGGTTCACTCAAACCATGTATATGTGAGGAGAAAATTGCTCTTTCCCGATCAATATTGCTCACTCTCGTACAAACAGACGAAAATACCTCCAACGTGACTTAAGTCACGCAAGTTATACACCAGCGTGACTTAAGTAACGCTCGGTATATATCAACGTGACTTAAGTCATGAACATCTCCATCCACAACAGATGAACGCTTCTGCTGTTCCTGTTGACAAAAATGGTGATGCCAACCAAGTACAACAAAAATGCCCTGGTGCACTGTGCCCTCACCGTCACCTGCTCCTCCTCATCATCAACATCAGGATCCGCCAACTCATTGCACCTATGCAAGAGTGTGTCGTAATGCATCCTCAAGCTAGTGATACTGATGTAAGCACCCCACTGTGCCTTTGTCTCCTCATCAACATCCTCATGTGTCATACCCAAACCGACCTCCAGCAGCTCCACACCTCTATCGTATCCTACATCGGCAGGACTCAACTCCAGGAGTCTCCCAACGATGGGGATGTGTAGAAGACACGCCACATCATCTCGAGTGTGACGGTCATCTCCCCAACAGGTAGATGGAAGTTGTTGGTCTCCTCATGCCGTCTCTCTGAGAAGGCAGTGATGAGGGCATGACTGATGTTATCGTATCCGGCGAGAAGGAGGGGGACAAGTCCGGATGCAATTACCCGGTTTCAGAACCAGGCATGATCGTTAGTCGGGAGTGGGATCTTGCTAACTTTCTTCCCGTGAGAAACAGCGTTGCATTTACGCGTCATCTGCAACTGAAATACAAAAAATTAAACGAACAATAAACCGTTAAAAATATAAACATTTCAATAACTAAAAAAGACATAACAATTTAATCGTAAAAAAACGTGCGCCAATTTAATTATGCGCGTCAATTTTATTACACTCGCCAATTAAAATAAGCGCGTTGATTTAAGTACGCGCGCCAATTAAATTACGCGATCCAATTAAATTAAGCGCGTTAATTTAATTATGCGCGTCAATTAAATTAAGTGCGTTAATTAAATTATGCGCGCCAATTAAATTACGCACGTTCATTAACATATGTTAACATAATAAATAAATCATAAAGCTGACATGCCACTAAATAAAATAAATTGTAATTGACGAGTAATTAAATAAAATTAAACAATTATACTTACTTGAGCATCGCTCCAAAGCTGACATGTCACGTGTCTACCGAAACCCGGTAGGAGTGACAAGTTAGTACAATCCCCGGGAAAACTCTGCGGCGCCTCCTCCTCCTCAACCTGATGCTGGGCCGCCTCCTCATATTGAGGTTGATGCTGACTCGGGTCCACCATCTAGGACGCACCTGTCTGGGACGATAATCCAACCTCCTACTCTCTCCTAACTCCCTGTCTCCGTCGAGTAGGAGGGCGCGCAGCCGCCTTTTCGGCATGTGCACTACTAGTCATGTTCTCACTGTCACCTCTTATCATGTATGATCTCTGAGATATATCTACACAATATTTTTTAAAACAAAAATCAATGCAAAAATAACAATTCAATCTCACTATAATCAACATTAACAATCTAATTTCTAACTAAACCCTAAACTACCACATTTCACTCAAACTCAATATAATCAACATTAACAATCGAATTTCTAACTAATTTCATCATTAACAATGCAAAAATCAAACAAATTTTCATTGAGACATTTTATCAAGCACCTAAAGTGCAACATTCAATCAGCATAAAATCTAACAATTTCTAAACCCTAAACTACCACATTGGAGTGAAACTTACTCTAAACAACATCTAAACTATAATTCTTAACTTAATTCATCATTAACAATCCTAAAATCTCAAACCCTAAAATCCTAAAATTGTGAAATTTCTCCAAAAAAAAAACTAAAATTTAAACCATAAAAAGTCAATGCAATAGGATAGTAAACACTTACTTGATTTTAGGGTAGAAATTGACGTTGATTGACACAAGAATGAAGAAAATCGCACTTGGATGGAGCAAAATCGCAACTTGTATGTTTAGAACACAATGATTCTGTGTTTCTGCCTTTCTGTTTTTATAACAGAACTCAGTGTGACTTAAGTCACGCAGATGCTACCGAACATGAGTTAACTCTCGCAGGGGTAGTGAAATTCTGGCCAGGCAATAACAAAGAGTAAACAGGTTCTGAACCAAATAGGTTCTGAACTAAACTTAGCACAATTAACAACAGATAATCAGCAGAAATAAAGGTGCAGGAAAATAAAGAGGCACACAGAATTTGTTAACCCAGTTCGGAGTAAACACCTCCTACTCTGGGGGATACCAATCCAGGAAGGAATTCCACTATAGGAATTAATCCTTATGACTCAAGACACTGACTCCCAGTTCCCAGCCTAAGCAATTAACTTCCTCCTAGTCTTGAATTCTACCCAACACGTTGAGTATTAGAAACCATTAACTTCCTATTCAAGCAACTGCAACCCAGCTACTTGAACAACTCTGAAAACTACCCTGGTTTGAATAAAACTTCAACAACAAACCTTCATTCGTACCTACAGGCTTAGAATGAATTTACAACTCAATAAAAACTCTAAACCAACTCAAACTGAGTGGCGCACAAATAAAGCTAGAAGCTTAACACACTAAGACTCAATTCTCTGATCTAAAACTCTATATTTTCGTAAGTCTTGAAAGCAGCAGCACTCCACCTTTTATAACCTTCAACAAGCAGCATAAAACCCAATACAATCTTCCAAATTGATTTGTTTCTCAATTATGAGTGAAAACAAATAAACCAGGAAACCAGGAAAATATCTTTATAAGATTGCAACAAAAAATACGAGTTTTCATATAACTGAACCAAATCTTTAATAAAATCTTCTCCAAAACAAACCGCATTCTAGAAGCAATATGCAAAGATAATTCCTTGTTAAATCTCGCCAAGATTCGCGCTAAAACAATTTAGAAAAACCAGCTTCTGATGAAGTCAACAAAAGTCAACTCTGCTTCAGACTCTCAATTCAGCTTCTGAAGCGCTACAGTGCTTCTGAAATAACTTTCAGCTTCTGATGGTGATTTCAGCTTCTGAATGACTTCAAAATGAAAAACTTGCAACTAAAGATTTGTTCTAGACATGGAGATGCTACTATTCAACACATTGGATTTGCCAAAACATGCAGCCAACACCAAAACACTCAACAATCTCCCCCTTTGGCAAATTTTTGGCTAAAACCAATGTTTACACATCCAAGTTCTTCAATCTCCCATAACACTAGCTCATCAATGAAGAACTCCACATAAATATAACATAGCAACATAGATTATCACAGACCAGCAGCGGATTTAAGCTATGTTTATACTAAAAACCAAACAGTTTCAGTATCAGACCACTGAAACACACATAACAGCTTCTGATCAACTCCTGATCATCACAAACACTCCTGAAGCTTCACAACACTCCCCCTGCAACTCAGCATTCAATATTAAAAACTCCCCCTTAATTCTGAACTGCAGTAACACGTCAGGATCACAAACACTCAGGATTTTAATAACCATATACTCCCCCTGAGACACACACTCCCCCTCAATCATATCTGGACATATCTTGTTGCAAAGGTTCTGAACTCTGAACATAATGCTTAGCTTCTGAACAAAACTAGTCACCTTCTGAATCAATGACACACATTCTGAACAACTCTTGTCTGAACATAAGATTTTCTCCCCCTTTTTAGCCACAAAATTATGACAAACCATAGTCTTCATATAGGGATTAAAATCAAAACAAGTAACACAGATCCTTGAAAGAACTTCAGACTCAGATTCAGGCATACACTCAACATTAGCAAAACTGGCAGGTACTCTATCTTCCTCACATCCAGTTTGCATTAATTGCTATAATTCTTCATGCAAACACACACCTAACTTGCTCCTCAGATTCTCAAACTGTTTAGCATCCAAGGCTTTTGTGAATATGTCAGCAATTTGATCTTCAGTGTCCACATGTTCCAGCTGAATAATCTTGTCCTCCACAAGGGTCCTAATAAAATGGTGTCTGATATCTATGTGTTTAGTTCTGCTGTGCTGTATTGGGTTCTTAGAGATATTAATAGCACTTAAATTGTCACAAAACAATGTCATAACACCTTGTTTCATGTTGTATTCTTCAAGCATTTGCTTCATCCACACCAGTTGTGAGCAACTACTCCCAGCAGCAATATACTCAGCTTCAGCAGTTGACAATGAAACACAATTTTGTTTCTTGCTGAACCAAGAAATTAAGTTATTTCCTAAAAAGAAACAACCTCCTGAGGTGCTCTTCCTGTCATCAGCACTTCCAGCCCAGTCAGCATCACAAAATCCCATTAAATCAGAACTTGAACTATGAGGATACATGATTCCATAATCACTTGTGCTATTCACATATTTCAGAATTCTCTTCACTTGAGTTAGATGACTCATTTTAGGATCAGCTTGATATCTTGCACAAACTCCAACAGCAAATGTGATATCAGGTCTGCTTGCAGTCAAGTACAATAGGCTTCCTATCATGCTCCTATATTGACTTTGATCAACTGATACTCCATGTTCATCTTTGGTTAACTTCAGATGAGTAGCAGCTGGTGTTCTCTTATGAGCATCAGATTCCATACCAAACTTTTTCACAATGTTCTTGGCATATTTACTCTGAGAAATAAAGATAGTGTTTTCCATTTGCTTGACTTGCAATCCAAGAAAATATGTCAGCTCACCAACTAAACTCATTTCAAATTCAGATTGCATTTGCTGAATAAACAGTTTGACCATCTTCTGAGACATTCCACCAAATACTATGTCATCAACATAGATCTGAGCAATCATCAGACTTCCATGTTCATTCTTCACAAATAATGTCTTATCAGAACCTCCTTTTCTGTAACCTTGAGCAACAAGAAATTGAGTCAGTCTTTCATACCAAGCTCTTGGTGCTTGCTTCAATCTGTACACATGATCTGGAAACTGATGATCCACAAAACCCTTAGGCTATTCAACATATACTTCTTCTTGCAGATATCCATTCAGAAAAGCACTCTTCACATCCATCTGAAATAGCTTGAATTTTAGAATGCAGGATACACCCAACAGTAATCTTATGGACTCTAGTCTGGCCACAGGTGCAAAGGTCTCATCAAAATCCAACCCCTCTACTTGAGTATAACCCTGAGCAACCAACCTTGCCTTGTTTCTGACCACAGTACCATTTTCATCTGTTTTATTCTTGTATATCCATTTAGTGCCAATCACATTCAACCCATCAGGTCTTGGAACAAGATCCCACACTTCACTCCTTTTGAATTGATTCAACTCATCTTGCATGGCTTCAATCCAAAATTCATCAGTTAGGGCTTCTTTCACATTTTTGGGTTCAAACTTAGACACAAAACATGAATCTGTAGCAGCTGAGTCTGATCTTCTAGCTCTGACTCCTTGATCCAAACTTCCAATGATTAGCTCTTTAGGATGATCCTTCTGAACTCTAATTGATGGCCCTTTAGTAGCAGAATCATGATCTGGATGCACTTCTGCTTCTGAAATTTGTTCTTCTGAGGCTTCAGACTCTGGAATAACTTCAGATTCATTCTTTTCATTCTCAGCAGACAGATCATCAATAACCACATTTATGTTCTCCATCACAACTTTAGTTCTTGAGTTAAACACCCTATAGGCTCTGCTGTTTACTGAATATCCCAAAAATATGCCTTCATCAGACTTAGGATCCAGTTTTCTTCTATTTTCCCTGTCAGCCAAAATGTAGCATCTGCTCCCAAACACATGAAAGTATTTCACAGTTGGCTTTCTCCCTTTCCACAATTCATATAAAGTACAGGCTGTTCCCTTCTTCAAAGTAACTCTGTTATGGATATAGCAGGCAGTATTCATAGCTTCAGCCCAAAACATATAAGGCAGTTTCTTAGCATGCAGCATGACCCTTGCACATTCTGCTAATGTTTTATTCTTCCTCTCAACAACACCATTTTGCTGAGGTGTGATAGGTGCAGAGAACTCATGTTTTATACCTTCAGTAGCACAGAATTCTGAGAAACTCCTGTTTTCAAATTCTTTGCCATGACCACTTCTGATTTTGACAATACCACAGTCCTTCTCTCTTTGTAATTGAGTGCATAAGTCTTTAAACACTTCAAAAGTATCAGACTTCTCTCTAACAAAATTGACCCATGTGAATCTTGAGTAATCATCAACCATAACAAATGCATACCTCTTTCCTCCAATACTTTCTACTTGCATAGGCCCCATTAAATCCATATGTAAAAGTTCTAGTACTTTAGTAGTTACCTGATGAACTAATCTGGGATGAGACTTTCTTGTTTGTTTCCCAATTTAACAATCACCACAAACACTGTCCTCATTGATCTTCAGATTAGGTACACCTCTGATAGCTTCAGTACTTAGGATTTTTTTCATGCCTTTCAGATGCAGATGTCCCAGTTTCTGGTGCCAGAGTCTGACTTCCTCTTCTGAGCTCATGAGACAAGAAGTCAGGCTTCTTTCTTCTTCAGACACCCATAAATAACAGTTATCTTTGGATCTACAGCCCCTCATCTGAACTTTACCTTCCTGATCAGTTACAATACACTCTTGTTTGTTGAAATTAACCTTCAAGTCTTGATCACAAAGTTGGCTAATACTGATCAGATTAGAGGTTAAACCTTTCACCAATAGCACATCATTCAATCTAGGCAAACCTTCACTGATTAAATCACCAATACCCAGTATCTCACCTTTTGCTCCATCACCAAATGTCACATAACTTCTGGAGTATGATCTGATATTGCTCAGCAGCTTCTTCACACCAGTCATGTGCCTTGAACAACCACTGTCAAAGTACCAGTCCTCTCTAGAAGTGGCTCTTAATGAGGTATGAGCAATAAGGCCTACATTCTGAACCTTAGGTTTCCACATCTTCTGAACATTTTGTTTGGTTGCAGCTGGTTGCACTCTTCTATATTGAAAGTGTTCAGGATAACCATAGAGTTTAAAGCAAAAAGGTTTAATATGTCCCTTCTTACCACAATGATGACAGGTCCAAGTATGATTCCTCCTTCTTCTGTTGAACTTCTGGGGATACATCTGAACATGCTTCTGAGGTCTCATCTGAGTATGCTTCTGAGGTCTCATCTGAATATAGTTCTGACCTTGCATCTGGGCTTGTTTCTGAGGTTTCATCTGAGATGTTCCAATCATAGGATCATGAGTCTGAGTAGCAGGAACAAACTGTTTAACTGGATTTTTCTTCTTGAGGTTCAGACTCTCATCCACAAATCCTAAACCAGTTTTTCCTTGTTTCTGGACATCCAGAATTTCCTCCAACTTATCAGTAGCAGAGTTCATCATCCTAACTTGCTTCTTCATCTGATCAAGTTGGGAATTTAGCAGGTTCACTTCTTCTTTTAATTCTGAATTCTGCACTAGAAGTTCTCCTTTTTCAGCCTCCAGTTGAAAAATAGCCTCCTTCTGATCCAAAACTTCCTTGCAGACTTCTGCACTTCTCCTGTATAGCTTTCTGTAAGTGTCAGCCAGTTCATCATAAGAGAGTTTTTGAGCTCTGACTTCAGACACTAGTGAACCCTCAGACTCTGAGTCAGACACAGACAAGGTTTCAGTCTCTAAATACTCTTCAGACTTTGTAAGAACTTCTGATTTCTGAGACTGCAGCTTAACCATCAGACTTGTGTCACCCTTAGCAGATTCATTCTCAAAATCTTCTTTTGAATCTTCATCAGACCATGACACAGCTAGGCTTTTCTTCTTAAGAAAAGTAGGACATTCAGACTTGATATGTCCATACCCCTCACACTCAAAGCACTGCACACCTTTGACTTGGTTGCTTTTCTCCTCAGACTTGGTATTCTTCTCATCAGTTTGTTGCTTCTTGAATCTGAAATTCTGACCTTTGGTCTTGGATTTTCTGTCAACCTTCTTCAGAATTCTGTTGAATTGTTTTCCAAGGAACACTAGAGCTTCTGATAAATCATCCTCATCAGACTCTTGTTGATCATCAGCTTCAGAATTCACAGTATAACCTACACCTTTTCCTTTCTTCTCAGTCTGTTTACAAAAAGCAGTCTCAAAGTTCAACAAAGAACCAATGAGCTCTTCAACCTTCATAGCAGAAATATCATGAGCCTCCTCAATTGTTGTGACCTTCATATCAAATCTTCTGGGCAGGGACCTAAGGATTTTTCTTACTATCTTTTCATCAGACATCTTTTCCCCAAGCGAATCAAAGGAATTTGCCATGTCCAGCACATTCATGTAGAAATCCTGAATGGTTTCATCTTCCATCATCTTCAGGTTCTCAAACTTTGTAGTCAGCAACTGGAGTCTGGACATCTTCACTTTAGAGGTTCCTTCATGAGTTGTTTTTAAGATTTCCCAGGAATCCTTTGCAACTGTACATTGCTTGATCAATTTGAACATATTCTTATCAACACCATTGAAAATTGCATTCAATGCCTTAGAGTTTCCATGTGACAGATCATCTTCAGCTTTGGTCCACTCCTCTTCAGGCTTCAGAATCTCAGTTTTGTTACCATCTTTGTCCAAAACCACAGGATGATCCCAGCCTTTAATCACAGCTTTCCAAGTTCTGCTGTCAATGGATTTCAGGAATGCACACATCCTGGATTTCCAGTACTCATAATTTGTGCCATCAAGTAGGGGTGGTCTGTTGACATAGCCTCCTTCTCTATCCATGCTTGCCAGAAATTAACTCCTCTGGATCTCACCCAAAACACAAGCAGGGTGCCTGCTCTGATACCAATTGAAATTCTGGCCAGGCAATAACAAAGAGTAAACAGGTTCTGAACCAAATAGGTTCTGAACTAAACTTAGCACAATTAATAACAGATAATCAGCAGAAATAAAGGTGCAGGAAAATAAAGAGGCACACAGAATTTGTTAACCCAGTTCGGAGTAAACACCTCCTACTCTGGGGGATACCAATCCAGGAAGGAATTCCACTATAGGAATTAATCCTTATGACTCAAGACACTGACTCCCAGTTCCCAGCCTAAGCAATTAACTTCCTCCTAGTCTTGAATTCTACCCAACACGTTGAGTATTAGAAACCACTAACTTCCTATTCAAGCAACTGCAACCCAGCTACTTGAACAACTCTGAAAACTACCCTGGTTTGAATAAAACTTCAACAACAAACCTTCATTCGTACCTACAGGCTTAGAATGAATTTACAACTCAATAAAAACTCTAAACCAACTCAAACTGAGTGGTGCACAAATAAAGCTAGAAGCTTAACACACTAAGACTCAATTCTCTGATCTAAAACTCTATATTTTCGTAAGTCTTGAAAGCAGCAGCACTCCTCATTTTATAACCTTCAGCAAGCAGCATAAAACCCAATCCAATCTTCCAAATTGATTTGTTTCTCAATTATGAGTGAAAACAAATAAACCAGGAAACCAGGAAAATATCTTTATAAGATTGCAACAGAAAAATACAAGTTTTTATATAACTGAACCAAATCTTTAATAAAATCTTCTCCAAAACAAACCGCATTCTAGAAGCAATATGCAAAGATAATTCCTTGTTAAATCTCGCCAAGATTCGCGCTAAAACAATTTAGAAAAACCAGCTTCTGATGAAGTCAACAAAAGTCAACTCTGCTTCAGACTCTCAATTCAGCTTCTGAAGCGCTACAGTGCTTCTGAAATAACTTTCAGCTTCTGATGGTGATTTCAGCTTCTGAATGACTTCAAAATGACAAACTTGCAACTAAAGATTTGTTCTAGACATGGAGATGCTACTATTCAACACATTGGATTTGCCAAAACATGCAGCCAACACCAAAACACTCAACATGTAGTTTCGTCTTTTTCTTTGGGAGTGAGCAATATTGGTTGGGGGAAGAGGAAGTGAGGAAGTGAAATATTTGGGCTACATTAATAAAATTATATTTCCAATATCCCAAGAGTTTGGCTGAAATTGAATTCAATAGAGGTGATAGAGCTATAACAAAGTGGTTTATGGGGTAAAGGGTTTGGCGGAAGATTCTAATCTCCTGAAATACGGTTAAAATTTTGGTTGAAAGATCTGTTGATATTTATCAATCAACGATGTTTTAAATATGATTATTTATAGCAAAATAACTCATGAGAAATAAAAATAAAATGGGATACTCCGTGTGTTCAAAAATAAGAGTAGTCTAGATTTTTTCACATGTATTGAGATTGAGAATGAATAAAAGTTATGTTGGAACATTGGTGTGAAGTTGGAAGGAAATTGAATAAGACTTTGAGCTAGTGTGATGTGAATTGAAAAAATAGAGAGTGGGGGTCCCACATAAAATAGAACACACACATTAGTAGTGTTTAAATTGCGGTATTTAATTTTAAATACTTTATAATGATAAAAATAATAGTAATTATTATTTTTATTCGTGAATATCACTTCCCATAAATTTAGTTTATGTTGTTTGTGATAAGAATAAGAATTCAACTGAGTTCTTATCTTTCCTTCATTCATATCCAATGAGTTTGTTTCCTCCACCTTTGTGGATTTGTTTCTTTTTGATCTTATCCACAAGCATTATTGAACTGATTAGTGGTTAAGTTTCTTTTTGATCTTATCCATTAGAGTAACTGCTGCCGCAATTTTAGCTAAAACAGTTACAAAATCTCTATATAAATAGAGGACTCCACTCAGTTCAAAAATCACACCAAAGAGTTCTATTGAGTTGTCGAGAACTCTTTCTCTCTTCTCCCTCCAGCTTGTGTTAACGAGCTATTCTTCTCCTTATCTCATTTTTCTGTCCCTTCGGATTTAAGAGTGTTCTTAAGACCTTAGTCCCTATTCGGTATAATGTCCCTTCGGAATTAAGAAAGGTCTTAAAACATAGTCCCTTCGATAATATATGTCCCTTCGGAATAAAGAGTACTTTTAAGATCATAGTCCCTTTTGAAATAATAATCTCCCGTCGGAATTAAGAATGATCTTAACGGTATATAAATATTCTTTCGATATTTTTCTACTCTTGGAGAAGTTAAAAAGTCAGAATGGTGGTATCACCATATTTGAGTGGTCTTAGTACCATATTGATATTTTGGAGAGTTCAAATGTTAGAATGGTGATAACACCATATTTGAGTGGTCTTAGCACCATAATAGAGTGGTCACAGTACCATATTAGAAAGTGGTTTCAGTATTAAAGAGTGGTCTTAGTACCATATTGGAGGTGTAAATCTCGAACGGTTTTCTACAGTGCAGTAGTTAACCGCACAGTTGTAGCTGGGCTTGTTTTATCCTGGAGGCGGCGTGGTTGATAGTCTGCCTTGCACAGTTTTGGGCAGTGCCACGAAACGTTTTAAAGAGAGCGACCTGATCGTGACTCAACCTAGTAACAACTTCGGTAGATATTCTATTTCAAAATAGAATTTGGAAATCCAAATACAACAGTTTGGAAATCCAAAACCAACAAGTTATAAATAAATTAAAAAGTGTTACAATTATAAAATTATCCTCATTGACATTAAGTATGAATTATTAGTCATTGTCATAAATGTCAAATATAATATAGATGATTTGAAAGTTATGCACTCAATATTAATTTAGGTACTATATAGTGAGAAAAAGTAACTAATGTCATGTAGATAATCAAAACGACTTTTATTTTAAAATGTTTCATACATGCTAAAAACAATATCTATATAGTAACGGAAATTGAGTTTACCAAAAAAGATTAAACTCTCACAATATGACGAATTAAAATTCGAATCTCGACTGAGAGAAGAATCCACCTACATTTAGTATTTGACGGTGCAACACCTTGAATAGGTTTATTTCAAGTGGAGGGAACTATTGAAGAAAAACAATGCTCCTATTATCTTAAAATGGGGGAGTGTAAGTGGTTTTGTACATCTGTATGAGGTCCCAATTGAGTGTGAAATCTCATAAATAATAACAATAGAGGTGGTATAGAATTCATTCCCCATCTCACATACGTCCCCCCAATTAGGCCTTAATTAATCTTTTTGGTGTTTCATATAATCCAAGTGTCTCTCTCTTTTCAGAAAGCATCAAGGATATATATCACAATAAATTATGGGTTTAGAAAAAAAAAGAATGTAGATTTATTGAGATATATATCCCTTTTAAGTCTTCCCTTTAGTATCCACCACAAATTAAAACCATTCAATAACTCGGGACATGTCCACGATGGTATAAATTATATTTATAATATGACCAAACATGTCCCCTTCAAACATCAGCCAAATGTTTCTAAGGTTATCTTTATTTTTCTTTTGTATTATTATTATTATTATTATTTCATGTCATTTTTTCTAACACTATGCATAGCTCACCAAATGGGAAAATCTAAATATTTAGAATCTAAAGTGTCTCAAAAACGACAATGAATCAACTTTGGACTGTGACTTTTATTTTACAATGTTTTGTTTGATTGCTCATGTAGTGGACAGCTTTTTTGGTTAGAGTCATTCAGCAATAGCCACATGGAGCAATGAAGAGAAGGTTACCATGACCTTCAATTTAAGGGATTAACATTAGATTGTTTTGGTTTTGGATTTTGACTATGCAATATAGTACCTAAGTTTGGTCCCAAACTAAAAAAGCAAATAGGGCACTACACGCTTCTTTGGTTCTATCCCTCTCTTAAAAACAGACGCTTTTGTTTTCTTAGTTGCTTTCTTCTTTTTTTCCAACTTTTTTCTAATAGACCCCCTACCCCTAAAAATATTTTTTCCCTTGGTCAAACAAAGCTTTATTTATTTGGTCCAATTTTATCTTTTAATTTATAGCCTCTTTTTGTAAGCAGAAATTGTGGAAATGATGATAAAAAAAAAAATCTTTGCCTTTTTCTTTTCTAGTTTTTGAAGCATGTATGCATGTCCAAAGAGTGAGTGGAACCATATTAAACTAGCTACGTTTTCCCAAATACAAAAATAGAATCAGCTTTTTATCTTTATCTTAAATTATTAAATTAACAAATTGCTCAATAATATTCATCCGGAATTATTTCTTTTAAAAGTAATGTTGATCTAATTGGGTTTTTGTTTGTTTATTTCATAGTCAAAGTTATCAACATAAGCTATAGCATCTAAATTAACTTACTACAACAAAACATTGAGCTTATTATAACAAGTTTGATTGGTTATTCTAGGCTGATAGTGTATGGGGAACATTTTGTTAATAAAATATTTGCAATAACATTGTATGAAAAAACCCTTTTTGACCTTTTTAGGACATTATATTGTGGCTTTCTAAAACCATGCAGTTTGAGCAAAGGGAACACTAACCAAATGCAATGCAACACATTCGAAAAGATATAGGAACACTAACCAAATGCATATAAACAATGCAAAGGGAAAATTAAATATATTAAGGGAAAAACAAAGCAGATCTGAGCTCAATGCATAGAGGTTCGAGTTACTTACCTCATGCTCACATGCAGTTCTATCTGTCATTTGATTCAAAACTAGAGTTTTATGCCGGTGGTCCTCTACCCTTATTTCATATTAAACTCATTATAGTTACTATGATGAAATATTATATTCCCA
Organism: Medicago ruthenica; assembly: GCA_018208015.1. Lineage (NCBI taxonomy): Eukaryota > Viridiplantae > Streptophyta > Magnoliopsida > Fabales > Fabaceae > Medicago > Medicago ruthenica. Next base: position 19,711,781 of record CM031372.1, read on the forward strand.
ATGAGATTCTTTAATTCTCTGCTAATTTAATTAGAGGTTCTGAGTTCGAGTCTAACATTTAGAATGAAACAACGTCAAAACTCTTGATGGGGAACTTTATTATTTATTGTGGTCTTATTCAACTTGATGAATTAGTTTTTACAGCTGCACGAAGATGATATTTGATTTTATTAAAAATGATTAATATCATGCTTATAATCACTAATATTGTATATGAGCAACAATCAAATGGTAGCAGCAGTACAATTAGATTTTAACATGTGGCATGCATGTGAGTCTTGGGCCCCTCAACATAATTTACACATTTATTTTTATTTATTTATTTATTTACTTTGGGTCTCTACAAAGTTTGAATTGTTTTCTGTTTTACTAGTTGAAGGGAATATATTCTTTCAAGAGGGAGACTATGATGTTTCAGAGTTTGATAACCTCACCTAGCTGAAAAAAGCTTTTAAGAAAGCTTTGGAGATGTGGGATTTGGATGTTAGCTTCACTTTTGGTTTCACTTTTTAGTTTCTTTTGATGTCAAAATCTCTACCACCAAAAAAAAAAAGTGTAATTTTTTTGGCATTGTCAGTTGGTTAGATAAATTTTTCGATTGTGCATGCACAATTCAAGATTTTGGCATGGCCACAAGGTCCATAACTTTTCACTAAATGTCCTTTTCTTTCACTTATCATCATTCAAATCCCATTTTGACCTGTAAAATGGCTGGAAAGGAGGAAAAATAAAGTGGACCAATTATGATAATGAAACTTCTTTGATGTAAGTTGTTGAGTTATTAGAGGCATGCTTATCATCTTCATAGAAAAAATAAAACTTTAATTAAACCAAAGATGTAATAGAGGGGTGTGCTGATTTTGCAATGTGTAATTAAATATGGAAAAATTAAATATTTTACTATGTGTACCATAAAATATAGTGAGACACCATGTGAACTTAGTAAGGAAAGAACCACATCAAATGTGGTGTAAGGTCATTGATTGGTGCTACTGTGGAAGGATAAGGGGTTGTAAGTTATTATGACAGAGCACAACATGAGAATATTCCTCAAAATAGGACAAAAATCACACAACCCTTCACTATTTGAAAGTTTAAAGTGGCTAATTACAAGAACTTTTGGTTAGGGACTAAATTTATGGTAATTGCTCTACGGACCCCTTGAATTACTTAAAACTTCGTAAAAACAGCTATAAGGTTTAGCACCCGATTCACTTCTAAGAAAAAAAATGTTCATCGATAGTTATGACCCGATAGGTGAGCAATCTTGAGGGGTCAAACTGAGTAATCTTCTAACTTTAAAAGAATATCCAATAGCAGTGTAGCACATCCCAAATATGGGCCCATTTTAGATTTGGGTCTAAATGGCACACCAAGAGGACCATGGCCCAATAGGCAAATGAGGGGGTCCTAAGAGATTTTACAAACTTTGGGTGTAGAAAGTGAATGAGGCACATCATACTAGTGTAAAGGTTCCAGCACAAACAAGATTGGATGAGTTGTCAACTATTGTGAAATAACTATGGATTAATTGTAACAAAGTAATAGATAGTTGTAGTGGGGAATCATGGATTAACTTTGTCATCTTATGCTCAGATTGTTAATTTGTCAACTTATATCAGATTATGCTGATTTAGTTTGAGACCTAAAACCAGCATCAAAATAGTTGCCTAATGACTAGTTTGTGTTCTATTTTGATGTCATCACCTCAAATTATGCATTGTCTTTTCTACTATGGTGATCTACTGGTTCATATCCAGGATTCCTAAATTCCACTTCCACTAATAAATTATATTCTTAAGTCTCACAGTTACCAATTTTTTTTTACTTGTTCCTTTCAGTCATCCCTTTTAAGTGGAGCAACTTCTTGTAGAATAAGATGGCACATTGAGATTAAAGCCAAAATCATCAAAGCAATGTGAATTATGGTAAAAGTATTAATTAAATCACAATTAGCACATTAGATAAATAATGAGGGAAGATTGTTGCAAACCCATATGGGATGCTTGGTTTACATTACCACAAAGGCATAGACCAAAGTAAAGTGGCAGAAAATGAGGTGCCAACCACTAGAATAAATTGTATCAATGTGGGAGGCATTATTCTATAATTTCAATGAGCTGAAAGGAATGTCTAAATTGGGGAAAAGCAATTTATGCTCCCGATAAATCAAGCATATCAGAAATTTTGCTTGCATAAAAATCTGGCTGAATAGTATTTGAAGGGTCTTGAAGATCTGATTGAGTTGTGCAACCTGTTTGCACAAATAAAAGTAATCACAACATGTCATGAATGTGTTCTGTCTTAAGGAGTATGTTGGGTTAGGTCTATTTATGATACAGAAAAATACAAGTCTCATTACCTGAAAGTACTAGAAGAGTCTTGCAACCAGCATTTTGTCCAAACAATATATCAGTATCTAGTCTATCACCCACCATACACATCTTGGAGCAACTTAAATTGAATCTGCTTGAAATAGTGTTATGTTCTGAGAAGACAGAAATGTAAACTAAAACGAAACAAGTCCCGGTGGACAAAAACCATCAAATATAAGAATTTAACTTTCTTACTTCTCAAGTAAAAAATCCATCATAAAGGTTGATGGTTTCCCCACTACAACAGGCTCCTTCTGAGTTGATCCACACATGGCCGCAACCATACACCCGGCTCCTGAAATCCAACTTTTAATCATTATTATTAGAACATAAAATCAAGTTGCATATTAATCTCCACCAATTAAGAATAAAATGGGATTTAATATAGGACCAGGCCATTCTTGGGAAGGAGTCATATGCCCAACTGCATCACGGTTGGTGGCAATGAAAAGGCATCCTGGATTTTCGCGTATGCAAAGGGTTCCGTACCTGTTAGATGAAATTTGAGATATCAACGTATGAAATAACTAAAGGCAAGTGATTACATAATTGTGAACTGAATTCTTAAAACAGTATTTTTGTATAATCAGAATTTAAGAGGAACAGTATTTTTGTTTAATCAGAATTTAAGAGGATGCTGCCGTGAACAATTATATGATTTTGATGAAAAGAAAAACCTACCTATATATTCACCTACAGTATACTGCTTTCGAAGTCAATCACTTTAAGAAAAACTCTTCTTGCTTTGGGTTCATTTAACTGTTTAAAAAATGCTTTAATAGAATATTAATATTCTGAAAACGCGATTTGTTCGCTATAACATTTTGCAGTGTTGTGAACTTATTTCAACAGCCCACTAATCAACACATACAAATCTTTGATGTAAACAAACATTTGAGAGAAGTTTTAAAACTTCAAGGGACTGGTGAAGCCAAACTACGATCATTTAAAGTTCAATATGAGTCGGTTTGACCAAAAGAATATGAGATGTGGATGCTTCAGGTTATACTAGCAACCGGTATATAATTCTGTTAGTATCAATACTCTTGGGGGACTCCATATATATTTACAAATATAAGTCATTGAGGGTTCTGGACTAAATATTTTGAGACAAAAGAAGCAGAAGATAAAGTGCTCTAGAAAAGAACAACAGAAAATATTTTCTTACTGCAGCTTGTAATAGTTAATTTTCGGATCTATACCAACCACTACAGCTCCAACCTGCAGAAGTGAACTCGTCAGTTAACTTCAAGCAGCGATCTCAACAAAGTTACTCAAAGTAACAATGGGTAAGGTGTTACATTACACTCTTATCATGTTCAAAAAAGCCGTTCTGCTTCCAGTCTATTGTTTTATCCGCATCTCCCTGCAATTATCGAATGCTTCAGAGAGAATTTTGAGTGACAATCTTGTGAACCTCACTCCTATTTGTGCATTGTTTAAAGTATGTATTTCCCTTAATGTAGCCTGATAGACTCTATGATTACTTGAGTCAAACTGCTAGCACAAGGGTTTCTTTTCTAACAAGAAATGCAAAAGTACATGTCACTTACCCCTAATTAGTTCCTATTCAACGAAGGTAAAAAATTAATCATACAAAACAGAAATTATGAGCAAAATACAACTTAAGCAGCAAAACCAATCTGGTAAAACAACAATGCATGCACGCCTCTTAAATTCCCGCAGACACTATGTTCTTCAATATCAATGAGGAAAAAAATGGGAGATGGCCCAGATGGGTTATAACCTCTGTAGCACCGACGCCTCTGATCAAAGGCATGTCCGGAGTCTGACACGTGTTGGTGTCCGGCACTAACACATGTCATTACGTTCAAATAATTTATTTTGTCAAATTATTACCGGTGTCGACGTGTTAGTGTCGTGGCCGGTGTCAGCGTTTGTGTCGTGCTTCATTTCATAGGTTATAACTCATAAATATGGAGAACTTACAGGACCACCAAAAGCTGTGAAACCAGCAAGCTGCAACTCATCCAGTATACCATCCCCACCAATCACATAAACCTGAACATTGGGTAGTACATTAGTGAATCTACACACATGTAGATGACTGATTTTCACCTCAAAAATTCAAAAGGAAACTGAAAAGTAGGAGTCCTAATTGATAGAAGGAAATATTTCTATATTATATTTCACTTTCAATTCCAAATAAAAATATCACATTTTATATTATTGTTAAGCAGTGATGATTTGACGTAAACCAACCACCATCCTCAATTACCAAGTAACTAGTAATTACTAGTTGGTAACAGAAAAAATGAAACAAGTGAAGGCAATGGAGTAAGCAAAGCAAGAACCTTGTTTTGGGTAGGGAAATTTTTGACCTTCAAGTACATAGCAGCTGCAAATGATGAGGAGAATATCTCATCCTGTAATTCAAGTAAAAAAAATTATAGCAAGCACAACAGAATTGAGAAAACATGAAATTGAAACAGAAAGAGAAGCTAAACAAACCGGGGAAACAGAAATTCCCAAGGATTTGAACTTTTCAGCGAATTGAGTCCTAGACTTCCAGGAATTATTAGTGACAAACACCAACTTCTTCCCCTAACAAAGAAATTGCGGATTAATGTTTAATACAGAAGCATTTAATTCTAAAAAATATGGAAGAAAGAAATAGCGGAACTTATAATATGGAATATCAAATTAGTTCCTTGAATTAAAATAAGGTCAATCAATTTAGTTCATTCATCAAAAGCAATGAAAAATCTATATATTGACTTAAACAATTTAGTTCCTCGAGTAGAATTGATTCTAACACAATTTATTATACATGAATGTAACAAACATAAACCATGTAATCTTCAAGTCACTTCTAAATGTTAGTTACCTTGTGGCGAAGCATTTCAAGAGTTTGAGAAGCGCCATCAATAAGTTGATCACCCTTCCAAATCACACCTAATAAATAAAGCAGAGAATAGTTACAAAAATGGAATATTCAAAAGGAAGGAAGGAAGGAAGAAAGAAAGTATTATTATTTATACCATCGCAATCGAAGAGAAAAGCTTCGACCGAATCTAATAGATGTTTTAAATTCTCAACTGAAAGAGCCTGCGACTGCAACCAACTCATCAGAGCAGAGCAGGTGAATCTTCCAATCAATCACAAGGAAACACTGCGTACGTGCGCTTATTCTACTTTACTGGAGATATAGGATTAGTGCTATATTAAACTATTGTATTGATAATAAAGAGCGATATTACGAATGAAGAAGTTGCCCACTAATGAGATGTTACAAGCTATTTATACTACTTAACTACTTATTAACTATTATGGTTAATATACCACTAATCTTATATCTCCAATATACTTGCTTCTGCTCCCTTACTTTTTACTCTATCTTGTTATTTGGGTAGTAAGTACACTAATTCTTTTGAAATTGGGACCAACTTCTATGAATTTATTACTTCTTTCTTTTAACGGTAGAACATGTTAGTTGTTCAAGAGAGAGAGTTCTTATATAGTTGTCGGTTACCTAATAGATATTTATTTTTACTTCCTTTAATGAGGGTCCTTAATTGGGAGAGGTCTTTGTTAAGTAAAGGAACCCCCAGATGCTCTAAGTAACCAACTCACACTATAATTTTCGGTAAGTCAAGGAATTAAAAGTAAATAGCCAAAAACTTGCATGTAATTGTAAATTTTTGCAAAAATATCCCACAAATTAGAGAAAAGACAAAAAAAACTTCGAAAATTGTTAAGTGTATGTCATTTTAGTATTTACATCGGTATCCTTGGTTATTAAGTATGACATGGTCGTTGACGGTCTACGACTACGTGATATCAGGGGCGGCAGCACCCCTCAGCAAGCCCGGGCACATGCCCGGGCTCAACCCATATTTTTTTTGTATTTTAGCCCAACTCAATAACCCATTAACCCACTTGAAAGAAAAAAAAAAAAGGGCAATTGAGATAATTTTATTCATTCTCCCTCATACACTCACCACAAAACAGTCAACCAGAAAAAAAGAAAGCATATGTGTTTCTTCTCTCAACTAGTAAAAGACCCGTGCAAAAACACACAGGTCACGTAACATTGCGATAATTATATATATTTTTTTAAGGATTGCGACAATTATATAAAAACTAATTAGATTGTTAATATTGTAGAATGTTTATAGATATTAAATGAAAATTATGAGTATTAATGTAATGTTTCTATTAAATATTTTTTCTTATATATACATAAATTTGTTAAATAGTTGAGTCATACCAGTTATGAATTTTATTTGCTTATATATGCGAAAACAATTTTTTATGTAGATATATGAGAAAATTGATATGATAAAATTTTGAAAACTCATGACTATTTTCAAAATCAAAATTAATATAGTATTTCTATTAAATAGTTTTTTATTTTATATGCAAAAAAATTATTCAATATTTGCACCGCACCCGTTGCAGATTTTTTATACTTATATCTGCATAAACAAATTTTTATATACATATATGAGAAAAAGTCGATATGATAAAATTTTGATAACTCATGACTATTTTCAAAATCAAAATTAATGTTGTGTTTCTATTAAACAACTTTTTATTTTATATGCAAAAGACTGTTCAATGTTTACACCGCACCCGTTGCAGATTTTATGTACTTATATCTTTATAAACAAATTTTTATATACATATACGAGAAAGCCAATATGATGGAAATTCATTACTATTTTGAAAATATCAACATTAATGTAGCATGTCTATTAAATAAATTTTTATTTTATATTTAAAAAACTGTTAAATATTTAAACCGTTAAAATGACAATTATGCACATAAAATTAAGGAGATTATGAGTTTTAATAAAGGTGATTACGAAATTTGGTTGGATTTCGATTTTTATATATTGTTAGTAGATTTATATATTGTTAGTAGATATGACCATTATACAATGTGAATTTACTGTTAAAATTTTGCCCAGGCTATGTAAAATTCCTGGCTCCGCCACTGCGTGATATTGTATGTGGTGTTCAAAATTGAACCAACTCAATCGAACCACAATAAAAAAGCAAATTAATCATTAAATCATTAAACTTTAAATCGTCAATAATAAATCATAATCACAACAAGATAACTATAGCAATAGTCTCCGAAAACTTAGATTAGTTTGTAGACATAATTGGGTACAATGTCATCCAATATTGTAAAATACATCATCAAGTTTAAACCGTCAAAATAAATCTTTGACTTTATTCTTTTATTTGTTGCAATGTTTTGTGTGTTCCCAATGGAACACACATTCATATTATCCCTTCTCTCTATCCCTAATCTATTGATGTTGAATTATTTTAATGAAGTCAAGTTTGTTTCTCTTTTAGTTTGCTAAAAACATATTGACTCGTAGCCCTTTAAAAGAATAGGGAAAACATGGTCCAAATTTGTGAGTATATAGGATCGTATAAGAGATGTATTAGTTTCATTTGAAGGATTATAAATATATGTTTGACTCCTCAAAGAACTTCTACCAACATTCTTTTTGTCCAGCATGGTGTTAGGACAATAAATTCAAACAATCAAGCGTGCAAATAGTTTTTGCAACAAGTGCTACTTGTAACTGGGTGCATTAATTGTTAAGATGTACTCACTTCGGTCCTTATTATAAGAAGAAAAATCAAAAAACATCAAAACCAATACAATCATTAATTAATATAACTTTTTTAATATTTTTACAACTATACCCTCATAAATAATTGTGAAGCATTAAATACATTCACAAGTATTAAAAAGACAAACATTAAATTAGGGGTAGAAAAGTCTTTTAAACAATAACTACACCTTAAAAGTTGTGACATTTTCTTATAAATAGGAACACAATTTTTTTTGAAAATTTTCTTATATATAGGATCGGAGGGAGTATATCTTTATAACCTAGAGAATCGATATGGACACTTTTTTTTTTAACAATATATACAACACCCACTCTCTTATTGATTGATATCCATGTAGGTATCACGTTTTGGAAATAGATCTCACATAAAATGGTGAAAAACACATGGATTTCACTCAATACGAGAGTGATTGTTAGAAACACTACTAACATTTCTCTTATAACTTAAGCCTAACTCTATTCAGAGGTTTCGTATAGAGCAATCCATCTAGGAGTTAATTTCCCCACCGTAAGGGATTCTATCAACTTAAGGGTAACATTTAATGATTAAAAATGCTATTTTAACGGATGAATTGGACATAGTTTTGTGTACTTGCTGGAAACTCAAGATTAGAGCTTGGTGTTGGAACTAATAATGGCTTCATTAGTTTGTACAATACTTTACCTACAAGATTTTGGCATGGTGTCCGTGTCACCACCTTCAACAGTAAGAGCAACAAATATGGTATTGAAACACGGACTTATTTATATGGATTGCAACAATGGCAGTTGTGATGGAGCTGATCTGTTGGCAAAATTGCACCAGATATTTTTTATCTTATTTAACCGTAACACATTAGTCATATATATATATATATATATATATATATATATATATATATATCACTTACATATAAATGTTAAGTAGTCTGATTACATGAATCCCTAACCCTAATGCAACCCTAACACCCAAAATGACACATTTCTCCCTAAAACCCTAACTTTTCTTTTGAAAGAAATTTATGAAAAATATTTTGATCTTTATATTTTTATGCACAATCTAATATATTTTGGTTTGTGATATGAAATATATTTTAATACTCAATAATATATTTTTATACTGAAGGTAGTCTTGACAACCCTAATGACTAACTCTAACTTTTCTTTTGAAAGAAATTTATGAAAAATATTTTGATCTTTATATTTTTATGCACAATCTAATATATTTTGGTTTGTGATATGAAATATATTTTAATACTCAATAATATATTTTTATACTGAATATGATATATTTTGGTACTCAATTTGAGATATTTTTGAATTAAATCTAATATACTATTTTTATATTGAATATGATATAATTTGGTACTCAATTTGAGATATTTTTGTACTAAATCTAATATATTTTTGTACTTAATAATATATTTTAAAATTGAAGAGTAAACCCGTTAAATAGTTATGAGAGAAACCTAGCTCAGTTAAAAGGTTATAAATAGAGGAGAGCATTAGAGAATTAGGGTTACAACAAACAAGAAAATATTAGAGATCAAAGGAAAACTAGGGTTGTGGAGAGAAGAAGCAAGGAGACAAGTGAGAAGAACCTGGAAAGAGATTTTACCGTAGGAATATCAAATTCCACCCAATTGTGATTTCTCTTTCACTTTTCCATCAATAAAATTCATAATTTTCAATGGTTTGAAAATACTTTTTTTTGTGGATCCCATTGTGTCTTTTGTTTTCTTAGTTTGAACTTGCAGGTTGTGTTTATAAAAGCCTCAAAGTGAATATGAAATATTTTAGCGGCGCCTCAGTGTGATATTGTAAGATTATTCCTTTTTTTTTACTCTTTTTCTTTTAACATATTTGTTGTTTTTGGAAATCAGATTCTTAATATTGACAGTATATATGAAAGCTCGAAAAGGTGAAACTTATTATGATGGCAATATATCGGATGCTGGAGCACACCTTTAATAATTTTGATTACCAAAGTGACCAGTTTTGTGATGTTAGATTGTTTTAGATTTCGGTTGTAATACGTTTGTACAATACCCATTTATTTCATCTATTATTTTTGAGTTAATCATTGTATTTCTTTAATTGGATTGATTAAGTGTAACTAACTTTTGTATATATATATATATATATATATATATATATATATATATATATATTTTTCTTTGATTTGACATTTTTATTGCAGTCCATCTTTTGTTTTTGTTGCTTTTTGAAGTAGTTTGATAACATAATATTGAATGTAACTATAAAAATAATAATATAACCAATTTGATAGTTATATATGAAACTCTACAAAAACTCATGCATCGCATGGGTTAGAGTCTAGTATATATATATATATATATATATATATATATATTTCGTTTAGGTCATTTATCTATCGAAACATGCGCAAGTTAATCCTTTTTACCATTTTTTTAAAAAAGTATTGAAAAAATAATTTTATTAATAGCTTTATTATTTAAAATATTTTCTTACTAAAAGAAATTCATGAACCTTATAAACATCTTCATGCTCACCTTCATCATCTTCTTCGTAAAATCAAAAAAATGTACATCCAAATACACATATAAGTTGCTTGAATATCTTTACTTTCATCTTCTAAACTTAAAATTCAAAAGCCTGAAATCTCAAAAATCCTAAATTTACAAAACCCAGAAAATTTGATGTTGGCTTCAATGGATCCAAATCCTTGAACGTCTCTACAAGAAAACCCTTTTGTTCCTTTGTGATTTGTTCTTCCGTGAATGTAAAGATTGGATAAAAAATGGCAGAGAAATTGTTTCCAGCATTTAGAGAGGTCCAAGGGCAAGCAAATGGAATCATGTTATGCTTCACTCATTAATTACACACTTGGAGCCTCACACCTGCTCTTGATCTTGTTGTTTCTTCCTTTTACTTTTGCATTTTTTATGAAGAGTTTTTTCCTTTAAAACATTTTTTTCTTGTTGCTTCACTCATTTTTTTTTTAGAATCATATTTTTTTATATATAAAAAATGGAATTGGATTGGTATTGGGTTAAAGTATTGCATTTTTTTTTCCTTTAGACTGGATTCCGTTAATTCTTATGCCCAGCCTTTTTTCTGGGTCTGATTTAAGGTTTATTGAGATTTGGGAATTTTGAGTTTATATGAAGATGAAAGCAAAGATATTCATGCAATTTAGATGTGTATTTGGATGGATATTTCTTTCTTATTTAATGAAGATGATGAAGATGAGTTTGAAGATGATGAAGATGTTCGTAGATTTATGAATTTCTTTATTTCTTTTAGTAAAAAAATATTTTAAAAAATAAAATTATTTTTTTCAATACCTTTTTAATAAAAAAAATGGTAAAAAGGATTAATATGTTTATGCTTTGATAGATAAAGGACCTAAATGAGAAAAAAAAAAAGATAAATTACTGAAGTGTTACAATTAAATAACATAAAAGACTTCTAACGTAATTTTGTCATCTTTGTTCCAATGTGTTGCAATACGAACACCCAAAAAAATCGCCAGGCACCAAGTTGAGATTACTTCTTCTGACATGTAGATGTATGTTTTGTTTAAGGAGAGATCCTAACTTAAATTCTTTCATTCTTCATATTTCCATCATGTTGCTGACACATGGTGGGAACACAAGGAACCTTGAGAGCACCACGACATATCCACTTATAACCAAGACCACCCCTAATCCAAGTTCCATTTCCAAAGTCGGGTCTATGGACAAATGATCATGATTTTATGCTATATTTATAATCCAGGAATGCTACCTCAAAATTTTAAGTAGTGTATTTAAGAGTAAATAGGCAACCTCCAGAATCGTAAAGTACCTTGAAGTACCATAAGATCATGTCAAATCATTGTGTTCAGTACCTGTTATTTATAAATAACGCTTTTTTTTATGTTGTTCATGTTGTAATTCTGTTGCTGACAGTCTTATGCCAGCTATGTACAAAGTAATTCTCTCCCAAAATTAGAATTAGTTCTAGCAACTCTAATCACTGATGTCCTTTTACAATGACATTTTAGAATGACCCAATTCTTGCTTTCACACATGGATTAATAACTTCTTGATTCATTACGTGGCCATCGATTTGAATATACAGCCCCACTTCCCATCATTTTTCTGTGTAGGCGAGGAAGAAGATGAAGTATGGTTATATGGTGGGGAGAAAGAAGTTACCGTTGTAAAATATGATTCAATAAAACTAGAAGTATGCAACACCATCCATGAAGTGATGGATGTCGCGGTGATTTTTGGATATCAAGCTATTAATTAGTGTTGATTCGCAATTTTAAGTTCACCACCGATCTTTTATTTTTCCGAGGAAAAGGGAGAAAGTTTGAAAAACCCTTTTTTTTTAGAGATCAAGGTCCGGGGTTGGTTACGCAAAGGAAATGTATTAGCACCCTAAACGTCTATAGTACTCTATAGGAACCTCTTATTTTATCTTTATCTTTATGCTAAATTGATTATTTGTTTGTAAATAAATGCTTAAGTGTGAGAGGACTAAAGTAATGAGAGTAAAAGGAAGGAAAATGTTTTTGTTATTTTGTTGATTTGGAAAGACAAAGTCTTTTGCCTACGTACCCGAACGGGATCAAAATCACGTAGCTCGGGGTAAAAAGCCGAGTGATTGGTTTTGATTGATTTTAAAGTTTTGAAAAAAAGTTTTGAGAAAGATAAGAGGCCGGAAGGCATAGAAGAAATAAAATGTGAGTTGATTGATTTTAATTTGAAGATTAAAGATTGATTAAGAAAGAAAAAGGAGATACTTTGTTTAAAATCCAAGATTGAAAATTTTTGAGGTTTTTTATGAAATGTTTTTGATTTTGACTATTTGACTTTTTTTGTGGAAATTTTGATTAATTTCTAAGGTCCAAGACTAGAGTAAGCTGAGATAATCTGAAGCGCGTCGGATCCCTCAAAATAACGTTGGATCAAATGAGGGTCCTTTTCCTCGGATACGGTCATTATTATATTTTTATCGTCCTCGACATAAAGCGGAATAAATAAATGTGAATGTCGGTGCATATTCTCATTTATTTTTACATTGGACCTAGATACATTCTAATGGAAATAAAATAAATGACAAAAAATAATAAAATAAAATTGCAAATGCATTAAAATAAATATGCTAAAAAGAAATAAAATGCATGAAATGCAAGGCAATAAATAAATATGGTGCATAAAAAAAATGCAAGACATAAAATAAATATGGTGCATAAAATAAATAAAGAAAATAAAAATGCAAGACATAAAATAAATATAGTGCATAAAATAAATAAAGAAAATAAAAATGCAAGACATAAAATAAATATGGTGCATAAAATAAATAAAGAAAATAAAAAATGCATGAAATGCAAAACAAAAATAAATATGGTGCATAAAAGTAAATAAGAAGAATAAAAATGCATAAAATAAAAAGAAAAATAGCAATAATAATAAAATGCATGAAGTACTGAAATATAGAAGCTGTAAAAATAAAATGCATGAGAATGGATAGAAATTAAAAAAGTAAAAGCAAGAAATAATAATAAAAAAAAATTTAGAGAAGAAAGGGGGTGCAGAAGTAGGGAAATGGGGTGCAGGAAGCAAAGCAGTAGAGAAGAAAGGAAGGAGAAGCTGGGCCGCGCCTGGGCTTAGGCTTTGGGTTACTATAAAAACAGTTTTCTGGTTTTTTTACCCTCATTTCTTCTTCTCCTCTCTCTCTCTACTTCTTCTCTCTAACCTCAAAGCCTGGCCGGAAAGGTATTCCGGCGCGGCGGCCTGCCGGCCTAGGGGGCGGTGCCACCGCGCCAGAGCAATAAACCCCTTCCTTTTTCAAAATTTTTTACTTTTTTTAAAACCCTTTTTTCTCTAGAATCCGAAAATCAACTTGTTTTTTTTACAAAACTTCACACGAAGCCTAGATCTAAGATTGAAATAACGGTTTGGGAACTACTTTTTGTACTGTTTTGGATTCGGACTCGAACGGTTTTGGTTCGGATTAGGGGATTTAGGTTCGGACTTGGTGTTGGTTTTGGATTTATGGCTTTTGTTGGTCTTGGCCGGATTCGGCCTTGGTTGTTGTGTATTGATGGTTTTGGTATTTGATTTGGTTTTGGGCTGTGTGTCTGTTGATGGTTTTGGTATTTGATTTGGTTGTTTTTGTGATGATTTTGGTGCGGTTTTGTGATTTGTTGGTTCTGAGAAAGAAAGAAAATGAATATCGTTCTGGTGTTGTGATGGTGGCGATGGGTGGTTGACTCTGACTCAGGTGTACCTTTTTCTGACTGATGAGCAGTAATTAATGTTGTTTAAATAGGCCTAGACTAGGGTTTGCGAAAATGACAGAATTGTCCCTACTGGAAAGAAATATCACGAAAATGCCACTGCACCTGATTGAGACTGAAAAAAAGACTTTGGACCAAAAATAGAATAAAATGAAATAATAATAAATAAGAAAAACCAAAAATAAATAACAAACATATAAAAAATAAAAGGAATAAAAATACACAAAAACAAATAAAAACTGAATAAATAATAAAAAAGACTTTAAAAAAAATGGTTGCCTTCGGAACAAAAATGAGGTATTTTAAAATACCTCCCTGCCGAAATTTCGTCTGAAACGACGAAAATTTCCGGCTTAAAAAGACGAGAAAAGCGAATTGAAAATGGGTCAAAAATGGGGTATGGCAGATGCCCCTATTTAAGTTTCTTTGTTACGGAGATTTAAAAGTGAAATTTTAATTCGACGGGTCGAAGAGACTTAAATACAGAATACACAATTTTTGACCAATTTCGACTGTAAAATGCTACGGATGCAATGTCATGTATGCAAAGTTATAAATGTGATGCTATGCATGCAATGTTGTGTATGCAAAGTTATAAATGCGATGCTATGCATGCAATGTTGTGAATGTTCGCGATGCAAGTATGAATGCAAGACGGCGAAGATGGCTCGACTGGGGATAACAAAACAAAAGGATACCCGAGTCTGTTAAAGAACGGGGTCCGACTCCACTGGGGATAACATGGTTTCACTGGGGATAAATGTCAGCTGTTCGGGTTATTGCCGAACTGCCACTGACGACAAAAAACAAAGATAAATGTCAACTGTTCGGGTTAATGCCGAACTGCCACTGACGACAAGAAACAAAGGTAAATGTCAGTTGTTCGGGTTAATGTTGAACTGCCACCGACGACAAGAAACAAAGATAGATGTTAGCTATTCGGGTTAATGCCGAACTGCCACTGACGACAAGAAAACAAAGATAAATGTCAGCTGTTCGGGTTAATGCCGAACTGCCACTGACGACAAGAAACAAAGGTAAATGCCAGTTGTTCGGGTTAATGCCGAACTGCCACTGACGACAAGAAAACAAAGATAAATGTCAGCTGTTCGGGTTAATGCTGAACTGCCACTGACGACAAGAAACAAAGGTAAATGTCAGCTGTTCGGGTTAATGTTGAACTGCCACTGACGACAAGAAAACAAAGATAAATGTCAGTTGTTCGGGTTAATGCCGAACTGCCACTGACGACAAGAAACAAAGGTAGATGTCAGTTGTTCGGGTTAATGCCGAACTGCCACTGACGACAAGAAAACAAAGATAAATGTCAGCTGTTTGGGTTAATGACGAACTGCCACCGACGACGAGAAACAAAGATAGATGTTAGCTGTTCGGGTTAATGCCGAACTGCCACTGACGACAAAAGACAAGATAAATGTCAGCTGTTCAGGTTAATGCCGAACTGCCACTGACGACAAGAAACAAAGATGAATGCCAGCTGTTCTGGTTAATGCCGAACTGCCACTGACGACAAGAAACAAAGATAAATGTCAGTTGTTCGGGTTAATGCCGAACTGCCACTGACGACAGAAGATTAGATTAAAAAAATGCACAAGGTGTTCGTTAAGGAACTGCCACTTGGCATAAAGAAGGTGACATCTCTGGTCCCGACACACTGGGGATGACACTTGGGGAAAGAGAGGGTTACAAATTATTCATGATTGATTGATATGAAAAGATAGTTAAAGCGAGACTCATGGTGGTTAATGCAACCATGTATGAATGAAATTGTCTGTATGTTGTATGCACGAATGTGTATATGCATGAATGTGTACATGCATGAATGTATGAACGCATGAATGACGATACAACTTGTATGACTGATTAACTTGTGTTACTGTATAACTGATGAACTTGATGAGACAAGATTAAACAGGTGAGATGGAAAGTGGACCGACGTCGCATTACAAACACTCGGTAATCTTCATTGGGGATGAGGCCACCGGGAACATATCAAAACATTGACGGGGTAAGGCCCGACATATGCAACAACTGATGGGGAGTAAACACTTCCTGGGGAGAACGTGCTAATCCAAAAACCTGGTAGAAGAACTGGTGCTTCTGTGGTCATGCTTATCTTTAGTTTTTCTTTTTCTTCTTTTTGAATCCCTAACTTTTGCCTGGACCGCCCTTTTGGGTTTTCAGTCCACCGGGAATATGTTCTTTTGTATGCCCCTAATTTTTGCCTGGACCGCCCTTTCGGGTTTTCGATCCACCGGGACGCTCATTTTTGCCTAAGCCGCCCTTTAGGGTTTTCGACTTACCGAGCTCTTTTCTTTTCTCTTTTCTCTTTTTTCTCTTTTTTTTTTCTCCTTTTTTTTGTATTTTTTTTAAGCAATTGACCATGTTCAACCTGCAGAGTTTATCAGTTCTCAAGACAGCTGTTGACGCACACTTCACTTATTCATGAGTTCAGAGAAAATGTGTTTGTTGTTTGTGCTTTCCAAAAGACATGAAAAATATTTATGATTTTGAAAAAAAAATATTTTGTTTCAAGTACTACCATCAAGAATAGAAGAAGTTTTTATAAACTGAATAAATGGGAATTCCAAATGAAAGGCAACAAGCTCAAATTTATTTAAAAGAGTGGTGACCCGCCAATGGCATGGCTCCACGGATCTTACAAAGTTTGGAAAATGGTAAATATAAATTGAAGGTACATTGAACACAATAACCTCTATTCACCCTAACAACTTTGAATTCCACTGTTTGGATGCTTCAGATTTAGAGCCTCTTTGACCGCTAATGTGCCCCAAGTGAGATATGGCTAACTGGATGCAGTTACTTTGTCTTTTGATCCTTAATTTTTGCATAGATCGCCCTTTCGGGTTTTCGACCTATCAGGATGATTATTTTCTGTTTTATGTCTCTAATTTTTGCCTGGTTCGCCCTTTCGGGTTTTCGATCCACCGAGACGCTCATTTTTGCCTAAGCCGCCCTTTCGGGTTTTCGACTTACCGAGCTGTTCTTTTATTTTTTTAGACAAAGTATTTCTTGACTGCATCAGCGTTCACAAGACGGGGAAGCCCATCACCATCCATAGTCATAAGAGTCATTGCACCACCGGAGAAAGCTCTCTTGACGACATATGAGCCTTCATAATTAGGCGTCCATTTGCCCCTAGAATCGGGTTGAAAAGACAAAACCTTCTTGAGCACGAGATCTCCTTCTTGGAACACACGGGGACGAACTTTCTTGTCAAAAGCTTGCTTCATCCTCTTTTGATATAACTGCCCGTGACACAAGGCATTCATGCGCTTCTCTTCAATCAAGTTCAACTGATCATATCTGTTTTGGCACCATTCAGCCTCTAACAACTTGGCCTCCATTAGAATTCTCATTGATGGAATCTCAACCTCCACAGGGAGTATTGCTTTCATGCCATATACCAAAGAAAAGGGGGTTGCCCATGTTGAGGTACGCACTGAAGTACGATATACATGTAAAGCACACAGTAACATCTCATGCAAGTCCTTGTATGTGGTTACCATCTTCTGCACCATCTTTTTGATGTATTTTTCTTTCTTTGTTTTTTTTTTGCTTTTGTTTTTTTTGTTTGTTTTTTTTTGCAGCCTCGATGGCACCATTCATCTGGGATTTGATCAGGAATACTGTAGTGTCCAAGTTAATCACTTCTAGTGCTTCTTCATGAGGCTGAATGATGTTCTTTTTATATTCTAGTAACAGAGAGATCTTTTCGAGAATCCCTTCATCCTCCTCCTCTTCAGCTTCGTAAACAGAGAACTCAAAGTCGGGAGAGAGCATAGGGTTACAGTGTTCAACGGGTTTATTGGTGTTTAAGCTTTTTATATGATTCATGATTAGTTTTAGTAAACAAGTAAATGCAAATATTTGGAAATTGATTAAAGAAAAATAAGTTCTTTTGGTTTTTTGTGTTACCATTTTCCAGAAAAAAAACAAAATATAAAAAGACAAAGTCGAGGACAAAACGACTTTTTATTTAATGATGGGAATGCATGAAGCAAAAAGCCCTAAAAAGCTCACTTTCGTCTCGGGTAGAACGAAAGGATTTTTTTCTTTTAGAAAAACAAAAAGCGAAAACAACAAACTGTTATTTGGAAAAAGGAATAGCGAAAGGAACGTCAACAGCGATCCAAATTGCGGTAAACTCTGCCATGTGTCACAAAATTAGCTGCCACCTTTTCAAGATTGTCTTCAATAGGGTGAGCTTCTGAACAATCTTGCACCAAATTAACGAATGAGGTCCCATGATCCGGTGGTGGATTAGCTTGCACATTGGGGCTCGACTCTTTGAAGGACAAAATATTAGCCTCGATCAACTTTTGGACTTCAGCCTTCAGGGCGTAACAGTGCTCAATGTCGTGACCGGGTGCCCCTTGATGGAAAGCACAAGAGAGATCAGGTCTATACCATCCTGACAACCTTTCAGGTACCCGAGGATTCGCCTTAGTCTGAACAAGATTTTTATCAAGCAAAGCGGGGAGCAACTCTGCATACGCCATCAGGATTGGATCAAACTGTGATATCCACTGGACCCGATTCTTTTGGCGAGACTGTTGTTGATACTGTTGCTGAGGCTGCCTATGGGCCACCATACTTGCCTCTTGCTCTTTCTTTCCTGAGAAGCCATTCCCAAACTTCTTGATACTGCTGGCATCAAAAGCACTTTCCATAACTAAACGTCCTTCTCGGGCTCCTTCCTTCAAACGCATTCCCATGTTAACCATCTCAGTAAAGTCTGTCGGCGCACTCGCGACCATTTTCTCATATTAGAATTGACCAAGGGTCTTCAAGAAGATTTCGGTCATCTTTTTCTCTTCTAAAGGCGGGACAATTTGAGCAGCCACTTCCCTCCAGCGTTGGGCATACTCTTTGAATGTTTCTTTGTCCTTCTGAGTCATAGCACGAAGCTGATCTCGATCCGGGGCCATGTCCATGTTATACTTGTATTGGCGGATAAAAGTCTCGCCAAGATCGTTGAAAGTGCGGATGCTAGCACTGTCAAGATTCATGTACCATTTCAAGGCAGCACCAGTCAGACTGTCCTGAAAGAAGTGGATGAGAAGCTTGTGATTATCAAGTGTGCATAGACATCTTTCTCACGTACATCACCAGATGGCTATGTGGACACGAATTCCCCTTATACTTTTCAAAGTCAGGGACCTTGAATTTGGGTGGTATTGCGACATTAGGAACCAAGCAGAGTTCGCGGGCATCTCTCCCAAACAAGCCTTTTCCCCGGAGAGCTTCAACTTCCCGTTGCATCCCGTCAAATTTCTCCTGAAGTTCATCCATCTTGTCAATAGCTCCAACACTTTCAGCATGAAAGATAGGTTCCGCCTCTTGTTGAACAGTGTGGATGAGAGGCGCTGAATACGTCATAGCTGCTTGAGTGAACGACGGACCGGGCGGAGGAGTAAGCACGGTAGAAATTGGCAAAACAAACGAGATTGGTTGCTCAAGAGCAGTGACGGCAGGCTGAGGATCTGACGCCTGGGCCTGGGAAGCTAACATAGCATTCATCATGGAAGTCAACTTCTCCATCCCTTCCCGGAGATTGGCCACCTCTTCCCGGAGGTTCTGGTTTTCTTGCTCTAACAGATCCATTCTTTTTCTCTGATGTGCTCGAGTGTTGTGAATGCGAGTAGGCTTGTAATGAATACGCCGAGCCACTTTCTTTGACGGCGGCAGATTAACCTTTTATTGGTGAACAAAGTGTGAGACTCGATTTGGAAACTATGCATGCAGTATGATGCATGATTATGCTTATGCAAAAAAAGAAAGTTTTGTTATCGAAGGGCTTGTCGAAGTAATTGTAAACATCATAGTTTGAACGTTTCATTTAAAATATTACAAACAATCCCCTTTTTAGGAACAAAGCTAAGGAATACACTCAAAAGTTCATCAGTAGAAATCTTGAAAAAGCCCCGATATTTCAAACTTGAGGATGCCAAGTGATCTCCCATAACGAGCTCGAAAAAATCCTCCGGACTAGTCACTAAAGATCCTAGCTTCCTTAAGTTTATCATATCCGGGCTTTTGAAGTTGTACTTCTGAGTGTTCTTCTTTGTGAAGTTCATTAATACGATGTTTACAACAAAACTTGTCTCAGGCCTTCGATACTTGATGAAAAAATGTTTATGAATGAATGTATGTATGCATGGTTATGCTAAAGAAACAGAGAAAACATGGTGAGGTTAAGTCCATAGTGTTGGAGCCGAGGGTAAACACGCCATTTGGTAAGGACTATGGTTTCCTATGTATCTGTATCACTGGGTTCTACCAAGTTCCCAAAGTCATTGACCACTTCCGAATGTTGTCGGGTTACGGGACTACTCCCGGTCCAACGACGTTCGTATGAAAGTCTCGTTTGAGTGTAGTATCGCGTATCGACCAATTCAAGACTACTCTTGATTAGCCACCGCACTACGTCCTAAAAGGCCAAGATGGGTTAAAGGTAACTAAAGGTCCTCAACTTCATAGGTCACTTGAAAATATCAATGCCGAACACGACTACTCATGCCAACATAGTAATACTTCCAAGGTTTCTCCATTGAGCGGGGTTATCACATGTGCCACATACGAAACTCACTCTCGGAAAGACACTTTGATTATACCACCGTCCTATCTTATGTTTCCCTCAAGTCCGGGTGTAGGACTTATCTCACCACTCACGTAAAAAGATAAACACTTAAGCACGTATTTACAATTTACAAATAAAAATAAAGCATAAAGATAAAGAAAAACAAGATAGGTTTAACCCACTTAGGATTTTGGTCCCCAGTGAAGTCGCCATTTTTCTGTCGCAGTGATTTTTGGATATCAAGCTAGTAATTAGCGTTGATTCGCAATTTTAAGTTCACCACCGATCTTTTATTTTTCCGAGGAAAAGGGAGAAAGTTCGAAAAACCCTATTTTTTTAGAGATCAAGGTCCGGGGGTTGGTTACGCAAAGGGAAGGTATTAGCACCCTAAACGTCTATAGTACTCTATAGGAACCTCTTGTTTTATCTTTATCTTTACGCTAAATTGATTATTTGTTTGTAAATAAATGCTTAAGTGTGAGAGGACTAAAGTGATGAGTGTAAAAGGAAGGAAAATGTTTTTGTTATTTTGTTGATTTGGAAAGACAAAGTCTTTTGCCTACGTACCCGAGCGGGATCAAAATCACGTAGTTCGGGGTAAAAAGCCGAGTAATTGGTTTTGATTGATTTTAAAGTTTTGAAAAAAAGTTTTGAGAAAGGTAAGAGGCCGGAAGGCATAGAAGAAATAAAATGTGAGTTGATTGATTTTAATTTGAAGAAAAAGTTTAAGTGATTAAAGATTGATTAAAGTTTGATTAAGAAAGAAAAAGGAGATACTTGGTTTAAAATCCAAGATTGAAATTTTTTGAGGTTTTTTATGAAATGTTTTTTATTTTGACTATTTGACTTTTTTTTGTGGAAATTTTGATTAATTCCTAAGGTCCAAGACTAGAGTAAGCTGAGATAATCTGAAGCGCGTCGGATCCCTCAAAATGACGTTGGATCAAGTGAAGGTCCTTTTCCTCGGATACAGTCATAATTATATTTTTATCGTCCTCGACATAAAGCGGAATAAATAAATGTGAGTGTCGGTGCATATTCTCATTTATTTTTACATTGGACCTAGATACATTCTAATGGAAATAAAATAAATGACAAAAAATAATAAAATAAAATTGCAAATGCATTAAAATAAATATGTTAAAAAGAAATAAAAATGCATGAAATACAAGGCAATAAATAATATGGTGCATAAAAAAAATGCAAGACATAAAATAAATATGGTGCATAAAATAAATAAAGAAAATAAAAATGCAAGACATAAAATAAATATGTTGCATAAAATAGATAAAAAATAAAAATGCAAGACATAAAATAAATATGGTGCATAGAGTGTCTCGTCCTCTAAACGCCCTCTAAAGGGGGGACAAAACCTTGGTCGGTCACGTCCCCCCATGCACTAAAGAAAGCGCAAAGCGGAGAAAGATGCAGAGTGACATGAAATAAAATGCAAACGTGAATCATAGCATGAAACAAATTCGAACAAGATGGCAATAAGTAAAGTGGACCTCTCTTCATTAAAACGTTCAAATCATTACAAGAAAGGTGGCCGCAATGGAGTTTACATAAACAATAAAGGAAGCCGAACAAGTATATTGGCTAGAAGAAATGGCTGCCAAGTACATACCATTAGATGTCCACGAACCCCTCAAGGAGGGCGGGTACCCATGGATTGGCCTTGTATCTCAGAAGGTGCAAATGTAACACATCCTCAGCCATGAGAAGATTCAAGTCCATCAACAGTTGTAGTGGTGGCATCCATGGACATGCATAATTGTTAACATCAAAAAGCGAACCAGGCGATACAAAACTTAGGAGGAAGCCTGGTTTGGTTGAACTAAATGGCTCGCGAAAGTCCCTGTCTTTGTCACAATGGCTCGCAAAATTCCTTGTATTTATCACAACATTCAAAGTCTCCACCACAATGCCTGGAAACACTCCCACCCTAGAGGGTGGATCACCGCTGTAACAACACATGATTACAAAGTGGTCCTCCGGAACGACGAAAGAGGAACCCATACCAACTCCGAAACAACGACAACATCCATTAGATCTGGCACCCTGGTCACCTGGAGGGAATGACGAACTGATGGGTAACGAACGCACCAAGTTTCCAGAACCCACAAAACAAGGACCCATTCTTCCTTCGGGACCCAGAAGGAGAGCTACGACGAGAAATACAGATAACAAGGAAAGCAAATGATGGGATTGAGAGAATGTTTGGAGATAGAGGAAGAGAAGGGACTTCCCTCCATTTATAGACCTTGAACCTTCCCAACCAACGGTCCAGATCTGGGGGAACTTAAACGTTGTGATCCAACAAATGAGAGCAAACATCGGGCAGAGGAATGTAACAAGTGGGATGCGTGTGGAGCGTTTCCCCCAACACGCGTGGAATCCACGACACCAACACGTGGCAAGTAGGAACTAGAGAGTCGTCGCATCAGAAGTATTTCAGTTCAGGGCACTTAATGCAACTACTCCCACTCACATGCCCAGGGCGTCAACCATCTCTAACGTAGGACAGCAACAAAACCTTTTCAAAAAACTTCAAGGGCACCCGGTATTCGAGAACGCCCATACCAACGGAGCGCCACTCAAGGTTAAGCCATTGCTCCATAAAGGCATCAACGACTTTGGGGCAACTGTTCTGGACCGACCAGAAGGCCAACCAGACAGCGACACATGGACGAAAACACCACCACCCTAAGACGTGTCACCTGTAGGCGCACACCAACAAGAGTGCACACCACCGTACCATAGCGCGCCTCCGTGCATCAAGTACCGTACATGTGTCCTCTAACCGTCCATAATCACATGCCGCATATTCCGGAGGCAGTTATTCGCGTGTGCGCCTATATAAGGGTGAGTTAGCTTCACCCCCCAAGGTACAATTCACATTACACACACTTTTCACGCACTCTTTCTCAGTTCCATTACCGACTTGATCGTCAGAGTGCTAACGTGCCTACATGCACCTTTCGTCTCACCGTGAAGATTTGTCGCCATCGTACCGGAGCACTTTCCACCACTGTTGCCTCCATCGGTTCCTCACCGGACAGATCAAGGATGAAGATGACTTTTGGGCAAGAAAGAACGTTTGGATGAAGTGTTGAATTTCTGGGTTTGAGTGGATGAATGATATTTCTGATTGTTGAGGATGAAGATTGAGGTTGGAAGGGATAAAGATGATACGAATTTTAACTCTCCTTTTGAAAATTTTAGTTAAATAAAATAAAAAAGTTTTTTTGAATTTTGATTTTATTGTATAGATTTTTAAAACAAAGTCAATTGCCACATGTTGCAGTAGTGCACAATCAACATGTGTCATGTGTGTCCAAAAAAGCAAGAAATACACTTCGAGAATTTTTTTAAAAAATAAATTATTTTTGGTGTGTATTCAATTTTTTTCACAGACACCGAAATCTAAACTCTATTTACAAGGATCAAATACATAATTTAGTATAATTTTTTTTACATTTTTATTTATGCTAATATTTTGCAAATAGGCTCATTAGACGTAGCTAAAAATATATATCATGTGAATAGCTAAAAATAAAAGTGTACTAAGTCATTCATCAAATATAAAAAATTTAGGGTGGCTAAAGCTGCCCATTATCCTAAGAGCCTCCACCCCTGAACATAACATTTCTGCAAAAATAAGTCTCAAATTCATTGGTAGAAAATTCCTTAAGAGTGTGTTTGGATGAGATAATTGAGAAATTTTGAAGAATTTATAATTCTAGGCAATTCAAATGATTCAATTAAATTGACTTCATTTCTAAATATCCTTGTTTGGATGAAGTAATAAAAAAATTTCATTGTCGTCATTTTTGGGCAACTTTTATAAATTTTAATTTTTTTGGGCCAAATTTGAAAATTTAAATTATGGGTCAATTTGTAAATTTCAAAGAATTTGAGGGGTCAATTTATAATTTTGAATAAGTTGAGGGGTTAATTTGTACTTTCCAAAAAATATTAGGGGTCAAATTGCAATTTTTTGTAAATTTATTGGGGTCAAATTAAAAACTTTGGAAAATTTGATGACCAAAATACAAAATTTGAAAAATTATAAAAATGAAGAAATTTGAAATTCTTAGCTTTTAGGTGTCATTTGAAATTCTCTAAATTTAACTTAAACAAAATACTTCATAGATTTCCATCATTTTGAAAATTCTCCATATTATTATCCAAACAATGGAATCTACTAACAATATATAAAAATCGAAGTCCAGCAAAATTTCATAACCGTCCTTATTAAAACTCATGATCTCCTTAATTTTATGTGCATAATGGTCATTTTGCAAAATTTAATTTATTTGTTTTTTAAAAAATTAATTACGGATAATGATCATCATATGTGTAACCAATTTCAAAGGATAACTATGAAACTAATTAATTAATTTTTTTAAAAAAAATTGATTACGGATAATGGTCAAGTGTAACCAATTTTAATGGATAACTATGAAACTAATTTATTTATCTTTTAAAAAATTAATTACGAATAATGGTCATCACAAGTGTAACAAGTTTTTTTTTGTCAAAAAAAAATTGTAAAATTTCATAATCGTCCTTAATTAAATAATCGTCCAACAAACATTGAATGATGTTTTGCATATAAAAAAAATTAATAGAAACACTACATTGATGTTTATATATTGAAAATTATCATGAGTTTCCAATATTTTATCATATCGACTTTCTCATATATGTATATAAAATTTGTTTATGCAGATATAAACATTTAAAATCTGCAATGGGAATTGTGCAAACATTGAACGGTGTTTTGCATATAACTTTTTTTCATTTAATTAATAGAAACACTTTATTAATGTTGATATTTTGAAAATAATCACGAGTTTTCAAAATTTTATCATATCGACTATCACATATCGATACATAAATTTATTTAATAGACACACTGTACGTATTAATGTTGATATTTTTGAAAATAGTACCGAGTTTCCAAAATTTTATCATACTGACTTTCTCATATATGTATATAAAAATTTGTTTATGCAGATATAAGTACATAAAATCTGCAACGGGTGCGTTGCAGACATTGAACAGTATATTGCATATAAAATAAAAAGTTACTTAATAGAAACACAACATTAATTTTGATTTTGAAAATAACCATGAGCTTTCAAAATTTTATCATATCGATTTTCTCATATATGTATATAAAAATTTGTTTGTGCAGATATAAGTACATAAAATCTGCAATAGGTGCAGTGCAAACATTGAACGGTTTTTTGCATATAAAATAAAAATTTGTTTAATAGAAACAATACATTAATTTTGATTTTGAAAATAATCATGAGTTTTTAAAATTTTATCATATCGACTTTCTCATATATGTATATAAAAATTTGTTTATGCAGATATAAGTACATAAAATCTGCAACGGGTGCGATGCAAACATTGAATAGTCTTTTGCATATAAAATAAAAAGTTATTTAATAGAAACACTAAATTAATTTTAATTTTGAAAATGTTCATGAATTTTCAAAATTATATCTCAACTTTCTCATAAATCTACATAAAAATTTGTTAATGCATATATAAACAAATAAAATTCATAACTGGTTTGATTCAACTATTTAACAAATTTTTATATATATGAGAATTTTTTTTAATAAAAACATTACATTAATACTCATAATTTTCGTTTAATATTTATAAATTTTTTACAATATTAACAATTTAATTATTTTTTATATAATTATCACAATGTTACGTGACCCGTGCGAAAGCACAAGTCTTTTACTAATTCATCTAAAAGTATTTGAATTACCTCAAAACATTACATTACCTCAAAACATTTCATGATCCAAACACACTCTAAATTCTTTTAAAAACTAAGGACTATATACTTAAGTTAAGAATACAGAAGTAAAATCGTGAATCAACAAATATGAGATTAAAATTGCGTTTAAAGTAATTGATTGTTGTGTGATGATTTTCAAACTAAGCATGTATAAAGTTACTGAAATTCAAGCTAAAATAAATTTCACAATGACAATATTTTAAAATCGAACAATAACTTCAATTTCTTTTATAATAAGCTATTTGGAATTGTTTGTAAAAAAAAAAGGCACTACTGTGGATTTTGTGAGTAGATTCATCATAGTAGGATATTTTTTTTTTCTTTTTATAATGATAGTAGGATAGTTTTTTGACTCGTCATCATAGTGCAAGTAATATTGTTTTGAGCATATCATAGTGTACTAGTACTTGGATAGAAATATATAAAATAAATATCCCACGTGAACCACACATATTTTTTAAATTAATAAAAGATTCAGCTTTTCTTAGACCAATATGTAAAAGTTAAAAGATTCATCTGATAATGGTCCCCCTCTCATTCTACCGTGTGAAGCAGACCATGACCACATGATTCATCTTGACTTCACTATTTAGTCAACATCATTAACATGATTTAATCAATTTGTAAAAAGTTGTTTCACCACAAAATTGTGGGTTCAACTCCCTCAACTTATGTTAAAATTCTTTTCATCTATAAATACCTTTGTAACGAGCCCTAAATTCAACTCGGATAAATTTCACTTCATCCAAAAAAAAGTTTAAAAAATATTTAAGGATCTTTAATGATCACTCATTAAGGATCATAAATTTAAAAATTATTTTTTCAAAAAGTTAAATATTATAAATTTTAATGTACTAGTTACACAAATTTTCATAAAATTTTACTATTAAAATCTTAAAAAGTGTCTTTAACGTATCTAAAAAAAAAAAATACTATATATAAATGCAGCAATGCCCCATCCTCGTGGGTTGCAAGAACAACGAGGCCAGCGTTGGCGAATCTCATGTTCCAAAAGTGGGAATTAACCATCCAATTGGAAACTGACACGTTTCACATAACCGATTAAATATGTTCAACAACATTTCTGATTGGGCAATAGTAGTAAAGACAAAACAAGTACACCAAAATACTTTCTGTTTTTTATTCCTTCACTTGTGAGACTTGAGAGCACGCTGAACATGCTGAAAACTGCAGCACATGAAATTAGAAACTTATATAAATTAATAATTACATAAGTCCACAATATTTGACCATAAAAAATAAGTCCACAAATGAAGGCTTTTAATTTAATTTGGTTATCAATATACTTTTTAATATTTTCAAACATCATATATGCCTTTTTTTTCCCAGATTGAGCTAAGAAATTCAAATATTTTTATATATTCACTTTTACTCTTCACCAAAGATATTATATTCGAAAGGTGTTGAAGATTTATCGTGGATACCTCTTTCGATCGAGTTTCAAAACTTGAACTGTTGCTATGTGGAAGTTTAAGTGTTTTTGGCAGACCCAACTTTGTTGATCAAACATTATATTATTAATTGTAATCACCATAGATCATCATTAACATCTAAAAACACTTGAATGAAATGTTAAGACCATCTTCATTGGGTGAAAAAAAAAATTTGAGTGCCTAATGCGAACAAGGTCTCAATAAACACTCTATCTTAAGTGGGATTGATAAGTATCAAATTTAGTTTATATTCAACATCACTTATTAACTTGTTTTACAAGTTATCTAATATGAAAACTCCCAATTTATGTAAATATGTATGTTATTATAATTATAGGCATGAATGCTACTATTATTTTTTCCTATTACTTTTTATAGGTTTTTGCCAAGACTACGACAAAGAAAAGAAGTCAGAGTACCTTCGTTGGGCGAATAACAATTCACATATCGAACTATGACATTTTAATGATTGATGCGGACCAGCCGACTTTTCCCTCCAAGTGAAGAAAGCTCGATTCGCTGGGCGAGCATGATTTCACCTAATGAACAAAAACTTTATGTACTTATGTAAATAGGCTTGTAATCAAATTTTAGGCATAAGTTTTGGGTTCCAAGTAAGAAATAAAGAGAGGAAGATAGAGAGAAGCTGAGTTTCACCATTGGGAAGCTTTGGAGCTTGGATTCAAGTTTGTGGGTGCTTCACCAACATAATTCATCTTTTCTTTGTCAGTTACTCACATAATGCGTAACTAAACTCTTTGTGTGCTAGGGATTGGATGTAAGTAGGTAGGATTTTAATGTATTACTCTTAATTTGGCTGGTTGTATATGATCTATGCATTCACTATAATTTTTGGTTTAAATATATTCTTAATGTTTTTGCCGACATGCAATCCCCAAACGATATTTTGACTTAGCAAGTGCGAGACATCGACTTGTTATTTAAGGGATCTTGTTTAAATCATGTATGAATGCTAATTGATAAACATATGGTTAGGTTTATATTCATATTCAACTATTTGGTCATATGTCATTGAATCAATTAGTTATTTTATTTAGCATCAGAAGTTCATTGATAAGATGGATTTCACGTCGTTTTCCAAACTTAGGAAACTTACGATAAGGAATAGGCGAAGTTATATTTGAAGCATAGAAAATATACAATTGATTAAAAGGAACCATTCAATGATTAGTTACCAAAATCTAATTTTGACACATCTTTCTCGATTATGCTAAAACTCTCACTTATCACACTGTTACAAACATTGTTGTTGTTAAACTTGATTTAGAAACTTTTCAACTTTAAGAACGAATCGAATTAAAATGAGGTCTCATTGGTTTGATACAATTTTTTGATAAATCAAAGAGTTGTGTTATTTGAACAACTATTTAGATGCCACCTTTTATGACAACCATAATTTTACAAAGAAAAAGAGGTATTAACACAAAAACCAAAGTAATAGAGAGAGAAAGTAAAAATATAATGTGACTATAAGAGAGAAAGTTGTCACAAAAATTATTAAAAAATGGTTATACAAACATCATTTCTCTAAACCAAAACAATACTTCCTAATGTGCGAAGGACCAAAAAAAAACCTCTTATCAAGGACCCACCAACATTTACCATTGAAAGAAACAATTTTTGAAATACATGTGGGACCAACGGTTGAAATGCAGTGATAAAGAGTTATTGGCGGGACCCATTTAAAATTTTTGTTGGAGGCGTTGAGTTAGAGTGATTGAATGTTTATTAGATACTAAAATTAAAAAAAGTATAATTGAGTGATGTGTACAAGTGTAAACCACTTAAACACCCATAAATGAGTATATCTATTGTGGTATTGGATGCTCTTAGAGGTCTCTTTCAGTTGAATCAGATGTCATGTGTCTCAATCTAACCCTGATAATGCAGTAGTGTAAAATTCCTTGAAAGAGAATTTTATCGTTCATTGCGATCCTACTCGACTCAATAGATTATTCTTAGAGGATACCCGGTTCACACCAAAAATATTATCATTAACACCTTTTTTTTATTATTTAAGTTAATTTCCATTTTTAATTTTTTTTACAAGTTAATACAATTTGTTAACGTAGTTAAATACTTTTCGGTAAATTAAAACATTATTTTTGTAAATAATTTCTTTTTATACATTTTATGAAGCTTCTTGTTGGCTATCATCTAATCCTTCAACAATACGTTCTATGAAGAGCAATCCTACCTGGCAACTATATCTGTTTATTTGTAAAATGAATCATTTTCTTTTAATCACTCTGTCATTCTCCCTTTCATAATATGTGTTTATCTCTTTTTTAATATTCTTTCCGTATATTTTCTCTCTCTCTCTCTAATCTTCTCTTTAAAGTTTAAAAAGAAAAGAGTGAATGGAATGAGATAATCCATGTTTGGTTATTTGAGTGTAAACAACCATACCCTGGTAAGACATAATTTATAATATAGATAAACAACAATCACTTATATGTATGAATTCAAAACCAACTATAATTAAAATCAACCATTTTTTCTTTAAAAAAAACCAAACATTTTAATTAACTTCATTTCATAAAAAAATCATTAACTTTTTAGGTTACACCATTAATCAAGAGAAATCTGTTTTAGACATGAATAAGGACATATACATTGTATATACTATATAGACATTTTTTGAATTCTAAATTGTAATTTTCGCTTTGAAGATACGATGTTGGAAATCGTGCGTCAAAATAACGCAACTCGTTATTAATTATCGGTCAATAGCAATTGACAGTTTTGGTACATACATAATACATATATACTCCGATCTTGACTATAAGCAAAAAATCTTCATATCTTTTGATCTTAATTATAAAAAAAAAAAAGGAATTCTAAATTGATTTTTCGCTTTAAAGATACAATGTTGGAAATCGTGCGTCAAAATAACGCAACTCTTATTAATTATCGGTCAATAACAATTGACAGCTTTGGTACACACATAATACATATATACTCTGATCTTGACCATTAGAAAAAATCTTCATATCTTTTGATCTTAATGATAAAAAAATATAACCACATTTGACTCTCTTTAATGATGTATATCCTAAAACACTTTCAATTGGTATACGTTTTATTTTCTAACGACTTTCTTTTTCTTCGTAGGAACAAGTTTCTATGAATGATATTTTTTGTGTAAACTAGATATCCTCAATGTGCAGTTGTAAAAATGATTAATTCATCTAGCCATATAAGATTACATTGGGTGACAAGTTCCTACGACGGACACTTTTGAGAATGTACTAATGTTTTTTATGAGATCAAGAAAATTAAATGTACTTAACCACACTTCTTAATAACAACAACAATAATATTCCACTAAGTATAGTTTATTACATGGATCAAGTTACACCGTAATATTCTATCATAAATCATATTTGATCAAACTTATTAATATTTTGATATAATATTTTGGCGGTGCTTTGCATCACTAGTTTAAAAAAAAAACTTATTAATCTTTAAATATTTCCTAATATCACTATCCTCCATCTGATCTACCATTCTTAATACATAATCTACAAAGATTCTCTCTACATGCACAAGTCACCTAAACACATTTTTCATTATCTTTTCTTGTAAAGGTGCTACACAACCCTTTTTTTAATGTTGTCATTTCTAATTTTATCTCGTTTAGTCTTATCACACATTTAAGCTAATATCTCATCTCCACTCCATCTACTTTATTCTTGTGTTAGTTCTTAACCGCATAACACTTTGTTTTATACAACATCGCCGATCTTATAACTATTCCGATAAATTTTTTCTTTCAACTACATTTTTTTGGTCAAGTAGCCTAATGACTGAAACTCACGCATTATAAATATGGAGAAGTGGGAAGTCCAAGATTCGAACTCCAATTCATGCATATATTATGCAATGTCTATACTAACCGAACTAAGCCCCGAAGGGACTTCTTTCAACTACATTTACTTAGTGTGAAATAAATTATTTTTACTTATAATCAAGATATAAATAGAATACATAATAATGTTTTTTTGACTAAAAAGTAAATAAAAGTACCAAAATGCAAAATATATTAATTTATGGAAAATAATTTGTTGTCTTTGGCTTCTTCACCCCACGCCAGCCACACTCACCGGCTGAGCAGCATCTCTCTTTCTCCTCCATTCCTCTATTTATTCATCCTAATAATGCAATTTTAGGAAGCAAAAGAAAAAAAAAAACTATTTCTTTCCATTCTCTTTCTTTCTCTCTCTTTTCCATCAATGGCAGATCTCAAGTCCACATTCTTGAATGTCTACTCTGTTCTCAAATCTGAGCTTCTCCATGACCCTGCTTTCGAGTGGTCTGATGATTCTCGTCAATGGGTTGATAGGGTACCCTTCCTTTCATCTCTCTTATCATTTTTCATAATGGGTCTAATTCAATTATCAAATTTTAAATATCAAAACAATTTTTTTTTTTTAATTTTTAGCTTGTTTTTGTAATGGTTATGTTTTGGGTGTTTCAAATTTGTTAGCTTTTTATTTTGATGAGAAAGTTGATGAGTTGTTTTGATTAAATTTAAGTGGGCCAATGTTATGTTTTTCTGAGTGGAACTGGACTCGGATCCCTTAAACATGTCTCGATTTAAGAGAAAATGGGATTGGGGGAGGCCCCACTAAAGTTGGTCAGCCAATTTTTCTGAGATAATTTATCGGTAAAGTTGGTGGATATTTTGCACCGATGACATGGTTATCGATTTTTTTTGAAGTATTAGAATATGTGACATTGTATTGATTCATGATTGTTGTTGTGATGCTATGTAGTTAGAGGTCTGTGTATGTTCAAGGAAGGAAATTGAGGAATTTAATGGTTTTATATTTTGTGGCTTGTATGTGTGTGTGTGTGTGTGAAATTTCATTTTTACTATGTAAATATGATTTTTAAGTTTCAAGTGTATGATGATCCTACAAGTATATGATAAATCTTTGAAAAATATCTATGACATAATTTGCTGTGATCAATGAATGATTTTGTTTCTTATGAAATATTTGAGTTAGTTCCATCCCTTTGTACTTGCAATATGTTCAAAGAATAGATTTTTGTTTGTTGTGGAAACTTGCACACGGCTCTGTACTTTTTATGCCCTTTTAGGTTTTCATGAAAATTATAGCACGATATCCTGATTTATCTTATGTATACATTTGGTTGCCATTTCATTGAAACATACAAATGTGTTTTGACGTCTCACTTTTTGTATCCTGGACTTTCATTTGTTGCAGATGCTGGACTACAATGTGCCTGGAGGTAGGAATTGAGTTTTTATTCTTTTTAGTTTCTTACAAGCAACTTAGTGTATGTTTTGATTGACGGTAATCGGTAGGAATTGACACTATGATTTTGTTGAAACTCTAAACTGTAATTTTTGCCAAAATTACGGTCACACACCACGATTTCACAAAAGTCACTATCAATCAAAACAACGATGACGAAATTTAGGATGCATTTTTGAAATATATGAAGTATATTGATATAAAGATGTATTTTAACTATGGCAGGAAAGCTGAACCGTGGACTGTCGGTTATTGACAGCTACCGATTGTTAAAAGAAGGACAGGAATTAAATGATGACGAAATTTTCCAAGCTAGTGCTCTTGGTTGGTGTATTGAATGGGTATGGCAGTTGAAAGCTCTTGCTTTTCTAGTTTGTATGATTGAACTAATTCACTTCATTTCGCAAATTTTTTGTGGTGGCATTGAGGAATCTTATAATCCTCTGTTGATGAATTTTGCAGCTTCAGGCATATTTTCTTGTTCTTGACGACATTATGGATAACTCCCATACACGTCGTGGTCAGCCATGTTGGTTTAGAGTACCCAAGGTTTGGAAAAAAAAAATGTAGTATCATAATATTATTTTTGTTGTTGTAGGGATAAGATAATCACCTTTAATTATTCTATGATGTAGGTTGGAATGATTGCAGCGAATGATGGAGTTCTACTAAGAAACCATATTCCGCGTATCCTTAGGAAACACTTCAAGGGAAAGCCGTATTACGTTGAACTTCTTGATTTGTTCAATGAGGTAGTACAAATTTCAGTGTTTGAATTATGTGGATTCATCTTGCTTATAAGCTAAAAATTGACTGTGTTAATTTTCTTTTAGGTTGAGTTTCAAACTGCTGCAGGACAGATGATAGATTTGATCACCACACTGGAAGGAGAAAAAGACCTGTCCAAATACACATTATCGCTGTGAGTGCAAAAAAAAAAAATAGGAAAACAATTGCGTAGAACGTATGTTGATGAACCCCTTATTTTTGACAAACATACAATGCTGTCTCTTATGTTAGTGTTAGTATTAGAATCATGCAAAAAGAAAAACTTGTCTACCAGATAACAGTTTTGTATGATATCCATTAGCGTCAAAAGAGAGGTAGCTGTTTATTCTGTTAGATACGTACTTGGCAATCTTTATGGCATAAAACGTGGAGTTTCTTGTTATTTTACTATCTTACTACAAATTTTTGTGAGTGCTGCTTGATATTTCCCGAAAGAACAATGTAAAATTCTTTTGTGCTGAGCGTGCAATGCGTATGATGTGAAATTCCGTTGATACCTTTTGTTCTCTTCTAGCTAGCTAGTAATGTGCTAAGCTTCAATGCAATTTTATACACATCAATTCAGTTCTTGTCCACTGTCTCTTTCTGTGTTGAAACACAATAATAACTAGCTATGACATCTTCTGCAGGCACCGACGGATTGTTCAGTACAAGACTGCCTATTATTCATTTTACCTTCCAGTAAGTGTTACATCATACTTTTTTGTTGTTTCCCTTATTTAGGTTTCTTGTCGTTTATGCAGCAAGAAAAACAGAAGATGAAATACATGTAATGTGTTCTTCAGTTTGAAGTTACATCTTTTCCTTTCATCTTCGGTTTTTTTTTTATTGAGGTTTTGTTTCCAACAAGTCTTCTTCACTTAAAAGAAGTTACTTATTTTTTATTTCCTATCTATTTCATTTTGAAAAATCCTATCACAATGGAACATATCTGTTATTTTGTTATTTATCTTTGTATATGTATCTTCTATTTTCACAGGTTGCATGTGCATTACTCATGGCGGGTGATAATCTGGATAACCATGTTGATGTAAAGAACATTCTTGTTGAGATGGGAACATATTTTCAAGTTCAGGTACTTTTTGTTAGCATATGTTTACTTTTTGTCATTCAGTTGACCATTCACACTCTAGAATTCTGTCTCTCTATGCACTGTCTGTCGCTATCAGCTTGAAATCTCCTTTAAAAATGTAGTTTAACCTATCTTTTTGTTCTCGTTCAGGATGATTATTTGGATTGCTTTGGTGATCCTGAAACAATTGGAAAGGTGAGCGTACTCGATCATGCATGGATACTGGAAACATAATTTTCTTTTTTGATCTCATTTTAGTTCTTTATGAAACCAGATAGGCACAGATATTGAAGACTTTAAGTGCTCTTGGTTAGTTGTGAAAGCATTGGAACTTTGCAATGAAGAACAAAAGAAGGTTTTACATGTAAGCGTGCATCTTATCATTTCCCGCTTCTTCTTTCCTTCCTTTTTTTTTCTTTCTTTCTGCCATGATTAAACTGGAATGACTTTTTGTGATGAACAGGAGAACTATGGGAAGCCAGATCCAGCAAATGTTGCTATAGTCAAAACCCTTTATAATGAGCTTAATCTCGAGGTTTGTTCTTCGTTTATATTCTCTCCATTTCTAAATAACTGTCATTTTTGAAGAAAAAAAAATCAAATTGGCTATCTTTTCCAATTTCATTCTCCATACCAATTCATTAATCTTGCATAATCAAATAAATTACAAGTAGATTTTGATAAAACTATTTCAGTCAATAAATTATTTATTGTTTTTCTTAATTTCTGTGCAACAAACCTTAAAAGACAGCTGAGGGAGTAGTAGCTTTTCACTATTAGTTTATTGGGAAAAACAATCCTCCACATTGTATTAAGCTATTTACATATCATGATGTTGTTGATTTTCTTTGATTGATTTATTCGAATTGTGATTGTATAGGGTGTATTTGTGGAGTATGAGAGTGCGAGTTATGAGAAGCTTGTAACCTCCATTGAAGCTCATCCCAGCAAGGCAGTTCAAGCAGTATTGAAGTCCTTTTTGGCTAAAATTTACAAGAGGCAGAAGTAGATTTCCCTTGTAAGACAAAGACCAACATTGTTTGAAGATGCAATAGGAGCTAGCTAGAGTCCTGTTTTCTGTGTGGAGCTGAATTTTTCAAAATCAAATTTCTTACCATCTCTTTTTTAAGGGGTGATTAATCTTGTTGTACTTTATTTCGTAAACTGTCTTGTGTTACTGTTTTTTTTTTTTTATTATTAATACTTTTTCCTTCTGGAATATTTGGATTTTTGTTGTTATTTTTTCAAGTTCAGACATAGACCATGGTTTTGCATGTGAAAGAAACAAAAAGAAAATGGATAGAGGAAATAAAGGGAAGAGATTATCGTTATAGTAGCAAACTTCCAATGGTAGTTGCCTTAATATGATTGGTTAAACTTTTTTTCTCTTAGCTCAGTGTATGGTCATTGATCCGCTGATGAATTATTGAGATTTCATAACTATTTCATGCAAAATCATTTTATATGAAATTGCAATTTCGATCTAATACAACACACAAGCACAATAGTTAATTATGAATTTATCAGTGATTGAACTTACCAAGACTTTGAGGATTCATTATATTGCTGTACAACTTGCAAGACAGAACATACTGATTGATGAAGTAAAGAGAGAACAAGGCCTATATTTTGCAATAATCAGACCTGAGAGTGGCCTTCAATTTAAGAACTAAAAGAAAATTGTTTTTCCCGCTTCAAAGAAAGCTAAAACACACCAGTAATTTACGTTTTTACCCCGGCGGCAGTTTGTCGTTGGGAAGGATCCGGCGGCAGTTAGTTGCCGCCGTCCCCATCGGCAGCTAAATGCCGCTGCGATCATTACTTATGAAGCTCAGCAACCAGAAGCTCCAATTTCATCTCTTCAATCTCAAATCAAATCTTCCAACACTCAACTCTCTCAAATCTTCCAAAAATCTCAAAATTTTCAACCTCAAATCAACCAACACTCCAATAACAAGTAAGTTTCCATAATCAAATTCATTGTCATTTTATGCTTATATGTTACATTTATTATCTTAATTTTTTTTTAGTTTTAGACTTTGTTTAATTTTTGATTTTTTTGGCAAGAAATGATAGATTGTTTAGATGGAAATGACTTATGTTGCTTAATTGTTTAGATCTTTGCATGTTTATGTTGTAATTTTTAGCTTTAGGATTTATGTATAATTTGCACTACAAGTGTTTGCTGAAATGTTTGAATGAGTTTTGAATTGGATTGTTTTTAATTTCTTATGGTGTAGATCTGAAAAAATGGCTCAAGTATACTTTCATGTATCCTTCAACGGTGGTAACCAACATTTTTTCAAGGTTTGCGACGATGTGACGTTAAAAGAATTGAAGGATTTACTTCATGAATTGCTACTGCATCTTCTGCACTCTTTGCCATCAATGAACCACCTGCTGCTGCGTCAAGTAAAAGCTTTGATTGTTGTTGCATTCCATTTCGGAAAAGATGAATCTGAGTACGATCATCAAAACCATGGTTTGGACATCTCCGTAACATTGACTTGAATCGCTCCCAGGCTTCACAAAGTGTCTCACTTGATCCTTGAGAAAAGACGGCAATGGTAGTCTTGGCCTCCATAAATCTGTTTTGTGGAAAGAATCTTTCGAGAAATTTCTCCTCAAGAGTATTCCAATTGGTCATCACTTGCGGTGGTTGGTCCAAGTACCATTCTTTTGCTTTTCCAATCAATGAATGAGGAAACATTCTCATGAATATGGCTTCTTCCTCATTTTCAGTTGCTCCCAAAGTACCAGCAATTTCATAAAATTTGGTTAGATGTTGAAAGGGGTCCTCATGATCTAAACCTGAAAAAGGGTTAGCATATAAAATCTGGAGAATCCCAGTCTTCATCTCTGTCTGTTTAGTAGTCCTTGGAGACTTTCCCAGTTGAGAAAGACGTCGAGGGCTGTTATGACATGGCATCCCACTACCACCAGAGCTTCCGGATCCTTCTCCTTCTCCGGCCATAGGTGTTTCTTGTGTTGAAACTTGTGAAGGAATAGAAACAGAGGTTCCTTCTTGTTGCCTCTTCTTGGCTAGCTGCCTTTTCTTTCAATTTTTGCTATTATTTCTCCTAGCAGTTGTAATATCCCGCTTAAACGTAACTTTTATCGGCGATTAAGGACTAAATGAAAGGAATGGCAATTTTGTAAATATGGAAGAGAAGAATTTTTAAATAAGAAAACATGAGATATTTTCTCATAATCCCCTTCCACTTTCTCTCTCTAAAACCAGCTGATTCCTCCTCCCTCTCTCTCTAAATTTTCGGTCATCATCATCATCACCCCCATCCTCCTAATCATCATCCAATTTTGTGGAGTCTTGGCTAGCAAGCTTTGATTAAGGGAGTTTAGAACAAGAGGAAGTTTAGAAGAACAAAGAAGGATCAAGAGGCAAGCTAGGGTTTTGGAATAAGCTTGGCAAAACACCAATCAAGGCTTAAGGCGAGCTCCCTAGGGTTTTATAACCCGTATGAGTAAGT
The DNA here is from genome assembly GCA_018208015.1 of Medicago ruthenica. Taxonomy (NCBI): domain Eukaryota; kingdom Viridiplantae; phylum Streptophyta; class Magnoliopsida; order Fabales; family Fabaceae; genus Medicago; species Medicago ruthenica. Next base: position 19,750,597 of record CM031372.1, read on the forward strand.
TTGAGAGTTATTTATAAGTTTGAGTAAGTTTAGAATTAAACCCAAATTCTTTGTTATGTGTTGATTCCTTGTTCAATCATGTTTAAACTATTTAAATGTTAAAGAAAATCCTTTTTAATACCTTTGGGAAGCTTGGGTAAGTTGGAATGGTTTAAAATGATGAAAAAAATGCAATTTCTGAGTTTTCCTGAACTGTTATGGTCGCTACAGCGACCAGCCGTCGCTATAGCGACCAGACAGCATTTGAGTTCTGCCTACGGTTGCTACAAGCGACCAGCCGTCGCTACAAGCGAGCAGGCATGTTTTTGACTTTTACCTACGGTCGCTGTAGCGACAGGCCGTGGCTATAGCGACAGCATCAGGACAGCACATGACAGCTTAGCTGTTTTGGGTGTTCTGATGCGCGTAGGCGAGGTTTTTCACTTCCGTTTTCTCCAAAAACATTTAAGAATGATTAAACACCATTTTAACTCATCCAAGAGGCTTCCTAAAGGGATGTAATTATAAGGAACAAGGATGGTACAATAACTTAGAATTGAGGGCAAAGTTCAGACGAGTATGGGATCATGTCCAACAATCAAGTAGTGGCTTATGATAACGATAAGCCTATGATCCTATACTCATATGTTATGTATTGGGAGATTAGTTCCCTTAAGAAATGCATTAAATATGCGAAAGCTCATAGCAAATTATTAGACGTACTTTCAAGTACATAAGTTAAGATTTAATGAGAATGAGAGTGCACCTAAGATAGCATGATTAAGATGCACTCAATTAAGTGTGCGTATGCACAAGGGAAGATTTAATGATAAAAGTTAAGAGCCTATTTATAGGTTAAGCTTTTAAGAATGAATACTCAAAGAATGCATCAGATATGCATAAGTTAAAGTTATAAATTATATGTATATATATATATATAAAGAATAAGAACAAGTAATTAAATGACTAGATGTGTCTCCTGTAGGCTCGTTAGTTAGTATACAGGAGGTTCCGGTGAAGTTACCGCCTTAAATGGCAGCTGGAACGGTGAATTTACCGCTCGTGAGGGCAGCTACACATCCAAGTCAAGAAAGTTAATGTGTCTCCTGTAGTCTCGCTAGTTAGAATACAGGGGGTTCCGGTGAAGTTACCGCCTTAAATGGCAGCTGGAACGGTGAAGTTACCGCTCGCGAGGGCAACCACACAAAAGAAAATAGGAGTCCGGTGTTAGCCTGATATGATAGGAATTTTCACCGGTAAGAAGGGAGATGTACTTCGGGGTTACTCCACCCGGATGCACTCCGTAAAATGAACTCAGATAATATTGTTTGTTCAACGCTGACTTACTAACTTTATAATTGAGAATAATGTAAAGTAGTACTTATGAATTATTACGAGAATATGATGATTAGTCAGCAGAGAAAGGAAGTGATCATAGGATGTCCCCAGATCACTAAGTATGAGTTTAAGTTAAAGATGAGATTATGATAAGTATAAGATATGATTGAGACAAAAAGCGATCCTAGGTTTCCCCTTGATCGCGAAATATGTAGAGAATGATGGCGATCGTAGGAATCCCCAAGATTGCCAAGAGTAGGCACGGCGACCCTAGGTTTCCCCCGTGGTTGCCAACAGTAGGTTGGGCTGGAGCTCACTGAGACATTATGTCTCACCCCAATCCTTCTGGTGCAGGTTTTCAGGTTAGCAAGATATTCAAGAAGATATTCTTCAGGAAGACGCTGGATGGAGTGCAGTTGCTCGTCATGGACAAGCTCAGGAGGTGGTCAGATTATATATGTATACGAAAGTGTATTCTAAGATAATTGAATATTTGTATAAACGAGCCAATTGTACTCATTCAGTAGTTTTGTATATATATTTATTATTGAAAATTTTAATGTATCCGGTATCAGATTAATACACATGCTAAATATTCTAGATAATTTAGTATGGGTGTTACAATTGGTATCAGAGCAGGTCGATTCAGACTGTGCCTTGGGTCATTAAAAAATTCAATAAAGTAGTGGGACCATTGGGTTCCGGATGTTGTTCTAAAGGTCACATCTAGTTGAGCCTGATCAACTCAATCTAGTATATGACAGTTAGGATAAATGTCCGAGAGCTGAATGTGACCAAGGAGGAATGAAGTTTATGAAGGGCGAAGATTAAGGTGACAGAATTTTAAGACGGAATTGGCAAAGAAGTATTCAATACCAAATGGTGGCCATCAACCACGAGGTAGCGAAGCCTGTCAGTGGCAAGATTTCAGGAACATAAGAGATATTTAAAAGGTAAGGTGAAGCACCTCAACCCTGTTGGACGCATCGTTGGATGATGCCTCGTCTGCGGAAGATATAAGGATTAAGGAATTATGGGATACACTAAGGAATGACTTGGAACCGCAGTTGGAGAAGTTAAAGTGAAGTGTGGACTAAGTAACAATCCTGAGTACAGAGTTGAAGAATTGCAGTACCAAACCTAGAGACTCGAAGTGAGGAATTATCGGTCGGTTTTGAAATCTCTAGACTCCCAGCAAAGATAGAGTGTTGAAGAATCGAACTCCAATCGGATGAGATTTTAATCTCCAAACAGTTAAGAGAATTAATTATGGATTACGCAAATGATCTGGTCAGATGAAGTTAACCACTCAATGTGGTCATTGAGCATGAATCGCAAGTAAGTTTAACCCCATCAGATCAGCCGCACCTCCCGACCCATAAATGCTAGATTTGTGAATTAATAAGAGAAGATGGTATGCAACCTAAGGACTACGATGGATGAATAATTGGTAATAATAAGACCGGTTGCATATCGAAGCGTGAATCAAATATTCAGATGTGTACTATTAGTAAGAAGATTGGAAATAAGTTAAGCTTAGCCGGAATTTTTCTCAATGAAAGATGGAAAGGTGGATATTGAATAATTAGTCGTTGGAATTTAGCGAAACTGATGGACGAACAAAGTTGAACTACCTTGATTGGATAAAGAAGACAAGTTTACGCCAACACAAGATTAAAGTAGATCGGTATTTTGAGAAATAATCGGAATTTTAGCCGAGATTTATTTAGAGGCTTTATTATGAGAAGTTCTATGTTAAATCGATGGATTTCCTTATATAATTATTCTTTAAATGCCGGAAGTAATCACCTTATGTTAGTAAGCTTCCGAAGGCGGTAATGAAGTACAGATTAGGGGTTGTTTGAACTATATGAAGATTCATTCAGATAATAAGATCAATATTGAATTGAGAATACAATAACAAGTTACTGGAGGAATCCAATAGATAATGATAAGTGCAGAAGTTTAAGATCGATTAATCGGGTGCTCGAAGAGACGTAACCTATGTTTGGGCGTTTAAGAGAACCGGTAAGAGTTTGAATCTTTTTCAAGACGGATTGTTCCGTAGAGACTCGAAGGGGTAACTTAAGGGACATGACAGAGTTATGAAGACCGAAGTTGTCTCGGAAAGATTATGGATATGAAATCCTTACGGATAAAGATAGACGACTAGTAACGGGACTCAAACCCTTAGTGGATTCAATATATAAAAGATGTGAATTTCTAGAAGTCATAGAATGTTTTCAGGAGTTGCCACAAGTGATTGTGCGTGAACTTAAGTTGCCTCAGATATGCTTGCAGTCGGGTTTTTGCAATGTTTTAATGATTATACCTAATGAGCTGACCAAGAGATGGTTACAGAATTCAGGATATGGAAAGTAAAGTTAGAACCAGAGTATGAGCCGTTGATAGGAGCATTGTTGGGCTCGTAACAGTTGCTGAGAACCGTTTACAGGTTTTGGCGTATTATCGTGAAAGTAAGTATATGGTCCATGTAAGAAAGGAAACATAAAGTCAGGTGATGACCAATCCGTAAGTTAAGCAGATGGTTTAATGCCACAAGAGAAATGATAACGTCAGATGGTTTTGTTACGGTAATTACAAAGTGATAAAGTAAGAGGAATTGGTCGATGAAATTTTATGTGACAATAGTGGTGTATTGCTCCAATTCTAACTCGAGTTGTTAAGAATCAGAGTTGCGCAGCGGAGTAGTAATCCAAGAATGAATTAATGAACAATGCTAAGCTGAAGCTTAGAGAACGAGAAGATGTTAAGTGCTTACTTCTTATAATACGGAATAGCAGTAAGTAGAGACGACTGGAACATATCACAAGTCTAATGGAAAATTTTGGAAGTTAAGTTGAGGAATACTTCAAACCTCGAAACCCATAAGGAAAGGAATATCGAAATAGTTTAAGAATATACGGTAAGGAATAAGAAGGATGTGATTCTAGCACATTAAGTCCGAATCAATGGAGGTTAACGCTAAAACGATAGTTTAGCTATTTTAGCTCAGTAAAATCAAGTATACTTGAAGAGTAAGTTAGTCTAAAGAGAATTAAGCATGAGCCAACAACAGTAAAGGTTGCACTTGTAAGACGGTATCTTTGGATTTGAAGCGTCGATCTGGAACGACAAATATAGTGGATTAGTAAGTTCAATTCGTGTGATACTCATAGTAAGTAAACATGTCTCATGTGTCAAATTTCGTTAGCTTTACGTACTCGTCAGTCAGTAAAGTTTATATGGGAAGGTATTGATCAGAGTAGGTTTGTTGATAACAAACATATCTTAGATAAGGAGTTCAGAAATCCTTGAACTTAGTGTTCGTAGATAAAGGAAGAAGAATATTTCTACGCAAGTCCAGAATATACGTAAAGGATGAAAGGATTGATGAGATTAAGTGTGCTATTTGAGTAGCAGCCAGAATAGAGTTTTCTTTTCGAAAACAAAAGGATGTCTTTGAACGAAATATGTTTTTAACGTCAATAGAATGTAACCATAATTTATGTTATGGGTTGATGTATACTCAAGAAATAAACATGGGTAACATTGGCGGGGCAAACCTGGCAAGCCAGTTGAAAGGCAAATCCCGGATGTTACAAAATGAGTTAAGAGTAAGAAAAGATTCCCAATTGATGTGGTAGTGTTTTAAATATGATAAGATCAAGAATGATGTCTCAATAGTCGGACAAAGATAATATGACGTGCAGTGTACCCATTAGTAGTGTACACGTACTTGATCATGTATGTAAGCTATGTGCTTTAAATTGTATTATAATGTTATGTGAGACGGTTTACACCACTCACCCTTTTGGGCTAAACTCCTATGAGTTTTGGATTTACCAATATAGAAAATATTTATGCTACGACAAGAATTCAAGAATAATTTGTGACATAAATGATGGAAGATCATCAAACTCCAAGTAATGGAGGATGATTCCTAAGTTATTAAGATACACGTTGACGCCGTAGACTAGCTGTAGCAGAGTACGAGTAATCTGTAAGAATTCCGCAAATCCTTGAGAATTTCATAGTGAGGGTAATGATTATGATTGTGATAAGTAGCACATCATGATGTTAAGAAGAAAGGAGCATGTGCTAGAGATGAAATTCCTGCTTATACTTGGAATAATCCTTACTTTTGCATGTGCGTACACTATATCAGATGTTCGGTGTAAGAATGATTCTATATGGAAAGGTACGATATAGGTCTATATGTAAGATGCCGTCATTCGAGGCAAAGGTCAAATATAAGAATTCAATGGAATTATTTGAGGATAATAAGAACGACCCAATGTCGTTAAAGTAAGATTACGCGGACTATGAAGAAAATTTATGAAATTCAGTATGAGTGTCTAGGACTTAATAACTTCAATTTGATTTTTGCAAGAAGTACATGTACAAGAAGCATTGCTAAGTGAATCGGATAAGATGGTTCAGACAACCACATATCCTATTACGTAAGAGTTATGTACTATACATCAAGCCTTTCAGTTAAAGAAAAGATTGTCGAGTATTTTCGACTTATAGAATTGGAATTCTGATAAGCAAGTTAAGTGGAGTTTTGGCTGTGGGGAAAGAAGTATAAATGATCTTTTAATATGTGATTGTGATTTCAAGAGGAAACTAAATTTCGAGGACGAAATTTCTTTAAGGGGGGTAGATTGTAATATCCCGCTTAAACGTAATTTTTATCGGCGATTAAGGACTAAATGAAAGGAATGGCAATTTTGTAAATATGGAAGAGAAGAATTTTTAAATAAGAAAACATGAGATATTTTCTCATAATCCCCTTCCACTTTCTCTCTCTAAAACCAGCTGATTCCTCCTCCCTCTCTCTCTAAATTTTCGGTCATCATCATCATCACCCCCATCCTCCTAATCATCATCCAATTTTGTGGAGTCTTGGCTAGCAAGCTTTGATTAAGGGAGTTTAGAACAAGAGGAAGTTTAGAAGAACAAAGAAGGATCAAGAGGCAAGCTAGGGTTTTGGAATAAGCTTGGCAAAGCACCAATCAAGGCTTAAGGTGAGCTCCCTAGGGTTTTAGAACCCGTATGAGTAAGTTTGAGAGTTATTTATAAGTTTGAGTAAGTTTAGAATTAAACCCAAATTCTTTGTTATGTGTTGATTCCTTGTTCAATCATGTTTAAACTATTTAATTGTTAAAGAAAATCCTTTTTAATACCTTTGGGAAGCTTGGGTAAGTTGGAATGGTTTAAAATGATGAAAAAAAAATGCAATTTCTGAGTTTTCCTGAACTGTTATGGTCGCTACAGCGACCAGCCGTCGCTATAGCGACCTGACAGCATTTGAGTTCTGCCTACGGTCGCTACAAGCGACCAGCCGTCGCTACAAGCGAGCAGGCATGTTTTTGACTTTTACCTACGGTCGCTGTAGCGACAGGCCGTGGCTATAGCGACAGCATCAGGACAGCACATGATAGCTTAGCTGTTTTGGGTGTTCTGATGCGCGTAGGCGAGGTTTTTCACTTCCGTTTTCTCCAAAAACATTTAAGAATGATTAAACACCATTTTAACTCATCCAAGAGGCTTCCTAAAGGGATGTAATTATAAGGAACAAGGATGGTACAATAACTTAGAATTGAGGGCAAAATTCAGACGAGTATGGGATCATGTCCAACAATCAAGTAGTGGCTTATGATAACGATAAGCCTATGATCCTATACTCATATGTTATGTATTGGGAGATTAGTTCCCTTAAGAAATGCATTAAATATCAAAAGCTCATAGCAAATTATTAGACGTACTTTCAAGTACATAAGTTAAGATTTAATGAAAATGAGAGTGCACCTAAGATAGCATGATTAAGATGCACTCAATTAAGTGTGCGTATGCACAAGGGAAGATTTAATGATAAAAGTTAAGAGCCTATTTATAGGTTAAGCTTTTAAGAATGAATACTCAAAGAATGCATCAGATATGCATAAGTTAAAGTTATAAATTATATGTATATATATGTATATATAAAGAATAAGAACAAGTAATTAAATGACTAGATGTGTCTCCTGTAGGCTCGTTAGTTAGTATACAGGAGGTTCCGGTGAAGTTACCACCTTAAATGGCAGCTGGAACGGTGAAGTTACCGCTCGTGAGGGTAGCTACACATCCAAGTCAAGAAAGTTAATGTGTCTCCTGTAGTCTCGTTAGTTAGAATACAGGGGGTTCCGGTGAAGTTACCGCCTTAAATGACAGCTGGAACGGTGAAGCTACCTCTCGCGAGGGCAGCCACACAAAAGAAAAGAGGAGTCCGGTGTTAGCCTGATATGATAGGAATTTTCACCGGTAAGAAGGGAGATGTACTTCAGGGTTACTCCACCCGGATGCACTCCGTAAAATGAACTCAGATAATAGTTGTTTGTTCAACGCTGACTTACTAACTTTATAATTGAGAATAATGTAAAGTAGTACTTATGAATTATTATGAGAATATGATGATTAGTCAGCAGAGAAAGGAAGTGATCATAGGATGTCCCCAGATCACTAAGTATGAGTTTAAGTTAAAGATGAGATTATGATAAGTATAAGATATGATTGAGACAAAAAGCGATCCTAGGTTTCCCCTTGATCGCGAAATATGTAGAGAATGATGGCGATCGTAGGAATCCCCAAGATTGCCAAGAGTAGGCACGGCGACCCTAGGTTTCCCCCGTGGTTGCCAACAGTAGGTTGGGCTGGAGCTCACTGAGACATTATGTCTCACCCCAATCCTTCTGGTGCAGGTTTTCAGGTTAGCAAGATATTCAAGAAGATATTCTTCAGGAAGACGTTGGATGGAGTGCAGTTGCTCGTCATGGACAAGCTCAGGAGGTGGTCAGATTATATATGTATACGAAAGTGTATTCTAAGATAATTGAATATTTGTATAAACGAGCCAATTGTACTCATTCAGTAGTTTTGTATATATATTTATTATTGAAAATTTTAATGTATTCGGTATCAGATTAATACACATGCTAAATATTCTAGATAATTTAGTATGGGTGTTACAGCAGTTCTTTCGATTTCTGAATCAAAAAACAGTTGATCTTCTTGCGTCTTACCTCGCATAAACGGAGTTCAAAGATCTGACCAAATAAATTAGCAACAAGATGGATAAAATAAAAAAAATGATAATTATATACATAAAAGAATTTTCTGCAAAATTGCTTAAAACAATAATTTTAGCTGCTATGTTTATGATATCTAAACGCTATATCCCCGGCAACGGTGCCATTTTGATGTAAGTTCTTGCTCACATTTCATTTTGCTATCTACACGTGAGTATATTAGGATCGTCTCCACAGGGATTGGCGCGATACCTTAAACCATTCAACATCGATTATCATTTTAAGTTAGGGTTTTATCTTTTGTTCACTAAAAACTAATCGACTTTCAAATTTAAATAAATACGACGAGTAATAGGGCATAAAAGTGTCGGAATCAAAGTTCATAAATCAAGCATCGACAATATTCTAATGATCATATATATATATACGGATTCTAGTTTTAATCCCTTTTTAATGATATTATCACACATCACTCGACAACGTCATTTATGTCTAAATAAAGTTGTGAGATCGATCATATCGTTTAATCGATGATTTCTCAATCTATTAAACGATCCAATAACATTAAGTCTTGATGCTTTAAGTGATTATCAAAACATAATTCTATGTCTAGAACTCTTGTTTTAATAGAAGATTATTCTAACCCTAGATTTAAAGGTATTTTTCAATAACACTAAATCATACATAAGATTGAATAACAAGAATAAATTTCAATATGATATAAAACACTAGAATCATATATTTACATGATTAAAAGAGTACATCTAGCTTGATTCATTACCTCTAATCCCAACAAAGGAGATTTAGTTGATCATTTTCATGTCAACAATACAAAAGTTGGAGAAAAGATGAAGATCATCGCTAAGCTTTGATTTCTCAAAAACCCTTAGTTGATCTAAACTTGATCCCTTTTGTCCTTTGAAGTACACCTCTTTTTGCCCTATTCTCTGGTTAAAAAATCTAAAATATGTTCTTAATAAAAGCTTAATAATTCTTTCTAAAAGCTGAAACAAAGCTTAAATACTAAAAACTTATAAGTGACATCTCGCTCAGCGAGATTAACTTCGCTCGGCGAGTTAAGATTTCTGGCCAGTGGCTTTCTGCCACGTCTTCCCTAGCATTAAACCGCCTTGGGATCTCGCTGAGCGATGAACATTTCGCTGAGCGAAATCAAGTTTCCCCTGCTCCTGAAAATCCCTGCCTGAGCTCGCCAAGGACTCGCCATGAACTCGCCAGGCGAGTTATACTTTGAAATATCCTGAAAATCCCTACCTCAACTCGCCAATCACTCGCCATCAGCTCGTTGGGCGAGATTCTACATTCTTTTCTTCTTGATTTCTTGCTAATTTCAAGTCCTGGCTTGCTTTTTCCTACACAAATTGGGAAGAATAAGGCATACAAAGCATAATTGGCATTTATTCATAAATTCCATGCTTTTCCTAAGGTAACTTGCAAAACAAGTAACTAAAAATGCCTTGTAAAAAGACATGAATTTATTCATTTCTTGCCACTTATCACTAACCCATAGTCACCCATCATAGGTCTTGCAGGTGGTGGGTTCTCTCCATGATCTCCCATGATAATTGGTTCAGTTTCAAGCGGTGTGGGGTTAATGTATTGTATTCTAGTGCTAGGATCGGCTGATCGAGCTAACCGGACAGCTTTCCGATTTGCTCTGGCTCTCTTCTCGATCTCAGGATCGTGCAACAAATCTCCGGGTTGCACTCTGCCTCGCATAAATAGCAAACGAATACCTTAGTAGCACTGCACAATACAGATTAAATAAAACTGATTCAGTAAGATTTTTGACAGAATTTAAATTACAAAAATCCTAAATTATACGATATTGCCTTGTTGAAATGATTCAACAGTCCCCGGCAACGGCGCCAAAAACTTGATAGACTTTTAGCAAGTGTCCTAAAACTATCGAAGTAATCAAATATAAGTTCGTATCCACGAGGACTGTGTTAATCTCAAGTTAGCAATATTGTTGATAAATAGGATGTATAAATATTATGGTTGCCCTAGGCAGTTGGACTTGGTTGTATAAAAAGTAAATAAACTGACAAAAGTTGTTTTGAAAATATAAAGAGAGATGAGATCAAGTCTTTCGAATCCTCTGATCAATTCTGGTTTGGTGAACTGCACCTATTACTATGAATGATCCTCTAGTTTTACGATGGTTAACAAAAATAGTTCTAATCAATCCCTTGAGTTAGAACCCTCTTCTCGGATTACAGCCCCTAATTCCTTAGGTGATCTAATATTCCTTGAAGGTTTTAAGCACGTTAACTTATGATCACAAATAAATGATTATCTATTCCTAGACTAACCCTGTTTATTTGAACAATTCAATTTGGTCTAAGTCGAAAGCTAGGGTCAGTAGTCATTCATTCTCACAAATTCATGTTGTATATTATCAGTATATAAAAAGCATTAAGAGCAATTGAATTGAATAAAACTAGATTAGCATTCATAAGCAATAGAGTTTCACAGCCACACGTGTTCAAACAGATTACATCAGATTCATGTCACACTCAATCTCTAAGAGATTTAGCTACTCATAATGTAAATTAAAAATAACTTAATCAATAGAAGCATAGAAACATACATAAACTGACTATTTGTTAAATGGGATGGTCACCTCTTCAGTCCTGTTCTCTCAAAATCGTGCTTCAATTCTCCAAAATTCCGCACCCTTGTTTCTGAACACAAATAAGCTAAAATAGGCAATCCGCGCCTACAATCATGACACGATTTCAGGCATCGTGACACGATTCTTCATTAAAGTCCCCAAGGTTCACGCAAATCAGTTTCCCAATCTTGACACGATTGTGCAATCGTGACACGATTTTATAGACAGAACTCTACTTCCAATGTGGTTAGAAAATCGAGACACGATGCCCAAATCGTGTCACGATGCAATTAGTTCAAGTTCTTGATGTTTTCTTGCTTTTTGCACCCCAAGCTGTCTCAAATTGCTACAAAAATGATGTTCACACTAACAAAGACTCTAAAAATTACGTAATGACAAGATGTCATCATGCACAAAACGCATGTTCTATGTTTGTAGCGTCACTAACTGCAAAAAAGGAAGAGGCACAATCATCATGGAGTTGCGCACTTAGGACGCTGCTAACGAATCATGTCATGAAGAAGGATACCAATGAGGAACGTCAGGCTCCATGATCCCATGAGCAAGGAAGATTCATGCACTACCCGCGAAATTAACATAGCAAAGGCTCATAATTGAAAGCTGCATTGTTTGACTAATAAGCTTAGTTTTTTCTATAAATACATATTTCATATGCTGTAATTGACACATCTTGTAACTGCCCGATTTTTAGAATTAGATTTATTTATTATTATTACTTATTTATTATATTTGATAATTGATTATTTGGTGTGTGATTGGTGGGTCAGAGGAATTTTAAGTGGTGGATGGTATTTTAGTCATTTTGGCATGAGTGACATTTTGTAACTATGTTAGAACTAGAAATTTGAATTTCAGAGAATAATGGTGTATAAGTAATATGGGTGGTTTAAATGAAGTAAAAGTGTAGAGAAAATAATTGTGAGAGTTGGATGTGACTAAGCTCATTAGTGTGAGTGACCCTAACCCATATTATATAAAGAGCAGTAGTGAGTGGTGGTGAACTAGGTCAAATCATTTGTGAAAATTTTGAGAAGAGACTAAGGAGAGAGAAGAGAGAAAGAAGAGGCTAGAAGAGGGGAAAACACTAGAAAGTGAAGAATTGAAGCTAGGAAGCCATTTTTGAAGAGTTTTGAGGTAAGGGGGAAAATTATTTTCATCAATTGGGTTTAATAAGCAAATGGGTAGTTTGAGTGTTTTAGCTTATGCTTAATTTCATAATTGTTGTTGTTGATTATGTGAAATCCGTGCTCTATTTTTCATGATTAATTTGAGTATGTTAAAGTTGGTGGATTCATGTTTTATTCATGTCAAAATTCATGGGTTGTTATAATAATTTGATAAGTTGTCAATTTTGATGATTTTGATGGAAAACATGATAATTGCATGGTAATGATTAAGTTTGTTGTTGTTTGTTAAGTTGTTGCCATGACTTGTTGAATTGATGAAAAAATTATGTTGATTATGTGATTTGTTGTCAATTAAGTTATCGTTGTTGTGTTTTGGTAAAATAGCTTAATTTGGTGAAAATGAATAAATTGATGTTGAAATGAATAAGTTGATGCAAGAACTATTGGAACAAGTGATTATGATGATGTTGGGTATGAATGAATTGTTGTTGCTGTTGTTACACCATGTTTGGTTGATAAAGTTGATGATAAAAATGAGTTTTGAGTTTTTGATTAATTAAGTGAAAAACCATGAGAATTCATGTTGAATTGATGTGATGTTGTGTTTCAATTGTTTCTTATAAGTGTAATAACTATGAGTACTGTTTATACAACGATTTTGGGATGATTGGGATTGAAAATGGGATTTTTGGGAGATTTTTGGGGTCTTTCCGTAAGGGAAAACCTGTTTTCTGGTTGCCCATAAAACAAGACTTCGGTGAGCGACCATTGGGCTTTGCTGAGCGAAGTTGTGCAGTAACAACATCGTAGTTTTGCGCATTCTCGTCCTTTGGGGATGTTTCTGGACATCACTGGACGTTCCTTCTATGTTGTTTTGATGAATTATTGCTGGGTATTGATTGCTTGCATTAAAATGAGTTGAATTGTTTATTTTGAGACGAAGATGATAAATTATGAGTACTGTTTATACAACGATTTTGGGATGATTGGGATTGAAAATGGGATTTTTGGGAGATTTTTGGGGTCTTTCCGTAAGGGAAAACCTGTTTTCTGGTTGCCCATAAAACAAGACTTCGGTGAGCGACCATTGGGCTTTGCTGAGCGAAGTTGTGCAATAACAACATCGTAGTTTTGCGCATTCTCGTCCTTTGGGGATGTTTCTGGACATCACTGGACGTTCCTTCTATGTTGTTTTGATGAATTATTGCTGGGTATTGATTGCTTGCATTAAAATGAGTTGAATTGTTTATTTTGAGACGAAGATGATAAATTATGAAATGAACTTGGAGATTTATTTTGAGCCGTAAAATACATGTAAGTATGTCAAATGTTTATGATGATATGAATGGTGTTGTAGCATAATTTAAGAAGTTGAATGATGATGTAATTCCGAGATTAAATCATGAAATGTGAATTATAATGAATAAAAGTAAGATGTTGAGACGTTTAAGATATGACGATGATTAAACTTGTTGAAATGCATTAATATGAGATGATGATGATAGATGTGGTTTAATGCATTATAGTTGTGATTAAATGATGATGTGGTGATAACATGAATTGTGTGGAATGTATTGATTTGATAACACAAATGAAAAGTGGTGAAATGTGGCATGATTTGAGATCATGATTTATAGTTGTGTGCATTGTAAAGTCCATATGTGAGCATCCATGCATTCATTGTCGGTCAAATGTAGCTTGGTTTAAGACCAAGATTTAAATGTAGCTTGATTTAAGATCAAGATTTTATATGTAGCTTGATTTAAGATCAAGATTCAAATGTAGCGTGATTTAAGATCACGATGGTACCACATGCATGTAGAGTCGTATTAGGCGCATTGCATACACATGAGTCGTGTTTGATAATGTTTTGGTGTAAACTTGTGCATTTATGTGGTAAATGTCAATTTGTTGATGTGTGGAAATTATGAATGACTCATAATTGTGTTGATGATGATTTATAGTGAGATAATGATTAATCGTTGATGATGCATATTTAAGATGGCAATTATACATTGATGAGAATATACTATCATTTATGAATCATGTTTTTGAATGATGGTGCTTTTAAGTTACTAATAATGATGAATGAATTATGTGTGTGTTGATAACCAGACTATTTATGTTGAATGCTTTTATGTTGTCGATGTTCTGCCTGAAACTTACATGCGTTTATTATATCCTTTTGTTGAACGTATATCTTACTCTCAAGTTGCTTTATTGTCGCCTCACCCTCGTGCTGTAGACTTGCAGGTTGAGGAGTAGTTGTTTGGTGAGTTGTGATGAGGATGTCGTTACGCCTACACTTTTTTACGTTGCTTTGCAGATGTCTAGATTAGGTGCTCTGGTCTAGGAGTTTGGGAATTTTATTTTATTTTGTTTCAAATTATTCTTTATGATGTATTTATTTGAGATTTTTATGTTGAGACCCGAGATGATATTTTGTTGAGATGAATTATTTTCCGCTGTGTTGTGATTATTGTTGATGAGATTTTTATTATGAGAAATCTGTATGAGTTAAATGATTATTTGTAATATTCTGATTATGTTGAATTGTGTGATTTATTATTTAATTAGTAGTCTCGGGGATCGGGGTCTTATACATCTAATCAATCAAATAAACGTATTTCATATTTTTTGTATTCCTTTACCTTTCTGCCTTTATCATTGCTTTATGCATTTCTTAGTGTAACTCGAAAACCCCAAAAACAATTGTACCTAACGCTCTACTCGAGAAGTTAGAGAACTCGTAACTAAGGGATATAGTTTCTTTCTCAACGCCAATCGCTTAAATGAAATGGAATCACATTTAAGAACATTCGATTGAAGCTAGACTAAATTCTTGACCTATCAACACCTAAAAAAAATAAATTAGAATTTTATGGCGGTTATGTTTCCATTTTGTGGGGGTTTTTTGAACCTCCACAAACCTAAAAGTGGCCGTTTTGAAAATGCAGATACTTTTGCGGGGTATTAGTTTGGAGGTTTCTAACCTCCACTAAATGTAATTTATAAAATAAATTTTAAAACCGGAATACTAATTTTTTGTAATTGACTTAGTTATTTTTTCTCTCAATTAACTAATATAACTTTATTACTAATATTTATGCATTTTCGTAATTTATAACAATTGTAAAATATGCAATAAATTTTTTAAAATGGTCAAAAACTTCCATTAAAATATAGTCATAAGGCCCGTTTGGATTGACTTATTTTTGAGCTTATACAAAACAGTTTACGCAAATAAATAAGCTTTTATATACTATTCATAAGCTTGTCAAAGTAGTTTATGAAAAAACAACTTATGAAGATACAATTTTCGTTAGTGGGAACTTATGAATTAACATAAAAACTTATTTATTTGCATAAGATATTTTTCATAAGCTCAAAAATAAGTCAATCCAAACGGACCAATAGTAATATATATAATGTATTTCAAATGGATAATGTTGCTAGCACCACATGAACTTCTTGAATCCATTGACGAATTAAGCCCACTTGCACATCCTAAAACTCTTGAGGTGTGTCTTCTAAAGATTGTTGTTGATTTTAGATTATTACTTGTTACCTTGGACATATAGCATTACTTTAAGGCACATGGTTTAATTTTTTTTTTTTAATGATAAACCGTGTTTTTTACAACTTAAATTAAGCATTTGTATACAATATAATTTTTTTTTTCTAGCTCCGCCACCATTAATAGTATATTTAATAAAAATTCAATTCTTTCAATCTAACTACCTTAAAAAAAATCGTTGAACGGATCCTATCAATTACTCTACATATTATATTTCAATTCAATATTTACAATAATGTTAAAAACGATTAGGCAAAGAGAGAATGTTTATTATAACACTTCTACTTCATAAGTACCACTTATTTGGTAAGATCTCCAATTGAAGATGGTTTTCAAGTTTGTGTTTTATTAGCAAGCATGGAGCTCCTAATGACTTTTTCCCGTCAAGATGTAAACTTTTTGCTTTTTCTTTATAAGAACTTGTTAGAGAAAGTTAATGACCGTGCTTATCATACAAACCCCAAAATATAAGGAAAAATGTGAGTAGACTTTTTTGTTGAATAGACTTGGAAACACGACTCCTTCACTGTTTTAAAATTTCATTTTACAAAATAAAACACAAATCATTCTTGATATATTTATTGAGACATAATAAAATGATGCCTCTTATCATCTTTTGAAAGAATCATTCTCATAGGTCTTCCAATGATCTATTGAATTTAGTTCTATCATCAGTATTAAGAATTTCATTTCTTTTGCTTCCAACTTTGTTGTAAAGTTTACAAAACGTGAAACGAAATATGGTTGCTCATTCTTTTGCAAGTGCGACTATTTCTCGGGCTAGACATCAATTTTTTTATTTTCTTTTTATTTATTTTGATGCTATTATGATTAATGAAATGAGTTAATTTTATTTTTGAGGAAAAAAACTAGTTATTCTTAAGCAATGTTTTGAATTTGAACCCCGTTGACGGAAAAAATTAAATGTGGTTGTGAGAAAAGACGCCATTAAAGACTGCAAATTAAGTTATTGACGAAAATTCTCATTAACAAAGTCGATTTATACTTTCCACCGAAAACATATTACAAAAAAAAAAAAAACAAGATTAACAAGTTACAACATATACAATATTCCTAAAAAAACATATACGATCCATCTTCTTATCTTATTTATTTTTGTATGAAATATTTTTCAAATGATTCCTTTAATACGTATTACTTTTGTGATGGTCATTTTCATATATTTTCTAAAAGGTATATAGTATATTAATCATAATCTACAATTTACTGGACAATATTTACGGGAAGCAAACTGGTGTATCAGATTTTAGCGCCATAATTACGCATTGTGTACAAGTGCTCTGCCCATATCTTATGAACTCTCATGTTAGGTTCATTAGGAGACAAGCAAACGAAGTTGCTCATAGTTTAGCTTAGGCGGCTTTGTCGGAAGCTAGTTTCCGCGTTTATTCTCACATTCCAACATGTAATGAATCTATTATAATTATTAATGAAATGCATTAATCTTGTTTTTCTAAAAAAAATCTACAATTTAGTTTTTTCTATCATTTTATATTGTAGTTTTGCTGAGGATGATGGCTAATCGTCACAAGTTTTATTTTCGTTGGTTTGAGTAATTGTTTTGTGATCTTTTTCATTTTAAAGAAGAAAAAAAATCTAATTTACAAACTAAACTTGGATAAAGCTACCGAAAGAACACTTTGATGTAATCATAAAAGAACAATTTTAACTTAGTCGAAAGAAATACGTCTGTGTTTAAATTTAACTTTAAAAATACAACGGTAAGGAAATTTAAAGCTAAACTTGCATAAAGTAGCACCTCTTAATATTATTTTTTATACAAAAAAAATAAAGTAAATTTTAATGTAGATGTATAATAAAGAAGAAAAAATCGAAAAGTAGAATAAAGAACGAAAAACAGTTAAGGCGTATACGACAGCGTCAATTCATACGCGGCGTGGCCACCAGCCAGTTGAAAAAACATGAAAGTGGGGTCAATTTAATAATAACAATTTTCTATAAATTAAATTGGCAAAATTACACAATTTATCCTTAATTTTATTTCAGATAACATTTTCGTCCTTTATCTTTTTTATGTCTCGATTTAGTCCTTTATATTCTAAAATGACAATATCTTATCATTTTTATGAGATTTTTTCAATGAAATTTGATTTTCTAAGTTTATATGATGAAGATTTGAGTTTGATGATTTTTTTTAAGTTTTGATTCTTTTTTTATGAAAACGATAATTATGTTGATATTTTATAACATAAAAGACTAAATCGAAAAAAAAGAACAAAAATGTTACTTAAAATTAAGTTAAGAGACAAATTGTATAATTTTGCCAATTAATTTTCATGCATAGAACATGTAAAAATATAAAATAAATTACTTTAAATATATATATATATAAAGATATGTTATAAACTAATTTAAAAAAGTGATATCGTAATATGATTTGATAAGATACATGCATAAAAAGTTGTATATTGTCGATAAATATAAATTAAATTCATAAAAGTATTTCCAAAAGAAATATAAATATACAATTTTTTTTTGTCAAATATTAAGAGTGAGATGAACATAGGAAGAAACGTACACATTTCAACTAGATTGACACCTCTAAAAAAAAACTTTGATATCCTATCTTTCACTCATAATAACTTAGGTTTTAAATATTCTACTGATTAGTATTTCATCAAAAAAATTTTTGGTGTAAATTAGGTATCCTCCGCGTGTAACTGC
Source organism: Medicago ruthenica (assembly GCA_018208015.1). Taxonomy (NCBI): domain Eukaryota; kingdom Viridiplantae; phylum Streptophyta; class Magnoliopsida; order Fabales; family Fabaceae; genus Medicago; species Medicago ruthenica. The sequence continues at coordinate 19,769,050 of CM031372.1, forward strand.
TGCTGCATGCCCAAAACTGGATTCGAACACAGAATCTTGGTTAAGCTATAAAAGACCCGTATCATGTAATCTAAACGTTCTTGGGTATCCTAATTTAATACAATGTCTTTATTAACTGAAATATAACAAATTTATTATTATTATTATTATTATTATTATTATTATTATTATTATTATTTATATGATAAAAAGTTTATCTACTTTTGTTTTTGAAAGAAAAAGTATATCTATGAAGCCCGGATACTCCAAAATGGAGACGTACCCGTATCGGATACGTATCGGATACCGATACTCCACAGATACACTCGGATATGTACCCATGGCATATCAGAATTAATTATTTTAATTTAAAATATATATTTTATCGGATACTTATATGATACTCAACAGATACACACAAATACTTATTAGATACAGAGACGCATCCTGGAAAAAAATGAAGGGTAAAAAAGTGAGACTGTATTGTGAAAATTCGATGGAGATGTATATGATTCAATTTAAGATATAAATCACTATAATTGTTTTTTTATTAAACAATTAAAAATTATGTTTTTGGTGGATGAAAGTAACGAGAGGGAGGAGATTCAATCAATCAACATTAAACAAACTTTGTTTTGAGTTCTTTTATTGATGCATTTGTTGATATTCTAACATATGAATGAAAATAGAATATGATTTATATGAAAAATGTTTCATTTTTTATTTTGATCACATGTATTATTTTTTGTAAATTGTGACTTTTATGATTATATATTATTAAAGAGTAATCAATGTTTATTTTTTTCAAGGATTTTACATGCATATAAATTTTAATATAAATATTTTGTTAACGTATCTTTGCCGTATCGTATCCTAAATTTTAAAATTTCACGTATCCACACACCCGTATCGTATCATACCCGCACTCGTCTATCCAGGCTATCTACTTTTCATCACAAAGTTATTTTCATTCCATATATTTTTCCCTTTTTTATATCCATTATTTTTTTTGTCAAGATTCCATTAATTTCTTTGAGCCTTTGATTCTTTCAATCCAATTTCTCTTTCGGATTATTCACTCTCAATTTTTTTTTTCTTTCTTATAAAAAAAAAAACACTCTTTCCCTCTTCTCTAGTTAGTTGATAAATTTTTACTCCTTCTTTCTCCATGTTTCAAAACCATTCAATTAATTTCAATTAATTTTTTACATAAATCACCAATTTCCACGCAATTTCCTTCACAATTTTTCTTCTGATTATTCTTCACATAAAAATTTGAGTTATTGAACACCTTGTTTCTTAGTTATTCTTAGTTTTCCACTATTAATTCTTTGTACTTTATCAAAGTACTCCATTTAATTTTCAATACCAAATTTCTCATCTTTATGCATAAACAGCATTACCCTTTTGAAATATTCTTCTGGGATGTCAAGATTATTGATAAAGTTGACATTTTGACTTCAAGATTCTGATACCCTTTGAGTTTTTTTGGTTAAATAATAGTGAAAGTTTATATTTTGATTCAATTTTCTGATACCCTTAGAGTTTTTTTGTTGAAATAATAGAAAAAGTTTATATTTTGATTCAAGTTTCTGATACCCTTTTGAGAAATTTTGTGTTTTGGTTTAAATAATGAAACTTGTGGTTCGTGTGATTGAGGCAATGAATTTGCCACCAACGGATCCAAATGGTTTGAGTGATCCATATGTGAGGTTACAATTAGGAAAACAAAAGTTTAGGACTAAAGTGATTAAGAAGAGTTTGAATCCTAAGTGGGATGAAGAGTTTAGTTTTAAGGTGGATGATCTTAAAGAAGAGTTGGTGGTTTCTGTTATGGATGAAGATAAGTTTTTGATTGATGACTTTGTTGGTCAACTTAAAGTTCCTATGTCACTTGTTTTTGATGAGGAGATTAAATCACTTGGTACTGCATGGTACTCTTTGCAACCTAAAAGCAAAAAGACAAAGTACAAGGAATCTGGTGTGTGTTGTGTTCTTAACTTTATACTTTTTCTGCACTTTGCACTTTATCCAATAGTACACTGCTTAATTTAGTTAGCATTTTTGTGGCTATTTAATTTATTCCCTTGCTCAACTAGCAGTTTTATTGGTTGGACTTTAATTACCTCCCGACCGAACTCCGGATTACTAGGGGCCTCTTCCTGTGGGAACTGGAGGATTAACACCAAAAAAACTAGCAGTTTTATTGTTTTCTTATTTTATATGTAGACCCCAATTTAGTCCTCTAAGGGTTAGCCATCTATGAGGTACTAACACAAACACGACACTAGTAATAATTTGAGAAAATTGAATAGTTGAATGTAACCACATGTGTGGGTGTTGTGTCAATGTCAGACCAAAACACGTGTCAGACTTTTGAAGTGCTAGAGCTACATAGTTAGACATATGAAACTGGTCCTTAATGTCATTATATGCTATCAATTTGTTCTCAGTAAGTAGTTACTTTTGAACTGTTTTTATATCAAAGGTTTCATTCAAAGATTGAGTTGATGTGCTGGTCTTTCTAGGATCAAATGATAGGTTTAAGTCTTATTTTATTGACTTAAATTTGTGCTGTTTTTATATTGATTTTGTCCTTAAAGGGGAACCTCAAGTCTATCAAGGGGAACCTCAAGTCTTTATGGAAAATAACATGCTTACTAACTGTGAACATTAAGATATGAACCGTAATTTTACCAGTATTTTGAACTTAAAATTCTGGCATTTGGTTTTTTTGGCAGGTGAGGTTCGTTTGAGCATATATTTTGAACTGAAAACTGCGTCTATTGAGTCAAATGTTCACGGTGATCTAGTATTCCATCCAAGAAAATTTGCCGATTCTATTCCTGAATCGCCTTCAAGATCTTCCACTGGATATTCAAGCTCATCTTCCCCTGCCAGGGAAGAAGTTACATCTGTAAAGGATGAAAAATCCGGTACACAGAAATCACTCACTGGAAGAATTGCTCATATATTTAATAAGAGTTCTGATATGTCGTCAACCCTATCGCGTAGAAGTGTTGACTCAGACCAGACTGAAATTAGTAAAGAGGAAGTTATCGAGGTCAAGACCGAGGATCAGTCTTTGGACGTGACATTTGACGAAGCTATGAAGAAACTGCAGTCTTCAGATCAAGGAATTGAAATTCCTACCAATTTACCAGGAGGGTTGTTAGTCGATCAACATTATACAATTGCACCAAAAGACTTGAACACATTACTCTTTTCTTCCGAATCAAATTTTCTCAAGTCGTTGGCTGATGTACAGCTTAGTACCGAACTACAATTAGGACCCTGGAAGTTTGAGAATGGCGGGGAGAGCCTCAAAAGATTAGTGAGTTATGTCAAGGCTCCGAGTAAATTAATTAAAGCAGTCAAAGCCTTTGAAGAACAGACATATTTAAAAGCTGATGGGAAGAACTTTGCCGTTCTAGTCAGTGTCAGCACTCCTGATGTTGTGTACGGGAGCACCTTTCGGGTAGAAATACTTTATACAATCACACCTGGACCGGAGTTGCCCTCAGGAGAACAGTGTTCGCATCTGGTTATATCCTGGCGAATGAATTTTTTACAGAGCACCATGATGAAAGGAATGATAGAAAATGGGGCTCGGCAAGGTGTGAAGGATAGTTTTGAACAATATGCCAATTTGTTAGCTCAGGATGTTAAACCTGTCGATCCAACAGAACTTAGTTCCAGTAAGGAACAAGCTCTGGCATCATTACAAGCAGAGCCGCAGTCAGATTGGAAGCTGGCAGTGCAGTATTTTGCTAACTTCACAGTAGTCTCAACAGTTTTCATAGGGTTGTATGTGCTTGTCCACATATGGCTTGCTGCTCCGAGTACAATTCAAGGGCTCGAGTTTGCTGGACTTGATTTGCCAGATTCAATAGGTGAATTTGTTGTTTGTGCTGTCCTGGTTCTTCAAGGTGAACGCATGCTGGGTTTTATCTCACGCTTTATAAAAGCCAGAGCACAAAAGGGTAATCACGTGCTGATTGAATTAAATACTTATGGTTTAAAAAATTTGGCTTTCCTTTTTGTCTCCGGCTTAGGCCCTATTTAGATAGATAAACAACTTAATTAAGCACATATAGCATAAAAATTTATCATAACAGTGCTTATGTATAAGCTTTTTTTATAACAAAAGATAAAATAAAGTCAAACTATTTTATATAAATTGTTTGAAATTCCTCCTTCATTGTGGTTTTTGCCTAGCCGCCTAATTGCGACATTTGGGTTGCCTTCATTGCAGCCTCAAGCTTTGGTAGCCCTCACCTTACGAGCCGGTTTTGTAAGGTTGAGTTAGGCCCAACCCAAAATCTGAGATAAACTATAAGTTGTTTTCTTGTTTTTTTTTTTTTTTTTCTTTTTCATTCTGTTCTATTGTCTGTTTATTTGGTTTTTTATTTTTTGAAGGCGATAATGTTCTAAACTACCTATTTTATGAAGGAATGGAAATTTTTCCTCTGATTAGAAAATTACTAATGGATCCTTCTGAGCCTTTGTATATATATAAAAAAAAGTTTTCACCCAAAATCTAAGATAAACTATAAGTTGTTTTCATAATCTATCCTGGAGAGCTTTTGAAAATAAGTTAAAAACAACTTACAGACATGTCATAAGTTGTTTCTATAAGGTCTCCCAAACAGCATCACAAGTACTTATGCCAGTATATAAGCTCAAATAACCCAAGTCAAACAGGTCCTTAGTATTGCTATTAATGAATTGACCATGATTTCTTTCTTTCTTTCTTTCTTGTATCTTGTGCATTTACTTAATTTGATGCCCATGTGTCTTTGTTTATGCTGTTTTTTTTTTTGGTGCTCCAATATTAGGTAGTGACCATGGAATTAAAGCACAAGGAGATGGGTGGTTATTAACTGTTGCCTTGATTGAAGGAAACAATTTAGCTTCTGTTGACTCTGGTGGCTTCTCGGACCCATATGTGGTGTTTACTTGCAATGGGAAAGTAAGAACCAGTTCAATCAAGTTCCAGAAATCTAATCCTTTATGGAATGGTGAATATCATAAACCTCTTAATAAACTGAATACAGTACTTGGTTAATTGCTTTTGTTAAGAGCATGTGTTCTTTATCTTTACAGAAATATTTGAGTTTGATGCAATGGATGATCCTCCTTCTGTGATGGATGTGGAAGTTTATGATTTCGACGGGCCTTTTGATGCAACTACATGTCTAGGGCATGCTGAGATTAATTTTCTAAAAGTAAACATCTCAGATCTTGCTGATATATGGGTTCCTCTTGAAGGAAAGTTAGCTTCGGCATGCCAATCCAAGTTGCACTTAAGAATTTTCTTGGACAATACTAGAGGTGCAAACGTAGCAAAAGACTATTTAAATAAAATGGAAAAAGAGGTTGGGAAGAAGGTATGTAATGTAAAAAAAATTAGTCTTCTCTGTTTGGTACTCTTGTTTCTGTTATCCTTCTCATGGTTTTTTGTATTTTTAAAAAATATTGCAGATTAATATGCGGTCTCCTCAAACTAATTCGGCATTCCAGAAACTCTTTGCGCTTCCACCTGAGGAATTTCTCATCAATGACTTCACCTGTCATTTGAAAAGAAAAATGCCCCTGCAGGTGTGGTTTATTCTGTTATGTGATGTTGAAAGTCATGATCTTTTTCTCTAATTTGGAATTTTTTGGTACATGCTTCTTTAGTATTATTATCTCATCAGGTTTCCAATGTTTCTTTGCAGGGACGCCTATTTCTATCACCAAGAATAATTGGATTTCATGCAAATCTATTTGGAAAGAAAACAAAATTCTTTTTTCTTTGGGAGGATATTGAAGAAATCCAGGTTGTTCCTCCTACATTTTCTTCAATGGGGAGTCCAATAATTGTCATAACTCTTCGACCGGGTAGAGGTGTGGATGCAAGGCATGGTGCGAAAACACAAGATGAACAAGGAAGGCTAAAGTTCCATTTCCAGTCCTTTGTATCGTTCAGTGTCGCGCACAGGTAGAAAAAAGTCGTTTTATATTATCTTATGAACTGATTTCTTATATATACATATATGCCACTTGTTCTGAAATCTATCATGTTTTCCATAACTGTTCTTTATACACTTCCATTTTTATAGACATTTCTGTGTGTTTTGAGTCTAATCCTTTGAGGTTGTTCAGAAAATGCATTCTGTTAAAGATGTCAGCATTTTCAATCTACAATTGCAACTCTTTTGGTTGATTCTTACCTGGACAGTCTAATGAATATTTTGCTGACATTATGCGTATCTTAACTGTACTATTCTAGAACAACACTAAAACCCTGTCACCTCATCATGAAAGTTTGAATGTAGTTTAATTCCCTATCAAATTTATATTCAATTGTAGTTTCATGGACCTCTAACAACATGGTGTCAAAATAATTTGCATAATTTGTTTGTGTGCAATTTTTTCATGCTATTTATATGATTTTGATCTCATGATGCCGACAATGGCACAGTTCCCTAATTGTTTGTACAGTACATGAATTATGAAAATATCTGCTATATTTGGTTATCGTTTTTCACAAAAGTGGTTGTGTTGCTTTTCAACAGCCCTATTCTTCACTTTGGAATTGTTTACACTGGTATGATATAACATGATATATTCCTATTTCTTAGAAATTATCTGCAAATTTAAAATAGATAGTAATATGAAAGATATCCTATGTTACTTATAAACTATTTTGGTGGTGATATAGGACTGTCATGGCTCTCTGGAAGGCCAGATCCTTGACTCCTGAACAGAAGATGAAGTTTGTTGAACAGGAATCTGAAACCAAAACCCTTATAAGTGAAGATAGTTGCCCGTTCCTTGTCGTGGATGATGTCAGCATGTCAGAGATTTATTCTTGTTCTCTTCCAATTCCTGTAATCTCTCTCTCTCTCTCTCTCTCTCTCTCTCTCACACACACACACACACACACACACACACACACGAGCTCGTGCTCGGCCACTGCAAACTATCAGTTCCTTTTTTGAATTCTTTGTACAATTTTCCAAATGTTCGTGTGTTTGATTGTGGTTTTTTTCCGTTATTTTGTTATAGGCAAGTTTCCTGATGGAGATATTTAGCGGGGGTGAGGTTGACCGTCGGGTCATGGAAAATTCTGGTTGTCTTAATTACTCTTATACCCCATGGGTATCAGAGAACAGTGATATCTCTGAGAGGGCAGTATATTACAAATTTGAGAAGCATATTTCAAGTTATAAAGGTGAAGTGACAAGTACTCAGCAAAGATCTCCCCTTTTGGATGGAAAGGGTTGGGTTGTTGAAGAGGTTTTAAATCTTCATGGTGTTCCTCTTGGTGATTATTTCAATGTGAGTAACCAATTTATCTGTGTTCAATGATTTATCTGTTCTTGTAGTCTTTATTTGGTTCTCATCTCCTGTGTCACTGACTATTGCCACAGATACACCTTCGCTATCATATAGAGGATTTACCCCCAAAAGCAAAGGGGTGTAGAGTGCAAGTATTATTTGGAGTTGAATGGCTGAAAAGTACAAAGAATCAGAAAAGGATTACAAAGAACATTCTACAAAATCTGCAGGAACGTCTTAAAGTGACCTTTAGTCTAGCTGAGAAGGAGCTTTTACCAAGATAGCAAATGAGACTTGGACATGGAAGTTAGCTGATATTATGTCAGCACTAATGTCGGTTCCATTCAAGGACTTGGACTCGATTGTATGATGCATCAGATTATAAGGTTCATGTGATTGTGTTGTTTGTCCTTGGATTCCACGACAATCCTAACTTCATTGAATATCAGTGGAACGCTGACCAGAGCCCTGAAAATTGTGCTGGTCTTCAAACTAGATTACTCACCAGGGCTAGGGAGATTACCGGATTGTTCTATTGTGCATAACCATGACTATGGCAGGAGATACTCAGATTGTAACAGACAGTTGTTAACTTATCACCAGGGTCAGGAACATGTATACTCATTATTGTTAAGATTGTGATTTGTGACAGTTGACAGTAGTGGTCAAGAAATGCTTTTTGTCGTACATGAAATGTAGAACCCAAATTTTAATGCCTTAGAAGGCCATAACATGAAGCACACTGATCCTTCAATTCCTTATTGATTGATTTGTTAAAAATTTATGACACATCTTTGGTGTTATAAATAATTTGAAACACATTCCGAGTAATATGGTATTCTTTTATCTTGTTTTTTTTCTTTTCCTTTTACATCAGTGAAAAGAAGTGCAATTAGTAATCTAAATTTGAGCTGTAAAATGGGATGGTCCGTCCTGCTCTGTCTCGACAAGTTCAATACTTTAAGAAAATTGTTCTCCCCCAAACAAAAATGCTCATTCTCGAAGAAAATGACCAAAATATTCTAGTGTAACTTAAGTCACGCTCGGTATATATCAACATGATTTAACTCACGCTGGCGTATAACCTGCGTGACTTAACTCATGTTGATGTATAACATGCGTGACTTAACTCACGCTCGGTAGATGTCAGCGTGACTGAAGTTACATTGCGTTCATTTATAACCCAGACAGAACCTCACATCTCCATTTCACTTCTCAAATTTCTAAAAAATCTCCCAAATATATTAGAATGCATTCCTTTTTGTCATGACTTATCCTATATAAAGGGATTCGATGTGATAACTTATATAGTTGATTTGGTAGAATAGATGTGTTGTGTTCTCTTCATTCTTTTGAGTTTTCAAAGAGACTTGCAAATTTTTACACTAAGTATAAGACACTTCAATACCAATATTTTTCGGCAAACTTTCATGAATTTAATTTTAATCCAACATCATGATGATACAACATCCTTGGGAATTTAATGTAATGTAACGTAACGCTTCGTTTTTTGAACGGAGATAAAATTATGACTAAATAAATTTGTCATATTCTATTAATTTTGGAATTTATTACGCGTACTTGTGTATTTTTAGTTATGATTTATTTTGGATCATGATTGAATTGTTGTTATTGTTTTTTCTAAGTCATGACATACTTTTAAAAAATGAACATAACATATTGTATGTTTGGGGTCTTAAAAAAATATTATCTTGTGCAAAATTAGTGAAAAAATAACTTACATAAAACAAGTGTGACTTAAGTCACGCAGGTTATACATCAACGTGACTTAAGTCACGTTGATATACCGAGTGTGACTTAAGTCACACGGGTATATAACCAGCGTGACTGAGGGTATTTTCGTCAGTTTATATGAGAGTAAGCAATTTTCGTTGGGAGAAGAGCAGTTTTCATACTTTAATTACATAAACGGATAAAATTGGACCGGTTCATTTGTTATTGGACTGTAAATTATTTGGCCCGGTCCAACCACCGTGGGCTATGTAGACCAATGGATCAATCTGGTTCATTTAATATTTCCCTCTTTATTTATTTATGTATTCACTAATTTTATTTTTATACCACTTTGATATATTAGTTTACCACAATTATCTATTTGGTGAGGTATGATTGGATGCATGAGCAGCACTTTTTTTTTTTTACATTAACACTAAATTATTAAACTCAAGTTTAATTCCTCAAATTGAGCCAAAATAAATACTTATAAAATTTAAATTCTTTTAGGGTGATGATTCAATTAAGTCTCTCACAACCCTTAAATAATACCGTTGGAATAAATCAATGGCTCACATTTGGTATTTTCTAAAAACAATGTATCGCTTTTTATTAAATATTTTTATTAATATCTTAAATATTAGATAATGATTGCCAAAAAATTTACTAATATTGTTTTTTCAAAAATCACATGAAAATATTGAGAGAGAGAGAGAGAGATAGATAGATAAATAGATAGATAGATAGAGAGAGATAGAGATAGAGATAGAGAGAGAGAGAGAGAGAGAGAGATAGAGAGAGAGAGAGAGAGAGAGAGAGAGAGAGAGAGAGAGAGAGAGAGAGAGAGAGAGAGAGAGAGAGATTGCTAGGGCGAGGGAATGAAAAAAAAAAACAGAAGACTTTTTTTGGTTAAATTTTCTTTCAGGTTTTTAGTCTTTTTTTTAGAGAAATGATATTTGTACAGCTATTTTGTGACAACTTTCTCTCTCATACTCACTTTGTGTTTTTACATTCTCTCTGTTTTACTTTGATATTTGTGTCTATACCTACTTTTCTTTGTATATTTTGGTTGTCAAATAAGTTGTCTCACAAATGGTTATTCATATAATAATATACCCTCTTTTTTTTTAATGACATACAAGACCTTTTATGGCAGTGATTTGTTTGGTTCAAATAATGAGGTGTATGTTCAGAATTTACAATATTATTTGTATTAATTAAATCTTACTAATTTAAAAAAATGAAAATAAAAAATACACAATTTTATTAAGATGATAAAAAGATTACCAAAAAAAGTACATAAATCCAAGAAGCAAATGTATACAATATATGGACACCATAAACACTTCCTATCATTTGCTGCAAACCTGAAATATGTTTATAAAAATAAAAATACAAAAATGGGGGCATAAATCAAAACTTCCAATATACACTTTTCAAATCACATAATTACTACAGACTAAAAACCCTAAAAACTATGTCTTGTGTATGGAATTCTCATGGCATGAGACTCGAGTAGGGAATGTAGATAAGACGGAGGCTCGAGAAAAATTCCCGTACATTTCATGGCATTTGCACCTAATTTCGCCATATAATCTGCACATTGATTACCTTCTCTATAAGTGTGGGCAAATGTGACTAACCAATCTCTAGAAAGAAGCTCCTTCATGTCATCAATTATGTGAGAGTATATAAGTGGTCGAGGTGCTGAGTCTTGGATCAATGATAAGGCTTGCATGCAATCTGATCTGCAATTGACATTTGTAGCTCCAATATCCCAAGCCACTAATAATCCAATCAAGAGGAGTTCAACATGCAGGCTGTCAGCATATTCAACATGCCCACTGAAACCTACTATCCATTCCACTCGGTGATCTCGAATTACTCCTCCATACCCTGCTATTCCTGGATTCCCGTACGAACTTCCATCGACGTTTAAGGCCAATTGGTCCAAGTCAAGAAGAGGCCAAATAACCAACTGTTCATATGAAATAAACATGAAAACAAAGCAAATATCAATTATTATAAAAACAATTGAGATCATTATAAATAATTTTAGTAATAATCATACTCTCTCCGCCCTAAAATAAGTGACATAGTTTGGTTACAAGAACTTTTCATATAACATACTTTGATCATATTTTTCTATCATTATATAAAGATAAATGATAGTATATAAGATTTAGATTTGTCTCGATCAACATTTTTAAAATATCAAAATTTTATAGTTTTTGCTAATACATACTTAAAAGGTGACAACTTGGGTACCCATCAATAAAAGGTGGGTAACACAACCCATGCTGAGTTGGCACCAATCAAAGTTATTTGTTTGTTTTCTATTATTTTTAATGTTATATAAATACATTATTTTGATTGGGCCAACTCAACATGGGTAGTATTACCCACCTTTTATTGATGGATAAACAAGAATTTCCCTACTTAAAATATTAAAAGTCAAAGATTTATGCAACAATCAACAAGGTCACTTATTTTGTGGTAGAGAATACTTGTAAAAGTAACCCAAAATAGATTTTGTTTTTTAGAAAACAAAAAAGATGTCATATAAGCAAATAAAAAAGATGCTAATTAGTTACCATTCTGTATGCCTTGAAAGATTAAGCGGATGAGTGCGCACAATATATGAGTGAAAACCTTAGCAATTAACCAAAAAAAGGTCAAAACCTTTTGTTTTTTTGCTAAAGAATTGAAAACTTTTTTTCAGAACAAAAAAAGCTCAAACTCAAAACCTTTTGTTTTTTTTGCTGAAAAGTGAAAACTTTTTTTTAGAGGATGAAAGTGAAAACCCTGGTACAACTTTGAGAATATATATGAGAATAAGTGAGAGATTTATATTATAGTGACAACTTGAGTATCCATCAATAAAAGGTAGATAATACATTTGAATTGACACCAATCAAAGTTATTTATTTGTTTTTTATTATTTTTAATGTTATATAAATACATTGTTTTGATTGGGCCAACCGTAAACAAAAATTTGTCTTATAATACTTTTTTTGAGAAATATTATTTGCACTTATTTCGGGTATTTAAAAATTCAGTTATTAGCACCAAAATAGCTCCTTTACCACTATATTTCATCAATCCGTTAGTTCTTCTAGTATATATCTTGGCTTTCAATTTTTTTTAATGGAGTATATCTTGGCTTTCATTAAACAGTATAACCTTGATAACTTTTTGATAAAGTTTTCTTCTATTTTACTCGGTCAAACAAATATGGAACCTCGTGATCAAATTTAAATTGCCGCATTTAAATAAAAATATTCTAGTGCAGTTGTGTTAAAAAAAACTATTGCAAGTGACATGTGTCAAATATAGAGATTTGGATCATCTTATCTGTGATTTACACATGAAAGTATAATATGTAATATCTCACCATTAAAAATGAAATAGAAATATATAAATAAAAAATTAGGTTATATATTTCTCTTTCTTTTTAAATGGTGAAAAATTACAAATTCCTCTCTCATGTGTAAATCACACAAGAGTGAGGATCCTATTCCAAAATATAGAGTGAGGTGAAGGAGTTCAATATTTTTACTATTATGTTTTTACTCGTATAATTAAATTAAATTAAATTAAATAGTTAAATAAAAGAAAATAGAAATTACATAGAAAAGCCAATTATAATAAGATAATTACATAAAGAAATCACCATAAATGATAATCAAGAACCACATATATATTTTTTAATAAGAAACACGTATATTTCTTTTTGAAATATGAAACACATATATTTATAAGTTTAATGGTGGTGGGTTGACAATCCAAAACAATTTTGTACACACAATCAATCAAAACATTTATAATTACCACATCAATTAAAAACTTTTTGAAATATGAACCACATATTTATGAGTTTAATGGTGGTGGGCCGACAGTCCAAAACAATTTTGCACAGACAACCAATCAAAACATTTAAAATTGCCACAACAATTAATGTTTTTAATTTATGTGGCAATTCTGAATGTTTTGTTTGGTTGTGTGTGCAAAATTATTTTGGACTGTTGATAGGTCCGCAAATGCACGGAAATATCGGTTTTAGTAATAAAAGATGTCGAATCCCACAGCTATTGTCATGTTGTTTATCTAAGGCGATGCTAATTGATTTGGTTGCAAAATTAGGAAATTAAGTTGTTTTTAATTACTTTTAATGATGAGAGTCCAGAATATAATTCGCGCCAACCGTGAATACTTATTAAGTTATTTTTTTATTATTGTAACAGGAAAATATTTTCGCGCGTGAAAAAGATTAAATTAAAGGGGTCGCCACCTTTCGCGTGTACGACACCGAATTTTTGACTTTGTAATCTATTCGACCGCTTTCGCGCGTACGCCTTACAACTTCAAAAACTCTGTTTGAAAATAATCAGTTTTTGCTTGAAAAGTTATTTTTAATAGAAATTCAATTTAAAGGTACCGCCGGCTTTCACGCGCCCGTTACCAGATTTTAAGTTTATAATTACCAGCTTTCGCATGCACAGTTACAATTTTAAAATCTCTTTTTGGAAATTTGTAATTCCTAAATTAATTAAAGAAAACGCTTTCGCTGAATTTTAAAGTTAATTCCTGAAAATTCTACGGACAGATACAAGTTTCACTCTTTCGACATGAAACTGGTATCGCGTTATTCCAGCTTTCACTGTAAATATTTATCGTTAAAAATCAGAATTTCAGACTTAAAAATAATTCCTGTTACAATTTTTAATTATACAACTTAACTGAATATCATTGTCACGACGGTCATCATATTCCAGACTCTATAAAAATCTACTCAGACATAGTAATTATAATAAATAGAATTTTATTCATAACATTCATCATCATTAAAACAGAGAATTAAAAGAAATAAAATGTAAATCAATATAAGCAAAGTGAACAGAACCTGTTAATTGATGGATACTGGAAATAAAGAAAAGAACAGCCACGGCTTACAATTTGTATGTCACGGAAGTAGTAATTGAATTAAACTATGGAAGTTTAATTCAAAGGAAAAGAGCCACGCCACAGCAAATTTAGAGATAGGCACGGCACAGTTGAATTCTAGCAATGGGAATTCAATTTCAAACCGCACCTTAACAGTATGAAATTAAGCAAACGCAGCAACAATATAAATATGAATAATTGGGAAAAACTACTAAAGTGGAATAAAGGGGATAATAATAAACTGAAAATTGGAATTGAATGGAATGAAAAATATTCTTCAGTATTATATAAAGTACGGTAGAAAAAAAGGTTTTACAATTGGATCCCATAAAAACTGATTCTTCAAGGTCTATTTATAGGCAACAAATTCATCAGTAGTGCTTCTGATAGTGTCCCAAGAGGTGGAGAACGTGGAGGAAGTGGAGGTAACTGCTTCTGAAAGTGGAGAGAAATTCTTCAATCTGACTATAGGTGTTGACTTCCCATTTGACTTGTGGAATTTTTTAGCTTTTTTTCCTTTTTTACCGTTTTTCTTCATTTTTGCTTTCTACACCCTAGGTTTCTGAAACACATCAAAATACCAGCAGATATCATGCAAAACACAACAAAGGACCCTAAAACAAATAAAAAATTAAGTTAGTTAGGCAATGTATTTTGCGTGTTATCAACTGTCGAACCACGCCACAATTAAACTCTATATTTATTCTGTCAAAAAAGAACATATACATGTGTGTGTATATATTCATTGAAACAATAAAAAAATTATAATATTAAAAAAATTGTATTTAAAAATACATTTGTACTTAAGAACTAATTTTCCCTTCATAAAAAAATTATATTAGTTATTTTTTTCTTAACCCCTCATTCTCAAGGAAATACGGTCTTGAAAATTTATAAAAATCGATCTAGAGGCAAGTAAAATTTGACAAAAGATTATTTTAATAATGATTCGAACTCGAGTTTTATTTTATACTAAATGACTTTTATATTAGGGCATTTATAACTAACATGTAGTTTGACTAGTAATAGTTCATATGAATAGCACGATTTATAATATTATTTTAAGATATTAATTTTTTTGAAAAATTACATTAGATAAATTTACGACTAAACGTTATATTGCTTTAATAGTTTTTGTATTGCCAATATTTTTTGGAAAAAACAATGTACATTTAAAACATTATTTATCTATTGGGATCTATATACTAATATGTTTTTGTTAATTCAATTTGTTTTAGTGTGAACTTTTTAACTCTATTTAAAACAATATTTATCTATAAGGATCTTTATATTAATATGTTTTGTTAGAGCATATTTATCAGTTTGGTATAGTTTAGGGGGTTTTTCACATAAAGTTCAATGATCCCTAAATGTTATTTGGCTTTATGTTGCTTGGGTCATCTGGAAGGAACGTAACAGATGTATTTTTCAGCAGAAGGAGGAAAATTTGCAGGCTCTCTATGAAAGGGTGAAGGTTCAGTCTTATTGGTGGTTTAAGTCGAAATATGTTTTATTCGATTTTGAGTACCAATTATGGAGGTTGAATCCTATTTCTTGTTTAACGGCAATTACCTAGCTAGATTAGGTTGATCTTTTTTCCTACCTTTTATGTGTTGTTCTCTGGTACTCTGTCAGGCTTCTTTCGGTACACCTTGTGTTGAAGTGACTTGATTTTTGTTTATTAATATATCTGTTTCTTTTGGCCTTTTCAAAAAAAAAAAATCTCTAAGAATATCTATTTGACATGATTTATTGGATACATGTGTACAAAAATTACGTCGATAGTGCATAGAAGTTATTCTCTTTGTTCTTATTTTTTCTATCTGTTTTTTTTAATAAAAAAATGGAAAAGGGGAAATTATTACGAATAATATTGTCACCAGTGACTATTTTACAACTATGGTAGGTGGAATTTTCCTTGAGGTTACAAAATTATGTTCTTACAACTGGGCTTAAACTTCTTGGACAGAAATTAGATGTTGTTTCTATCTAAACCAAAACCACCATATTTAGAACTATCTTTCTTTATTTGTGTGTGTGAAAATATTCAAGTGGGAGAGCTCCATGGGGAATGGTTAACTGTTATTAGAAGAAAGAAGTAGTAGAAAAGAAGATTATGTGCGAGTAACAATACTGTGCATAAATAGAGGTTGGATTACACGCAAATCCTTATCTCGACTTATTCTTTGGAGGTGGTAAATAAAACGGAAAAGATTATGGTTGACGGTAAGCTGCTTAATATTAAAATTATGGAGGAATGGGGTTTCTTTTAGGCGATGATGCATGCTTATTTGATAACGACTCTGATTTTGTTGCACGTCATTCAGAACCCGACGTAATGCATGGTGAGTATTCTTACGCTCTTGAGTTAGACGAGTTGGTGAAGGATATCACTGAGAAGTGGGCTAAGAGAGTTGGATGTGACGACATTATATAGCGAAACCGATAATTTGGAGGTGTGCCATAATGGTTCAGAATTACACGCAGAATCTCTTGCGATAATAAATGATGTACAAGGGCTGGGTTTGGAGAAAAATCTTGAACAAACACCATTAGTTAATACCAAAGATTTTAGTGTTGATTCAGAACCTCGGGATCTGGAATTAGTTGAGAAAAATGAGTCAATCTTGTTACCCAATAAAATTGATATTGTTGTAGCAAAAGCACCGAAAACCACCATTGTTACGGACACTGTTGAGACAAAATCCTTATTTGATATTTTAAAGATTACAATCATATTAAATTTATTTCATTTTTTTATCTACTAATTTGTTTTATGAGAATTGTTTGATGAGAACGTTATGAGAAAATTCTAGATTTACAAAGCAAACAAACATTTACTACATCAAAAGAACAAGTCAACAAAAAGGAAGCATGACATGAGAAATCTTATGTAAAGTTATCTTGGGACTTAAGCATTTCGACCCAAATGAAAGAAAAGCCCATTAAAGGATAAATATTTCATGAAATGTATTAAAACACATGTGAAATAACATGACATCATCAAAGCACAAATGAATGACATAATCAAGGTCACTTTAACATGTCAAGCAACATCTCACTACAACCGTAACTCACATGCAAAATCATCAAAGGTCAGCTTAATCATCCATAATGTTCTTGATGTGTAAAAGAACATTCTGGCCGAATTGAAGAAGAAAAGTGAAATCAATTGTAGCTCTAGACAACTGTACAAAATGTGTCCAACAACTCTATTTTCATTCTTGATCACCAAGTCACTCCTCATCTATAAATACAAGAGGCTTTAAAGGTTAAATGCAAGAGTTTTGAAAGCAAACATTCTCTCAAGTGAAAATCATCATTACATACAAAAGTTCTTCACAAACAAATTCCAAAGCTCTCTCTTTATATCATGTGGATCATACTCATTCGAGTTTTTTAGTAAAATCTCAAACATGTGTTGAGAATTTTATTTGATCCAAATCCATCATTATCATACAAAGTGTATTGAGTTCTCAAGTCTATCCGTAACAATAGTTTAAGAAAGAATTGTAACAACCTTTCTTGTGCGAAAGCGAAAAATTGTAGAAGCCTGCTGAGGTTGATAATACAGGGTGTAACGGACTGATCTTGTGTGATCAAGAATTTATAGTGCTAGTCAGAAGTTTCTGTTAGCAGGATAATATAGTAAATAATCTCACACGAGGTGTGAGGACTGGAAGTAACTGGGTTTGGTGAACCAGGATAAATCTCCTGTGTTTTTCTCTCTTCCCTTTCTCTATTATTTTCGTTACACAAAGTACACACACTATTACAATCATAATAATATATATTAATCTCTCCAGAATATTCTGGTCCTAATTAATTACAACCAAATTAATGCAGAGTTCTCTGGTCCTAAATTAATCATTTATATTGTCTTATTAATTCATACAACTGCATCCAGAACATTCTGGTCCAAGATAAAACAACTGTTTAAATTAAACTCACGTTTAAAACCAACATATATTATTGTTTTATCATTCTGCTTTTATATTAATCATTCTCCAAAACATTCTGGTCCTTGCGTTATAATTCAATATTGTTTTATCATTCTGCTCTTATATTAATTATTCTCCAGAACATTCTGGTCCTTGTTTTATAGTTCAATATCATTTTACTCATTCTGCTTACATATATTAATCATTCTCTAGAACATTCTGGTCCTTATTAAAAGCAACTTAAATATTTGAATTACATTAATCCAGAACATTCTGGTCCTAGATAAAACAAACATCTTTATTTAAAACTCTATAATCTTATTATACTAACATTCACCAAAAATTTTCTTGAGTATACAAACTTGTTAAGTTTTAGGAATAATTTTAAAAGGGTCACAATTTAACCCCTCCTTTCTTGCGACGTTTATTGCTACTTCAGACACTTCCTTGGACAACATTTCTAATAAACGAGAGTTGGTTCAGAATTTGAAGCATTGTTCTCAAGCAAATTCTTGTCCTCCGGTTAGTAAACGATATATGGTGTCTGTGTTGTGGAGTTTTGAGTGATTGAATGATCACAACCGTGGTGATGCAGGGATTATTTTTTCTACCAAAGAGAAGACAAAAACAACGTGCAACAACGGTCAGAAGCCAATGTCATACAAAAAATAAAACTGGAAGCTTTCTTAAACACTCAGCGCACATTTTAAAAAGGGTGGCTCATGTTCCGGGTAAAGATCGGAAAACAGTTCTGTTGGATATTTGTATGTTGGCTTCATTTTTGCTAAATTAAATATACAAGCAAGATGTTGGACCCAATGTTCCAACATGTGGGTACGACTTCAGTGTGCCATGATTTCGCGTCTTGGAGCTGTTTATTATCACACCTGATCTTTTGAAGATTTGATTGAAGAATTCATTCATGTTACTTGTTCTCCAAGTTGCGTGTGTTTCCAGAAGGAAGATATTTTCCAAATTGGATATTTTTATTTGTGTAAATATATTTTCAAAAGAGATCTTTGGAAAATATATTTCTGAAGAATATTTGTTTCAATATATTTCTGAAAAGAATATTTGAAACAAATATATGTTTAGCCTGAAGGAAGATTTAATTGTGCAAATTTAGTTCTATAAGGAATCTTGGAAATATATTTATGAAGAATTATTTGTTTCAACATATTTCTGAGAAGAATATTTGATTCAAATATATGTTGCTGCTGAAGGCTATATAAAGAAGACACCACTCTTGAAGAAATAATCGAAGCCGTCATTGAAAGAATATTTTAGGGTTTCGACTTTAGGTTGTCTTTGTTGAGCCGTGAGCTCTATTCTGTATACCACTCTATTGCTGCTATTGAATATCAAAAGCTTAAAGTTGGTTTGTTTTAGTTGAGTTGTAATATTGTATACTACACCTAAGGAGTCTTCATCATACTTTTTATTGGAGTGTGTCTCCTCTTTGTTATTTGAGTCTAAGATCACTGGGACAGTGCTTGATTGAGTGGATGTGAGACGGGATCTCAGGTCTAGGAGTTCCTAGGCTGAAGTCAGTACGAGTAGTAGCTAGGTGATAAGTTGTAAACTTGGAGTTTGCTGAGAACTTAGAACTAGGACTACACTAATGGACTTCCTCCTGGCTTGGTAGCCCCCAGAGTAGGTGTGTTTGTCACCGAACTGGGTTAACAAATAACCTGTGCCATTTACGTTTCTGTCTTTTATATTTTCCTTGTTCTGTTTGTTTATCGTTAGCCTGATGTTGAAACATTAAACTCAACATTCCACATGTCCCAGTGTTGGAACATTACATACAACATCAGGAAACTACTGTGCTAGAATTTCAAGTTCTTAAAGTTTGGAGGCAAAATTCTAGAAAGCAGAGAATGACTGCAGAGTCTCAGGCATCCAAGTATTCTTTGAAGGTTGGTACTTCCTCTTCAGAAAATTCTTCTTCCTCTATAAACAATGATTGGAAGAATTGGGTGGTGTTACATGCTAATTCGGAAGTGGTTGTGGTAGATGTGTGTAGTATATAGAAGGATATATGTGTGAAATATAATGGGGATAAGGTGAACATGTTCAATGTGTTGTTAAGAGAAGGGAGTAAGAAGAAGGAGGTGAGGGAGAGTAAGGAGGGAGGTTTGAGTAAGTCGGGTGGAGTTCAGGAGGTGGGTGAGAGGGGTGCGGTGTGTGTTAGGTTGTTGTGTGCTAAGGTAGTGTAGGGAGAGGAAGGAGGGTAATGAAGATTATTTCATGGAATGTTATGGGGGATGTGTGGTTTTGAGAAGAGGAATGAGGTATGTAAGTTGGTGAGTGAGAAAAAAACATGTTATTTTGGAATAATAAAAAAAGTAACTATAGATATATTCATCTAGTTTGTTACACGTTTTAAAGGATAAAGGAAAAAAATTGGACTTATATATACTTATATCGTGTTTGTTACACTTTTTTTAGGGAATGTTTGTTACACTTTTAATTTAATATTTGAATTTACTTTTATCTATTTGTTATATGTGCTATTTGTATTGAAAGTTGGAGGTAATTTTGGAAATAGAAAAAGCAAATCCAAAAGAGCCGAAACATGTTATTTTCTTTATATATAGTATAGATAAATAAACCGAGCGTGTTTCCAGAACATTTTCCGTGTAGTTAATTATTTGTTTTAATTATATTCTCCGGTTAATATTAATATTGCTTCTACTCTTGGTGTTCGTCAAGTTTTGGGTACATGGTAAATATCTTGGGCTACCATCTATGATTGGACGTAGTAAACATGCAACTTTTAAATTTATTAAGGATCATATTTGGAATAAAATCAACTCCTGAAGCAGTAGATGTCTCTCACAGGCTGGAAGGGAGGTTCTCATTAAATCTGTTTTGCAATCTATTCCTTCCTATGTGATGAGTGTTTTCCTTCTTCTGGGACCCCTCATTAATGAAATAGAAAAATGTTAAACTCATTCTGGTGGGGTCATAATTCAGCGAATTCTCGAGGATTGCACTGGCTATCTTGGGAATGCCTTTCAGTACCTAAGGTGTTTGGAGGTTTGAGTTTTAAGGGCCTTAAGGCATTCAATATGGCTATGGTTGGCAAGCAGGCTTGGAAGTTGGTTTCTACTCCAGAGTCTCTAATCACTCGCTTACTCAAAGCTAAATATTTTCCTCGAAGTGATTATTTTGGAGCTAGCATAGGCCATAATCCCAGTTATGTTTGGTGTAGTATATGGAGTGTGAAAGATGTGACTCGTCGTGGTTTTTAACGGAGTATAGGCACAGGAGAACACATATCAGTTTGAGATCACCCTTGACTCAGTAATGCTGCACGAATTGTACCGTTTACTCATCATCATTTGGAGTGGCCACTTATCACTGTTTCTGACTTGTTGGTTACACCCCAAAACAATGGAATATGAAGCTAATTAATGCTTTTTTTTTACAATGCCACTGCTATAAATATTTTTAATACTCCGTTACTCCCTTTGGTGACTCATGATGTGCCTATTTGGAAGTTCGAGAGGGATGATGATTATACAGGTTAAAAGTGCTTACAAGGATATTCTGAATTATGATTGTGGTAGTTGTACAACACCGTGTACCTGGTAATTGAAATTGTGTTTGGAGTTTAAAATTGCCCCCGAAGGTAAAGAATTTCCTGTGGAGAGCTTGCCGTAATTGTTTGCCCACGAGAATCCCTTTGCAATCAAAAGGAGTTCAGTGATAGGTGTGCAGTATGTGATGAATTTGGATGAGGATAATACCTATTTGTTCTTTATGTGTAATAAAAGCATGCTCTGCTAGCAGCGTATTGGCTTATGGAGCCCTTTGATGGTTGTTTTTGATATTGATGCAAGCTTTCCAACCAATGTGTTTGCTATCTTACAACACCTGGATCATCAACAAAAACAAGTATTCAGTGTGACCTTCTGAAGTATATGGAAGCATCGAAACAATAAGGTATGAAACAATGTTACTGAAACAACTCAAGCTATTTGTGCTCGTGCATGTTCTCTTCTTACTAGTTGGAGGAATTCTCAAACTATTCATCATCTTATCCCTCAACATCCCACTACACCGAATGATTTGAAGTGGATTAAACCAGATCCCGACAGATTTAAATGTAATGTTGATGCGTCCTTTTCTCGAGCTCTGAATAAGGTTGACATTGGTATGTGTATTCGAGATGATGAAGGTCGTTATGTTTTAGCCAAAACATGAATGGATGGCTCCGCTCCTTGATGTGGATTTGAGGTGAGACTTTAAGTTTATTATCAGCAATGTATTGAGTTTGTGATCTGCAGCTGGGTATCGTGGACTTTGAGCTTGATTCCAAAACTGTGGTGGATAGTATTTATGGTAGTAAATGCAGGCATCTTTAATTTTAGCGCAGTGATCAATGACTATAGACATCTGTTAGCTTCTGATTTAGTAACCTCTTATGTTAGGTTTATTCAGAGACAAGTCAACGACGTCGTTCATAGCTTTACTAGGGTGGCCTTCGCGTCATGTTAGTTTCCATATTCATACTAAGATTCCATTTTGTATCTCTACTATTATTATGAATGAAATGCAATAAGTTTCTTCAAGTAAAAAAATTAATATTGTATGCAATACTACAAAAGTTGAGAGCAAGTGGAAAATGAAAATCTCACGGATAAAATTGTCATATCCTCTAAATCAAGGATACATCAGTAATAACAAAATATAAGAAAATTGAATTTATCATTTTCCGTATCTCCCTCTTTCTCTCTATTACGCTTCTCAAAGACGCAGCGTTTCTAAAACCCTAATCGGTACGATTCTCTCACTTCCCTTTTCACCAATCAATTTCTAAATCAACCAAAAAAGTTCATCTTTTTTTTCTTTATTTCAATTCTAACTTTGAAATTAAACTTGCAATTTTCATTTTAATCGCTATGATTATAATAATTGCATCACATGTTAGATTTACCCCCAATTTTAATTCTAGGGTAGAAAAATCATTTGCTTGCATTTTTGGTGACCCATTTGGCTTCTAATTATTATGTATTGATTATTTTCTGTTCGGCAAATTTCTATGTTGTGATTTGTTAACATGTTAATGTCACTCACCTTGCTTAAAAAATTATGTTTTGATTTTTTTTTTGTCAAATTAATTTTAGGGTTTGTGCTAAGAGAGGTTAAGAGCATGTTCTTAAGATTTGGTGTCATTGTGGAATTGTGATGCAATTTGTTTATGAGCTCATAGTTAAGAGAGCTCATTTAATAAGTGTAATTTGAAGAGAATGTATGGAAGAACATCTGGACTTGATAGGTTTAAGAAAGCCGAGAGTTTGGAACCGTTCTCAGTTAATGTTAATTCGTCTTCGAGAAATGTTGCTCAATCTTCTAGTAAGGTAGCTGGTCATTCTTCGGCTTGGCCGCCTCCACAATCGAAGAATTCTGTACATCAATTGCAGCATCAACAGCAACATGGTTCTCAGAAAGGTGTGGGAGTGGAGGCTGCTCCATTGTTGGGGCAGAATCAACAGGCAACTCAGATTGGTGGAGGACAGTCGATGTGGCAGCCGCCGGATTGGGCGATTGAGCCTCGGCCGGGTGTTTTTTACTTGGAAGTTTTGAAGGATGGTCAGGTGCTAGATCGGATTAATTTGGATAGACGGAGAAATATTTTTGGGAGGCAAATCCAAACTTGTGATTTTGTGCTTGATCATCAATCCGTCTCTCGCCAACATGCTGCTGTCGTTCCTCACAAGAATGGGAGGTTAGAACATATCTCTCTCTCTCTCTCTCCTTTGATGTTACTGGAATGGATGTGATGCTTCTCTATATAAATATGATGTCATTTTGTTTCTGAATTACATATTCTAAATAATTTGTCTCAAAAGTAAGTGCAAAAACTAAAGCTTCTTTTCCAATAGCTTGCATCTATTACCTGGATCAATTGACACCATATTACCTTATCAAACGAAAGCATTCAAACATACTAACTCGTGTTAATCAGTCATTCATAAAAATTAATTACAAATGACTTAGGAACCACTTCAGTGTATCTGAGCTAAAATATGTCTTATATAATTTAGGAATGATGATTCCCTTGTTACTTGTAGCTGTAACAATTTTTTTTCTACTTTATTTCAGTGTATATGTAATTGATTTGGGATCTGCACATGGTACCTTTGTTGCAAATGAGCGTTTGACCAAGGATTCACCAGTTGAGTTTGAAGTGGGACAATCATTGCGGTTTGCTGCATCCACGAGATTATACATATTAAGAAAGAATGATGCAGCTCTTTTCCCTCGTCCTTCACCACCCACGGGGATTAATTTCCCACCACCTCCTGACCCATCGGATGAAGAAGCTGTTGTTACTTATAATACACTGTTGAATCGTTATGGCATCAACAAGTCTGATCTAGTGTCCAAATCCAATGAGCTTGGTAGTTCAACAAATGGAAAAAACAAGGATTGCCAATCAGAAAGAGCTGCTAAGAGAATTAAGAAGATGAGAGTTTCATTCAGAGATCAAGTTGGGGGAGAGTTAGTTGAGGTTGTTGGAATTTCAGATGGTGTAGATGTAGAAACAGAACCTGGTCCAGTTGGTGTTAAGGAAGGAAGTCTAGTTGGTAAATATGAATCTCTTGTACAAACTACTGTAATTCCAAAGGGGAAAGGGCAGTCCTCTGCTAGGGAGGTAGATTCATCCCAAAAAGGTGTGACTGATAAACTACAAGAAATCCTAAACAAGATCAAAACCCCTGCTAAAACTGGGATTTACGATGACCTATATGGAGAATCATTATCTGTCAAAGTTGGATCAGCCTGGGCATACCCACCTGTCAGTAGTGGTGAACGAGCGCCAGCAGCTAAGGAGAATGGAGAAAGTGGAAAATCAGACAGTAAACCAAGCAATCGAAGCAATGCTGATGACGAGGATGATGATGACGATTTGTTTGGGTGACTATTGAACCTATGCAGATTGCATTTTGGAATAGATTTGTGGTATTTTTTGAGTTTCACAGTTCACAGGGAGTTGAAAACATGCAAAATATTATGTTGTGCGCCTTTTTATCATCTGGAGTTACTGTTCCATTGCGTCCATAATCAATGTTTACCACTGTATACTCCACAAACTCTTAAAAGATTGCAAGATCATCCTTAAATGGTAAGTTGCCCTTTTTATAGAGCCATTAAATAGTTCATTCAAGGAATGGGTTTGTCTCAACGTTTTCTAACTTCTCCTGGTATGTCATCAGTTATAAAGATTGACCAGTAAAGTACATTGTTACTTGGAAGCATATACTGATTTCTGGGTTTAAAATAGTATTAACATGACATGGTACTGGTTAATTATGCTGTTAACTAAGTGTCCTACAAGAAGGTTGCGATAGAGTGTTGCGTGATTAGGTCCTGCGGCTCACTAGGACTGGGGATACCAAATATATTCAAAATGAGTGATACAGTATTTACGAGTCTTTAAGTTAACATTAAAAAGTAACCTTAATGGCATGTATAAATAAACAAAATGACTGCCAATTCAAAGGGATAAACTGATCTTTATTAAATGTACCAACAATAATTCAGAGCTTGTTTTGCTCAAAAAATATTTCTGAGCTCGTGTTTCTCATAAAGCTTTCGACGATAAATTGAAATAGATAAATTTGACATTTGCGCTTCAAATTGGGAGTAAATCCAGGACCGGTCCAAGGGTAAGACCATAAAGACATTCACCGGAGGCCTAAAAAAATGGGGTTAAACATGTTTGAAGTCTCTATAAATATGTGACCTTTTAACATTGATCCCTATTTAAATTTTATTATATTTTCAATCTCCAACGTTTTTGAGGTTTGTAGAAATAGTCCTTACCGTCAAGTTGATGATGACTAGATTGACAGAATGTTGATGTGGACATGCCACTGGATGTGATGTGGCCTCATTCAATGATGTGGACTACCACTTGTCATTAAAATTTTAAAAATTTATTTAAATTTTAAAAATTATTTTATTTATTAATTACAAATTTCTTTTCAATTAGAAAATTCATAAAATTCCCTCTCATTATTCATCACTCTCACCAATCTTCTTCTAGATCTAAACACCTAGAAATTCATCTACTTGCCAACTTCAACACCCATAAATTTAACAATGTTCACCATTGAAAAATCCAGCAACAACAACCATTTATAGTCTGTTTGTTTTGCCAGAAGAAAAATCCACAAATCTGATATGGTGGTGAATGAGAATTTCGTCGACCCCAAATCACCACCAGTGCTAGCATCATCATCACATCCACCATCGATAGTGTTTTAATCCTCCTCCACTGTCGCACCTCACACTTCCCTCGGCCATACCTCTCTCCTTCTCCCACGCTTGATTCACTCTTTCCCTTGCTATTCTTTTTCAATGGTTGTTTCAGAAACTTCTAGATTTTGGTTTTATTTCTGTGTTTCAATACCCTTTTTTTAAATCACCACTTTTTACTGACTTCTTCACCTTAATTTTCTTAAAAATCGGAATTGTTGTCTATTAAAGTTGGAACTTTTGTGAGTGAAATTTTGGGTAAAGGTGAAATCGGAACTATTCTTCTTCAAGCCTTAAAAACGTGTTTGAAGGAGCTGAAAACCCAGAACAGTGGTGAATAACAACACAGATGACAAACTCAAAAAAAAATCATGTATTCACATGAAACTTCTACTTCGGATCGGAGATAAAAGGAAGAATAAGCTCTTGAGATGAGAGGGAGAAGTGTGGTTGAGTTGAAGCAGAATTTGGTGTCTTGTATTCGATTTTGGTTAAAATTTGCAGAAACCCCACCCCCAAATTTGTAGATTTGAGTTTAATTTTGATTTTGAGTGCTGTTATACCTCATGGGAAGATAACATGACCACGTGCCCGTCTTTTCATTTTTTTTATTGTGCTGACGCGTGTAAATTATCAACGATACTTTATAAAAATTTACGTGTTAATTACAAAGAATATTTTATATAAATTTATATATATATATATATATATATATATATATATATATATATATATATATATATATATATATATATATATATATATATATATATATATATATGAGATTTGCTAATATACACCCACTAGTTTTTATGTGGGAGTATTTTAGCAAGTTATAACTAAAAAGTTGATAAATACACCTTGATGTGTATGTTGCTATAACACACCTAAAAAAATAAGTGGGTGTATGACATTTGCTAGAATACACCCACTTATTTTTTAGAAGGAGTATTTTAGCAAATGATAACTAAAAAGTGGCTAAATACACCTAAAGATGCATGTTGCTAAAATACTCCCACATAAAAACTAGTGGGTGTATATTAGCAAATCCCTATATATATATATATATATATATATATATATATATATATATATATATTTGTGACTTTCAAATGTAACAAACTCAACAAACCATATTTATCTTTTTCGATGACAACAATAATATAACAAATATAATAAAAATCTTTTTTAATAAGACCAACAATATAAGAAAATTTGTTTAAGGATATAATTAGAATAACAAAAAAGTCAATCCAAAAACCTTTCAAAAGGAGCTATTTTCTTTTATACATCGTACATATAACAATAACAACAATAAAATCACCTGAGACGCTCTACGCTGAAGCTCTTCTCATCTTCTTCGCCGCTGCCACCACCCGTCACCGTACTCGTCATTCTCTCTCCAGATGGGGAAGCGATGTACGACCGTGATGAACAGTAACCCGTCGAGGGTTTGAACGGCGCCACCTCTCACGGTGGTCTCAGCCACTCTCTTTTCTCCGGATCTCTCTCTTATTTCGTCTCTGGATTTCGCCGGTCTTCAAGTCACGATTCCTGCCTCGTGTTCTGGTTTGCTTGTGCGATTTTCTGTTTTGATTCTGGGTTAGTTTGATTCTGGGTGTGTTTCTGTTCCGATTTTGGTTCTGATTGCTTGTTGTTGGGTTCGATTTGGAACTTATTCGACTGTTTGCTCAGGCTGTTTTCTGCTTTGTTCGATTTGGAACTTCTGTTCTCTATTATTTGTAGTTGTTGTTTTCTGCTTTGTAGGTTTCATGTCTGCTCTTGTAGAGAATTTCGTATGTCCTTGGCCTTGCTTGGTCTCACATACGCCGAAGCCTGTCTCAACTCGGAGTTTTGCTCAGGCTCTCCTTAACAAAGTGAATGTTACTTTGTCTGATCTCCCGAAACCTTGTTTGAAAGGTAATTCCCTTTCAATCAAAATTTCGGAGGAAGTTTATCAATCTGGTCTAGCTAATTGCAACAATTACCTCCACGGTAGATTAATGTTGTCTAAAGGGGACAAGCCTTTATCATCTAAAGACTTACACGCTAAACTCTTACAGTTGTGGAAACCTCTTGATCGATGGAAGATGATTCCTTTGGGTAGGGGTTTTTTTGAATTTCGCTTCTCCACTGCTGATGACCTTAGAAGTGTTTGGTCGAATGGCGTTTGGAACTTGAAGCCGGGATTGTTACGCTTATCGCGCTGGTCTCCGGATTTTAATCCCTCTTATCAGACTCAAACCCATAGTCAGGTATGGGTTCGTTTTCATTATCTTCCACTGGAATATTGGCAAGATAGAATCCTTTTTGAGATTGCTGGGGCCATCGGTACCCCTATAATAATTGATGAGAATACTAGAAACAACTCATTTGGTCATTATGCTCGTGTTCTAGTAGATATCAATTTTGCTGGATTTATTCCTGATACTCTGAGTGTTGAAAGAGATAATTTTGCTTTTGACATTGAGATTGAGTATGAACATCCTCCATACTTTTGTTTCACTTGTAATTCTATTGGTCATTCATCGGATCATTGTAAAAAAGATCCAGCCAACAAAATTGCCCGTGAAAAGGTGACCACTAAAGTTAATCTTGTTAAGAATGTCCCTAAAAGGCATGTGCAAGGCAGTAGTAATATTGTGGTTGATGAAGATCCTATTATTCTTGACATAATGAGGTCTAAGGAAGTAACAACTAATGTGTTGGTGGGTGATGTTATAAACCTGGAGGAAGAACTTTCTAGCACTTCCGTTGGAGCAACTCAGGTTCAATCAACACCTGTTGAAGCAATAATACAAGGTGAAGACCGACAAAGCAACGAACTTCCTGATATGCGCATCGTGGGTCCTTGGAGTGACGCTGTGACGGACTTAGATTATATTCAAGATCCCCCATCTTGGTATGGTTTATGTTCTTCCAATGTCATGGTTTCTAAAGATGTTTTAAATCCTATCATTGCTCATGACTTGGAGATTTTACGACCATATTTGAAAGGCAATGATGCTTGTGCAAGTGAGCCTCGGATTTATACTGATGAGGAAGAAAGAGAGGCAGCTATCAACTTCTTGAAGAACCGTTCTGTTGCTGAAGAAGAGCCTTTTATTGAGGTGACTAGGTCTAAGAAAAAAAATGTGCAGAAAGGTTTTCAGGTTCATAACACTCGTTCTAGGGGCAGACCTCCGTTTTGATTTGTGTTCCATCTGCGGGTTTCGTTTCTTTCCTTGCTTTCTTTTGGTTTTTTGTTGTTTTTTTGTTTCTTGTTTTGTTTTTCTTGTTTTTCCTTTCCTTGTTTGAGAAGGTTTTGGTTTATGTCCCCCTTCTCCTTTTGTTCTTATTTTTTTTTATATATCTATAGGGTGTTGCAGTTGGTTCACCATCTGCACCTCTTTTTGCTTAAAAAAAAAAAAAAAAATAACAACAATAATTCAAGATTACAAATGACGAGTAACGACGTACCAAGCAATGTAAATATAGGTTTTTTTTTTGAAAGAATGTAAATATAGGTTGTACCGATTGAATGGGTGTCTTTACTAAATATATATACACTTTTATTTCTTGACTTAATACTTTTTTTTGTTGTTGAGGTGATGGCTCAATATATATATATATATATATATATATATATATATATATATATATATATATATATATATATATATATTCTTTTAATAAAAAAATTAAGATATAATTTGAAAATATATTTTGATAAATTATATCATGCAAATTTTAGATTTAACTGTGCCTTTATTAACATTAATATATACTTTTAGAGCTTATCTAATTGTGTTTGAAATTGTTTGGCGAAATTTATAACATTTTATAAGTGTCATAATTTTTTTTATAGACTTGAGTTATCCAATTTAATTAAATTTAATACATATACACATTTGATATAGAGACTGGATCGCTTGTCCGAGTCATCCGGTTGAATCATGTGGTTTAACTAATGACTCAATGGTTGGACCAGGGACCAATGACCCAATGCCTTGACCGAATTTATCACCGATCCGGTTTTTAAAACTATGAGTGGTAGTGAGGAGATGAAAGAAGGATAAGGAAAAGGTAGTGCAGGGTGAAGAGATGATGATCAAGAAGATGAAGAGAAGAAGATTCATGTTTTTTTTTTTTTCTGTTGAATAGGAGAAGATGATTCACGATGTTGTGTTTCCAACTTTTTTTTTTCTATAATTTTTTTAATTAATAAATAAAATAAATATTAGTTTTTTAATATAAATAAGAATATTAGTTTTTTAAATAATATTTTTCACACATGGCTTGCCAAGTCATTAGACGAGTCTATGTGCAATCAAATGGCTCATTTACATGACATCTCCGTTTGTCCAGTCACCAACAATTCGACTGAAAGCAGTAAACTTGATAACGGAAAAACATGGAAGATTAAAAATATAATAAAATTTAAATAGGGACGAAAGTTAGAAGGTCACATATTTATGGGGACCTTAAACACATAATTAACCCAAAAAAATGTAAAGATTTCGTTTGAAGAAACAAGCTACACTCTTTGGAAACATCTTTAATGTGGGTTATTGTAGAGTTCCCAGTTCATGTTCAGGAAAATTTTAGTCCTTAAAATGAGTTTTTATATTTCAAAGGATTAGTATCTAATTCTTTGCCGAAGGATATAACATCTTTATATAAGAAAAGTATTTTACATTTTTTTAACTGAAAAGAAGTCTTTACTACACTTTTCTCAAAAAAAAAAAAAGAAAAGTATTTGCTACACTTATAAATCAGTAATTAGTAGTAAAGCCCGTTTTGATGGAGTGAGGTGGATTTTCAAACCTTGCTTTAGTTAATAATCAGTACAGTATATTCATTAATTGTATGTTTACATAAACATAACCGCATGCCAATCACATTATTGATGATGTCTGAACCAATTTCAGTTTCATGCCTGGCCATATACTGTATCTTGAGAAATTGATAAAGTAACAAATGACATGATCATCCATAAATATTAAAGCTTGCTTCCTTAAATGTCAAGTTTGAAACTCCCACTTCACAAAAGATAGACACAATCATTCATAATTAATTGCTACATAAGAAGTTTCCATCGTTACAATATACAGAAAGACACATCTATAACAATTGAAAAAAAAATTTAATAACCATTTTATATAAATAGTTAACTACAACTAGTATAGTACTAACAAACAATAAGTGGTGAAATTAACTTCCACTTGTACTAGCTTGAATTTGTTTCCTCAAAAAAAAATTGACTGATCATAGTCTCCTTTATTAACCATGTTTTTTCATGGTGCGTTTGATTTGACAAAAAATAGTGGACTGAATTAACAGAATATTAAAAATACCTAAATATCTTTTTCATTTTCCTACATAAACAATACCCTTTTCATTTTCCTACATAAAAAATAATATATCTCTATTTCTCTCTAGTACATTTCTATCTTGTCTCATACTGTCATGTACTTTTTTTTTGACTAAAAATAAACAATATTCATTCGTTCATTTAAATTGATAGAGTACATTGATACAATACAAATTCACTAAAAACAAAAAAGATGAATATGCAAACAAACTCACAACATCCATGTTAACATCATAACATTACAAAGTACAAAAACCTACAATAATGACTATATTCAAGTCTCCAGAATACTCAAGCCTTTGGATTTGCAACATTGACGACACCAAAGTCATTGAGTGGATCTGCACTTGATCGAAGCTGATCTGACAATCTTAACCAAACAAACACCTGAACAAGATAGGAAAGACAAACAACCTCGCACAATGACGACGGACAAAACAACCTCGCACTAAGACGACAAAATCACGAAAGAAAAAACTAAATAGATGTGGAAATCACTTATTGGACTAGTATGGAGGACCATACCACATGGAATTTATTATACTTTGACTATTCAACATGTCCAGCTCAGCTTGAGCCTTCAGGTCTCGGGAGCTCCCCCTTCAGCATGCCAAGCTCATCTCGACCATTCAGCACGCCTAGCTCAGCTCGGTCATTCAGCATGCCAAGCTCAGCTCGGCCCTTCAGCATGCCAATCTCAGCTCAACCCTTCCGCATGTCTAGCTCAGCTCAACCATTCAGCATGTCTAGCTCAGCTCGACCATTCAGCATGCCTAGCTCAGCTCGGCCCTTCAACATGCCTAGCTCACCTCGACCCTTCAGTATGCTTAGCTCAGCTTGACCATTCAGGTCAACTAGATTTTAACCTATTCATCATGTTATTGTCCAAGTGAAAGTTAAGGTCCTCATAAGAAGTGTTTCATGGCATGCCACACGTCTTAAACGGAAAAGTGACATAAGCTGCACGTGCTCCAGCTCCACGTGTCCTGTACGGAGGAGCTGCATAAAGAAGGAGTAGCAAACTCCACTAATGGGACCAGACATCTAAACAGAGGCCCATTAGGTCAAGAAAGCCATGACTATAAAAGAGGACACTTAGAAGGCAATGGGCATCCATTTCATTTTCTAGCCTAAACATTGTATTCTTTACCTTATTCATTTTAGAGTATTCTTGGAGCTCCTCATAGGCAGATCCACTGAACAACTCACATGTTGTAATTAACTTGTGTTTACATACATGAACATTCCCACCCACCGTGGGGCTACAATAAAACTTTCCAACGATCTAGCTCCATTTT
The DNA here is from genome assembly GCA_018208015.1 of Medicago ruthenica. Classification (NCBI taxonomy): domain Eukaryota; kingdom Viridiplantae; phylum Streptophyta; class Magnoliopsida; order Fabales; family Fabaceae; genus Medicago; species Medicago ruthenica. The sequence goes on from CM031372.1 coordinate 19,801,899, forward strand.
CAACAAACCTATCACCATGGTAGGACGCATACAAAACCGAACCTCATCTGGATCCGAGCTGGAAGACGATGACAACCCCCAACCTGCTCAGTTGCTCGAGGCAGTGCGTGAGCTTTAAGAGCAAAATGTCTAACAACAAAAACAAAATGAGGAACATCAACATCAACAAGCTGAACCCCAAGCCCGGGAGGCCGAGTTGAGACAACAATTAGAGGATCGAGAACGTGAACTCAAACATAAAATGGAGCCCATGGAGAGGGAGCTGAGGGAAAAGCTCGAGCTCTTGAGAAATAATGTCACCGGAGCTGAAACTATCAGATTAATGCCTAAGGTTTTCCAACCATTCTCATCACAAATTCAAGAGGTGGTCATCCCTCGTCACTTTCGGGAGCCCACCATAGATTCCTACGAAGGGACTAGTGATCCGCTCAGTAACGTCTCCACCTTCCGAACTCAGATGTTCATAAGTGGAGCAGATGATGCATTAAGTTGCAAATTTTTTGCCGAAGACCTTAAAAGGTGTAGCGCATAAGTGGATTTCAGGGCTGCCTACAAGGTCAATCACGAGCTTTGAGAACTTGGTGCCTCACTTTGTTACCCCATTCGCAGCAAACACCGAAAAGCCTTTCCTATTAGCATATTTATTTGATGTTCAATAGCGTTTGACGAAATCTCTGAAGAGTTATCTAGCTCATTTAAACAATGCAACTCTCAAGGTGGCGAAGCCTAAAGAAGATATTTTTGTCATGGCCTTTGAGAAGGGTCTGAGCTCTGGAACTTTCAGCATAACTTTAACTCTGCGCAAGGCAAACTCCATGAATGAGATTCAGATGAGGACAAAGAAGCATATCGAAGCCGAGGAGATTGTCCTAGTGAAGGGATCCAGGGAGACATGAAGCAAGGGCCTAACAAATGAAGACCGCCGAGTAGGGGTGCTGAAAAGGTTAGGGGAGAAGGCTTGCTGAGAAATGTCCGACCAGATCGAGGAAGCCGACCAGAGCGTGAGGTCCCTATCAGAAGAAATCCATGGGAAGAAAACTTCACTCCTTTGAACATTGCAGTTATAGAGATCTTTGTAATTTTCTTCTACTTTTATAATATTGAATCAAGGCAATTTTCGGTAGGATACGTTCAAACTTACATTATGAGGAATAATCCATAGAGACTTTCCTTGACGTCTTAATAAGGGTAGCCGAGCAGAGCTACGCCTTCAAGATCTAGGCGAGAATCAGTATAGACCCGACCCTCAGGAAAATCTACGTTATAGGGATTGATCCGTTAGAGACTTTCCTTGACGTCTTAATAAGGGTAGCCAAGAAGAGCTACGCCTTCAAGACCTGGGCGAGTATTGGTATAGACCCGACCCTCAAGCAAATCTACGTTATATGGATTGATATGTTATAGACTTTCCTTGACGTCTTAATAAGGGTAGCCGAGAAGAGCTACGCCTTCAAGACCTGGGTGAGTATCGGTATAGACCCGAACCTCAGGAAAATCTACATTATAAGGATTGATCCGTTAGAGACGTTCCTTGACGTCTTAATAAGGGTAGCCGAGAAGAGCTACGCCTTCAAGACCTGGGCGAGTATCAATTTAGACCCGACCCTTAGGAAAATTTACGTTATAGGGATTGATCCGTTAGAGACTTTCCTTGACGTCTTAATAAGGGTAGCCGAGAAGAGCTACACCTTTAAGACGTGGGCGAGTATCAGTATAGACTCGACCCTCATGTAAACTTACATTCTAAGGAAAGTTCCTTTAGAGACTCTCTTTGATGCCTGATAAGTGCTTAAATGTTGTTATATTTTGGTACAAATTTAGGCACTTATGTTTACTTGTTGTACAAGTTACCTTAGGATTAGGGCATAAATGTGTTAAAAATGCAATGAATGTGATCCTAAGCCTTACCCCATTTGATTATGCAGGAAATACATGCTTGAACCTGATTGATGCAAAAGATTGAAGGTTTTATTGATGCCATCGCTACAAGCGCAAGACTCATCGCTAGTAGCGAGGATAGGCAGGGATTTCCAGGAAGTCATCGCTTGAAGCGCAGCATCCATCGCTAGTAGCGAGCTTAGGCAGGGATTATCAGGAGTTCATCGCTTGTAGCGATGAACTGGACGCTTGAAGCGAGCCTAGGCAGGGAATTTCAAAGGCTTGTCGCTAGTAGCGACAGACCTGGTCGCTATAGCGACCAATGGGGCGGTTTAATGCTGATGGTGACGTGGAGCTCTATGATTGGCCAACTGAAGTCCTCGCTACAAGCGACAGGCTGGTCGCTTGTAGCGAGCGAACATTTTCTCAGCATATAAATAGAATTTTAAGCTCATTTCTGAATATAGATAGTTTTTTATCAGAAATATTATTTTCCAGAGCTTAGAAAACTTATTGTCTTTGAGAGAGAATAGGCATAGAAGGAGGAAAACATCAAATAGCAATTAGATTTGGATTGAAGAAGATTTTAAGAAGCTTTGAGACATCAAGCTCTCACATATCTTCATCTTTCTTTCCTATTTTGCAAGAGTTGTCATGAAAATGATCAACCAATCTCCTTTGTTGGGATTGATAGGTAAACAATCACTCATGTTGTAAACTTTTGATTATTCAATATATGATTCTAGCTATTTTTATATACCATTGAATTTCTTCTTGCTTTTCAATCTTATGTTTGATTTAAATGTTGTTGAAAAAGGCTTTTGAATCTAGGTTTAGAATGATTTTCTATCAAGATAAGAAATTCTAGAAATGGGATTTGGTTTTGATAATTACATTATAGTATTGGATCTTAATGCTTTTGGATCGTTTAATAGATTGAGAAATCATCGATTAAACGATACAATCGATCTCAAGACGTCATTTGGGAAATCAATGATGTTGATGAGCAATACGTAATAATGCAATATATAAGAAAACGCTAGAATTCGTATTTGTGATCAATCGGATATAACCAATGTTTGATTGATGAAAGTCAATCCTAAACACCTTCTATGTCCTATTACTCTACCATTTATTTATTATGTTTTTAAAAGTATGAGTAGTGTAGTAAAACAAACAAGTAAACCCTAACTTAAGACGATAATCGAAGTTGAACGGAATATGATATCACCTTAATCCCTGTGGAACGATATAAAAACTAATACTTGCATCCGCAGTAACAACAATGCCTTTATGGGGGTGGTCGAGTAGAGCTGCACGTGTAATTTCGACGTCTAGGCGAGATAAAAGTGAAGAACAATGCACATGCATAATAAAATAGCAACAAGTTCGGAACAACGTAAGGACAACAACATTAAAGTACAACCAGCATAGTTTACACAATGGCCAAAGTGGCCTTACAAAAAACGAAACAACATAGCTAACACAATGGCCAAAGTGGCCTTACAAGGAAATAAAACAACATAAATTATAGTCTTGACTAATCTCGTTAAGATCAATATCTGAAAACCTGTTGTGGACTTCATCAAGAGCCTTGTTAAAGCCATTGTCATACTCATTGACGCCATTAATCTCCATCTCATTAATCATCACCTGTAATTGGCCACGCTCTTCTTGGACAGAGGCCAGAGCGGACTGGAACTCAAACTTGTCCTTTTACAAGCTTCGGAACTTTTGAGCAGAGATATTCAAGTCAGACTCAATTTTCTCCAACTTATCTTTAACCTGGGTATGCAAACCTTCCAATTCCATGCATCGTTTATCAAGTCAGATGACTTTCTCTTTCAATGATTGTACAAGATAAATGTAATGCTCACGCTGCTCACTACAAAGCTTCTCGGTGGAGTTGGCAAGAGCACTTGTCCATAAGGAGTAAGATCTCGTGAAAAAGAGAAAATGTTGTATTTAAATAAGTGAAGTCATGAAAAAGTGAGCCATGTTACTCTTCTTCCTAATAGATAGATTATGAGCAAGAACTAGGCCGACCAGCCGAAGAACAAACGTATTCACCTTGATATAGGCTTGACATTTGGTGGACTGTGGACTGGTATAATTTGATCATACGAAAAATAAACGTATTCGCCTTGATGGCTTAACGCTTGGTGGACTGTGGACTAGTACATTTCGACCCTACGAAGAACAAACGTCTTTGCCTTGACAAACTTAAAGCTTGGTGGACTGTGGACTGGTATGGAGGACCATACCATATGGAACTTATTATACTTTGACTATTCAACATGTCCAGCTCAGCTTGAGTGTTCAGGTCACGGGAGCTCCCCCTTTAGCGTGCTTAGTTAAGCTTGATTGTTAAGGTCGAGTTCCACCCTTTAACATGCATAACTCAGCTCGACCCTTTAGCATGCCAAGCTCAGCTCGACCCTTCATCATGCCTAGCTCAGCTCGGCCATTCAGCATGCCAAGCTCTGCTCGGCCCTTCAGCATGCCTAGCTCAGCTCGGCCCTTCAGCATGGTACATTGGATTGAAAATCATATGAACACCTTCTTTTAAAATCATAAGCACATGTAACACTAATGGTCCGTTTGGATTAACTTATTTTTTAAATTTTTGAAAAATTATTTATGCAATAAATAATTTATTATGTTAATTTATAAGTTTTCATTAAAAAAAATTGAATCTTCATGAGCTACTTTTTCATAAACTACCTTAACATACTTATGGATAATAACTTATTTATTTGTATAAACTGTTTTACATAAACTCAAAAATAAACCGATTCAAACATACCTTAAGAGGGTTCAATGTTCATACCGCCCAACATGGCCTATTTAGTTTCCTACAAGAAAATAGTAACAATCTCAAAAAAAAAAAGTCGAAGAAAAAAAATAGGAACAAGTTAGAGTCTCGTTTTTATGGCTTGATATCATATTATCATTCGGAGTTATATGATTTGTCTTGTACAAACGTAAGTTTGACATATGACACCCCATTCGATCTTTATTATAAAAAACAATTCATTTTTTAGATCTATTAAATAACTAATATACGATGAGATAGGATATACTACTTTACATCTCTTGAAAAATTTAATGTAATGTGTCTATCAATCAAAATATATTAATCCCGGATCAAAATACATTTGGAAATGTTTTTTTCCTCGTATAAATCTTCATCATGATGTGAGATATCAGGGGGGGAAATATAACTTTACCAAGGTTAAGAGAAAGGTACCGTTTGACCCAGTTTTTTTTCTTCTATTTTTCTACAATTTTAAGGAGAAGGTAGACCAAACACAATATCTATTAAGTACTTATTAAAAAAAAGTATTTTTTTTAGAATGCATAAAATTGAATGGAATGAGCTTTGATCAAAAGTTGTTTAAAGGAACTTTAGAACTACTTAACACAACAATCTTGAATTCTTCTCCATTCATATACCCTCTTCGATTCACGCTTGTACCATTTCTTTTATTTTTTAATATTATATTTCATTTTTTCTTCCATTTAATTTTATTCATGTTGGCCATCTTTACTCCATATATATAAAGAGAATATTTGGTTATAAGAATGCTATATTGTTGGTGTCATTCAAAAAGATAAAAATTTATATTATATTATATTTGTTACATTGTAGGTATCATTGAAAAAAATATTTATAGTTTGTTACAATATGAAAGTACACACACTATAGATATATTCTTCAGCTTCACAAAAAATATTTTAAACAATTTTTCCCTTCAAAAAATATTTTAAACATTTTTTTATTTATTACGTTAATTCATAATAAATTCAAAGCTTTGTACAATATTTTACCAAACAACTTTTAACTTAAAAATAGTTTAAAAAAAAATAAAGTAACCAAACAACTTTAACTTCTTTCTTAAAGCTCTTAAATTGTAAAAAAGTCAGGCCAAACGATGCCTTTATAAAACACATCAATTAAAGTGCTGCATGCATAATAAACAAACATGTTGGTACTGATCCGCAGAAAAGAATTGATGACTATATACATTCATGAAAAGGCACATGGTCGGTTCAAAGATTAGTTTGAACACTTCATAATAATTACAAGATCTAATTAATAAACTCAAAAGAAATTGGAGATAGTGATCACTATTATCATGATCATGTTATTGAGATCATGATGTTCATCATTTAATCTGCGTGATAAATGTTTTTTTTAATTATCAAATAAAAGAATGTATTCAATAAATAAATGCAATAATTAATAATTGAACAAAATGATGTGACATTTACAAAGGCTTAATGGGAGCGCTGTTATATATATATATATTCAACACAATTTTTTTTTTTTTATCCTAGCTTGTCATTTCTTATCACAAAGGTATTATCCATATTTCTTTGCCGACTTTTCTTTTATCAAAAAGTTTAGTGGTCATAATTTCACTCATAAAATGATTAATAAAAAAATACCGATTCGAACCCCGATCCTTACATATTGTAATGTTCTCACCAATTAAGTGATGATTTTTTTTTCCTAACTTTAATCATGAAAAAAAAAAGCACTTCCTGTTAGGCTTAGATATGAGGGGAAAAAATACATGTATGTACATACATTTACATTTTTTTTACTTATATTTAATTTCAGAACGGTGTAATTTTTTATTTATTTTAGGAAAGTTCAGAATAGTGTACTATAAGTTATATATATATATATATATATATATATATATATATATAAGAATTTTTTTTTCTTATGTTACTTGCTTAATTTTATTAGTATATTTTAGATGAGAGAAAGCAATGAATGGATGATTAAAATAAATTATTTAGATAAGAGATAATGATTGTTTAAAAGAAATATAGAAACAAAGACACCGTATACATCAAAGACCAGTGGCATTCAAATGATATCTGTTTAAAATTGACACCAAAGGCATGCCAAATTTTACTATGCACTACTTTAAAAGATAGATAAGATAATAGACTAGCACTTAAAAATTAAGCAGAGTCGGGCCAAAACCCTTAAGTAGACTTTTTTTTTTTAGAATATAGATGAAATGACAATGTCATTGGAATATACAAATATAAATAAAGACCGGTGTTTAAATCCTAATCACGGCGATCAACCTAACAATTTTAACATTTTTCCTAATTGAATTAGGATTTGAGGACACCCTTAATTAAACTTTAATAAAAATTTGAATTAGGATCAGGCACATGACAATGACATGAAAATAAGAACCAAACACACATGTTAAATGTGCTAACTAGTACTTATGTTCTTTTTTACTTATCATTTTTTTTGGGTCAAGTAACCTAGTGGTTGGAGCTCACACATTTTAAATGTGCAGAAATGAGGTGTTTGAGTTCGAACTCCGGCCATGCATATATTATGCAATGTCCTTGCATATATTATGCAATTTTACTTATCGCTTTTATAGACAAAAATTATGTCTATTTTTTATTTTAAAGTTTAATGTAATATTAATTATTTTATCAATAATACTTTCAAGTATTAATTGTAAAGAAAAATAGTAAACGGTGAAAGTTGTTATAAATAAAAGACAACGATTCTATCAAAAGCAACAAAATTAATGTGTTTATTGGTATATGTAAATAAGTTTAAAATTAAAATGACATGTAAAAAGGAAATGAGGTAGTACTTGTGATATGTAATCTTGGAATAGACACATATGTAGAATAATCATGAATTTTGGAGTCCCTTTATTTGAGCCAAATTTTAGAGGTCTAAAACAAGGGCTACGGTTGCTTTATAAATTATAGTTGCGTCGACTATGAAATTAACCGAAGTTAAAAGTCTAATCCCTCCTCGTTCTAATGAATGAGACCGTGATTGATTAGTACTACTTCAAAATAAAAAGAACAACAAATATGAATGATTCAAAACTTAAATCTTCCTAAGAAAAACATAACTCATTATTTTCATTTGTTTTTGTTGAATGAAAATCGACCGAGTCTTCTTCTAACTAATAAGAATGATTGTGATCCTGAACTTCTATTTTTTAGAGTCATACATCAATTATCATTGGTATTTTCATTGAAATTTTCAAGTGCAATTCATCTTCGAACCCCAAAATCAAATCAATCTTCACAACCGCAAACCGTAATTTAAAACTTTGTGTGTGATGTCTGTCACGTGTCAGTGGCTAACACCTTTGATATATTACATGTCGACATATTAGTGTTAGTATCAAGTTGAATGTCTATGTGATTTATTGGTAGGGCTAATAGAAGAGGAATATCCAAGGTTTAGTGGGAGTAGCATGATCATGAATGCACAGTGGATATTTTCACCTATGTAGGGACTTGGCCCTACACATAAGAATCTTCACAATTAGTATATCAGCACACTCCATAATACATAACCCCACTTGCATTGCATGCCTTTTGTGTGAGTTAATCATGCATCACCAATTTTCAATATTGCTGTTCAGGTGAAGACTTCTTTTTCAATTTTCCTTCTATTCTATTCAAAGGAGATTATCATAACATGCTTTTGATACATTACTATGTTGACTAATTCAAATGAACCACACACTCTGTCTTCCCACACTATTGATGCTCCCTCTGTAGTATTTCTTTGTCTCTGAGGATTACTTGCATGAAACTAGTAAAGCATATTCCACTTTCCTTTTCCACATGTTAAGCCATATATGCCTTCACTTCAAACACTGATGCTTCTGCTTCCTTCCTCTAGCTACACTCACTTGTGATACTTTTCTGCTTCTTATCATTCATATTCATATGTAACATATCACTTATAATATATTGTTCACAGGTATGTTTTCTTCTTTATTTATTACTTTTTAAAATTCTTTAGTCATTTTCAATGCATAATTTGTTATGTGTTTGATGAATGAATGGTCTAATAATGTGAGCATAGGGAGAAAAGATATAACTAGTGTGTAGCTAGGGAGGAATTTGATTAAAGCATTGTGCTTTGACTTAACACTTCAGAACCAGTTAAAAGCCTTTTTCATTATGTTATAAAAATGAGGAGCACTTTTGTCAGATATAAAGTATATAGGTTCTATGTACCTATAAAATTCCAATAGGAAGAGGACATAAAGAAATGATATAACTTAACTTTCTTGTGGAGGGAGAGATGAGTGTAATAAGTGGTAGAGAACTTTATCCATTGGAGAAGGGAAGAGTCACATAATTGGCTAAATGCCTTCATGTTAGAGCATATTTTGTATCGCAGTAGATTTGTCAAAATCATGGTGGCAGCGTTATTTTGTTGAAGTCCAAAGTGTAGCTTTTGACAAAATCACAATGGCACATCGAGATTTTGTTAAACTCACCGTCAGTTCAAATTAAGAGAGGGTGTTGGCGCGGTGGTGTGGCCATGGTACGAAGCAGTGGACGAGTAGAGTAAGACATCTTGAAGGTGATAGCTACGTCTGTGCTGCAAGAATCAGACATTTATGTACATCTTTCGAATCACAGCAGGTTTGACAAAATCACGATGATTTTGTTGAAACTTCAAAGTAAAGTTTTTGCGTGATTTTGTCAGTTTCACCGCGAAATCTGGCAAACCTAGTGGATAGTTATCGAGTACATACATTATTGATATTCTGTTACACAGCAAAGCTAGCTGACATTAACTATACACTTTCTGAATTTTCACTATGATGAATAATCGAATTGGGATCTGTGAAAATTACCTCAAAGAAAAAGCTGACTTGTAAGGCCTGCAAAAGCTGAAGCTATCTTTTTCTGAAGAAAAATATGAAGGGAAATGCTTCTGTGTTGTGGAAAGCAATGTATGCTGTTCTACAAAAAACATAGTACTTTTTTTACTTTACCATCATTTGTCTGTGAAAGCACAGACCAAAGTGTATGTCAGATTTTAACAAATGAAAGGACTAGCACTAAAATCATATATATCCTCAACCTCAACACACATTATAGGTTCTTCTTTATAGACCCTATAGATTAATGTTTTATTGATTTCAAAATTTGAAACTTGTCTAAAAAGAGTTGCTTTTATGAAACTAATGCTAAGCTCTTTCAGCAATTATATGAATAAAGTATGGAAGAAAGAAAAAGATATATCTTCCATGTTTCTTGGTTCCTATATAGCTGATGAGGGGTCAGATAGTTGAAGACACTTCAGCAGAGGATCACTGCTGACTAATTATTAGAATAGCAATCCAATTCTAAAGTAACCAGATAAATAAACACACAAGAGTACAATGATTGATCATGAAGTTTGACTAATCGTGTCTAGGTATCCGACAGTAGACTGACTACATTAGTTTTAGTATAATACAGTGAGTTAGAGTTACATAATACAAAGCTTTGCTTAAATACTACAATTCAATTTACAAGTTTACCTCTGAATCGTTCCGCTACACTATACTCAAGCGTCTGCTCACTTATCAGCGAATATGATTATATTAGTCATACTCAACACCAATTATAAGTTTCAGTTGAATAGAAAGTCCATAATACTTTATATTTAAGATTTGCTTTTATGAAACTAATGCTAAGCTCTTTCACTAAAATAATGAATGATATTGATATTATCTTATGAAGTTTTGGCTACACACTAGTTATTGGTGCATCACTTTCTCCCGGATTTTCATACCCTTTTCTCAACATAATCATAAATTCCTCTCTCTCTCTCTCTCTCTCTCTCTCTCTCTCTATACATATATGGAATCAAAAATGTATTCTGAAAAAAAAATGGAGTATGTGGTAGCACACTATATATACATATATGGAATCAAAAATGTCTTCTGAAAAAAATGGAGTATGTGGTAGCACACTATATATACATTACTCTATATATTTGCCTTGGAATCAATACTTTTGATCCAACTTCCTGTTAAAGCACAGTTTTATTTTTTCTTTTGTTATCCCCTAATACTAATATTAATTTCCCAAGTTTTGTCACATTATAAATAGTCTTTACTATCTATTTTCTACCTAGACACCATACTACAAGAAAAACATTGGTTTTCTGGGGGTAAAAGGCCTTGGAAATAACCAAAATCCCTTGGAGGAAAATGGCCGAAAATAAGCTTATTTCTTGTAGAGCATTAGTCAAGGTAAATCATATTGTTCATTGCATGATCTACCTTCAATGGGGATGAGTGAACACTTATTTTGAAGAGTAAAATAAGAAATTTTAATCGTTGATGAAAAAATCAATGGTTCATTCATATTACAACACATTTATAGTTTGTTATGTACGTGCATATAATATCAACGTTAATTTATATAGCAGCAACAATTGAGATTGTTTATTTTCTTTAAAGTGAATCAGTGGATTCTGCTCCTATATCTTGTAATCAAGTTAGATACAAAGCTCTTGAAAAACCATTTTCTATTAACTGTTAAGGTTTTTTTTGAAGGATATTAACTGTTAAGGTCAGCACAGCTGCAGGGTTTATATAAGCATATGGTAACATAAAGAGATGATATAACATTCCCTTTATCAGTTTTCTTGGTCTTTTCTTGTTCATTTTTGTCTTCCTTCCTCAAAGTTAGAAATAAAGCAATACTTTCGATACTAAGTTATATTTCATGACAAATGATCAGTTCACAAATTCATTCTCTTCAGTTTCTTGTTACATGTCAGGAACTGGCACAGTAGGCATAATGACCTGAAACCTGGTGCAACTCAGTCGGAGTGTTCCCACATTCATATCAATTTACATAATTATCATCACATCAATCAAAGTAGAATTTTTCAGAATTTATGCAGGCCTTGAAGTAGAGGTTTGTCTTGATCATAGAGAATAGAGATCACAATAAATAGCTATGAAGTTCATGAAACTTGGAACAAGGTCAGATACTTTCTACACAGAACAAGCTACCAGGTATTCATTTTCATATGTGGTCTATAATTAGGCTAATTTCTTTACATATTCTCCAACAATTTCTCAAATCAAACAGCCACATCATTATTTGATTTGAGATTTTGTCGACAAGATATAGGTATATGAAACTTGATTTGAGTTTAATCCTTATCATCATAATCATGAATGCAGGAGTCTAGTTTCAGATATACCTCCTGATCTTGTGATAAAAACCAATGATACAACTTATCATATACACAAGGTATTAGAATTAAATTGAGTGTGGTGTGTACAAAAAGAAGATAAAATTTTAATCTTGGTTCATCTATAATTTTACTTTTGCTACATGCAGTCTCCACTTCTTTCAAAATGTGGCCTTCTACAAAGACTTTGTTCTGATACTAATGATTCTGAGAGTGCTCCTCTAGAGCTTCATGATATGCCTGGTGGATCAGAAGCTTTTGAACTTTGTGCAAAATTTTGCTATGGAGTTTCAATCAACATTAGTGCTCATAATTTTGTACCTTCACTTTGTGCTGCTAAGCTCCTTCAAATGAATGAGTCCATTGAGAGGGGAAACTTTGTAGGTAAACTTGAGGCATTCTTTAGTTCATGCATTCTTGAAGGTTGGAAAGACTCCATTGCAACGTTGCAAGCCACTGAGAAGTTACCAGAGTGGTCTGAGAATCTTGGCATAACAAGAAAATGCATTGATTCAATTGTTGAAAAAGTTCTTACACCCTCATCACAGGTAAAAAAATCAAGACCATAAAACTTCCCCTCATAATATTTGATATTGTCTCCGTCTCTAATTAAGTGTCTTTCAAGGTTACACACTTTTTTTTAAGAAAATCATTGAGTCTGCTAATTTCTATGATGAAATGAGCTTCGTTAAATAAAGTACTCTTATTAATCTATAGTACTTAGCAGATTAGTCAGGTGTATTGAAATACAATAAATAAAAGTATATTAGTGGAAAAAAAGTAATTGATGCTTGATTGATAATCTAAAATGACGAATAACGAGACAGGAAAAAATTCCAAATGTGGCACTTCATAAGAGACAGGTGGATTGATTAGAACATTTTTTGTTTAACAATGGTGATTATGTGCAGGTTAAATGGTCCTACACCTACACTAGGCCCGGTTACAACAGAAAAGAGCATCATTCTGTTCCAAAGGATTGGTGGACTGAGGATGTATCCATTCTAAATATAGATCTTTTCAGGTGCATAATAATGACTCTTAGATCAGCACATGTTCTTCCACCGCAGCTAATTGGTGAAGCTTTGCATGTATATGCATGTAAGTGGTTACCTTGCATCATAAAGGTTAAAAGTTCAGGAAGTTCAGCATCACAAACTGAAGAATCCAATGAAAAAAACAGAAAAATTCTTGAAACAATTGTGAGCATGATTCCTGCAGATAAAGGTTCAGTTTCAGTTGGTTTCTTATTAAGACTTTTGAGCATTTCAAGTCATTTAGGTGTCTCTTCAGTGGCAAAAACAGAACTAATAAAGAGAGGTAGTATACAGTTTCATGAGGCTGCAGTGAGTGACCTGAATTTTTATGATGTAGAGTTAGTTCAAGTTGTGTTGGAAAGTTTTTTGAAGTTTTGGAAAAGAATCTACCCTGGTTCTGTGGACAACAGGAACTACTTGTTAAGATTAATCAGAAAAGTTGGTAAACTTGTTGATACCTATCTTCAAGTGGTGGCAAGGGATGATGATATGCCAGTGTCAAAGTTTGTAGCTCTTGCTGAAACTGTACCAGCTATTGGCAGATTAGAGCATGATGATTTGTACCAGGCAATAAACATTTATCTTAAGGTGAATTATTAGTACCAATCATGTTATTTCTTTCACATAATGTCTAAACTGTCTTGAATTTTCATGGTCTTTTTATTAGACACTTGATGACAATTTAGCTAAGTTAACTAAAATTTGCATTAAACTACATTCATCATAAGCAATTTTGTGGTCAGGTCAACGTTTATTATATGGTTATTTTCAAGATTTTAAAAAATGATCTGCGAATGTAGTTGTGGCTGTGATGTCAGGGTTTGTGATGTCTCTGCGATGCAATCACATCAACCTCATTTGACCGTAAATTTCTCCAATATCAAAGATCACGACATGACTATGACCATATTTTAAAGCCTTGTTAATATATGGTGCATTTATAACGTGACTTGTGTTCGATGCATAAACAGGTGCATACGGACTTGAGCAAGGCGGAAAAGAAGCGCTTGTGTGGTATTTTAGAGTGCCAAAGATTGTCCCCGGAAGTTCGTGCGCACGCTGTCAAAAATGAGTTTCTGCCATTAAGAACTGTTGTGCAGCTCCTATACTATGAACAAGAGAAAGACTCAAAGGAAACCTCTAGTACAAAGCTGCAAAAACAACATAAGCTACTTCTAGGAGCAAAAGAGAGACCAGCCACAAGAGATAGCCATGGTAAGGGATCTCTAGGCATTGACAAAGAAGAATTCAAGAGAGAAGAAATCACAAGAAGAACCTCTGTTGCTGAGAGTAGAGAAAAGGGTCAACACAAAACTAAAAGGTTAGATAATAAATTAGCCTTGGACTTTGAAAAAAAGATGGTTATAAGAGGAGTCAAAGAAGAAAGTATTCCAGGAAGCATGTTGAACTTGGATCATAAGCAAATGCTCATAGGAAGGACAAGAAGTTATAAATCAGAATATGGAAGTGAAAAGAGAAGATAGATTTAATAATAATGATACTAACAATCTTTGAAAAATTCAAAGCAAATTATTTTCATTACTCTGTTTATCCACTTTGTCCACTCTACTCTTATCTTATTATCTCTTTATTGCCTTTGTCATAAATGTAATCAGGGTGTGATCCAATGTAATTTCTATCACATTTAAAGTTTGTACTTGCATTTATTAAATAGGTCAATGCACTTGAATTAACATAGATTGAAATAATTTCGAAGTCCAACTCATTTCAACTTGGTTAATTATCAAGTTGGTTCTTGACTAGGGTACTATCAACTTAGTTCTTTAGACTATTAAAATTTCAAAAATGTCTTCAATCTGTAACCATCTAACAAGTTAATCCTTCTATCAGTGAAAAATTATCTTCTCTATTCTCTCGTCTTCTTTGTTAGAATATATGATAACATCAAAATGATAAAATGGGAGAACTAGAGGATTTTCATTTTTTGCACTACTACCATTCAGCACACCACCTCTCAGTTTTTTCAATTTTTGACCATATACTGTCATCCCCCCCGCTGTCAACTTCGGCGACCTTTCTCACAACCAACCACACCACTATGACCGCCTCCTCAAAACTAGCCTACCCCAGAAGATCACAATCGACGGCCATCTCACTGTGCATCGTCCTCTTAGGCGTCGCCTTGGCACCCTGGTTTTGAATCTGGTCTTGTTGTTCGGATTCTATTGTGGCGACTTCTCTTTCCACCAATGATCATTCCGTTGGTGACTCTTTTCCCTCGTATGGATCATATTAGTGGTGCATATTCTTTCCACTTACGAACAATCCCGCGGTGACTTATGTTGATTATGACTCACACTAGCCCAACAGTTGTGAAACTTAATTTCAAGTTTTGAGAGAAATTGTTTTATTTTAACAAGCTTAATGCATATTATGTTTTACCTTGAGGGGAAGTGCTAAGAATCAATTGGTATTTATTATATTTATTACGGTACCTTATTGTGTACAACTCATACGATTATAAACGAACGAATATGTAGTAACCGCAACTGAATTCGTACGAACAATGAGAAGAAATTGATTGAAATTGAATTCAATCAAACAAAGGAAAAGGAAAAATTGAGATAGATAGAAGAACAAAAAGCATAATCTGAGAAACAAACATGATGAATCATGTGAATCAAGCTAAGACTTTGTGAAGAAATCAATCGAAGAAGATGATCAATGATGAATGCACAACTGAAAAACGGTTAGAAGAAAACGGTTACAGATTGTAACAACCTTTCCCACTAGGGAAAAGGCGCGTGATACCATATTATGAATATTGAGAAATGAATGAAATGGAACTTTGTTATTGATGAATGAGTGATTACATCAAGTATATATAGACAAAAGTCTCTGCACTGTAAGCTATCTAATGTTGTACGGTATCTAATCACTCTAAACTATCCTCTAAGCTAGTTACTTAAGGTACAAGTAATCTCAGTTAACTGTAGTGTTGACTTCTTCATTCTTATCATCCAAGACACCCTTGCCACAACTTAACAAGTACTGCCTGTTGTCAACAGTACCAGAAGAGATTCTTTCCCAAAACTTCAGAAAACTTTCCACCACAACTTGAACTAACTATACATCATAAAAATTCAGGTCACTCATTGTAGCCTCATGAAACTGCATACTACCTCTCTTTATTAGTTCTGTTTTTGTCACTGAAGAGACACCTAAAAGACTTGAAATGCTCAAAAGTTTTAATAAGAAACCAACTGAAACTGAACCTCTATCTGCAGGAATCATGCTCTATTAGAATATTATTAGAATATCTTTATATATTATTAGAATATAATTGTCATTAAATAGTAATGATTGTATAGTAAAATAGTCAGAGAAACTGTATAATTGTGTATATATATCACTGAGAATCAATAGGAAGGAGACCTATCATTCTTTCATGGTATCAGTAAGCTTAGGTGTTGATCCTAAAACCTAATTTCTTCTCTCCCTTCTCTTTTCCTACAACCGGCCGCGCCTCCCCCCCTTATTTTTCTTCCTCTCCTCAAACAAACCGGCCGCCCCCCTTTCCTCTCATCATGACCACCGAACAATCACCTCCCAAACAGAATAGCAATCCTCCCATTCAAGAGGAGTCACCTCCCAAACAGAATATCAATCCTCCCATTCATCCCGCATTCACCATCTCTAATATCACCAATTTTATCAAAATTACCCTAAGTATTGAAAAAGACCAATATAACACTTGGTCTGAACTTTTCAAAATCCATGCTCGTGTTCATCAGGTCATTGATCATATCATCCAAACTGAAACTTCATCCTCTCCTAATCTCAAAGACACCGATCCTAATCTATGGGCCTGTCTTGATGTTGTTGTCCTTCAATGGATTTATGATACAATTTCTTATGAACTTCTTCACACCATCATTGAACGCGATTCAACCGCGGAAAATGCGTGGAACTGCCTATTCAACATTTTTTATGACAATAAAAATTCTCGGGCTCTCTACCTAGAGCAAGAACTTTCTAATGTTCATATGGAACAGTTTCCTGATGCTTCCACCTATTGTCAACATCTCAAATCCCTATATGATCAACTCTCTAATGTTGGTGCTCCCGTGTCTAACGAAAGACTTGTTCTTCAACTCATCTCTGACCTAACCGATGCGTATGCCACGATGGGTTCACAAATTGGTCATGGAGACTCTCTTCCACCATTTTACAAAGCTCGTTCTATGATAATCCTGGAAGAAACAGCCAAAGCAAAGAAAGCAGCAAATTCCATCAGCAACTTTGCTTTCGTATCATCTCTTGATGATAACACGGCCTCAACCACTCCCTCTCACAACCACAACAACAGTGGTCCTAGTCGTGGTAGTCGTGGCATGGGTAGAAACAATGGTCGTGGTGGAGGTCGTTCTCAGCCTCAGTGGCCTCCGTCTCCCTATCAGCAGCCTCAGTGGACCACTCCCACTTATCCTAGACAACAACATCAGTGGGCATATCCATGGCAGCCATGGGCCACCTCACCATGTCCATATCCGACAACTGGTGCTCAATAGCAACAATCAGGCATACTCGGTCCTAAACCTCAGCAAGCTCACATGGCAACTGCTCCACCTCATATGAACAGTCAACAAGGCTTCTCTTCTTATGCTCCGTGACATCCAAGCTGCTATGCATACTTTCTCCATCTCTCCTCTTGATGATCAATGATATATGGACAGCGGAGCAACTTCTCATATGACGGGCACTGGAGGTAATCTCACATCTTATTTTAATATGAGTAATAATATTACTGTTGGAAGTGGTCATCATATTCCTGTGATTGGTTGTGGCAATGCATCTTTACCAAATTCCCTAACCTTAAACAATGTTTTGCATGCACCAAAACTTATCAAAAACCTTGTTTCTGCAATTGGTAATGATGTTTCTGTTGAATTTGATTCTCTCGGTTTTTCTGTGAAGGATTTCCAGACAAGAACAATTTTAATGAAATGTAATAGTTCTGGCGATCTTTACCCTATTCCCACAAGACCAAACACAACAGTACTACCACCATCCACCTTTGTTGCTTCATCTAATGAGTTATGACATAGTCGTTTAAGACATCCAGGAGCTCCTATTTTAAATTCTCTGCATCGAAACAAACTTTTGCTACGTAATAAGTTTCGAAATGATTTCTTCTGTCACTCTTGTCCTCTTGGGAAACAAATAAAATTGTCTTTTTCTAATTCATTGTCATTTACTTGTATGCCTTTTGACTTTGTTCATAGCGATCTCTGGACTTCTCCGGTATTAAGCTCCGGAGGGCATCGTTACTATGTGTTATTTCTTGATGATTTTACTAATTTTTTGTGGATTTTTCCCATCTCAAACAAATCACAAGTACATTCCAGTTTTCTCCAAATCCGTGCTCACATTACAACACAATTTGAACGTGAAATAAAATGTTTTCAATGTGATAATGGCAAAGAGTACGATAATGCTTTCTTTCATAAGTTTTGTGAACAACATGGAATGTCTTTTCGTTTTTCTTGTCCTCATACCTCCCCTCAAAATGGGAAAGCCGAAAGAAAAATTCGTACAATCAATAATATAATCCGAACCCTCCTTGCTCATGAGTCTATTCCACCAGTTTTCTGGCACCATGCTCTTCAAATGACCACTTACCTACACAACATACTTCCAAATAAGAAACTCAATCTTCAATCACCCACTAAAATTCCCTATCAAAAAGACCCGTCTTATTCACACCTCAGAGTATTTGGTTGTCTTTACTATCCATTAATTCCGTCCACCATTAGGAATAAACTCCAACCTCGGCCTACACCATGTGTCTTTCTAGGATATCCGTCCAACCATAAAGGTGTCATACCCCATTTTTTGACCCGTTTTCGTCTCGTTTTATTTATTGTCTCGTTTGACGCATTTTTTTTAAAGGCCGAGAATTTTCGTCGTTTCAGACGAAATTTCGGCAGGGAGGTATTTTAAAATACCTCATGTCATTTTTTTGATTTGTTTATTAATTTTATTTTTTATCCCTTTTTATTTTTACTTTTACTTTCAGTTTTATTATTATCATTAATTTTTATTTTAATTTTTATTATTATCATTTTTATTATTTTTATTATTATTATTTTTTCTTTTTTGCAATTTTTGTCCAAAAAAGGTCCAAATCCAGTCCAAAAAAATCCAGTCATGGTCAACACAGCCATTGCACTGTAGCAGCGCCCCAAACTCAGAATTTTTCATCATCACAAATTTCTCATCATCACAAAAACCTGCAAAAAATCCAGCAAAATTATCCCACATTTAATGCTTGCAGAGATCTTATCTCTAATCCAGAAAAACCAGCTTGCAAGCTTATCTCAATCCATGACAAGCAGCTCAATTAGGTTCTATTTAACAGGACAGAATCACAAGAACAAAGGAGAAGAAAATTTTAGAACAAAACAGATTTTTAACAGCAACTTTAACACTTCACCAACACAAAACATTTCTACAAAAAACTCATAACCCAAACTCAAACATAAACAGCCCCCTAACACACCATTTTCGCACAAACTCATACCCAAAACCCCACAAACCACACCCCTCACACAAACATACCACTCACACAAAACACTACACACCAAAAACGCAAACACATTCACGCCACCAGCATAAACACATTTTATAAACAGCCCTAACAGTACCTAAACAACACTAAAACTCACAAACACTCACCCAAACAAACACAACCCACTCACCACAACACAACAAACGCACACCACCATACACACTCACGCACAGCAACCTACACGCACAAAACCCAGCCCACACGTCCCAACAACACACGAGCCAAGCCATCACACGGCAGCAACAGCTCACAACACAACACACAAACCGCACATACCCACACACGACACACACACGAAGCAAGGCCAAACCGAACACAAAGAGGAGGAAAAAGGTGAAATTTTTTTTGTGTTTAAAATCCTAGATCTAGAGTTTGTGAGAGTTTTTTTTGAGAAATCTAAAGTGGGATTTGAGATAAGGAGGAAAAAGGATGTAGGAAAGTGGTGTTTGTTTTTAAAAAGGACGAATTTTTTTTTCCGGCGCGGTGGTGCCGCCGCGTGGGCCGGCGGCCACCACGCCGGAAAACCCACCATGGCCGAACAAACTAGAGAGAGGGGAGAGAAGGAGAAGAGGGGCGGACAAGACAATAGAAGAGAGAGAAGAGAATTGAAAAATGAGAAAAATTTGTGAAGGAGGGGGTTTAAATACCCCTCCCTGATTCGGTGTGGCAGGGTGTACGCGTTAGCGTACACCCACGCTCTCCAGGCCATTTGATTTTAATCATGTGGCCCTGATTTTTATTTCCTTGTGTTTGATCAGGGCCGTCTGATTAATCAGACGGCCCAGATTAGTTTACGAAAGCCCAATGCTTTTTGGGCCCTTTCTTTCAAATCTGATTTAGTTTTTGCTACTAGTACCCCCCAGTTTTAATTTTTACACCTCCCAAGTTTTATTTTCTTTTATTTTCTTTGCAAATTTAATTTTCTCTTTTGTGTTATTTATTTATTTTTATTGTTTTATTATTTTTTACATCTCATTCATTTATTTACCTATCATTTATCTCATGCATTTATTTTTTATTTTTATTTCTTTTTGTTCATTTTATTTTATATCTTTTCTTTATGTCATTCATATGTACATTTAGGAACATATATATATAAATATGCATTGTTTTTATATAGTTCAATCCATGATAAACCAAAAAATCTTTTTATTTAAATCCAACGATCCTTTTATTTAATTCCTCGCGTTTAGTTTATTTCACCGCATTTATTTTTTTTCTTTTTCTAACTCTAAGTAAAAAAATCCAAAACAACAAAAACTTTTTTTCTTTTTTATTAAGTAACAAACTTGTTCATTTTGGTTGCAACAACTAATTTGGACAATTTATTTTTTCTTTTATTCTAAAAACGAGCGTTTTTTTGTTAATACTTTTTTCTTAAAATTCAAGCGAAACTTGAATGAAAAAGGGTGGTTTGACGTATGTCTCTCCTTTCCCCGATCGGATAAACACTTGACGTATGTCTCGTTGCTTAGACGATCGTCATTCTTTTCTAGCTTCCCCAAAAAATACGTTTTCTCAAGTTCAAACAAAACATGAACGAAAAAGGGTGGTTTGACGTATGTCTCTCCTTTCCCCGGTTGTACGAATGCTTGACGTATGTCTCGTTGCTCGGACAATCGTCATTCTATTTTCAACCCGTCCAACGCATTTGAACCTTTCTTGGTCCCTCGCGACCAATTTTAACATTTCTCGGTCCCTCGCGACCAATTTTAACATTTCTTGGTCCCTCGCGACCAATTTTAACATTTCTCGGTCCCTCGCGACCAATTTTAACATTTCTCGGTCCCTCGCGACCAATTTTAACATTTCTCGGTCCCTCGCGACCAATTTTAACATTTCTCGGTCCCTCGCGACCAATTTTAACATTTCTTGGTCCCTCGCGACCAATTTTAACATTTCTCGGTCCCTCGCGACCAATTTTAACATTTCTTGGTCCCTCGCGACCAATTTTAACATTTCTCGGTCCCTCGCGACCAATTTTAACATTTCTCGGTCCCTCGCGACCAATTTTAACATTTCTCGGTCCCTCGCGACCAATTTTAACATTTCTCGGTCCCTCGCGACCAATTTTAACATTTCTTGGTCCCTCGCGACCAATTTTAACATTTCTCGGTCCCTCGCGACCAATTTTAACATTTCTTGGTCCCTCGCGACCAATTTTAACATTTCTTGGTCCCTCGCGACCAATTTTAACATTTCTTGGTCCCTCGCGACCAATTTTAACATTTCTTGGTCCCTCGCGACCAATTTTAACATTTCTTGGTCCCTCGCGACCAATTTGAACCTTTCTTGGTCCCTCGTGACCAATCCAACTTTTCTTGGTCCCCCGTGACCATTTTAAACTTTTCTTGGCCCCCGTGGTCAATTCAAACCTTTTACGCCTTGTGCGAGTTTATCGCCTTAATGTGCGTTCGTCTTTTTACGCCTTGTGCGAGTTTATCGCCTTAATGTGCGTTCGTCTTTTTACGCCTTGTGCGAGTTTATCGCCTTAATGTGCGCTTGTCTCCTTCATCATTTAAAGCTTTTACGCCTTTGTGCGTTTTCAAACTTTTTTTCAAGAACTACGTAAGCTTTGAATTCTCCGACTACCGGGAGATACGTAGGAGCAAGATCGACGTCTTGTCAAGCCCGTTATTAAAAAATCTTTTTCTCTTTTTTCTATTTCGTTTGTTTTTATCTCTTTCTTCACCTCACATTTTATTTACTTGTTCTTTTACATATATATGTGATTAAGCGTGCAAGCAAAACGTCAAAAACATTTTAAGCCTAAGCCAACTAAGAGGTTCCCGTTGAGTACAACGGATGTGAGGGGTGCTAATACCTTCCCCTCGCATAATCGACTTTCGAACCTAAAATCTCTTTTCAAGGTAATTTAGAACTTTTTTCCTTTTTCCCCGAAAAATTAAAAGTTCAGTCGTGATTTAAATTTAGTGATTCAATGCTAGTCAATAGCTTGACATCCGAAATTCGACGCGACAGAAATGGCGACTTCACTGGGGATGTGCACATAAACACTTTGTTTTTGTGTATGACAAGTCAAGCCTATCTTAGGTGGCTTTTAGGCTAAAATGTTTTATTTTGTTTGCACGCTTATGCCTTATTATCATTATTTGTTTATCTTTTCTCGCTTTATATGTATTTGTTTCATATTGTTTTATATTCATACTATATATGTTGTGGGGTTACTTGAGCGATGTTACTCCACATTGTTCGGGTTAATGCCGGACGTGTGAGGCTCTATTCCCGAGCTTGAGAAAAAAATTAAGATAGGATGGGGTTGCGTAGCGGAGGCCCACTTGACGTATGTCTTGAAGGGAAGATGCGAAAACCCCGCCTAGAGTAGATTTCACTTGGAATTTATTGAGGTCTTGCGAGCATTTGCAATTGACGACAATAGTTCCATGTGAAGTCCGTGATCTCTAGGGACCTTTTAGAAAATCTCATCTTAGAGCCTACACGTGAGGATGGGGGGAATTTTTGAACATACATACATATGCATACCATACATTTGTATTCATGGAAAATAATTTTTGCACGTCATCTTGCTTTATAGGAAATTAAAAGGCAATCAAAAATTAGCAAAAAGATATGGCTTCCGGAAAAAGAAATACATTTCCCTTCAAGGTCAAAATTCCTAAAGTGGAGGGCTTGCTAGCTTTAAGTCAACGGCTCTCTTTGGTCGACAAGAACAACTTTGAAGCAAGTTATGGTTTGATACTCGATCTCTTGCCCGTGAAGATAGATCCTGTGGCCTTAACCACCTTAGCCCAATTCTTTGATTCACCTCTCCGATGCTTCACTTTCCAAGACTTCCAATTAGCCCCTACCTTGGAGGAATTTGAGAGGATTTTGGGATGCAATTTGAAAGATCATGGACCTTACCTCGGTTTGAAGGAGGATCCTACCTTAGAGGCCATCGCCGAATCTTTGCGCCTTGGTATCCAAGAGATAGCACCGAACTTGGAAATTAGAGGAAATACTAAGGGTTTTACAAGGAAATTTTTGGAGGCTAAGGCTCGAAGCTCATTGGCCAACAAAGAGGGAGAAGCATTCAACGCAATCCTAGCTCTCTTGATATACGGGCTAGTATTGTTCCCTAATATGGAAAATATCATAGATCTCCCGGCTATAGGCGTATTCTTAACTAAGAATCCGGTGCCTACACTTCTAGCGGATTTCTATCATTCACTTCATGCAAGACATGAAAAAGGGAAAGGAGGCTTAGTTTCTTGCTGCACCCCTCTAGTGTACACATGGTTAATGTCGCATATGCCGAGAAGTCGGGACTTTGTGGAGAATCGGGCCAAGCTCAAATGGTCGCAAAGGATGTTAGCTCTCACCGAGAAAGACATCCATTGGTTTTCTCCGAATTTAGAGGACCCGGAAATTATCCTAAGTTGTGGGGATTTTCCTAATGTACCCCTCATTGGTACTAAAGGATGTATTAACTATAATCCGGTCCTCTCTCTTCGCCAGCTAGGCTATTCCATGGACGACAAACCCGGTGATCTCTTGCTAGAACCTTTCTTCTTAAGAGAGGGAGATCAAGACTTAGCCTTGCTAGAGAGAATCCGAGGAGCTTGGAATCAAATGCACAAAGGAAAAGTGGGCAAGAGGAATTGTGTGGCCAAGCCATTATATACTCAATGGGTGAAAGAGAGGGTGAAAATAATCAAGTTACCCTTTGGGGTCATATGCCTTCCTAAACCTCATACACCTAAACCGACCACCACCATTCCCAACAAGGAAGCGGAGGAACTCAAAGCTAAAATTCGAGAACTCCAAAACAAAAATGGAGAACTAGAATTAAAGCACCTCCAAGCTTTAGGAGAAACCACAAGGATGAAGAGATCTCGCGACGAAGCGACAATTTCTCTTCTAACGTGTGAAAAGCGTTTAAGAATCTCCGAAGGGAAAAGAGAGTGGATCGGAGGTGGCTTGGTTAGTGCGGATTCCAATCTTATTGCCAAGGACGAGGAGTTGGAAAGAGTTTTACATTCCAACCAAGAACTCAAAAAATTCGGCGAGCTAGCTATCGAAGCTCAAAGGAAGTGGAGGTTGAAGTTTCAAGAGAAAGATCAACAACTCCAAGTAGTCGTCAAGGACTACAAAGAGCAGCTCCAAGCCGAACGCGTCCAAAGGCAAAGATATGAAAGCCTTTCTCATCAAGGAAAGCTACAATGCAATCGCCTCGAAGCGGACATCAAGAAATATGAAGAGTACTTCGACAAGATTGCAAGAGAGCATGGAAACCACATTGCACGACTCCTTGATGAGATTAGAAGTGCAAACATCCAGCTAGCTCAGCGCAAGGAAGTGATCGAGTTTGTATGGCAAGACGCCACCCGGTTAAGTGAAGACTTCACAAGATTGGTCGCGTTCTCCAACATGGTCATCGCCAAGCTTCCAAAGAAACTAGCCAAGGCCGAGCTAGTCATGCCATACTTTGACATCCCTAAGAAAGTCAAGACCTTCATGAAGTTCTGCAAGGACACTTTAGACTTCTATAGGGAGGAAATCGCCAAGGCCGAAAAGCGAGCAGCTATTTGATTGTATTAGCATTAATTACCCTTTGTAATCTCAATGTTATTCAATCAAATAAAATATTTTGAACAATATTATTTTCTTGGCCTTTATTATTTTAATTGCTAATATTAATTGCGCACTTTTAAATTCCTAATAAAGCAAGACAAAATAGAATTTTTCATGCATTTTT
This sequence comes from Medicago ruthenica, assembly GCA_018208015.1. Lineage (NCBI taxonomy): Eukaryota > Viridiplantae > Streptophyta > Magnoliopsida > Fabales > Fabaceae > Medicago > Medicago ruthenica. The sequence continues at coordinate 19,827,140 of CM031372.1, forward strand.
CATTAACATCATTCAATATCATGCATATGTCCATCTTCGAGTCCAAAACTCATTCCCTTTTCTTTCTTATCCTCAGGATTTCTCATAATCCAAATCGAGTATTCAGTGTTCGCATTTTCTCCGCAACACTACGCGTCTTTCCATAAAGAGAAGTGGCTCATCGTCTTGAAGTGACTCACGCCTACAACACTCGAGCAGCTTTAAAGAAGAAAATGGAGAACCTAGAGCAAGAGAATCACGAGCTTCGTGAAGAATTAACATCCATGAAAACGGAGATGGAGAAACTAACGGAGTTAGTGAAGCTACTAGCTGCCGCGCAAATACCGACACCTCCTCCTCCTCCCTCCAGTTCTCAAGAGCAAGCATCAGCATTTGCTTCGACTTCATCATTGCATGTCAATGCTCCACAACACTCTAAACCCCTCGGTTGTACGTGGGGCATGCCTTTTGAGTTCGGTGAAGAGTCTATCCCAATTCCCACTACTCTCCTAGAAACTCCGGTATCTCAACCCGAGTTTACCTTCTCTCCAGCTACTGTGGCCTTCACAACGCCAGTGGTCCATACCACTCAACATGATCACGGGCCTATCTTTCGCGCCGAAAGCTTAGGTGCCCAGGATAAGATGGCCGATTTCCAAGAAAAATTCGAGGAAATGCAAAAGGAGATCAAGGCCCTCCGAGGGAAGGATTTATTCGGGAAGGACGCCCATGATCTTTGCCTTGTACCTAATGTCAAGATCCCACCTAAATTCAAGGTCCCGGATTTTGAAAAGTACAAGGGAAATACTTGCCCGCAAAGTCACTTGGTAATGTATGCAAGGAAGATGTCAACGCAAACCGACAACCATCAGCTCCTCATACATTATTTTCAAGATAGCTTAACTGGTGCCGCTTTAAAGTGGTACATGGGTTTGGATAGTACTAAAATCCGAACCTTCAATGACTTGGGAGAGGCGTTTGTCCGCCAATACAAATATAATTTGGACATGGCCCCGGACCGGGACCAACTCCGGGCTATGGCCCAAAAGGACAAAGAGACCTTTAAGGAGTACGCACAAAGATGGAGGGAGATAGCGGCTCAGATCAGCCCGTCTCTTGAAGAAAAGGAAATGACCAAGATATTTTTAAATACTCTTGATTCCTTTTATTATGAACGAATGGTTGCAAGTGCGCCAAGTGACTTCACCGAGATGGTAAGCATGGGCGTACGTTTGGAGGATGCGGTCCGAGAGGGACGCTTAGTAAAAGAAAGTGCTCCATCAAGCAGCACTAAGAGATTCGGGGGTGGCTACCCAAAGAAGAAAGAGCAAGATATCGGCATGATTGGTCATGGAGGACCTCATCGAGGGTACTCAGCATATCCGCATATCTCTGCCATTTCACCTACCATCTCAACACCTCCAAACTACCAGATTCAGGTCCCACAAAGGCCTCCCCCTCAACAACCATATTATCAACAGCCCCGCCCACAAGGTCAGCAGCAGTTCCGACCTCAAGCACCTCAACAGCCCTTCAACCATCAGAATCGCCCAAGAGCGGCATTCGATCCGATACCCATGAAGTATGCGGATTTGCTCCCGGCTTTACTTGCGAGGAACCTCGTACAAACAAGAGCACCTCCTCCCGTACCAAATATATTACCTACATGGTATCGCCCGGACCTTACTTGTGTGTTCCATCAAGGGGCACCAGGCCATGACATTGAACGTTGCTTTGTTCTCAAAAGTGAGGTCCAAAGGCTAGTCCGTACTAAAGTGCTAACCTTCAAGGACTCGAACCCAAATGTCCAAACTAACCCGCTGCCGAACCATGATTCCTCAATCAACATGGTTCAAGAGCATCAAGGAGCTAGTCCTATTTTGAAGGAAGCCGCAAAGGAAGTCAACGCCATCACTGAAGATGGGCCGGAAGAAGCGGTACATGTCCATGTGACGCCCGGAGGAGTTTGCTACAATTGGGATGCTGTCGATGTTCCTTCTGTTATTCAATTGTCTAAGTAATGTGTTTATTTATTTATCGCTTTCAAAAAAAAAAGATCCCTTCGTCTTGCCCAAAGCGAAGAAGGACTCATGTAGGGCTTGTTTAAAGTACTATTATCATAAATAAAATTTGTCGTTTTTATCACGACCTTTCTACTTCGTTGTTTTATTGTCGTTTTTCCGAAAAAATGGTAACACAAAAAACCAAAAAAAATCAATCATAAGTATATTTTCTTTTTTAAATTTCAAAAAGTCTGCATTTTCGCTCATTTCACTAAAATCAATCATCCATCATTTGCAGACTAAATGTCCATAAACCCGTTGAACTCCATAACCCTAGGCTCTCTCCCAACTTTGAATTCCCTGTTTACGAAGCGGAAGAGGAAGAGGATGAAGAAATTCCGGACGAAATCAAGCGTCTATTAGAACAAGAGAGGAAGACTATTCAGCCTCATGAAGAAGCAATAGAGGTTATCAACTTGGGTTCCGAAGAGGACAAGAAAGAAATCAAGATTGGGGCATTGTTGGATGCGTCCGTCAAAGAAAGAGTCATCAAGCTTCTTGAAGAGTATGTGGATATCTTTGCATGGTCATACCAAGATATGCCAGGATTGGATCCCGAGATTGTGGAGCATCATCTACCTCTAAAACCTGAATGTTCGCCAGTCAAGCAGAAGTTGAGAAGAACTCGCCCTGACATGGCCCTCAAGATCAAAGAGGAAGTGCAAAAGCAAATTAACGCCGGATTTCTTGTTACGTCAGAATACCCTCAGTGGTTGGCCAATATAGTGCCTGTTCCCAAAAAGGACGGTAAAGTTCGGATGTGCGTCGACTATCGAGATTTAAACAAAGCTAGTCCAAAAGACGACTTCCCTTTACCCCACATTGACATATTGGTCGACAATACTGCCAAGTCCAAGGTATTCTCCTTCATGGATGGCTTCTCTGGATACAATCAAATTAAAATGGCTGTTGAAGATAGAGAAAAAACATCTTTCATTACACCATGGGGCACCTTTTGTTATCAAGTGATGCCTTTTGGCTTAACAAACGCGGGTGCTACCTATCAAAGGGGCATGACCACTCTCTTCCACGACATGATACACAAAGAAATCGAAGTGTATGTCGACGACATGATTGTCAAATCAGGAAATGAAGAGGAACATGTTGAATATTTGCTAAAGATGTTTCAACGTCTAAGAAAATATCGGCTTCGCCTGAACCCCAACAAATGTACATTCGGCGTGAGATCTGGAAAACTTCTAGGTTTCATTGTCAGTCAAAAGGGGATCGAGGTAGATCCCGACAAGGTCAAAGCCATCAGAGAAATGCCTGCTCCTCAAACTGAGAAGCAAGTAAGGGGATTTCTAGGACGTTTAAATTACATCTCTAGATTCATATCCCACATGACAGCCACTTGTGGGCCCATCTTCAAATTACTTCGCAAAAATCAAGAAGTAGTATGGACAGAAGATTGCCAGAAAACCTTCGACAGCATCAAGGAGTACCTGCTAGAACCTCCAATACTTATCCCTCCAGTCGAAGGGAGACCTTTAATCATGTACTTAACCGTATTGGAGAGCTCCATGGGTTGTGTACTCGGACAACAAGACGAGACCGGTAGAAAAGAGCACGCTGTCTACTACCTAAGCAAGAAGTTTACGGACTGCGAGTCCCGATACTCTCTACTCGAGAAGACTTGTTGTGCCTTAGCTTGGGCTGCTAGGCGTCTTCGACACTACATGCTTAACCATACTACTTGGTTGATATCCAAAATGGATCCAATCAAGTACATCTTTGAAAAACCCGCCTTAACCGGAAGGATCGCCCGTTGGCAGATGTTGTTATCAGAATACGACATCGAATACCATACTCAAAAAGCTATCAAAGCCAGCATTCTTGCCGATCATTTGGCTCATCAACCAATCGAGGATTATCAACCAATCAAGTTTGACTTCCCCGACGAAGAAATCATGTATCTAAAGATGAAGGATTATGACGAGCCATTATTCGGCGAAGGTCCAGATCCCGAATCTAGATGGAAGTTAATCTTTGATGGAGCTGTCAATGTCTATGGCAATGGAATTGGGGCAGTTATCATCACCCCCGACGGCAAACATCTCCCTTTCGCTGCAAGACTTTCATTCGACTGTACAAACAATATGGCGGAGTATGAAGCTTGTATTTTGGGAATTGAGGAAGCCATTGATCTAAGGATCAAGAACCTCGACATTTATGGAGACTCAGCTCTTGTGATCAATCAAATCAATGGAGATTGGGAAACTCGCCACACCGGCTTGATTCCTTACAAAGATTACGCAAGACGTTTGCTAACTTTTTTCAACAAAGTTAAGCTGCATCGTATTCCTCGAGATGAGAATCAAATGGCGGATGCTTTGGCAACCTTGTCTTCCATGTATGAGATCAGCCGCCGGAGTGAGATTCCAACAATCAAGGTTGAGCATCTAGAAAGGCCTGCACATGTGTTTGCAGCCGAAGCAGTCATAGATAACCAGCCATGGTTTCATGACATCAAAAGTTTCCTCCAAAAGCAAGAGTACCCGCATGGGGCATCCAACAAGGATAAGAAAACTCTGCGAAGACTAGCTGGCAACTTCTTTCTAAATGGAGAAGTTTTATACAAGAGGAATTTTGATATGGTGCTACTCAGATGCGTCGATGAGCAAGAAGCCGATCGTATAATGCATGAGATACATGAAGGTTCCTTCGGGACTCATTCCAGTGGGCACACGATGGCTAGGAAAATCTTAAGGGCCGGATATTACTGGATGACCTTGGAGAGTGATTGCTACAAGCATGCTAGAAAATGCCATAAATGTCAAATTTATGCGGACAAGATCCATATGCCACCGACGGCTCTGAATGTCCTCTCTTCCCCTTGGCCTTTCTCCATGTGGGGTATTGATATGATTGGTAGGATTGAACCTAAAGCTTCCAATGGACATCGTTTCATCTTAGTTGCGATTGACTACTTCACCAAATGGGTCGAAGCTGCGTCATACGCCAACGTCACCAAACAAGTGGTGGTCCGATTTATTAAGAATCATATCATCTGTCGATATGGTATTCCCAGCAGGATTATCACCGACAATGGGACCAATCTGAACAACAAAATGATGAAGGAGCTATGTCAAGAGTTCAAGATCGAGCATCACAACTCATCTCCTTATAGACCTCAGATGAATGGCGCAGTTGAAGCTGCAAACAAAAACATCAAGAAAATAGTGCAAAAGATGGTGGTCACCTACAAAGATTGGCATGAGATGTTGCCATATGCCTTGCACAGGTATCGTACTTCAGTACGCACATCGACAGGGGCAACCCCTTTCTCTTTAGTATACGGCATGGAAGCAGTGCTCCCCGTAGAAGTTGAAATCCCGTCTTTGAGAATCCTGATGGAAGCTAAATTGTCAGAGGCTGAATGGTGTCAAAACAGATACGATCAGTTGAACTTAATTAAGGAGAAACGCATGACCGCCTTGTGTCATGGACAACTGTATCAACAGAGGATGAAACAAGCTTTTGACAAGAAGGTTCGTCCTCGTGAAATCCAAGAAGGAGACCTCGTGCTTAAAAGGATCCTATCTTTTCAACCCGACTCTAGGGGCAAATGGACGCCTAACTACGAAGGCCCGTATGTAGTCAAGAGAGTTTTCTCCGGAGGAGCTTTGATTCTCACGACAATGGACGGCGAAGATTTGCCGCGTCCTGTGAATTCCGATGTAGTCAAGAAATATTTTGTCTAAAAACAAAAGAACAGCTCGGTAAGTCGAAAACCTGAAAAGGCGGCTTAGGCAAAAATGAGCGTCTCGGTGGACTGAAAACCCGAAAGGGCGGTCCAGGCAAAAATTAGAGACACAAAACAGAAATAATCATCCTGATAGGTCGAAAACCCGAAAGGGCGATCTATGCAAAAGTTAAGGATCAAAAGACAAGATAACTGCATCGGATTGACTACAGTTTACTTGGGGCAAATCAACTGTCAAAGGACTCGGAATCTGAAGCGTCCAAACAGTGAATTCAAAGTTGTTAGGGAGAATAGCGGTTATTGTTCAATAAACCTTCCCTGTATATTTACCATTTTTTCAACTTTGTAAGATCCGTGGAACCACGCCGTTGGCGGGCCACCACCCCATTAATAAAATTTCTTCCTAGTTGAAGTCTTTACATTTTGTTGGGAATTCCCATTTATTTTGCTTAGTCATTTCTTCTATTGTTGATAATAGTACTTGGGACGAAACTCTTTTTCAAAAGAAAATTTAAATCTTTTTTAGAAAGCATAAATAATAAACACATTCTCTTTGGACTTGTGAATAATTGAAGTGCGCGTCAGCAGCTATCCTGAGAGCGGATAAAACTTCGCAGGCCAAATATGGTCAATTGCTAAACAGATTTCCCCGGCGGAGTTCTCCCCGTGAATCAAAGGGAATATCCCCAGTGAATCAAAGCCCGACCTCGCTCGGCATTCAATCATAATCCCCAGTGGATTAGCACAATCCCCGGTGGATTAACAAACTCCCCAGGAAGCCAACCTTTGTCAAACGATCAAAAGCCCAATTGTCATTGGCACCTACTTACAAAAGCCCAACCACCGTTGGCATCTAAGGCTGGATATCGATCATGCTTCCAAAATGATCCTTATATCCCCAGCGAAACCACAAATAAAGCCCCAATTTTTATTGGCATCCCTCCAGTGGAGTCTCAACCCCTAAAGCCCAATCATCATTGGCACAAATACAAAAAGCCCGACCTCGCTCGGCACCCCAATCAAAGCCCGACCTTGCTCGGCATCCAAATACAAATCAAAGCCCGACCTCGCTCGGCATCCAAACAAAACATAAACATTCCCGGCGGAATCACAAATTCTTTTCCCAAGCGGATTAACACGATTCCCCAAGTGAAGTAACAATTTCCCCATGAAGTATGCATTCCTTATCAGTGGTTACGGCTTCACCCGTCCATATTTTGGAGGTGTTCCCTACGACATCATCCCCATCAAAGATTACCGAGTGTTTGCAATGCGACATTGGTCCACTTTTCATTTTACCGGTCTAAATCTTGTTTCACCACGTTGCCGTTCGTGCAATAAATCAAAACATTTAGGGTATCCCCAGTGCAAGCCAATCTTTCACACATCTCCAGTGGGAGTCCTGCATTAGTACATTCATACATTCATGCATTCATGCATTTGTACATTTGTACAATCATACAAATCATATAATCACGCATTCATGCAATATACGCATTCACACATGCAAATACCACAATGTCATCTGTACATGGTTGCTTTAACCACCTCGTTTCTTACCAATTTGTCACAAACAATCCACTTTTTCTTTTTCTCCAGTGTCATCCTCCAGTAATGTTACAAAATAAAGCCCAATTGTATTGGCATTCCCCAGTGAGTCATCATTCACACTCACAAATACCAAATTCTAACCAAAGCCCGACTTTGCTCGGCATCCCATCATAGTCACCAGTAAATATTCCTCAAGTGTCATCCCCAATCCGTTTGGTCAAGTGGTGTCACCCTTTTACGCCAAGTGGCAGTTCAAACGAACAGCTTGCGCATCTTTTTATCATGTCTTTATGCCAAGTGGCAGTTCTTTAACGAACAGCTTGTGCATATTCCCCAGTGTTGTGCCAAGTGGCAAGTTCTTTAATGGACAACTTGTGCATCCTTTCTCCCCAAGTGAAGGGGCAATTCTGTAAGGAACGACTTGTCAGTCGCATCCTCACTGTCGTCAATGTACGGTCCAGTAACCAATCCGGACAGTTGACATGCTTTTATTTCCTGTCGTCAATGTACGGTCCAGTAACCAATCCGGACAGTTGACATGCTTTTATTTCCTGTCGTCAATGTACGGTCTGTGCGCACCTCGTTTTTTTCCTCGGGAAAAAGACGCGCAGATCCTCCGAGGTCGTCCTCGAACGCTCGGAGGTGCCTTTGTGAAGCCGCCACCAAAGTTTTTGTGTAAAGGGAACGTTGATAAACCCTTAAGTTTTTTTTTTGTTGTAAAGGGAAACGATAATAAAACCCTTTGACGATGAGGATAAGGATTAGGTCATCGCAACCATTGTCGGGTTCGGGAGTCGGTTACGCGAGGGGAAGGTATTAGCACCCCTCACGTCCGTTGTACTCAACGGGAACCTTCTATTTGGTTAAAGCTTGAATTGCTTTTTAATACTTTGCGTGCGTGTTCATTTATGCTAAAATATAATAAGGGGGGGAAAGAGATAACAACAAACGAAGAAAAAGTTTTTATTATTATTGTGCTTGACAAGATGTCGATCTTGCTCCTACGTATCTCCCGGTAGTCGGAGAATTCAAAGCATACGTAGTTCTTTGGTAGAAAAACGTATGTGTGTTGGTTGATTTTAATTGGACGATGTTTTAACCGAATTCTTGCGATTAAACGTAGCTTGTATGCTCGCACTTGGAGACTTATTAAGCGTTCGTTCGCGAATCACATTAGAATTGTTAAAAGGTACGTCCGTTAGGGTAGAGGGTTGAATTGGTCGCTATGGGACCAAGAGAGGTACAATGGACTCATATAAGTCAAACATTGACCGAGTGGACTCCGAAGAGTCGGGCGATTGTTCGATTGATCCACTGAGATCAAGAACAGGTACAATGGACTCGGACGAGTCGAACATTGACCGAGTGGACTCTAACGAGTCGAGGGGTTGAGTCTAATGGCCAACGGGGGACCAAAAGGTTTGGATTGACCACAAGGGGCCAAGATTTGGTTTGGTTAGGGTTGCACATATTAAAAAAGGGGAATGACGATTGCCCGAGCGACGAGACATACGTCACGCATTCGTACAATCGGGGCGATGGAGAGACATACGTCACACCATCCCTTTTTCATTCATGTTTTTGGATTGAATTCTTTAGAAATCCCAAGGTAAGTCAAAACATATGGTTTGAAAACCCAAAAATGGGAAGGTTTAGCAAATTTGCTAAAAACGCGCAAGTTCGTCTCATTTTGCGAAAATGCGCACGTAAACGGTGTATGTTCATCTTTGAGTTTTGGACATCATGAACAATATTCATTGTTCAAGTTTAGATTGAAAAGCTGAACATAGCTTGTTTGTTCATGTGGTTTTGAAAGTTTTGGGAACATAACTTGCTTTACAAGTTACCCACAAAATGGTTATACGAACTTGTGATTTTGCCAAAATTATGCAAAAACCTTGTTATGACTTGAAGAACAGAGGTTTAAAAACTCTTAGGTTCTGAGCTCTGGGGCTAGAACCTCAAAAATTGGTTGTTTGGACACAAAAACTCAGGTTCTGAGTTCTGTCATGGTCGCACTGCGACCATGACTTCGCACTGCGAAGCATGCGAAATTTTGGGTTCAGAAGCTGTTTCTGAACATTTGTTCAGAAACAACTTCTGAACACACTCAAGACCTTATAGATGGGTGAAAAGCTTTGAGTTTTTGGGGTGAAAAAGGTTGTACAAACCAATTTTGATGTTTTGAAAACCTTGGGATTTCTTTGAAATTCAAAAGGGGTTTTTTAGGACAAAAGGTTTTGAGCCAAAATGGCTATGCAAACACAATTAGAAATGCAAGATAAAGAGCTTAGAAACTTACAGAACTCCTTAGCAAAGCTCCAGCTGCACTTGATTTGATTTGGTTGAAAGCTTTCACAAAGGTTTTGAAGATTTGTGATGAACTTGGAACCTTGGTAAAGCTTTGTGTGGATTGGCTTTTTTCTGGTTATTTGTGGAGGTTTGTGAGTTGAAATGAGTAGAGTTTCTGCTCTTTGAATTGCTGTATTAACTGTGTTTGAACAAGTGCTTGTAACCTTGGGCATTGCCTCTTATTTATAGGCCAAGATCAAATCTTTGTCATCATTACACAATCCCTTGATTCAGCTGATTTGTGGCCAAGATTAAGCTGAATCCCTTTGCATTAAATGCTAATGGATAGAGGCAACCCTGCCTTGTACCAAGGGGCAAGATCCAGCTTGATTTCAGCCACAAATTCAACTTATTCTAGAAGGTAATGATGAAGAACAAAGCTGATTTGCAATTGGCTAATGCTTGGGGATCAATCCTTGCAATCTCAATGGTTGATAACTGAAAACGTGCACTGTATTGTGCAGAGATTGAGGGATGAAAAGGCTACTTATGGCTGGTGTGAGAGGGTGAAAAGCTGCTGCAAAAACAGAGTAGCAATCATGGCTTTTCAAGTGAAAAAAACCCAGCTAGTTTGACTGGTTTTGGGGGCAGCAAGCATGAGGAAAGTCCTCAAGCAGGTGGCTGGCAACCTTGTGGTGGTTAGCAGGTCACCTGGGAGGTACTAGAGCTGCCCAAGGGCAAGCCCACTTGCTTGTCACATGCTAGGTTGGAAGAAAAAGCTTCCAACCTTGGCATTAATGGCAAGTCCTTCAACTCTGGCTTTGCTTGGCCCAATTAGCCATGAATGCTACTTAAAATAATTATGGAAGTGATGTGCAACAAAATCTGGAATTAAATCCAAGAAACCAAAAATCTGCAGAAAAATCGCAGACTTCGCAATGCGAAGTGAGCTTCGCATTGCGAAGTCCTCAATTTTGAAAAGTTGACTTTTCTGTTGACTTTTGTTGACTTTTGACTTTTTTTCCCCTCTTTGATTTTTTTTGATTTTTGTTTTAAAATGCGTAGGACAAAATTAGGGTACTACAGCTGCCCCTACTTAATTGTGTCTTCGCATAGAGTACGTGAGTGCCGAGGGCATCTCATGAACTCTTTGCGGAGATCAATTAAGTAAAAAGAAAAAGAAGGACCCGAATTTTGTCCTTCGCGAAATGCAAATGCAATGGTTGGTAGGGGGTTGATCGTATCCAGCCGCTAACACTGGAGGTAGATCCACTGGGGGATGAAGGTAATCTTATCTAGGCGCTGTCACTAGAGGTCGATTCCTGAGGGTGGTGTTTTACTCTAGGCACTGTCACTAGAGGTGGAACATTGATGGAGGTGATCTACTCTAGGCACTGTCACTAGAGGTCGATACCTAAGCTAGGTGATCTTATTCAGGAACTGCTTCTGAATGTCGATACACTGGGGGAGGTGATCTACTCTAGGTATTGCTTCTAGAGGTCGATACCTAAGCTAGGTGATCTTATTCAGGAACTGCTTCTGAATATCGATTCCTAACGAGCTGTGATCTTATTCAGCTGCTAACACTGAAGGTCGATACACTGGGGGAGGTGATCTACTCTAGGTATTGCTTCTAGAGGTCGATACCTAAGCTAGGTAATCTTATTCAGGAAATGCTTCTGAATATCGATTCCTAACGAGCTGCGGTCTTACCCTAAATAGGTGCCCCTGGTTGAATGTTAATGGATGTTGGTGAATATGTGATACTCACTGAAGGATCCTTGTTGAGGATGCATGCTTTATGAAATGAAATGCATATGTATGAATGGTTTTGAATAAACATGCATGAAATGAAATAATGTTTTTTTGGTTGATCGGTTTGGAAGGACGACGTCCTTTGCCTACATACCCAAATGGGATCAAAACCGGTGTAGTTCGAGCCTAAGCCCGAAAATTTGTGTTTTTTTTTTTGGTTGATCGGTTTGGAAGGACGACGTCCTTTGCCTACATACCCAAATGGGATCAAAACCGGTGTAGTTCGCCCATTTTGATTGGACTTTTGTTCGGGGTTGAGACTCCTTGGGGAGTATCAATGAGGTTTGGCTTATGGGGATATAGGATCATTTTGGAAGCATGATCGATATCCAGCCTTTGTTGGTGTTTGGATGTTTAGGGTGTTTGTTGGGGAATTTTGCCCCTACTGACCCTTGGGGTTCTTGTGAGATAAGATTAGGCCGGCGAGATAAGAAGTGGACCGGTATTAACGTTCGGTAATCCTCACAGAGATAAACCCTCAGGGGATACATTTGAATATGGACAGGGTAATACCGCAATAATTAAAAAAGAATGAATACCTCGTGGGGATTGTTAACCCGCTGTGTAAATCGTGCTAAACTGCTGAGGAGTATGACTGATGGTTCCGTTGGGAGATGCTTGTGCTCTGGTCGGTCATCCTCGCTTGAATCGTCCCTTCAGGCTCTTGATTTGATGGGGGTGTTCCAGAAATCCTTTTAGCAATTAAACATGCTTGGCCTGCGAGTCTTATCTGCTTTATGGATAGACTTTGATGCACGTTTCTTTTTTTTTTTTTTTTTAAGTATTCACAATTCAGAGAAAATGTGCTTGGTATTACTTATTCAAAAACATAAAAGATTCCACGTGATTTTTGTTTTTTTGGAAATATATACACTATCATAGATGGAAATTTTGACAAAAGTAAAGATTTCGCTTGAGAAGAATTTCGTTAATGGGGGGAAATAACTTGCCCCAAAGGTGTGGCTCCTTTAATCGTGCTTGGGATTGCTAGTACCAATTGGGCCCTTTGTTGGGTGTTTGAGGAATGTTAACGACAATTGGGCTCTTTGTGTGTTGCAGAGAGGGTACTGAGCATGGTTGAGCTTTGAACGATTTGTGCACCGGGAGCAATCAGGTTTTGGTTTAAAATTGTGGGTGGAGATGGAAATTGGGCTTTATTGTTGGTTGCCGAGCGAGATCGGGCTTTTTGACTTTGGTTGCCGAACGAGGTCGGGCTTTTTGACTTTGGTTGCCGAGCGAGGTCGGGCTTTTTGACTTTGGTTGCCGAGCGAGGTCGGGCTTTTTGACTTTGGTTGCCGAGCGAGGTCGGGCTTTTTGACTTTGGTTGCCGAGCGAGGTCGGGTTTTTTGACTTTGGTTGCCGAGCGAGGTCGGGCTTTTTGACTTTGGTTGCCGAGCGAGGTCGGGCTTTTTGACTTTGGTTGATTCATACGAAATTTGCGCACGCCATCTTATGCCCCTTATTATTCCGAGATTGTACTGAAAAGGTCGAAATAAACACCACACAAAAAACATATCGTACAGTTCCAATTAATAACATGCTTATTAATGAACCAACCTATCACTCATTTAAGTAAATAAACAAATTGAATATTAAAGGTGAGGGGTTATGAACACTCATCCGGCAATTTTGCTAACATTCCGATCGATTTATATGTCCATCCAATTATTGTTTCTTAAAAACATGAAAGCATTGATCAAAAGGTCTTTAAGGGTTGTAATTTGGCTGGGCTACAAAAGAAATGTCATATGTGGGGAAATTGAATTCAAATGGCCAAACAAGAGGGAACATTCTTTCTAACTTACCCCTTTCTTTGTTCAAATCACCATTTTGGTGATTCACAAATACTTTCCTTTTGATCTTGACAACTCTTGGGTTTTATCGATCTTCTTTTTCTTTCCTCTTCTCTCTTTTTTTTTCTTTGGTTTGCTTTTCTTTTTTTTCTTTTTTTTCTTGGGTTGTCAAGATCAATTTAAGAAATCCAACGTTGTCCGACTTTCACAACTCCTCCCCTTTTTCCCCCTTTGCTTCGGTACGATACCCTAATTGAATGTTCCCTTCTCTTTTGGCAAGGGACACTAATCATGATGTTTTAAGGGTTCAAAAATTGAAAGGAAATTTATCAGAATTCAGTGATATTTTGACTATGAACTGAAAATATTTTTTACAAACTCCGGCAATCTCATTAAGCAGTTGAGCTTATGAAAGTTGGCAGTTCATAGTCAAAAATTCTGATTTGTTAGGCTCGAAGGGGTTTAACAAATACTCACTTCTCACAGGGTGGGCTGTTTGTGGTTGATTGTTTTCTCTCGTTTTCAAACAAATGCCTTGATCATGTCAACACTTTTATGTAATTAAAAACAAAATTCAGATTTAACATAAAAAAATCGAGCTAAACAAAAATGTCGATCTCCTGCATATGTATTATGATAACTTTGGGGATTCCTCACATCTGGCTGGTTCTAAATGGTTCATAGAACAGACATATTAAATAACGTGAATTGTATGGTGTAATTTGGTATGGAATATACATTTCCCTTTCAAGTTTAAATCACGGAAAGAAATAGGAAACATGCATTTAGCCTTGCGAAAATTAATCACATTCATCACTACAATTTGTCTCTGGTTAAAACTTTGGCTTATTCGGTTTGCAGAAAGATTTGTCAAGTTCACATTATCAATGATAGGTGACAAAAAATTTCAACAATCACACATATTAAAAATAAATAGGCATGATTATGATGCAAATGCTAGGTAATAAAAGCAAAAAGTACTCAAATGATAAAGCAAGAGTATCAATATAGCTACAAAGTACCAAACAAAAGGAAACTCTAAAAGTGTACGAGAAAAATGACATAAACATGAACAACAAAATATGAGAAAACATAAAAAGGGTCACTCAAGGAGTGAAAGCCTCATCATCCTCGGTCTCCTCATCCTCGTCCTCCTCGTCCTCATCCTCCTCATCATCTCCTCCCTGGCCTCCGGCCGCTGTACCACTGCCTCCAGCCTCTGAATGTCCTGGCCTATCCCCGGGCCAACGACCATGAGCTGCGAACATCTGGGGTGTCGGTATCTGATCATCAGGATCCATCGGCCTCCCTAGCTGCCTCTGAAGACGATACATGGAATCATGCATCATAGTCATGTATCGATGGGAGGAGGCATTCTGCTCCAATATGAAAGTGCAAGTGCGACAATCTCCTGATGCTGGTGGAGGTCTAGGCCTTGGCTGCTGTGCCCTCGCTCTCCTCCCCGTGCAGTGTCTGGAGATGTACTCGTCCGTAATGGGGTTCTTAATGGTTTCGGACACCTGGGGAGGGATAACTACGCGGGCGTCCCGGCAGAGTCCCATGATAAGACCCGGGAAAGCAAGTGGGCACATCTTCTTGGCCGGTGGCTTGATGCCACTCTCGACCACTATCTTAATCTCCTGGCAAATGGCCCTGGCCACATCTACTTGTTTTCCGGTGAGGATATAGTAGATAAGGGGGGTGACATCCATGGTGGTGGAGGAGGTATGGCTTTTAGGTTTTATGTTGTGGACGATGAGGTGGAAAATGACCTGGGCATAGGTGGTAAGGTTGCCCCTGAGGGCCTTTGTGGGTTGCCCTGCTGCATTAAGCTCATAACTCTTTCCGGATTGGAAAATGGTTTGAGCGTAGAGATCGTGGTTCCAATTACCACGATTCTGGTGCTTATGGAAAGCACACAGCTCATCATCTTCCAATTGGAAAGGGTTTCGGAGATAGGTATTGATGGCGTCGCGATCGAATCGAATGATCCGACCACGCACCATGGTCTGGTATGTAAACTCCCCCTCTGGATCCACGGGAATGGCGTTTGCATAGAATTCCCGGATTATGTCATAGTTGAGGTTAAGGGGAGGGTTTACCAAAACTCCCCACTGGCGGTGGTTTATTAATCGGGCCAACTCCCTCCAAGGGCCCCTGTCACTTATAATGAATTGCCTCTCCGGCCAGAAGGTCCTGCCAAGAAGCTCTTCATATCTCTCCTGGTTCCGAAGACTTAGGAAGCGTGAGGCGTCAAAACCCTCTTGTGGCCTCGATCCGGATGCCTCACCCCTTGAGCGTTTTCCTATTGGTCTTGGTGCCATCTGCAAGGAAAAGGGCAAAGTCAGTATGATTGCAAGCGATTAAAAGTGATATGAATGGGATTGGAGGAAAAAAAAAAAAAGGAGAAACACAGGTTCTGTTCCTGCTACAGTCGCACTGCGAAGGCATGTTCGCAGTGCGAAGGTACTCGAAAATTTCTGGGTTGCCCAGAAACGGTCGCAGTGCGAAGTTGAACTTTGCTCTGCGACCATGACAGTAAAACCTCAGAAATCCTACCTATACCTCCTGGCTTGAACTTCTAAAAAGCAATGCATGTAACTAAATGATTTCAAAATCAAAGGCTGGGTACCAAAAAGAAACTCTCAACAACCCTCCTTCTTTCAATTTCTTGCAAATGGGTTTCTTTCTTAAAAACAACTTAGAATCGAAAGAAACAGGCCTGTTTTAGATACCCATGATGTATGTTTGCTAAATCTTAACTTAATACAGCAAACTAAGGGCTAAATGTAGTTTATCATGAACTTAAATTCTAGCATGTGAGCTTAAAAATCAGAAACCCTAAAACCCCTAAATAGTTACAAAACGAATTAAAAATGAACAGAGGGAAAGAAGAAAGGAATTCATACCTGGTTGTTGGTTCTGGATGGAATAATACAAAGCTTAGATGAAGAAAAAGGGAAGATTAACAAAATGGGTGTGCCCTCTTTTTTTTCAAATTTTCTAGCACTCTCCCCCCTTTTTTTTTTTTAAAAAACTATGGCAAAAATGTGTGTTTTTTTTTTGTTTTAAGAGTTAAGGAAAAGGAGACAAACGGTTGGGGCAAATAATAAAGAAAAGATAGTGGAAATGGGTGGTTGAGAGGGAGTAAATGAAGGGTCAGCTGGGCTGACAAAATTCGCGTACTTCGCACTGCGAAGTACCTTCGCACTGCGAAGTACTTGAATTTTTTTGAAAATCTTGCTACCCCTCAACCATTGGCCATTCATATCCCCAATTATGATTATGCATAAAACAAGTAATAAACAGCTAAAGGCTGATTGCCCCTGATAAAATAAAACATAATGTAGCAAACACGAGTGAATGTGAATGGATAATGTGTGGAGGCTCGGAATTTTCCCCCCCATCCTCACATGTGGGCTCTAATAGGTAAGATTCCTAAGAAGAGGTCCTTAGAGTCATAGACCTCACATGGAATTAGGGTTGTCTATGGACATACGTCGACATGACTTCAATTAATTCCACGTGAAAATCTCATCTAAGCGGGGTTGGACATCCCACCTCACGGACATACGTCAACGCGGGCTTCCGCACACAACCTCCTTCTAACTTAGTGTTTTTCTCAAGCTCGGGTAGAGAGCCTCACACGTCCGGCATTAACCCGAACAATGTGGAGTAACATCACTCAAGTAACCCCCACATTTGATATACATGATATGAATATAAAGCAAATAAAGCAAATATAAACATAAAGCATAAATATAACATGCATGAATAAAGAAAATAAACATGGCACGCAAAGAAAATAAAGCAATTGTCTTTAACCCAAATAGGTTAGGCTTGACTCGCTAGTGGGAAACGGGGTCCCCAGTGAAGTCGCCAGCTGTGCGCACCTCGTTTTTTTCCTCGGGAAAAAGACGCGCAGATCCTCCGAGGTCGTCCTCGAACGCTCGGAGGTGCCTTTGTGAAGCCGCCACCAAAGTTTTTGTGTAAAGGGAACGTTGATAAACCCTTAAGTTTTTTTTTGTTGTAAAGGGAAACGATAATAAAACCCTTTGACGATGAGGATAAGGATTAGGTCATCGCAACCATTGTCGGGTTCGGGAGTCGGTTACGCGAGGGGAAGGTATTAGCACCCCTCACGTCCGTTGTACTCAACGGGAACCTTCTTTTTGGTTAAAGCTTGAATTGCTTTTTAATACTTTGCGTGCGTGTTCATTTATGCTAAAATATAATAAGGGGGGGAAAGAGATAACAACAAACGAAGAAAAAGTTTTTATTATTATTGTGCTTGACAAGATGTCGATCTTGCTCCTACGTATCTCCCGGTAGTCGGAGAATTCAAAGCATACGTAGTTCTTTGGTAGAAAAACGTATGTGTGTTGGTTGATTTTAATTGGACGATGTTTTAACCGAATTCTTGCGATTAAACGTAGCTTGTATGCTCGCACTTGGAGACTTATTAAGCGTTCGTTCGCGAATCACATTAGAATTGTTAAAAGGTACGTCCGTTAGGGTAGAGGGTTGAATTGGTCGCTATGGGACCAAGAGAGGTACAATGGACTCATATAAGTCAAACATTGACCGAGTGGACTCCGAAGAGTCGGGCGATTGTTCGATTGATCCACTGAGATCAAGAACAGGTACAATGGACTCGGACGAGTCGAACATTGACCGAGTGGACTCTAACGAGTCGAGGGGTTGAGTCTAATGGCCAACGGGGGACCAAAAGGTTTGGATTGACCACAAGGGGCCAAGATTTGGTTTGGTTAGGGTTACACATATTAAAAAAGGGGAATGACGATTGCCCGAGCGACGAGACATACGTCACGCATTCGTACAATCGGGGCGATGGAGAGACATACGTCACACCATCCCTTTTTCATTCATGTTTTTGGATTGAATTCTTTAGAAATCCCAAGGTAAGTCAAAACATATGGTTTGAAAACCCAAAAATGGGAAGGTTTAGCAAATTTGCTAAAAACGCGCAAGTTCGTCTCATTTTGCGAAAATGCGCACGTAAACGGTGTATGTTCATCTTTGAGTTTTGGACATCATGAACAATATTCATTGTTCAAGTTTAGATTGAAAAGCTGAACATAGCTTGTTTGTTCATGTGGTTTTGAAAGTTTTGGGAACATAACTTGCTTTACAAGTTACCCACAAAATGGTTATACGAACTTGTGATTTTGCCAAAATTATGCAAAAACCTTGTTATGACTTGAAGAACAGAGGTTTAAAAACTCTTAGGTTCTGAGCTCTGGGGCTAGAACCTCAAAAATTGGTTGTTTGGACACAAAAACTCAGGTTCTGAGTTCTGTCATGGTCGCACTGCGACCATGACTTCGCACTGCGAAGCATGCGAAATTTTGGGTTCAGAAGCTGTTTCTGAACATTTGTTCAGAAACAACTTCTGAACACACTCAAGACCTTATAGATGGGTGAAAAGCTTTGAGTTTTTGGGGTGAAAAAGGTTGTACAAACCAATTTTGATGTTTTGAAAACCTTGGGATTTCTTTGAAATTCAAAAGGGGTTTTTTAGGACAAAAGGTTTTGAGCCAAAATGGCTATGCAAACACAATTAGAAATGCAAGATAAAGAGCTTAGAAACTTACAGAACTCCTTAGCAAAGCTCCAGCTGCACTTGATTTGATTTGGTTGAAAGCTTTCACAAAGGTTTTGAAGATTTGTGATGAACTTGGAACCTTGGTAAAGCTTTGTGTGGATTGGCTTTTTTCTGGTTATTTGTGGAGGTTTGTGAGTTGAAATGAGTAGAGTTTCTGCTCTTTGAATTGCTGTATTAACTGTGTTTGAACAAGTGCTTGTAACCTTGGGCATTGCCTCTTATTTATAGGCCAAGATCAAATCTTTGTCATCATTACACAATCCCTTGATTCAGCTGATTTGTGGCCAAGATTAAGCTGAATCCCTTTGCATTAAATGCTAATGGATAGAGGCAACCCTGCCTTGTACCAAGGGGCAAGATCCAGCTTGATTTCAGCCACAAATTCAACTTATTCTAGAAGGTAATGATGAAGAACAAAGCTGATTTGCAATTGGCTAATGCTTGGGGATCAATCCTTGCAATCTCAATGGTTGATAACTGAAAACGTGCACTGTATTGTGCAGAGATTGAGGGATGAAAAGGCTACTTATGGCTGGTGTGAGAGGGTGAAAAGCTGCTGCAAAAACAGAGTAGCAATCATGGCTTTTCAAGTGAAAAAAACCCAGCTAGTTTGACTGGTTTTGGGGGCAGCAAGCAGGAGGAAAGTCCTCAAGCAGGTGGCTGGCAACCTTGTGGTGGTTAGCAGGTCACCTGGGAGGTACTAGAGCTGCCCAAGGGCAAGCCCACTTGCTTGTCACATGCTAGGTTGGAAGAAAAAGCTTCCAACCTTGGCATTAATGGCAAGTCCTTCAACTCTGGCTTTGCTTGGCCCAATTAGCCATGAATGCTACTTAAAATAATTATGGAAGTGATGTGCAACAAAATCTGGAATTAAATCCAAGAAACCAAAAATCTGCAGAAAAATCGCAGACTTCGCAATGCGAAGTGAGCTTCGCATTGCGAAGTCCTCAATTTTGAAAAGTTGACTTTTCTGTTGACTTTTGTTGACTTTTGACTTTTTTTCCCCTCTTTGATTTTTTTTGATTTTTGTTTTAAAATGCGTAGGACAAAATTAGGGTACTACACGGTCCAGTAACCAATCCGGACAGTTGACATGCTTTTATTTCCTGTCGTCAATGTACGGTCCAGTAACCAATCCGGACAGTTGACATGCTTTTATTTCCTGTCGTCAATGTACGGTCCAGTAACCAATCCGGACAGTTGACATGCTTTTATTTCCTGTCGTCAATGTACGGTCCAGTAACCAATCCGGACAGTTGACATGCTTTTATTTCCTGTCGTCAATGTACGGTCCAGTAACCAATCCGGACAGTTGACATGCTTTTATTTCCTGTCGTCAATGTACGGTCCAGTAACCAATCCGGACAGTTGACATGCTTTTATTTCCTGTCGTCAATGTACGGTCCAGTAACCAATCCGGACAGTTGACATGCTTTTATTTCCTGTCGTCAATGTACGGTCCAGTAACCAATCCGGACAGTTGACATGCTTTTATTTCCTGTCGTCAATGTACGGTCCAGTAACCAATCCGGGCAGTTGACATGCTTTTATTTCCTGTCGTCAATGTACGGTCCAGTAACCAATCCGGACAGTTGACATGCTTTTATTTCCTGTCGTCAATGTACGGTCCAGTAACCAATCCGGACAGTTGACATGCTTTTATTTCCTGTCGTCAATGTACGGTCCAGTAACCAATCCGGACAGTTGACATGCTTTTATTTCCTGTCGTCAATGTACGGTCCAGTAACCAATCCGGACAGTTGACATGCTTTTATTTCCTGTCGTCAATGTACGGTCCAGTAACCAATCCGGACAGTTGACATGTCTTTTATTTCCTGTTGTCAATGAACGGTCCGGTAACCAATCCGGACAGTTGACATGCTTTTATTTCCTGTCGTCAATGTACGGTCCAGTAACCAATCCGGACAGTTGACATGCTTTTATTTCCTGTCGTCAATGTACGGTCCAGTAACCAATCCGGACAGTTGACATGCTTTTATTTCCTGTCGTCAATGTACGGTCCAGTAACCAATCCGGACAGTTGACATGCTTTTATTTCCTGTCGTCAATGTACGGTCCAGTAACCAATCCGGACAGTTGACATGTCTTTTATTTCCTGTCGTCAATGTACGGTCCAGTAACCAATCCGGACAGTTGACATGTCTTTTATTTCCTGTTGTCAATGTACGGTCCAGTAACCAATCCGGACAGTTGACATGTCTTTTATTTCCTGTCGTCAATGTACGGTCCAGTAACCAATCCGGACAGTTGACATGTCTTTTATTTCCTGTCGTCAATGTACGGTCCAGTAACCAATCCGGACAGTTGACATGTTTTCATTTCCTGTCGTCAATGTAAGGTTCGGTAGCCAATCCGGACAGTTGACATGTCTTTTATTTTCTGTCGTCAATGTAAGGTTCGGTAGCCAATCCGGACAGTTGACATGTCTTTTATTTCATGTTGTCAATGTACAGTTCGGTAACCAACCCGAACAGTTGACTTTCCTTTTTTATCGTCAATGAACGGTTCGGTAACCAACCCGGACAGTTGACGCGACATTTACTTTCTTGTCGTCAATGGCAGTTCGGATTTCAACCCGAACAGTTGACATCTTATTTCTTGTCGTCAGTGGCAGTTCGGCAACAACCCGAACAGCTGACCCTTTACATTCAATCCTTGTCGTCAGTGGCAGTTCGGCAACAACCCGAACAGCTGACATTTTACCCTTTTTGGTTCCCGTGGTTAATTGCCCACTCTCCCCAGTGAACAGTTCGGCAATAACCCAAACGGCTAACCTTTTTTCCCAGTGGAACACTATCCCCAATAGAGTCGGATCCCGTTTCTTTAACGAACTTGAGTATCCCTTTTGTCTCTGTTTGTCCCCCAATCAGTTTATCTTTGTCATTTTGCATATATACGTGCATCGCATGAATTCATAACATTTGCATACATGGCATCGCATCCATTTTGTTTTACTGTCCAAAACTGGTCAAAAAATGGTGTACTCTGTATTTAAGTTTCTTCGACCCGTCGAATCAAAATTTCGCTTTTAATCGCCGTAGCGAAGAAACTTAAATAGGGGCATCTGTCATACCCCATTTTTTGACCCGTTTTCGTCTCGTTTTATTTATTGTCTCGTTTGACGCATTTTTTTTAAAGGCCGAGAATTTTCGTCGTTTCAGACGAAATTTCGGCAGGGAGGTATTTTAAAATACCTCATGTCATTTTTTTGATTTGTTTATTAATTTTATTTTTTATCCCTTTTTATTTTTACTTTTAATTTCAGTTTTATTATTATCATTAATTTTTATTTTAATTTTTATTATTATCATTTTTATTATTTTTATTATTATTATTTTTTCTTTTTTGCAATTTTTGTCCAAAAAAGGTCCAAATCCAGTCCAAAAAAATCCAGTCATGGTCAACACAGCCATTGCACTGTAGCAGCGCCCCAAACTCAGAATTTTTCATCATCACAAATTTCTCATCATCACAAAAACCTGCAAAAAATCCAGCAAAATTATCCCACATTTAATGCTTGCAGAGATCTTATCTCTAATCCAGAAAAAAACCAGCTTGCAAGCTTATCTCAATCCATGACAAGCAGCTCAATTAGGTTCTATTTAACAGGACAGAATCACAAGAACAAAGGAGAAGAAAATTTTAGAACAAAACAGATTTTTAACAGCAACTTTAACACTTCACCAACACAAAACATTTCTACAAAAAACTCATAACCCAAACTCAAACATAAACAGCCCCCTAACACACCATTTTCGCACAAACTCATACCCAAAACCCCACAAACCACACCCCTCACACAAACATACCACTCACACAAAACACTACACACCAAAAACGCAAACACATTCACGCCACCAGCATAAACACATTTTATAAACAGCCCTAACAGTACCTAAACAACACTAAAACTCACAAACACTCACCCAAACAAACACAACCCACTCACCACAACACAACAAACGCACACCACCATACACACTCACGCACAGCAACCTACACGCACAAAACCCAGCCCACACGTCCCAACAACACACGAGCCAAGCCATCACACGGCAGCAACAGCTCACAACACAACACACAAACCGCACATACCCACACACGACACACACACGAAGCAAGGCCAAACCGAACACAAAGAGGAGGAAAAAGGTGAAATTTTTTTTGTGTTTAAAATCCTAGATCTAGAGTTTGTGAGAGTTTTTTTTGAGAAATCTAAAGTGGGATTTGAGATAAGGAGGAAAAAGGATGTAGGAAAGTGGTGTTTGTTTTTAAAAAGGACGAATTTTTTTTTCCGGCGCGGTGGTGCCGCCGCGTGGGCCGGCGGCCACCACGCCGGAAAACCCACCATGGCCGAACAAACTAGAGAGAGGGGAGAGAAGGAGAAGAGGGGCGGACAAGACAATAGAAGAGAGAGAAGAGAATTGAAAAATGAGAAAAATTTGTGAAGGAGGGGGTTTAAATACCCCTCCCTGATTCGGTGTGGCAGGGTGTACGCGTTAGCGTACACCCACGCTCTCCAGGCCATTTGATTTTAATCATGTGGCCCTGATTTTTATTTCCTTGTGTTTGATCAGGGCCGTCTGATTAATCAGACGGCCCAGATTAGTTTACGAAAGCCCAATGCTTTTTGGGCCCTTTCTTTCAAATCTGATTTAGTTTTTGCTACTAGTACCCCCCAGTTTTAATTTTTACACCTCCCAAGTTTTATTTTCTTTTATTTTCTTTGCAAATTTAATTTTCTCTTTTGTGTTATTTATTTATTTTTATTGTTTTATTATTTTTTACATCTCATTCATTTATTTACCTATCATTTATCTCATGCATTTATTTTTTATTTTTATTTCTTTTTGTTCATTTTATTTTATATCTTTTCTTTATGTCATTCATATGTACATTTAGGAACATATATATATAAATATGCATTGTTTTTATATAGTTCAATCCATGATAAACCAAAAAATCTTTTTATTTAAATCCAACGATCCTTTTATTTAATTCCTCGCGTTTAGTTTATTTCACCGCATTTATTTTTTTTCTTTTTCTAACTCTAAGTAAAAAAATCCAAAACAACAAAAACTTTTTTTCTTTTTTATTAAGTAACAAACTTGTTCATTTTGGTTGCAACAACTAATTTGGACAATTTATTTTTTCTTTTATTCTAAAAACGAGCGTTTTTTTGTTAATACTTTTTTCTTAAAATTCAAGCGAAACTTGAATGAAAAAGGGTGGTTTGACGTATGTCTCTCCTTTCCCCGATCGGATAAACACTTGACGTATGTCTCGTTGCTTAGACGATCGTCATTCTTTTCTAGCTTCCCCAAAAAATACGTTTTCTCAAGTTCAAACAAAACATGAACGAAAAAGGGTGGTTTGACGTATGTCTCTCCTTTCCCCGGTTGTACGAATGCTTGACGTATGTCTCGTTGCTCGGACAATCGTCATTCTATTTTCAACCCGTCCAACGCATTTGAACCTTTCTTGGTCCCTCGCGACCAATTTTAACATTTCTCGGTCCCTCGCGACCAATTTTAACATTTCTTGGTCCCTCGCGACCAATTTTAACATTTCTCGGTCCCTCGCGACCAATTTTAACATTTCTCGGTCCCTCGCGACCAATTTTAACATTTCTCGGTCCCTCGCGACCAATTTTAACATTTCTCGGTCCCTCGCGACCAATTTTAACATTTCTCGGTCCCTCGCGACCAATTTTAACATTTCTTGGTCCCTCGCGACCAATTTTAACATTTCTCGGTCCCTCGCGACCAATTTTAACATTTCTCGGTCCCTCGCGACCAATTTTAACATTTCTCGGTCCCTCGCGACCAATTTTAACATTTCTCGGTCCCTCGCGACCAATTTTAACATTTCTCGGTCCCTCGCGACCAATTTTAACATTTCTCGGTCCCTCGCGACCAATTTTAACATTTCTCGGTCCCTCGCGACCAATTTTAACATTTCTTGGTCCCTCGCGACCAATTTTAACATTTCTTGGTCCCTCGCGACCAATTTTAACATTTCTTGGTCCCTCGCGACCAATTTGAACCTTTCTTGGTCCCTCGTGACCAATCCAACTTTTCTTGGTCCCCCGTGACCATTTTAAACTTTTCTTGGCCCCCGTGGTCAATTCAAACCTTTTACGCCTTGTGCGAGTTTATCGCCTTAATGTGCGTTCGTCTTTTTACGCCTTGTGCGAGTTTATCGCCTTAATGTGCGTTCGTCTTTTTACGCCTTGTGCGAGTTTATCGCCTTAATGTGCGCTTGTCTCCTTCATCATTTAAAGCTTTTACGCCTTTGTGCGTTTTCAAACTTTTTTTCAAGAACTACGTAAGCTTTGAATTCTCCGACTACCGGGAGATACGTAGGAGCAAGATCGACGTCTTGTCAAGCCCGTTATTAAAAAATCTTTTTCTCTTTTTTCTATTTCGTTTGTTTTTATCTCTTTCTTCACCTCACATTTTATTTACTTGTTCTTTTACATATATATGTGATTAAGCGTGCAAGCAAAACGTCAAAAACATTTTAAGTCTAAGCCAACTAAGAGGTTCCCGTTGAGTACAACGGATGTGAGGGGTGCTAATACCTTCCCCTCGCATAATCGACTTTCGAACCTAAAATCTCTTTTCAAGGTAATTTAGAACTTTTTTCCTTTTTCCCCGAAAAATTAAAAGTTCAGTCGTGATTTAAATTTAGTGATTCAATGCTAGTCAATAGCTTGACATCCGAAATTCGACGCGACAAAAGGTTATAAGTGTTACGAATTGTCAAGTCTTAAAATCATTATTTCTCGGCATGTCATTGTTTACCCCCAAATTTGGTAAACAACCGCTAGTCTAAATTAATTGCTTGCGAGACCAACTAGTGAATCTCAGGAGCATAGTGCTTTGATTGAATTCTTTAAATTATTTGAATGTCCATTACGCATAAACATTTTGTGTAGTTTTTGGGAGAATTAAACATAAAAGTTATTTGGATTGTAGATAACAAGGAAAAACAAGTTCCTGTTTAGTAAATACTGTGTTTCGATCGAAACAGGAATGAACAGAATTTAAATGAGAAAGTTAAACTTTGCATGAAACTTTAAAGTGTTTAAAAGATGCATTTCATGAAAAAGTAAATTGCATTGAATTGTAAAATGTGCTTTACATAAAAAAGATGGTTCACAGATTCATACATGGATCCCATTTCACTCGTTTCTCTCGATAGCGTGGGTACTTTGAGTTTACAAGGATTTTGTATAAAATGAATTGCGACCTGTTTTCTGACTAAAAAACTACTATATATAGACTTTCGAAAGTAAACTGCCCTAACGGTCGAACACTATACTACTGCCAAATGTCCTGCCACGTACACCCTGCATGCACTTAACTGCTCCTTGGAACGGTTGCATCTTTCGAAGTCGAACTGAGTGTTGTGAAAGTTTGTCAGAATTGTGCTAAGTCCAGAACTTTGTTGCTTCGATTCGATCATACGCTAGTTCGATCTGCCTTCTGGTTCGAATTAGACGAAGTTCTTTGCCTTAGCCTTGTATTTGTAAATATCCTTTCGAATCTGTGAACAATTCCAAGATTCTTTTTGTTCTTCGATTAAACAGAATCTTTGCAAGATTCCCTTCAGCATTTAATGCATATTTAGAGCATATTCTTAGCTCATAAAAATATGGGCTAACAAATTGCCCCCAAAAAATGTCCGCTTCGATTCGTGATCGAAGGAAGAGAAGAAGTTGACATTTTTTCTTTTTCCTACATGTTGAAAAAACTGTAACCTTCGATGGAAACTTTACATCTTCTTAAACGATGACGTCATTTACCTCGAGCAGTTCCCAAAGCAGTTATTATTACAACACTATTTTCGGAGATTTTTTGGCTCCTAGAAAAAGTAACCGACGGCTTGGTTCAGAGATCCTTCAGTTCTCCTCTCGCCACGTGGTTGAATTTTTTCAACTTTTTCAACCAAGTCTTTTCGGTTTCCCTTCAGTAATGAGTACAAAATCTACTTTTCACTTCTCCCATTGTCATTTCCTTTCCAGAAAAACCAACTCTTCTAGAAAAATCAACTTCCTTCTTCTATCATGGAGAAACTTTCAGAAGATTTACTAATCACCATTACTAAAAAAGTAGCAGCAACTGGTACTCGAAACTTACTCAACTTTAAGGCAACTTCCGTTAATCATCGTCGATTGGCGAACAAGAAGACGGTTTTTAGGGCTTTGCCTCGTAGCTGTGTGTGGTATTTTTATGACCATTTTCCTTCTACTGAAAAACTTGCTTTCATGCGTCGAATGATCCAGAGTGGTCACGAATCGTTCAGCCTAGTGGAGACAGCAAGACTCCTCTATGAGGAACCTAACAACTTGAATGGCATCCTCCGTATTTTGCGCAAAGCAGCTTCCCATGGCGTGGAAGGGGCAAAATACTTACTGATGATACTGAAAATCCTTTCAAAAGATGGATTCTCAATGGAGGAAGTTTTTCCCATTTTCAAAGATCTCTTCGATCGTCAAATGCTAGCAGAATGCAGAAGATCGACTTGTGGAGGACCAGGTTTTCCCTACTTTTTGCCACACAGACCTCATCGTGGTGTTAGGCCTCTACCTCCAGGCTTGGTCATTCGTTTCACCTGCATTGCTTCAGGGGAATGCAAAGGACATGGGAGAAGACCTGGGATTTTCTGGCCTTTACCTGGTTCAGACAATGAATACTATGGGACTGAACTCTGCCTCTACTGTCGTCTCGACTTAGAAGTTAAATGGTTCCTGCATGAATTTCGCTTCTTGGAGATCGAAGGTTTCTAGGTTTTTTAGGCATTTAGGATATAACCTCTCTTTTTTAGGGCCTATAGGCCATTTTTGATGTATTTTGGATGTTGATCAATATCTTCGATGTCATTATGCTTCGACATCTTTGATGTAATATGCCTAATTTTGGCTTCGACTTTTAATGCAATTAATGCCTTTTTAATTCCTTTTGCTCTCTATCTCCAAATTCGATTCGAACAATGAAACTTCGACACTGTAACCTTACGTGTCGAATGAGAAATTACAAGTTTCGATTCTAACGAAACTGAAACGAAGGGTTGTTTTCATTTGAAACAAGTTTATGGCGCCATTCCTCGAAAGCTAATGGGCCACGTTTACTGAAATGACGTCATGATGGCACGTTTCACTGTATAACTGTCATCTCGATTCCCACTATCATCATGAGTTCCAATTTTCTAGGAAAAAATGGGACACGTGTCACACTGGGAAGTCGAAGTGATTTTGATTTGACAGATTTTTTTTTTTTTTTTTTAAAAAAAATTAGGAAACGGTTGAAGAATCATTAATGATTCTACCATTATATATATGGTCATTTGCAAGTCATAATAATATAGCCAGTATCATCAATCTTGAAAAAGAAACATGGGTAAGGGCAAACAAATTGCGAAGGACACCGATAAAAAGAAAGCAACATCAGCAAAGAAAGGCAACCAAAAGGCTGCTGATTCCTCAAAGAAAACCAAAAATCCTACTTCCAAGGGTGAAAGCTCAAGAACCTGCAGGGCTCCTCCTTCTTCTGAAGGGAAAACACCTTCGAAGGCTCAACCAGAGGTTTCTTCCTCAAAGTCTGATAGTACGGACCCTGATTGGGCAGAATTCCTTTCAACTTATGATGAAAACAAGGAATACCTTCGTTCCTCAGACTCAGAAGTGAATTCGAAATGAAGGCCCCTTCAAGATCAACGTGTCTTTCTTTTCCTTTTGTAATTCGAATAAAATCTTAGTTATGATGGGTAGAAAATCCAAGATAAAATCTTTGTATGTTGAGGGATGAAACCCACCATTTTTAATTCGAATGTTTGATTTTAATGGCATCTTCGCTAGTTGCCACTTTAGTTATTTATTTTTTTAACTATTCTTGATTTATTCGAACCTCTTGCAGCACTGGTCTATATCTTTTCAAATACTTACCATTTATGCTCAAGGTACGTTGATCGGGAGTTAATTCCTCTAACTCATAAGCACCATTCGAATAAATCTGAACTATCTTAAATGGTCCTTCCCAATTTGGGGACCATTTGCCCAGGGTTCGATCCTTTCTATCCATGGGCAGGATGACTTTCCACACCAAGTCTCCAACATTAAAAGTTTTTGACTTTACTTTCTTGTTATAAGCCTTTGCAACTCTTTCCTTTTGCCGAGTCAAGACTTCTAACGCTCTTAATCTCTCCTCATCTAAATCAACCAACTCATCTGACATCATTTCCCAATAATGATCAATTGGTATGTCCATTTGTTTTTGTATTCTGGCTGATTGCAAATGTATTTCGACTGGAAGTACAGCATCATGACCAAACGTTAGTCGAAATGGGGTAGTGCCAGTTGATTCCTTAGGAGAACTTCTACATGCCCATAAAACTTGATCCAACGTTTTATTCCAATTTTTTGGTTTTTGGGCAATATGTTTTTTAATCAAGTTAATGATAATTTTATTGGCTGCTTCGACTTGACCATTTGCTTGCGCGTAATATGGTGTTGAGGTTAATAATCGAAAGCCAGTTTCTTGAGCAAATTCTTGCATCTTTCGTCCAGTAAAGACTGAACCTTGATCAGTGGTAATTGTTTCAGGGATACCATACCTATAAATAATATGGTTTTGAATGAAACTAATTACTGCCTCCTGATCAACATTTGGTAAAGGCACTGCTTCAATCCATTTAGTAAAATAATCTATTCCAACTAAAATATATCGTTGGTTTTTTGACGAAGCAGGTTTAACCTCACCAATTAAATCCAGAGCCCATCCTCTGAAAGGCCAAGGTTTAATTATGGAGTGTAACTCACTAGCAGGTACATGCTGTATCCCTGCATGCTTTTGGCATTCTTGACAACCTTTAGCAAATTCTATGCAGTCCTTTAGCATAGACGGCCAATATAAACCTTGTCGAAATAAAAGCCATTTCATTTTATGGCCTGCTTGATGTGATCCACAAGCACCACTGTGAACATGGGAAACTGCTAAATATGCTTCTGATTCGCTTAGGCATTTTAATAAAATTCCTTCTGCAGTCTTTTTAAATAACTCATTTCCCATAATCACGTAGTTCAAAGCCCTATATTTGATCTTACGAGCCACATTACCTGTTGGATTTTCCAAATATTCAACAATGGATTTTCTCCAATCATTATCCAACATATTGTCAATGGCCAAAATTTGGATTTTTTCCTGAAGATCATCTACGTTTTCATCTTCAATACCTTGTGGTGTACTTGCCCCCACAAGTTTTGGCATTGATAATGCATTGGTCAACGGCTCTTGTAACACCAGTTTATCTTTTATTTCGATCAACTGAGTTAATTTTTCCTTTGACAACTTGTACCCTGAAGCTATTTGGGCTAAATCATTTGCTTCTTGGTTTTCTAGTCGAGGTATATGTTCAATGTTAATATAATCAAAATGATTCAGAAGAGAACTTGCTATAGCAAAATATTTCGCTAAGTGTTCTTTCACACATTTGTATTCTTGTGTTAATTGTCTCAACACTAACTCTGAATCACCCCTTATGTTAACATTTCTTGCCCCCAAGCTAATTAAAATTTCAAGGCCTGTGATTAAAGCTTCATATTCAGCCTCATTATTTGAGCAAAGACCTTTAACTTTATATTTAAACTTCGTTGGGACTTTTGTGGGAGATATTATTAAGATTCCAATCCCAGTTCCATGTTTATGTTTAGAACCATCGAAATACAAAACCCAAGGTTCAGTATCTACATAGTCCTGAGACATTTCGATCACTGAGTGATCTACAATAAAATCTGCCACAATTTGACCCTTAACCGATTTCAAGGGCTTGTAAGTTAAAGAATATTCTGTTAATGCCAAAGCCCACTTTCCAATTCTACTGTGTAAAATAGGCTTCGATAACATGTGTTTAATAATATCATAATGAGAATACACATAGACATCAACAGGCTTTATATATTGCTTAAGTTTACTACAAGAGAAATACAAACAAAGACAAAGTTTTTCTATGGCAGTATATCTAGTTTCTGCATCATTTAATACACGACTAAGATAATAAATTGCATGCTCCACGCCATTTTCATCTTCCTGAGCCAACATGCTCCCAATGGTATTGTCAGACGCAGCAATGTACAACTTCATATCTTTACTTTGACTCGGAGGCATTAGTACTGGAGGCTTAATCAAATACTCTTTAATTTCATCGAAAGCCTTTTGATGCTCCTCATCCCATTTGAATGGTTCATCTTTCTTGAGTCGAAGCAATGGCGAAAAAGCTTGAGCTTTGCCACTTAAATTCGAAATGAATCTTCTTAAGAAGTTGATTTTTCCTAGCAAAGATTGAAGCTGTTTCTTGGTCGAAGGAGGCTTTGTCTCAAGAATAGCCTTCGTCTTGTTCTGGTTTATTTCGATGCCTTTTTTATGCACCACAAAACCAAGGAAATCTCCTGCATGCACACAAAAAGCACACTTTAATGGATTCATTTTTAATCCATGTTTCCTCATCCGTTCGAAAGACTGCCTCAGGTAATCCAAATGGCTATCTTCGGACGAAGATTTGATGATTATATCATCTATATAAACTTGCATGAATGTGTCTATAAAATCATGGAACATAGAATTCATGGCCCTTTGATAAGTGGCCCCAGCATTTTTCAAGCCAAAAGGCATGACAACCCATTCATAAGTGCCTAATGCACCAGGGCATCGAAATGCTGTTTTTGACACATCATTTTCAGCAATAAATATTTGGTTATAACCAGAATAACCATCTAACATACTTAAAAATTCGAAGCCAGCTGCTGAATCTACTAACATTTCTGCCACTGGCATAGCATATTCATCTTTAGGTGTAGCATTATTTAAATCTCTAAAATCTATGCATACTCTAAGAGTTCCATTCTTTTTAATAACAGGGACTATATTTGCTAACCATTCGACATACCTGGCAGTTCTGATGAATTTACACCTCAACAGCCTTTCGATCTCATCCTTGATCTTGGACATAATTTCTGGTGCGAACCTTCTTGGTAGTTGTTTCACTGGCCTCTTTCCTTCTTTAATAGGTAACTTCAGTTCGACCATTTCTCTGCTTAACCCAGGCATTTCGTTGTAATCCCATGCAAAGCAGTCTTTGAACTCTTTAAGAAGCAACACCAACTTTTCTTTTAGACTTGACGTGATATTGGCGCTGATATAAGTTGGCCTTTTAATCGAGCCATCTCCAATATCGATCTCCTCCAAAGGATCTTGTGCTTGCATTTTTGGCGCCTCGCTCATAGGATCCTTCTCGAACCCCAGCGGCTCATCATCATAGATGCAGTCAAGTCTTCGATCCTTTGTTTCTTTGACTTCCAGATCTTCGATCTTGGCTTCTACTGCCATATTTTGTTGAAACTCAGCCTCAAGGGCCGTATTTAATCTATTTTCGGCCATATAAGCCGTAATCCTGGCCCATGCAGTGGCCTCAGTCATAGTAATTCTCACGTATATTCCACCCAGTTGGTGGAATGACTCCATCTTCAGAAGAAACATCATTAATTTCTTCTCTCTCCCATATAAAGCCATGGGCAGGGTGGAGCTTGACAGAATGAATGACATTGTCACTTGGCACAAAAGCAGAATCCTTGTCACCACAAGGTGCTATATTAGCCAAATTTTTGTCAAAGGTTTGTGGGGTGACAATGTCAACCTCTGACTTATAGAAGCTTTGATCTGCCTCTATGTTTTCAACAATCCCATCTTCCCTCCAAACAATCAGTTTCTGGTGGAGAGTGGATGGTACTACCCCAACTCCGTGGATCCATTCCCTTCCTAACAGCAAGTTATAGTTAGCCTTGGATTGAACCACCAGGAAAAGAGTTGGTCGAACTATGCTGCCCACAGCAACATCAACTTGTATGGCTCCCATCGAATAGCCAGTTTTGCCCTCATAATTAGAAAGCACAATGTTGTGGGCAGATAGATCGCTGTCATATTTCCCAATCCTGTAGAGTGTAGATTGAGGCATCAAGTTGACAGCTGCTCCCCCATCAATGAGCACTTTGTTGATCCCAACGTTCTCAACTTTTGCTCTGATGAAAAGGGGTTTGAGATGGCTTTTCATCCCTAGACTTGGCCTTTCGAAAGAGGCTAGTTGCTCCTCGATGCAGCCATTGTTCATCACATAGTAACACACAGGCTTTGGGTCAGCCATATCAAGGTGATCGAATTCGCCTTCGATCTCAGTCACCTCTGATTCGACATCATACTCAGACGGCAAGATGGACACCACGCAGATGACGTCGAAATCAGGTTCGGAGTCCAGGAGATCCTCGTCCTCCATCTTATCTTCATTCACCGGAGGAAAGAGCCTTTCTTTTGCTGGCCTCCTGGACACATCCTTATACTGGCCAGTTTGCAAATTCTGTTCGGCCAATTTCTTTTGACGCTGAAACCTGCGCCATTGGGTCCTTGTCATAGGATTCTTACCTTTGTAATTGTTTCGGTAAGAATACTTATTAGCCTCCTGTGGGCCAACTTGCTTAGTTCCACTGGAACCACCTACCTCCATAGTTCCTTTGTTGAACCTTATGAGCCCCTGGTGCATCCATTTTTCGACAGGAATCGAACCAGGCGGAATGAAGGTAGTCTTTCGACCAGATTTCTGGCTGTTGTTCGACTGCACCATAGTCCTCTTGCCTTTATCGAATCGCTGGTTTTGCGTTGCCCCCTTGTTGACAACCTGGTACTTCTTGAGGCCCTCAGTAGCCTCTCTATCACACACTGCACTGCAGCGGGGACACAGCATTACATTCTTGTTTTCGAGTTTGCATCTATTCAGAAAATCGACCAGATCCTCTTCAGTTTGAGGATACACCACCTTCATCTTTTCGCTGTAGTCTTCTTCAGATATGGTTTGAACTTTCACTTCAGACAACTCCATGGCTTCGACCATCATTACTCCTTGAGGTTCCGCATAGAGGGTTTCAACAGTTGTTGGTGCCTCAACTTTTGCCTGAGTTGTCTTTGGTTTCTCACCAAATTTGAGTCTCCCCTCATTGAGAGCCTTTTGGACCAGATCCCTGAAAAGAATACAACGTGAGGTTTTATGACCAAGGAAATTATGAAATTTACAATAACCCCTTTTCTTCTGTTGTTCGATTGGGGGTACTTTTAAGTCCTTCGGAACAATAATCTGGCCATCTGTAACTAATAAATCAAATATTTCATCACATTTGGTTATGTCAAACGTATAAGTTTTAGACACAAATTTATCATTTTTAGGCTCAACAGGATTTTTCCCATTCGAAGGTTTAAGGAGTTTACAGACATAAGGAGGTCCAGGTTTTAATTCTGCTAGATCAACCTCATTGTCTTCGATATCTTCATAAGTGACATCGAACTCTTGGTCACTGTCGTTTGCTTCGACATATGCAACCTTCTCCCTCTTATGGAATTTAGAATTCCTAGCCTTTTCAGCTTTTAGCCGTTCGACTTGTCGAACTCTATCAACCAACTGAGCCATGTCCCTCAAATACTGAGTGTCTAATTTCTTTCTAATCGAATAGTCTAGGCCACCAGCAGCCATTTCGACTAATTCATGTTCAGGGACTTGGGTGAAGCACCTTGCCTTTAAAAGTCTAAATCTATTGAGATAATCATCAATGGACTCAGGCGCTTTACGTCGAACACTTGCTAATTCTTTAAGGCTTATTTTCGATTGTCCCATGTAAAATTGTTCATGGAAAACTCTCTCTAATTGATTCCAATTATGTATGGAATGTGGAGGGAGGGTTGTAAACCATGTAAAGGCATTTTTTGTTAAAGAATTTGGGAAATACTTCATCCTTAAATTTTCATTATTGGCTATGTCTCCTGCTTCTGTCAGAAATCTTGCAATGTGCTCAACAGTTGATTCGCTAGTGTCACCAGCGAACTTAGTGAATTTTGGGATTTTGACACCCCTTGGTAGTTCAGTCTGAAGCACATACTCTGACAAGGCAGAAACAAAATTTGGTCTATGTAAACCTACATTCAAACCATTTTGGACTAAGATAGCTTCGACCAAATTTGCTATGTTGTTTTGTGCCCCTAAATTATTTTGTTGGACATTTCGAACCACTTCATCAGCATTTTGATTTCGATTTACTAAGACTATCCCTGGAT
The DNA here is from genome assembly GCA_018208015.1 of Medicago ruthenica. NCBI lineage: Eukaryota > Viridiplantae > Streptophyta > Magnoliopsida > Fabales > Fabaceae > Medicago > Medicago ruthenica. The sequence goes on from CM031372.1 coordinate 19,862,134, forward strand.
TTGGTTCGATTTGTGGTTGTACTTGTGGTTGAGCGTATGGTTCGATTGGACCCATTTGTAATTGTCCTTGATTAGGCTGTACCACTAAGTTATTGGGCATAGGCACCATAGCATCATTTGGTACTTGGATGTTTTGTATGGGTGCTAGATTCTGGATCTGAGGGACTGGTTGATTAGGGACATGTGGAGCCCCAAAGAAATCAGCCATTCTACCCATCTGGGTGGCTAACAATTGATAAGACTGGTTAGTATTTTGTATCAAAGGATTAAACACTGTACCAATTTGTTGTGTCAACATATTAACCATATCATGATTACTTTCATCCATTTGTTGCCTTAAAGACATCAAGGATGTATTAGTTAGTGGTGGCACTACATTTCGATTAACAGAACTGGAGGCCAATCGTTGGTTTGTAGGCGAATAGACGCCAGGCACAGTTTCTGAATATAATGAAGGGTTGGTTTGTAGCCCTTGCATCAGCGTTGTAGGCATACCATATGGTATATTCCTACTGTTGCCTTGATTCGTATATTGTGAAAAAGGCATACTGAACGTAGAACCTATTGTGCCTCCTCCTCTTGCTGGGGATGGCTGGCTCCCTAAATTTTCGGGTATCGAAACTGCAGGGCCTGCAGTGGTAAAGGGCATCGTTGTTGATGCAATGATAGGCATAGTAACGCCTAATGTCGAAGAACTGGGAGCGGAAATGGTCGCTCCTGTCACATTCGAAGTGTTCGACGCACTCGAAGGCGCTGACACATTGTTATCATTCACATTTGCATTTTCCATATTATTTGTGTTTGTATTTCTGGGTGGTGGTCTAACCATTTCAGGGAGTATTTTCCCACTCCTCAAGAACATGCACTAACACAATTTCCAGAAAAAATGCACAAATAAAAATTTGCAAATCCAAACGAAAATACTTTTGATAGAAAAGATTCAATTAAAGCACAGGTCCCACCGGGCGTGCCAATTTGTTTACCCCCAAATTTGGTAAACAACCGCTAGTCTAAATTAATTGCTTGCGAGACCAACTAGTGAATCTCAGGAGCATAGTGCTTTGATTGAATTCTTTAAATTATTTGAATGTCCATTACGCATAAACATTTTGTGTAGTTTTTGGGAGAATTAAACATAAAAGTTATTTGGATTATAGATAACAAGGAAAAACAAGTTCCTGTTTAGTAAATACTGTGTTTCGATCGAAACAGGAATTAACAGAATTTAAATGAGAAAGTTAAACTTTGCATGAAACTTTAAAGTGTTTAAAAGATGCATTTCATGAAAAAGTAAATTGCATTGAATTGTAAAATGTGCTTTACATAAAAAAGATGGTTCACAGATTCATACATGGATCCCATTTCACTCGTTTCTCTCGATAGCGTGGGTACTTTGAGTTTACAAGGATTTTGTATAAAATGAATTGCGACCTGTTTTCTGACTAAAAAACTACTATATATAGACTTTCGAAAGTAAACTGCCCTAACGGTCGAACACTATACTACTGCCAAATGTCCTGCCACGTACACCCTGCATGCACTTAACTGCTCCTTGGAACGGTTGCATCTTTCGAAGTCGAACTGAGTGTTGTGAAAGTTTGTCAGAATTGTGCTAAGTCCAGAACTTTGTTGCTTCGATTCGATCATACGCTAGTTCGATCTGCCTTCTGGTTCGAATTAGACGAAGTTCTTTGCCTTAGCCTTGTATTTGTAAATATCCTTTCGAATCTGTGAACAATTCCAAGATTCTTTTTGTTCTTCGATTAAACAGAATCTTTGCAAGATTCCCTTCAGCATTTAATGCATATTTAGAGCATATTCTTAGCTCATAAAAATATGGGCTAACAGTCATTTTTTAGGAAAATAAGTTTCACTTTTCCACCATGAATGCTCCTACAACGACTAACTATAACTTCTTAGATGATGGCATAATCCCCTTACTTCCCTCACACTTGTCCACCACATATCCAGCCGCCCCCTCTCCAAACATAACCGTTACCCAACCACTATCTCCGACGGCCCAAAATATTCCTACTCCTACAACCACGAACCAAACCACATTTCCCCTCTCACCACCCTCCTCGGCCCAACAACCTGCACTCACGACTCAAACACCTTCTCCCTCCCAAACAACGACCTCATCTGCACAAATAACACCTACCATCTCCTCTCCACCGATTCCTACACCTATTTCCCCCTGCACCTCATTCCCCTCAAATGACAACCCGATCCCAACACGGAATTGTCAAACCCCGTCAACTTTTCAACCTACACACATCAACCCACCAAAATATCTCTCCTTTACCTACAAATCCCATTGATGCATTAAAAGATCCAAATTGGAAAATAGCCATGAAAGATGAATATTCAGCACTTATTGAAAATAAGACGTGGGAATTAGTTCCTCGTCCCTCTAATGCTAATGTTATTCGAAGTTTGTGGATTTTCAAGCACAAGAAGAAATCTGATGGTTCTTTTGAGCGATACAAAGCTCGTCTTGTAGGTAATGGTGCTAATCAACAATCAGGTGTCGATTGTGGTGAAACCTTCAGCCCTGTCGTCAAACCGGCCACTATTCGCATGGTGCTCAACATTGCAATATCCAAATCATGGTGTCTCCATCAACTAGATGTCAAAAATGCCTTTTTGCATGGCAATCTTGACGAAACCGTGTATATGCCCCAGCCTCCTGGTTTCCATGATCCACACTATCCTGAGTATGTTTGTCTCCTCAAGAAGTCTCTTTATGGTTTAAAACAAGCACCTCGTGCCTGGTACCAAAGATTCACTGACTATGTTGCCACCTTGGGTTTCTCTCACAGCATCTATGATCACTCTTTGTTCGTGTTTCATCACGGTGATGATACTGCGTATATCCTTCTATATGTGGATGACATAATTCTCACTGCTTCATCTGATGCTCTTCGTGACTCTATTATGTCTAAACTTAGTTTTGAATTCGCCATGAAGGATTTGGGTCCTCTAAATTATTTTCTGGGAATATCTGTCACTAAACATCAAGTGGTATTTTCTTGTCTCAAAGAAAATATGCAGAGGAAATTATAGAACGAGCATGCATGTCCTCCTGCAAACCATCACTCACTCCAGTCGACACCAAGGCAAAACTCAGTGGCTCTTCTGGAAATCTGTGTCATGACCCAACTGAATATCGAAGTCTTGCAAGAGCATTGCAATATTTAACTTTCACAAGACCAGATATCTCTTATGAGTACAACATGTATGCCTATTCATGCATGACCCTAAAACGCAACATATGTCAGCACTGAAGCGTATCATTCGGTATATTCATGGCACTGTTGATTTCAGGCTTCACTTACATCCCTCCTCTGTCAGCAAATTGGTTTCTTACACTGATGCAGATTGGGCTGGTTGCCCAGACATCAGGTGATCCACCTCTGGTTACTGTGTCTATCTTGGTGACAATTTAATATCATGGTCTGCCAAACGCCAACACATCCTCTCTCAGTCTAGTGCTGAAGCCGAGTACCGCGGAGTTGCCAATGTAGTATTTGAATCTTGTTGGATTAGAAACTTGCTATTGTAACTACATTTTCCAGTCACAACAGCCACACTGGTTTATTGTGACAATGTGAGTGCTGTCTATCTATCCGGCAACCCAGTTCAACATCAACGCACCAAACATATCAAGATGGATATACATTTTGTGCGTGAGAAAGTCACCCGCGGTCAAGTACGAGTCTTACAGGTTCCTTCACGTTACCAAATCGCTGACATCTTCACCAAAGGACTTCTGTTGCAACTCTTTGACGATTTTCGTAATAGTCTCAACATCCGTCCGCCTCCCGTTTCGACTACTAGGGTGTATTAGAATATTATTAGAATATCTTTATATATTATTAGAATATTGTAGAATATATATTATTAGAATATCTTTATATATTATTAGCATATAATTGTCATTAAATAGTAATGATTGTATAATAAAATAGTCAGAGAAACTGACACCGTATAATTGTGTGTGTGTATATATATATATAGCTGTGGTGAAAGAACATGTGTTGAACTGTTGATTTAATAGTCATTATTATGCACCTGAAAAGATCTATATTTAGAATTAATACATCCTCATTACACCAATCCTTTGGAACAGAATGATGCTCTTTCTGTTGTAACCAGGTGTGAATCAGCTGGACTTTCGATCAAATCAGACAACCACTATGACATGGATCAAGCCATCCCTTGAATATTTAAAAGAAAAATCCAAACATTTGAAAAATGGATTGAATCGATCCTGAATTTAGAATGCAGTAAAGTGGTAAGAGTGAAGAACAACAAACTAAATATCAAAGAATCAATTCATATCATTCTACAATGATTGGAACTTTTTTTAAATTACTCAAGGGTCAGAAGATTGCAGGTCACAATGGTTCAACTGTTTGTCCTAAAATCCCCCGCTTCACACCAGGTTACACCAATTCCTTTGCATATATGGTCTGTTAACTTGACTGAATTGAACATCGTACTGTTTTCAGTTGGATCGATATATCGATCAGTCTGATTTTAAAACACTGAAACAATGTGTAAGAAATAATAAAGAATAAGCAAGTGCTGTCTCATTCGTGATTATGACACAATTAATTGGTCACATGGTAAGTAGAAAAGCAAATTAGAAATGAGAATTCATGTGTCCCACTAATTTGTCTGTGCCTATTTCTTTGTTTAGCACAATAAAACATAAAAAGAAACCAACAATGAATTACCCTAAGTGGCAAGGGATTTGAGCCTAATAAACAAGTGGTGAGGGGTTGATTCTTAACTCAACGTATAGAAAAAAGATGTTGTAAACGATGGTGGAAATATCATACCTATAAACTTTGAGTAAGGATCCTCTCCATTTATAAAAATAAATGATGGACATAAAAAAGGGGTAATGAGTCCTACCACTAAATAGCTCTCACCATTATTAATTATTTTATACTTTTTTTCCAGTTTTTTTAGTGTTTTTATCTCTTAAAATGAAAGAAATAAAAAAAATTATAAATAAAAAGGATCATAACTCATAAACTTCGTACCTATTAACATATTAAAATGCATATATTATACTACACTATAACATTCTAGTAATCTATTATAGTATCCTTTAAAAAAAAAAGATCTATTATAGTATGTAAGTAAATACCGTAACAAACCATTTATACCGCTGTAACAAAAGAAACACTACAAGAATTCTCTTAATTACTGACAAATTCAAAATTGCATTACTGACGGATTTAGACCCTCAGTAATTACTGGCGGTCTAAACCCTCAGTAATACAGAAAAAACCCTCAATAACATTACTGACGGAATAAACCCTCAATAATTCAGAAAATTACACACAAAATAATAATAATTATTATAATAATATTACTGACGGAAAAATCCGTCAGTACCGTTACTTGACCAATCTGCCTTAGATTAGTGGTGGATTTTTTTCCGCCAATAATGATAATAGAGATGACATTGTATTAGTGGCGGATTTAAATTTGTGAGTAATGTCCTTCCTAATAAAAAAATCCGCCAATACCCCTTCCTAGAGATTAAAGCTGTAACAAAGAAGAGAAATTCATCTCCTCTTCTTCTCTCTCTCAGCTACCCGAACTCCCCCACCCCCACTAGAAACTTCAAAAGCTTCTCCCTCTCAGTCTGGTTTTCTCTCTCGCAATTCTCTCTCAGTTGTCACTCACTCACTCTAAGGTAAGCCGATCAATTCTCCAATTTCTCCTTCCTTCTCCAATTTTTTGTTTTAGGGTTTCAGAATTGGGAATTGTTAACGGGTTAGGAGCAAACTTATGAAAATTGCTTATTATTGTTCAGAATTGGGAATTGTTAATGGGTTGAAATTGAATGTTGATGTTTGTTAATGAAAATTGCCTATTGTTTGAAATTGGGAATTGTTCAGATTTGGGAATTGTTAATGGGTTGAAAATGAAATTGAATGTTGATGCTTGTTTATGAAAACTACTTATTGTGTAGAAAATTGTTTATTGGCTAATTTGTAATTTTGTATTCTTTATATCTGAAAAACAGTTTATATTCTTCATATATATTGCATTTGTTTGTGATTTAAGTTGTCTTTTTCTCTAAAGTAAATTTACAATAGAAGGGCATAATTTTGGTACGATACATACATACATCATATAATCACATTTAAATGTTGAACACACTCAGCAGGAGTAATGGTGTATCAAAGCAGGAGCTCACAACCAAAGCTTTTAGTTCTCTCCAAAAATATTCTTTGCTGATTATTACACTGTTCCTATTACTAACATATTGTCTGGTATTATAAAACCAGCTAAACAACTTAAAAACTATGTCACAGTAGCAATATATATCTAATGGTTGTTATGTTTAGGTACTTCATTACAAAATTATGTAATGGTAGTTAAGTGGTAGTTTATGGTAGTTAGTAAAGAAATGATGTGGTAAGGATGTTGGTTCCATTAAAGCATTTAGAAGCATCATTCTAGTGAGAAGTTTCATGGAATTAGATGTCATGCAGATGAAATAGTTATAATGGTTTAAAACTTGCGAATTCTCAAGTTTAATTAAATTTGGGGACCGAATTTTTTTTATAAGACGAGTTAGTATTAGCTTGTGCGCTGGTCATGATATGAGATATTTTGAAGATTCTAGTCTTGATGAATGTCTATAGTAGTGAATATTATGTGCAGTAAGGCAAATAAACTCTTAATAGCCTAATTGTTAGTAAATACTTGATAGTTGTTGTATGTGTTGGTGGCGGCAAGAAACCAAGATGAAATTGAAGAGCTGGTTCCTTATTTATTTCACACATCCAGGAATCACATATCCAGAAACTCCAAATCTGAAGGTGTTCTTCTACCTTGTACCTTGTTCTTTATTTTCATTCTCCTAGTGGGTAATAAGCTGACCTGTCATCTGATATATGGGGTTAAAGATGCTATTTACCTCCATATGCTTTGGTATCATGCTTTCGTAACTTGGAGCTTACTACTTATAGCATGCTTAATGATCCTGTTTTCACTTGCAGAGTCTTAAAACATTGCAGAATCAGCTTCGTATACTATTATGCTTGGGGGTTTGGATAAGCTAGAGCAGTAGCTAAGGTTGTATTTTAGGTTTGAATTAACTCAATTTTGGTTCGTAGATATTTTCTTTCATGGAAGGATGCATACATGCTGGCATTCTAGTAGGATAACTTACTTATATTTAATTTTGAATATATGTGCAGACCACCATGACAACATTTATTGAAGCTTTTCAAAGGCAGCAGAATAATTATATGGAATGGAGGAAATAGAAGCGGGAGATCATCAAGAGGAAGATTAGGATCGAATTTTCGTGAATATTATGATAATTAGTTTATTTTGTTAGATTTCTAAATTGTACGAATATTATAGAAATATTTATGATTTTGTACTAAAACTATTTATGTATTGTACGAATATTATGATGATATGTCGTTTAATTAGTTTGTGTTTTATTAAATTTAATTTTTTTAGGGGAAATTTAAATTTTATTTCTTTAATTTATTTGTGTTTAATTAATTTTATTCATTTAATTAAAATAAAAAAGTGGGAAGGTAATAAAAAAATATATTTGTGAAGTACATTACTGGCGGAAATTTCCGTCAATAATGTAGATCTGCATAAACGTTACTGGCGGATAAATCTGTCAGTAATACTAGGACGAATTTGGTAGTGCATTACTGAGGGATTATTCTGCCAGTAATTACTGACGGACTGTTCCGTCAGTAATTACTGAGGGAATAATCCCTCAGTAATGCTTTGTCAGAACTACCTCTCCATTACTGAGGGAAAATTCCGCCAGTAACATTACTGACACCAGTATTACTGAGGGATTTATTTTGTCACCAATCCGCCAGTATTACTGAGGGATTTTTTGCATTACTGAGGGTTTAATTCCGCCAGTAAAATGCAAAATTCTTGTAGTGAAAAAACTTTGTACCGCGGCAAAAGAGGGAGACAATGGCGGTTCAAATGATGATGAAAAATGTTTTTGATGATTGTTACTACTTTTCTTTCATTTTGGCATTGTTTTATTGTGTTGGTTGTTTGAAATAGTAAGTTCTATTTGGTTGTAGGGGAAGCAAAGATCAATTGGTGGCTATGTGTTTGGTTAAGGTTAGCTTCGGCTCATAGTCTCTCTCTATGCGAATTTTTAATGTCATATCTCTAGGCTAAGATTGTTTGTTGAGGAAGAGGCCAAATATTCTTGAGTTGTTGAGTTTGCAGAGGCGTGCTAGAGCATGTGAATGATTAAAGGGAAAAGCTGCTTAGTACGATGGCTGAGAAACGAAAATCAACGAATACATTATATCCATTGGATTACTTATAATAGCCATTGGATTGGATTTTGATTGTAGCTTTTATTTATTTAAAAAATTTAAATCACAACCCACCTTTTATCGTGTGCAGGTCGAACATATATAATTCGTACCATATAACAAAGCTGATGATAAAATCACAAAAATGGTAAAACTAAAAAGCAAATAGGAAAAAGAAGTTAGAACTATCTTAAATGTAAAACGATATTCTGTAATATTTTTATTATTATTCATTTCTTTGAAATAGAGACAATAAATAAAAGTATAGTGGGGAAAAAAAAGTAATTGATATGCTTGATTGATCATCTAAAACGAGGAATAAGGAGACAAGTAATGATTCCAAATGTGCCACTTCATAAGAAACAGATGGATTACTTAGAACATTTTTTTGTTTAACAATGGTGATTATGTGCAGGTTAAATGGTCCTACACTTACTCTAGGCCTGATTACAGCAGAAAAGAGCATCATTCTGTTCCAAAGGATTGGTGGACTGAGGATGTATCCATTCTAAATAAAGATCTTTACAGGTGCATAATATGACTATTAGATCAACACATGTTCTTCCACCACATCTAATCGGTGAAGCTTTGCATGTCTATGCATGTAAGTGGTTACCTTGCATCATAAAGGTTACAGAAAGTTCAGCATCACAAACTGAAGAATCCAAGGAAAAAAACAGAAAAATTCTTGAAACAATTGTGAGCATGAATTCCTGCAGATAAAGGTTCAGTTTCAGTTGGTTTCTTGTTAAGACTATTGAGCATTTCAAGTCATTTAGGTGTCTCTCTTCGGTGACAAAAAAAGAACTAATAAAGAGAGGTAACATTGTGTTCACCATAGTAAAGTGAAACATGGCATTTACTAAACAACAAAGTAAGTTGTCTTGCGTGAATTTTGAAGCTTTTAGAGGAAATTATGGTTCACTAACTAAAATGTCTACATTATAAGGTGCTTTTGTGATTTAATTATATTATTAATTTAGGGAAATTGAAACTTTTTCTGTCAAGGTGGGAGAAGATACCACGAGAAAATAAATATAGGCTCTATTTGGTAAAAATAGCGGATAGCTGATGGCTGATAACTGATAATTGATGGTTGTTAGCTGACGACCGATGACTTATAGCTAATAAACTAGCTAGTTGAAGTGTTTGGTAAAATTAGTGGTTCAATTAGTTGATAACGTAAAATGACATAAAAACACATTCTTAATTTATAATAAAGGAGGTGAGCGTGAAACTGGGAAGAAGTTGAAGTATATATGCACATATAATGGAGGTGACTTTGTGAGAAAAATTAGAGCTTATTGTATAGAGAACTGTATTAGATATCAGAGGTCTCTAGGTTTAATGGTGTTACTGAAAGGACGAATAAAGTTTTGGTGGAACGAGTTAAATGTTTGTTGTTCGATGGAGGGCTTCCATAATCATTTTGGGGTGAAGCATTGAGCATAATTGTGCATGTCTTGAATCTTTCACCATGTGTGTCCTTGCAACATGAAGTAGCAGAGATGATTTGGTCAGGTAAGAATTTTTCTTATGACCATTTGTGTTTTTGAATGCAAAGCTTTTGTGAAGAATCAACAGTGTGTGTTTTTAGACTATGGCCTAGATGGAGTTGGTTACAGGTTGTATGATCCTATTTTGAAGAAACTTATAAGATGTTGTGAGGCTGAGTTCGTTGAAGACCAGCGGTTGAAAGACATTGATAGAGTTAATGTTGACGATCCAACTCATGATGAAGATCGTGAAAATTGTCAAGGGGGAGATGTGTAGTATGATGTTGAGCCAATTGCACAGAAGAAAACCACCCAAGTAAGAAAGCCTTTGAAGAGGTACGCTGCTGACGATAGAGATAATTTAAGCTTTCGCATATTCCGTATTGCGCACTCTGATCCTAACAACTGGTATCAGAGTTTCAAATCTTTTTGTGGAAATTAATTTTTTGGTGAATAATGGAAGTCAACACAACTCATATGGTGTCTTTGAATGGGTCGAATTATGCCTTTTGGAAAAGTAAGATGGAGGATCTGCTTTATGTTAAGAAATATCACGAATCTGTGTTTGTTGCAGCGAAGCCAACGGGTAAGACCGATGATGAGTGGACTCTACTACACAGACATGTGTGTGGGTACATTTGTCAGTGGGTTGATGATAATGTTTTAAACTACATTAGTGGGGAGAACAATCCAAAATGATTGTGGGATAAGCTTAAGCAACTGTATGCGAAGAAGACATGTAATAACAAGATGTTTCTGATAAAGAAAATGTTAGGTTTGAAGCTCCAAGAAGGGACTTTGTGTGCAGATCATTTGAATACTTTTGAAGGAATTATGAGTCAGCTATCTGCTATGGGTATTAAGTTTGATGATGAAATTCAAGGGTTGTTTCTTCTCGGTTCTTTGCCCGACTCGTGGGAAACTTTTAGAATGACTTTGTCTAATGGACCTTGTCAAAAGTAGTGTTTTGAATGAAGAAATGAGAAGAAAATCTCAGGACTCGTCTTCAGAGTTATGGCTATTGGTTACTGAATCAAGGGGGAGAAATATGAACCGATATTCAGGTAATAGAGACCAAAGCAGAAGTAATTCCAAGAAAGTTGTTGAGTGTTATCATTGTGTTAAACAGAGATTTTGTTTGTCTTTAAAAAAGGAGAATGAGGACAAAGGTAAAAAGGTAAAAAGAAAGAAGAATATTCAGATGGTGGCTCGACTAATATGACATCTGATGATGAACTGCTTCTTGTTGAAGAGCATGATATTGTTGATAGTGCATCCAAATGGGTGATTGATAGTGGTACTTCAGTACATGTCACTTCCAGGAGAGATGTTTTTTGCTTATATACTTCAGGTGAATTTGGTGATGTGAAGTTGGCTCATGAAGGTGTGTTAAAGTGTGTCGGCCTTGGAGAAGTTAATTTGGAAATGTCTAATGGGGCTAAGTTAACTCTCAAGGATGTGAAGCATGTTTCTGACATCCGGTTGAATTTGCTTTTTGTGACTAAACTATGTGATGAAGGTTATGACAACTTATTCTCGCAGGATTCTTGGAAACTTCCAAGGGATCTATGATTGTTGCAAGAGGTACGAAATATTCTAACCTTTACTTGACACATGCAAAAATAATTAAAGATGTGCATGTGGTTGAATCAGTTGAGAAAGTTGCATAAGAGGATGTGTCACATGAGTGAGAAAGACATGGTTAAGCAATGCAAGAGTAATGTGTTGTCTGACATGATTAATCCGCACTTGAAGAAATGTGATCATTGTTTGGTTGAAGAGAAGTGTAAAGTTTCTTTTGAGATTCATTCACCTAGAAGATAAAAAATTCTTGATTTGGTGCATTGTCATTTATGCAGTCCTTGAAGACAAGAATTGTTGGGGGAAGTGCATACTTTCTTAGTTTTGTTGATGACCATTCAAGAAAGACGTGGGTTTACATCTTGAAGAGTAAACATGATGTTTTGAGCGTGTTTAAGAAATTTAAGGTCTCAGTTGAGCGTGAAACTGGGAAGAAGTTGAAGTGTATACGCACAGATAATGGAGGTGACTTTCTGAGAAAAATTAAAGCTTATTGTATAGAGAACTGTATTAGATATCAGAGGTCTCTAAGGTTTAATGGTGTTGTTGAAAGGAGAGGAATATAGTATTGGTGGAAAGAGTTATATGTTTGTTGTTAGATGGAGGGCTTCCAGAATCAACAAAACTGAGTTGGCCAAATTACATTAAGGGTGCTCTAAGTTTTGAGTTTGTAATGTTATCCTTCCGTAAAAAAAAAATGAGTTGGTCACTTACTTGCTAACGTGGCAGGTCCACATCAACAAAAATAATATTTTTTATTCAAACCCAGAAAATCCATTACTGTTCATCCTCTTCCTTCCATCTTCATCTTCATCCCCAAATCCAACAAATTCATCATCTCCATATTCAAATCCAGAGGAAAAAAAAATCAACAGCTCTTTTTATTTCCTTCAATTTCATAACCTAATAATCTCTTACACATGAAATATTTTCAAATACTGGATCTCTTTCTCTTTTATTAATCTTGAATAATAGGATTGGGAAAGGCGTGATACATTATTCCATAAAACATTAATCACAATCATCGAAACACCAAAAAAAACGTAAACCACCACACATGAACTCCATTAAAAAATCTTGTCAGTGGCAGAAATACCAAAAAATGTAAACCCTTCATCATAACCCAATACAAACCCACAAACACATCATAACTCCCACAAAATACCTTCATCATTACAATCACTTTTCATTAGTTTATTTTTTGTGAAGAGTGTGTGAAAGCATCTTTAATTGTCCAGGTTATGGGTTGATTTTATTGGAATTATCATTAATATGTTTCTTTGTTTTCCAGATTAAATTTCTGGAGGTTTTGAAAAATCTAATTGGAGAGTTGGTGATGAAGGTTTTGGATTCTTGATGAAGTTAGTTGATGATGGATTCCTGTGGATTTGAGAAAATTGAGGTTGTAGACATAGAGTTTTAATTTGGGATTGTTTGGATTTGAACCCTAAGAATTTTAAGAGTGTTAGGTTTTTTTTTGGTCTAGTGTTAGGTTTTGTTTTAATACAGAGCAATTATTATGTTATGAAATTGAAGAAAATGAAGAGAGATGTCAAATTATTCATTTGGATATGGAGATGATGAATTTATTGGATTTGATGATGAAGATAGAAGGAAAAAGATGAACATGAAGGAATTTTCTGGGTTTGAATAAAAAATGATTTTTTTACTGGACCTGCCACGTCGCAAAGCAACAACTAGCTCAATTTTTTAAAGTAAACGGAAGGGTAAAATTGCAAATGGTTTAATAGTTAAAGGATGACCATAGGAAAAAAAAAACATAACAAATAGCCGACCCTAGTTTTTTTAGTGAGAGAAACTCTACATTCTCTCTATAAGTTTTCTTCCTCCTTCATTCATCGAAGAGGGGTGGTTTTAGATTATTTTTTGACCTAGAATCATCCCTCTGCATCTTTTTTTTCCCTTTCTTTGAATCTAAATAAGTGATTTTCACATATATCAAGTTTTTTCCTTTTGTGCTTTTTGTGATTTCGTTGTCTGAGTGTGGCGTTGTGTTCTTCGTCATCTTGTGTGACATTTGATTTTGCGTCTTGTTGCGGTGTTCGTTTGGTTCCTATTGAAAGATCGACTTCATTCAATTACATATTCAATCAATGATTTGAGCGTCAACGTTGCAAATCCAGAAGCATGAGTATTTCGGTGACTTAGATTTTATTATATCATTTGTAGGCATTTTGCCGTTGTATGCTATTAACTTGAGTGTTGTGAGTTTGTTCGCAGATTTACCCTTTACGTTTTTAGCAATAATGAACATGTTATTGTATCTGATTACTCTATTGATTTGAATGAATGAATATCGTTTGTTTTTGTCAAAAAAAGGATGAGCATAGGATCAAAATAACTTATAAAGACATATTTGTTACAAACACAAAATTTAAAGGACCTCTAATGTAAGTTGACCTAATATTTTTATAGAGTTTCTTTTAACGGTAACTGCATAGATTACATAATAGAGTTTTTAATTTTACGAAGTAACAGAGTGTTGTCCAGAAATTGGATCCTCTCATGGTTTATTTTTGTTCAACCATCTCTCATTTTTCTAATTCAACGATTAATTGATCCACAATGCAAAATAAAATTGTAAAGATGAAAGACGACAAAATATGAGTAAATGGCTGATACTAGTGCGCATCATGAAAGAAAAGGCCGGAGAGGATTCAAATCCCTTAATTAAACGATGGAAATGATTATTTTTAATAAAAAAGAAAGAAAAAGATGGTTGATTTAATTAATCAAATTATATGCCACGTATTTAGACCATATATAATTTAATAATTAATAATTCAATTTTTCTTTTCTTTTTTTTTCTTATTAAAAAAATAATAATTCAATTTTTTTTTTGAAAAAAAAAACAACCCCCCCCAAAATAAATAAATAAATAAATGACAATCAAATTAATTTAATTCAGTAGCCAATGGACGTTTATTGAACCTTAGTTAGGATAGTAAACTAGGGGTCTAAATTATTGGGTCTTGGCCGGCTCCATAACAAATATTGTCTAGGATAATATTTCGGAAAAAAAATGGTCGGTTGGCTAAATATACCACGCTCATCGTATTGCTGAGTGTTGTATGACTATCAAGACACTATGACTAACATAATTTTTATGAATTAATAGGGTTGGCTCGTTAAGTCGACCTTAAAAAAATGAATATTCTTTAAATAAAAAAATTATTAGTAATCTTTTAATTAATTAAATACTAAAATACTAAATGTTTGAAAATCTTTATAAAGAATTTCCTTTAAAAAATCTTTTGACTAATTTTCCTTTAATATTTTTTATCAAAGTAATTAGAAATAATATTAGTACAAAAAAATAATACATTAAATACTTTCATTCCCATTTAGTGTACTTTTAGAATCATTTTACAGTTTATACTTTTATTGAAAATTCAATTCACTTTAGTTTTTATTTTATTGTGAATATTTGACTAAAACTATTTTTAATATTTTTTGTTTATTTAAATTAAAATACAAAAGCAAGTCATAATTCCATAAAACATAAAAAAAAATGAAAACCTGAAAATAAAGAAGTTATGCACCAAAATCAACTTTGAATTCTCTCCCACCAAATATTTCATTGATTACATGTAATTACTTTGAAGCCAATGAATGAATATTGAATTAATATGGGTGAATTTGATTTTAAACTCGATAAATAAAATTTGAAAGAAAACTTAAAATCAAATCATATGATTTGTTGATTACATGAATGTTAGAATCTCTAATTGCACAAAATTTGAGTGTGATTGCTTTAAAAAACTGAAATCAACTATTACTCGTCAATGACAGTGAAACACTTTTGTCCTATATGGCAATGTTGTTTTTGTCTTTCAAGTTTGGTTCTTTCCGAGATCTCTCCAAAAGTATTTTTTTTCTCTCTTTTCAATATATATTATCCCATATTTACCCTTCTTTCCATTATTTCACCTCACCTATTTTTTAAATACATTTATAACATTTATTATTTTTACTTTTTAGGGATATTTAATTTTGTAATTAATAATTTAACTTTTGACCCAAAAAATATTTTCAATTAGTCAATTGCTTAAAAAGATATTAAACAAAACCTCATTTATCCAAGTATATATGTACATATAATTTTATGTGTGCATATATCAACCAAAATTCCTCTTTTTTTTTTTTTTTTTTTACATTACATGCTAAATTACCTGTAGAATAACATGGCCACTCCAGCTTCTCATTTCTCTGCTTCTTCTTAATGGTATACCTCACTCCTCTCCACTTTAATAATTCATTTATACACTGTTTTCATGTAAATTATTTGCAAATTGTTTATTTTTTTATTTATCTTTTTTAATTGATTTGGAGATTTAGTTGTAAATCCGTTCAATCAAAGATGCAACAAATCAAAGCTTATCAGCCCTTGCTCTTTTGGTGTGCTTAATTTACATTCAAAAGATAAAAACCAGATTAATATTGCATGGCCTTGCCATTTTTTTCTTTAAGATTCAACAAAGTGCCATTTGAATACATTGGTGGTCCAAGTCAGGGTCGTAGCTAGTGTCACAAAGTTGATGCCTTGGTTTTTGTAATGAGATGTAAAAATAACATCTTTATGGTGCTATTATGTTTGGCTGCCTGAATTTGGTGATGTGCTTTTGGAACTGTGATTATTTATATGATTTTGTAAGTAATCTTTTTTTTTTTTGTCAATAATTAATCTGGTTACTTTGAACTTATTTTTTTCATCAAAATCTGTTTAGGGATATCTGATATAATTTTTAAGTAATAGCACTCAGTAATCAAGGTTGACATTTCTATGTTGATGACATCGAGGGCATTTGCTCTCACTGGAACTTCATCAACTTATTTTGAAATATAAGTATTCAGTTAAACGTAATTGAACAATATAAAATTAATCAGGTATTACACTTATGTAATTTGATTGATCACCCTTACTTATATATAATTTTTTAAGAAATGGCATTGTCGTCAGATCTACATTGATGATATCTAGGGCATTTGCTCTCCAAGAATTTTCATAACGTTGAACAGTGTAATAGTACTCAAGAATTACACCATTGTAATTTGATCACTCCTAATTATATATATACATCAATTGTCCTATACTATATTATATATTTTGAGTTTAATATTGTACGTACATTTTTAAAATTTTCAGTGCTAGTAATTAATGATAAAATAATTTGAGGGTTCATGGAAGTGGGATATAGGTGTGTTATGTGTCTCCAATTCTTCTTTTTTTGACAATAGGTGTGTTACGTCATATCTTGACTTGTTAAATTTTCAAGTAATGATGTATGACACACTATGTAGATGTGTTGATTTATAATTTTCCGAATAGTAGAGCAGGAAAATTTTCACAATTAATTTTAATTTATTGATATTCAGTATATCACATATTCTTACTTGGAGAATTATGAAATACATGCTTGATTGCATATTAACTAGATCATTGATGATCTATTGCTTCTGGCCGGTGTTTGAGGCTTTCAGAAATTATTTTCTTTCAGTACATTTATCTTATTTTATACACTTGTGTTTGTCCTGAGAGACTGAGGAAAGGGAACAC